>VHKM01000047.1:4800000-6000000 GCA_007210695.1 Neogobius melanostomus
CCCCGAAATCAATACAATAAAAAGTACAAGGAACATAATGCAAAGAGAACAAAACAACAATAAAGAACTTTTTTTTTTAATTATATACACTTGCAGTATCTGATCATGGTAGAAATGTCCACATGTAATTACTAGGGCCGGGACTTTTTTCGATTAATTGCGATTAATTAATTACATGAGGTTTAGTGCGATTAAAAATATTAATCGAAATTAATCACACTTTGCTTTCCACACTTCAGTTTCCTTTTTTCCTGCAGACGCACAATTAATGGCAATATTGCACTGGTCTGTTGGACTTGGTTGAACAAAAATAAACAATATTTTGTTGCTTAAGCTTATGTATTCAGTCATTATTCAATGGTATACTAAAAATCATTATGAAAAAACTTACTTCTCACTGTTCTCATATTTATATGCGATTAATTTCGATTAATTAATTACAAAGCCTCTAATTAATTAGATTAATTTTTTAATCGAGTCCCGGCCCTAGTAATTACATTATCAATCATACCATTAGCAGCATATTTGAATTTGCCTCATTGGCAAAAGAGAACCTGTTACACTTCAAAGTGGCTATTTTAACACAGACCAAACTTACAAAGCACTGTTTGAAATGTTCATATAATTAATAACAGAAACAAAGCACAACAACAGTCTTGTTCCATGTACATACAAAGCAAGTAACAAAAGGCGATCATTAATACATTTCTTTCAGCATGTTACCAATGCCAAACATTGTTAACATTACAGAAAGTCACTAGTTTTATGTTAAAAAGGCACATTAATATACATATTATACTTCGTGATCTTACTACTTCCCAGTTGTCATTACCATCCTCAGCATAATATTCATTTGTGTACAATTTTCCTTGCTTTATTTGTAAGTACATGTATTATGTAAGCCCTACATAGCGTAGTGCGTTAAAAAGCCAGGGCGTAGAGCGGGCCAGTTGAAGAGGGCAGTAGCTCTCCATCCACACACCCTTACCCAGCTGTAGATGATGTTCCTATGCTGTGTGGTGCATTAAAAAACGAGGTTTTAGGAATCTTATCGTTGAATTTGAAACAAGGCCACCAGTGAAGGAATGAATAACTCACAGTTTACAAAGTGAGAAAGTAATTTGTTGAATAGTGCATTCCTGGTATAGATAAGCACATACTGTATTTTTCGATTAAGAGAGAGACAAATATCCCCTTTGTTTTAGTGATATTAGTCTCTCTTTCTCTCACTTTTATCGACTCACAGTAAAAGTGTGAGTGTTTTCTGTCCCCAGGCCCGGTACCTGCACATGAAGTACCTGTTCTTCTCGTGGCTCGCTGTGTTCGTGGGCAGCTGGATCGTCTACGTGGAATACTCGTCCTACACGGAGCTCTGCCGAGGGCACGACTGCAAAAACTCCATTGTGAGTCATTTCCAGACTTGAGAACTGTGTGTTATTTTACGGCCCTTGACACCATGATTCTGCCGTTTCAACTCGATTTGTGTGGAGGAAATGTTTCATGAAATAACGCTTGGAGGCTCTTCGCTGTTTTTTTCTGTGTTATCCTCTAGTGCGACAAATTCAGAAAGGGGGTGATTGACGGCTCGGCCTGCAGCAGCCTGTGCGAGAAAGACACGCTGTACCTGGGAAAGTGCTTCACGGCCAAACCCAACAACCAGGTACCGATCTGACACACATCACAATATCACCTCGCGGCACAGAATTCATCATGTCCAAGTTTTTCTTCAAGTCGCTTTTCTCCAAAGCCTGGCACAGCAGAAGAGATGTTTTGAGACACTTGATGACTAGTTTCAAATGTTTACTTCAAACTACAGAATTTATTTTATTGATGCGTTATAGCGGCCTAATGCGTGCTTGTACATTGCATTACTTACCATAATGTCTTTGAGATGTGTTGCCATAAAGCTGTCATTTTCGATTTGTTAAAGGGGGGGTATTATGTAAAATCGACTTTTTCAAGCTTTATATCATGTTATTATGTCATTCCCTCATTAAACACATGCCTGGAGTGTTGCCTTGGCTCATTCACATATTTTTGAGTAATCTGTAAAAACTTAGACGGCAGCCATTTTAGGTGTAGCTATGCCTCAGTCCTCCTAGGAACGCCCCCACCTCCTGGAGACGCCTCTGGACCTTTCGTCACCAGCCAAGCCACCAACCACTGCTCCTCAGCTCAGCAGAGGCCCCTCCCCGCACAGTAGTGTTGTTTAGATGCCACAGCAGTGTGCTGAAGGGGGCGTGTCGGAAAGCTTCTTAAAGAGACAGAGGCCTATTTCAAGACGTTCAGTACAGCCATTTTGAGAGAGCAATTTTATTCAAGGCAGTTATTTTAATTTACTGCATATACAGACCAACAGAAGGTTACGTCATCATTGTAGTATGCTATAGACTGGTGCTATGTGATTGAAAAAAGCATAATACCCCCTCTGTTGATGTTATCTTTGCACCTCTTATGGTTTACTAGGAATTTTAAGGGTATCAGGCCAAAAGTCTATTTTGTTTATGTTTATATGGTGACATTTTTGTGCCTTTGGTTCTCAAGCCAATTATCCATTGAGAAAGCAGAAAGATCCTTATTTGTGGGTTGCCAGTTCCTACAACTAAGACTCAACACTAAAGGGACTTTCTCTGATATAAACAGTAATTGCTACATTCCCAGCTCCTATCCCAAATCTTGCCTTGTGCTTGAGGTAGGTTCTGAGCTTTCAAATTGCATGTCTTCAAGTTTTGTTTACTGGCGGTAACCCCCGGTCCCCCATATCTTTTTAATAGGCGTGTCCTCTTAAGGTTAACTTGTTACAATCAATTATAGAATGAGTTATAATTGTATGGTCCCTCTCTCTTTTATCACTAGAAAAGTCGCATGCTACATATACTGTAAGGTACAATTCATACGCAAGGCAGTTCAAAGAGCTTCACAGTTGCGTACAATTACAAGAAAGCTGATCAAAATAAAAAAAACATCAACATAAAAATTAATCGATTACAGTAAAAGGCAAGAGTGCAGATAAAATACTTTCAGTTTTCATATGCACGGGTAAAAAGAGCTGTTTTCAGCCTGGATTTGAACATTGTCAGAGTTGAGGCCTTTCTCGCATCCTCATGAAAACTGTTCCAGATTTTAGCTGCATGAAACTGAAACGCAGCCTCACCGTGTTTAGTTCTGACTCTAGGAACCATTAGGAAACCCCTACCTGAAGTTCTCAGGGCCCGAGATGGTTCACAAGCAGAGCTGTTTTAAATTCTATTCTCTGAGTGACAGGAAGCCAGTGCAGAGACCGGAGCACTGGACTAATATGGTCGTATTTCCTGGTTCTGGATGTACTGCAGCTGTCTAATAGTGAGCAGGCCGTTACAGTAGTCTAACCCAGTGGTTCCCAAAGTGGGGGTCGGGCCCCCTCGGGGGTCGCAAGGCCTTGGTTGGGGGTCCTCAGATGATTTCAAGATTAAATAAAATGAAACATTGCACTGTTTTAGTATATTTTCAGTGTAAAACAGCATATAATTTGTGAAATCCAGTCAAATACTCAAAAGAAACTGTTTAAATGTTTCTCAGCCCTAAAGTAGCATAAGACGCAATAACTTTATACAATGCGGGTCCCAAGTTGTTTACGTGTCTATTGCTGGGGTCAAAGCCAAAAAAGTTTGGGAACCCCTGGTCTAACCTGCTGGAGACAAACACATGGATAAGTCTCTATAAGTCTGGTTTGACAATATTCGTCTGATCTTAGCAAGATGGTAAAAAGCTGCTGATGTTATTGCTTTGATGTGGCTGTTTAAGTTCAGGTCTGAGTCCATGATTACTCCTAGATTTCTAACCTGATTTTTTGGTTTTAGAGAGAGAGACTCAAGGTGACTGATAACACTTTCTCTTTGCGCCTGAAGGCCAAAAACACTGATCACAGTTTTGTCTGAGTTTAGTGTACCTTAAATCTGCATACTCCCCGCCCTGTTGTGTCCAGGTGTACTCTGGGAGCTGGGGCGACCTGGACGCAGTGATCAAATGCCAGTTGGACGACGCCCCTCGTTACGATTTAGGAAACAAACCGAGGAGAGAGGCTGCGTCCTACGACACTCCTCCCAAAGGAACCTCCGTGGAGAAGTTCAGGGAGATGATCTACAACCATCTCAAGGTCTGAAGATCACATAGGATTTTTTTATTAAGATAAAGGCGGGTAAAATGTTAACAGTCAGATTTTGCAGAGTACTTAAATGAACCTACAGCTCTTTCATATACTTTAAATTACCGAGTTGTGCATTTTCTATTTGGATATTGAATATTCCTTGTGAGAGAATATTGGGCGATTGATAAAAGGCTCCATCTCAGAGAGGGCCATAATCACACAGCCGTCGTTCTCAAACTTTTCACATCAAGTACCTCATTATACCACCAGGGCCAGATCAAATCAGGCCTAAAGTATAAATATATATATTTACATTGGACTAAATTATGTCTAAACTGGGTGTAAACCATGTCTAAATTACCAAAACTCCTAAATCATACACAAAATTATCGCAAATACATTACATGCCAATTTAATAAAAATGCTACTTTGTGATTGAAGCCAACTTAACACTAGTAATATCCAATTAAACTGAGTAAGAAGTAGTAAGAAAAACATGAAAACCTTAAAGCTGTCAATAGCACTTGGTAAAATGCAACTTAATAAAAATATTCATTCATTCATTCATGAAAAAAAAAAATCAACAACCTTATAGTGAGTATTTGACATTTTAGTGGCCCAGTGGTTAGCATCATGGCGCCTTTACATTTCATCGCAGTGGCCTCCATGACGCTCCAGGATCAATTGTTTCCAGTATTTTGTTTTTACTGCTGACAAACCCAGAAAACCTACAAAACAATTGATCCTGGAGAGTTGAGGCCATAGACCGTTAAAAAGAATAGACAACTCCTCCTCACTCCTCCCCGTTTACCATAATGACCACGTTCGAGGGGGAAATCATGGCAGTTTTACAGACTCCTCCTCCCCAGCTGTGACGAAGCATGTTCCTAATAAGGGCATAAGGGCGGGATCTTCACTGTAGACTCGGCCCTTGCGTGACGTGTAGCTCACGCAGCTCCAATGCTAACAGTCCGACCCTCATTAGTACGAGATTTCAAAAAAAATTCTTTCGAAAACCAGCCTGCAGTTTCTTTTTTTGTGACTAACCCAGCGTTATCTCAGGAAGAATATGTAGCCGTAGAAAGTGTTTAAAAAATAGAAACCAGGCGTTAAAGTTGTTTTTAACGTGTCTAAAGTCCAATGCTTTTCAATGGGGCCTAGCGGCTATATGGAGGTACTACAGCAATGGCGGAGCAATGGCGGCCTCCAGTGTTGCGGTCATAAAGCAGAGCAGCCAGCGGCCATTGGTTGAGGCTCCGTAATTGAAAGTAAAAGCGCCATGCTAATCACCCATACAGCCGCTGGGTCACAAAAAAGGTCAATTAAGCACAAATAGGCAATCAAGTTTGCTTTTTCGCATTAAAGTTCAATAATGTACTTTTAAAGGTGCTCTATCCTGAAACACATTTACAATTGCTTAACCCTTAATTGTTAACCGTTTAAAGGTGCGCGATACAATGCTGAAAAACCCTTTTCCTTATTGTAACATGATACAACTGGCTTTTGTTTTTTAGGCCAAAGTTGGGGACCAGGCCGACCTCACGGAACTGGCGACCCAAGTCCTGTCCATCTCCGACGCCAACAGAGACGGGCACATCTCTCTCCCCGAGGCCCGCTCCACGTGGGCCCTGCTGCAGCTCAACGAGTTCCTCTTGGCGTTGGTCCTGCAAGACCGCGAACACACGCCAAAGTTACTGGGCTTCTGTGGCGACCTCTACGTCACGGAAAAGGTGCCGCACTCCCCTCTGTACGGCATAACTTTGCCGTGGCTCATCGAAGTTTGGATACCCGCCGGTCTCCGCAGGCGCATGGATCAGTGGTTCACCCCGTCGTGGCCGCGCAAGGCCAAAATCTCCATCGGTTTGCTCGAATTAGTTGAGGACGTCTTCCACGGTAACTTCGGCAGCTTCCTAATGTGCGACGTGAGCCCGATCACTTTCGGCTACAATGACAGGCACGATTTTAAGGTGATAGACGCTCGCAACATTGTGCCAGAGGCGGTCTTCCAAGAGAACATAAGGCAGCAGCGTTGTGACAATGACGAAGATTGCGTTTATGGGTCAGACTGCGTGACTTCGTGCGATCTGACCAAGCATAGATGCACCACTGATGTTGCGAGGCCAAATTTAGCCAAAGCCTGCGAAGCACTGAAAGACTATATACTTAGAGGAGTGCCGTCAGACATGAGAGAAGAGTTGGAGAAGCAATTGTACGCCTGCATTGCTCTCAAAGGGACCAATGAGCAAATGGAGATCGAGCACTCGCTGATCCTCAACAATCTGAAAACGCTTTTGTGGAAGCAAATCTCACACACGAAAGACTCTTAAGAGAAAAAAAGGTTTTGCACACTTTTTGTCCCAGTTTTTACCAGGACCAGAGACTTGTTACTAACCACTGTGGATCAAATATTAGGATTGCTTATTTAAATAGCACTATTTAATATATATTTTAACTTAAATTTTATGTCTATTTAAGAATGCCAATTTGTATAAATGTTTTATGTAGTATTGAGAGTGTGACAGCTGCGGAAATAAAATTTATTATTCTGTGTCTTAATGTGGTCAATTCGAACAGTCTGTAATGAGCTGGACTTGCATTCAGTTTAGCAATGGCTATAGCTTTAATCTTCCACTGAAAGCTCCCCTGGTCTAAACATTCACCAAGCAGGGTTTATGCATCACCATACCCAGATCTGGGCCAAAACAAGCCGCCTCCACTGTCAGGACGGGAAAAGCACAGGACTATCGACTCCCTGATTGGTCAGATTCATACGAACGCCTGAAAGACACCTTTTGTAAACTCCACTATCCTTAAGGTTAGGGCTATGTTAAGATTAGGGTTAGTTTATGTATTTATTTTTTACTACTTTATTTTTATACGGTATTTGTCCATATTTTTTTCCGAATACAAGCTTATAAAGGCACGCGTACAATGTCTGGTTGTTTATAAATGCTTGTACTAGACATAATAGTTTAAACTAGTGCTGTTTTGTTGTGGTGACGTCATGATTGGAGCTCCACTTATAGACCCTTTAACTGCTGACATCATCAGTGACATCAGCTGGAGGCAGGAAGTGATCATGAGAAATAAGATTAAACTAAAACTAGCGATTTTAAGTGTAAAACTACAACTGAAAAATGTGGTCCTGTTGTGGCTTAAGGTGCAAGAACAAGAGGAATGACATTTGAGACGATAAAATAAGATTTATCTGATATTTACAACAACAGTTAGACATTTGTTTATCGTTACTATGACAACAGCTACAATGGAAATAGATAGGAATCTAACTTCCTGCCTCCAGCTAAGCCCAGAATGTTTACAAACAATTAAAGGGTCTATAGGTTGCGTTCACGTTATAGAATTCTATTTCAGTTGGAGGGCAGGTGCCAATACAACTCTATGGGAGAGAAACAGTTTTTGAAAGAAATTTCCAAAAAGAAAATCTCCAAATGTTTTCTCTGATCATCATTTGATAGTGATTGGATTCACAAACCTGACATGTGAATTTTATGGCTGAAAGTCCTTTCTACTGGCCAACATCAAGCACATGTTTTTGAAAATTGTCTCCACTTTTGGACGCCTTTGTGAGAAAATAATTAGAAGTAATTAGGAAATAATTAGGAAGATATGACTTTGAACTTTGTGTCAGTTTTTGTTTCATGTGAATTGGCCCAGTAATTACAGAGATATTAGCAATGATTTAACACTATAAATGTGCATTTTGAGCGTTACTATGGTTACGGCCACGGAATTTTCAGTTGCCCTCCACCTCAGTTTTAAACTATAGGCTCTTTAGAATGTTGTGATGTCACGTGAACGCCACCTATTGTTTGTAAACATTCCAGGCTTAGCTGGAGGCAGGAAGCTTGATTCCTATCTATTTCCATTGTAGCTGTTGTCATAGTAACGATAAACAAATGTCTAACTGGTTTTGGAAATATCAGACAAACCTTATTTTATCGTCTCAAATGTCATTCCTCTTGTTCTTGCGCCTTAAGCCACAACAGGACCACATTTTTCAGTTGTAGTTTTACACTTAAAATCGCTAGTTTTAGTTTAATCTTATTTCTCTTGATCACTTCCTGCCACCAGCTGATGTCACCGATGATGTCAGCAGTTAAAGGGTCTATTGGCTGCCAATGTGGCAAAGAAGTCCGCACTTCCCGTCCTGACTGTGGAGGCCTGCAGGTAGGACCCTCTTGCAAAACACTGGCATGAGCTCAGCCGTCATCATAAACTTTACAGGTCAAGCCATGGATAGCTCTGCGTTGCCATCTTGTGGTCACTTTAGACACAGGAAACACATTCGCTGATCCTGACCTGAAAGTTCTGTGCGATCAATGGAAACCTACGCAGACACGGGGAGAAAGGCCCCGTCCAGGTAGGAATCGAACCCGGGACCTTCCAATTTACATGTTACCATGTTATTACAGCAAAGGTTGACTAACAGATTTCAAAACTAAATTTGCTCAAGTGTCCAGTTGTGTCCAAAGATTGTTAAATTCATTTAGTTTCCAAGGATACAAATATTCAATTTAGATTTAATGCCTTTAATGACTTTTAAGGCCTTGATTTTGGCATAATTCATTTAATGACCATCAGTGCCCTGCAGAAACCTTGTAAACCATTAAATCAAATTGACCTGGATTCTTAACTCGTCATATGAAATTCAATTACATCCCCATTTTTAACCAGAGCTACATCCCAAAGCATTTTTTTCCCTATTTGAGTCGAAGTGTGACCAGTGCAATCAGGAAAACGGCAGGACGGCAGAAGTGGACTTTTCAATAGATTTATTAGAACAAACTCCATGTTTAGGACAGGGCAGGACTGAAGCCTCAGTCCTCCTCCTGCTGCTCCTGAGCCCGGAGGAAGCTGGCCTTCTTCTGGGCGACGCGGTCTTTCCTCTGTTGCAAGGACAGCTTGGCACGGTTCCACCTGCAAGAACAAAAACAAGGGTTATGAAAACTGATATTTAATGCATTGTCATACCATCCAAGTTTATAATACAAAGCCATAATAAACCGAGCAGTAATATAGCAATTATCCCTGTAATTTTATATAAACCAGTCAAATGTTTGACAGACACCGACAGAACAGTTTTGAGCTTGTTTCCAAATGTCCAAGCCTCCAGTGTGAATGAAACCCAACGTATTTTACCAATACTATGGGCACGAGGCGGATAGACTCCATTTAAAGTGTGTTTCTCCCGACAGGATCCGCGGTGAGGAATTGAACCTTCACCACAGGTTTATGAGAGAGGTGCTATGCCCCCTGTGTTAGTCACCCAGGACACAGCAGTCCAGGTGGGCAAAAAAGGGGCGGATCCACACAAACTTAACAATGAAAACTAACTACGACGATAACAGCACAACTCTTACCTCTTCTTCTTGACCTCTTTCTTGGGCTTCTTTTCATGGACAGGGTTCTCGCGAATAGCAGCGTGAGCCTTTTTGTACATCTCCTCGATCTGAAAAATCAGTGGAGGGGACATTTGAGTAACCATGTAGTTTAACACACATTTTTCCAATTCCCATTTACAATCAAATAAAGCTTCAATGGCCAGACAAAATTTTGCTCACACTGATGAGGCATTTACATGTGAAATAAACGCTTGACCTTTTAAGTAAAACTCCACTTAAAAACCATACTATTCTCTGCAAACGAACTTAAGTGGATATTATGGTTTTCTATAGGTTTTAGTAATACCTCTTCGTCACAGTCAATATTAATGTACAATGGTAAACAAAACAGCTTTTGACCGGCTCTTTTTTGGCACTTCCGTTGCACCGCTGTTTCAATAAGGAAAAAAAGCTTTTAAAATGTCCTTTTTAGTGAAGCTATGACCAGTGTTTTATCTTCGCAAAGGACTAAGCTTAGCAAGAGATAAAAGGTGAGGAAAGCTTTTCCTGTATACGCAAGATCACAGGAGCAGCTTTTTAGGAGCTGCTGCCGATGTGCTAAGAGAAGATTCAATTACTACTCAAAGGATGCGCGACAGGTCAAAAACAGCTACAGGTTTGTTTTGGATGAGAACATTGTAACTGGGTAAAAACCTCTTTGATTTGAACATACATGATGACTTTGTATTTTTAATATTTGTAAATACTGTACATAATAGGGGTGTTGAAAATATCAATCCACCGATAAATCGTGATATTACATCGCGCGATTTTCGTATCGAACCAAAAAGTGCCTGTATCGATATTTAAACATCTATTTTTGGGGAAATATTCATTGCAGCATCTCTTTGGTCCTGCACTTTTACTCCTGCCCGCTACATGGCAGCGCACCGCGCAGCCTGCTTGAGTAACACTAGAATCTAGTGAGAGTTAGAGAAACACAGGAAGAGCTACGAGACGCTCCGGGGCTCTTTTAAAACTCTACATTTGGCCTCACTTTGGCTTTTACAGCAAAGACAGAGACATGGATTATTACGAGAGCCACCAGCTGTGTGCATATGTTGCTGAGTGTGTCGCTGCTGCGTTCGGAGGGGATTTATCTTCGTAGCATTTTATTACAGAATTAAACGGAGCAGAGGGGAAACTAAATACAGCAGGCTCATGTTAAACCTGTGTCTCGCCACTGCAGTACTACGACACAGGTTTAAAAAGAGCCTGCTGTATTTAGTTTCCCCTCGGCTTCGTTTGTGTGCTACTGCTAACAAAAAGATTTCAAAGAGATGAGCGCTATCGTCACGGTGATGCCCGTGTTGTCATTATGTCCCTGATGTACGAGTGACACCCGTTGTGGAGCAGATAAGGTTTGAAATGCCCCGTCTGAGTTATTGTATATTTTAATGGATGAAACCCATAATAGTTCTTACTGATCGCTAAGGACTCCCAACTATAGAAATACTAGAAAACTCTCATCCCCAGTAATGGTTTCATTACTAGGTTTCCAAGAAATCTGTTTTCCGTTCAAAGTTACATAATCACCATACAACACAGTCACATTAGTGAAAAGCATTTATATCATGTCATAAGGATAAAATGTATTTGATACCAATTTAATGAACGTGGACTAGTTCAGTGAATAGTTGTTTCCAAAGTAGTAAAAAATAATCGCAATAATCGTCTAATTCTTCAATATCGGGATATATCGTATTGGGATACGCATCACTTGAGACTAGGCGATACACACCCCTAGTACATAATACAAAAAAAAAAATCTATAAAGAATTTAGAGAGTTGGACTGGTCTAGAACTCGCTTTATTGAAATTGTAAATATTGTTAAAAAGGTGCATTATGCAACTTTTATCAATGCTGAAAATGGGCCACTGCAAGGTCAAAGACGCAGAAATCAACTTTTTCTGCATACATTGCCTAATGCACCTTTATCTTTTAATACAACAGATTTTCATCTCCCAAAGTCCAAACTCCACTGTTACGAGATTGAGCTTTATTTTGGCCCCCTGCCAATATCAAATCAATTCAACTGAGATTACATTAATGCGTTTTTTTAAAATGATTTCCAAAAAGACGTTTTATGCTTTTCATCTGGGTCTCCGCTTACTAGACAGGACTTTAAAAGCAACTTCATGAACATTATAGCACAAAAAATAATAATGTGGTTGTGCGTAAAATGTGAGATTTATACGATGTATGAATAACTTCTCAAACAAAATGAAGCTCACAGAATCTGGGGTGACGCCGTTCTTGATGAAGCGTGAGAACTGTTTCTTGTACGCGTCCTCGTCCTCCTCGATCAGGTAGCTCATGTACTCCGACACGTTGATGCCCAGGATGTGTTTACGGTGGACTTCCGCGTTGAACTCTTTGCTCTCGGCGTCGTACCCAGGGAACCGCTTCGTGCTGGAGACAAATACTCATGGTGAGATCATGGGAACGGAACAGAAGTTTAACATCCAAGAAAAATATCTAGTTTAAACATTTGAGACGCTTCATATCCACATCCACATACACCACATAATATACACATTACTTATTCACCTGGAGTAAATCCAAAACAAATTACAGTGCACGCAGTGTCAAGATTTGAAGTTAAATTTGACCCCGATTCATCACCACCACCGTTAACAAAAAGTAAAAATTTTGCTATATTAATTATGTCTGACAAGCAAAATACAGGCTTAGTTGTCAAATCCCTTGATAAATTGTGCTTAGGAGACAAACTATACAGAAAATAGATTTGAATACATCCTAAACTATTCAACTTCACCTTTAAAAAAACAGGTAGCAATATCTCATGTACCATTACTATCATAAGGTTTTAAGTTGGGTCAAGGTCAAATGTATAAAGCACATTTATAAGCTGATAAAACTGCTCGAGTGCTGCACACACACACCGAGTAAAAAACAACTATGAAGTTGCACTTTTCCCGCACGGACGTCAGACTCAACACTCACCTGTGTGGGATGGACAGACCTCCGTCCACCGCCCCCTTCAAGGCGCCGAACACCTTGTTTCCGGTGGTGGTTCTGGCGAGGCCGGCGTCCAGGTAACAAGTGAAGGCACCAGGCTGCCCATCGATGCTCTCCACGTTAAATTCATCTCCAGTCACCTCCACCTGGCCTTCGTACACCTTATCCAGGCCAAATTTGTTCAGGAGCTGGGGACCAAACAGTCAATGGTAAGTGCATTCAGACATTCAAACATTGCTGACACAGACCACTGTTGATCAGGAAAACTAAGGAATTTAAAGGCTTTAAATACCAAACAATAAAATAGGCCTTGTGCTAACACCAGGCGCATGAGATGCTCACATTGATCGCAAATCTAAACTTGGTTTAGAGCAGTGGTTCTCAAGTGGCGCAGCCTCAGGACCAACGTTCAACCTATGAGACAAGACAAGCTACGAGCTAAATAAAAGTAAAAAATTAAAGTAAAACTTGCAGTAGCTTCGAAGTATGCAATGTCAAAATGTATTTTTATAATTGTGTTTTAAGAACTGATCAATGGCAGGGTTCTCGCCAGGATTTTCTCACAGCATAGTGGCGGGCTAAAGTGCGGCGGCAGTAATCGCACTTACGGCCGTAAAACAGCAATAAACACCATTTCCTGCATTTTGAGGGCAAAATGTTCTCTTAAAAAACAAAAAGTATAGCCGGTATTATGACGGCATCGATTCAAAAATGAAAAAAAAAAAAAAAAAGGATAATCCACCCGACACCTGTTGACACACAGTGTAGCGGGCAAAATTGCAGCATGGGGGGGAAGAAATTCAAAACATAGGGGCTGCTATGCTCATTTACGCTGGTGAGAACACCAAATGGAGAATTATAAACATTACATCTGCTGCGATGTTCGGGACAGGTTCGTGACCACAGAAAATGTCTCACAACCCTCTTTGGATAAAATAAAAATACATTTTTGCCAAGTGATCAATGAGCTTTTAATATGCAATGCTGCACTTGAAGGATTGCCTATTGCAAGAGCCAAACCTTGCTGTACACAAGGTTTATTTGTCCGATACATAATTTAACCTGGTCACTTACTCTGCGGGCCACCAGCAGGCCAGTGCAGTAGGCCGCTGCGTAGTTCGTCAGACCCACAGAGATGCCGTATTTGGGCAGCTCATGCGAGTAGGCCGCACAGACGATCATGTCTCCTTCGATCTTGGCATAGGCAATCTGCAACAACAACAAGTGGACTATAACGTATCTGCTCATAGAATGGCGTGGCAAACCTATGCAAGTCAGCAGTCGCCTTTCCCTTTTCATAGTGCCAATGTGGTTCTGGACAAGATGGTTCTTACCTGGCAGACGATGTCCCTGTTGGAGAAGCGCACAATCATGCGGTATTTGGGTGTGTTGTATTTGTTTTTGTCCTGGACGACGAGACGCTTACGAGCAAAGAAGTCAGTTTTGCCCTCTAGATGGGAAAACAAAAATATTAATGGAATATACAAGTCAAGTGGAACAGACATCAGTTTTGGGCTTACCTCTCCTCCTCCTGAATTTCACTTGATACCTCTTGAAGTAGGACTTATTCTTGACCACCTTTACGAAACCCTGAAAAGAACACATAGCTTAAAGTTACAAAGTGTTGCACGTGGAGATACAAACTTTCTGAGGGCTTTAGTGCACTTGCTGGTGCTGTCACTGTCATTAGGCTCTCTTATTAGCATTGGCAAGCCATTGAACTTATGCTTTAGCACAACCATTAGCCGGTTTCCCAGTCATAATAACGGGATTTTAGGAAGTTCCCAGTAGGGGGGCTCGGGTTTACATAATGCCATTTCTAGACTCAAACTTACGAGACAGACTAGTCACCATTTACGGTTTCTGGACAACAGGAAGCTACCAGTTATAGGAGACGATTAGGCCACGTTAGGCAGTACCGGGTAAGCATTAGCATGGCACGATCTAACGTCATCTAACTAACATCGGCGTGGATATGCGTTTATTTCTCCACGGAGCAAAGGATGCAGGTCTTAACAATGCATGGATGTTCATATTGGGACGGATTACCAACCATTTTGCAGTATTTTAGTCTCCTTATGAAGGAGCCCGGAGCCACAGACTGGGGCTCGACTCCGCTGCACTGGAAAAAGGAAGATTGCCGTGCGCATGCGTCGTAAGTACCGTGTGACAGGAAGAGGCCGCGTTGCACGTGACACAGCGTGCTGTCCTCTAGTGAGCGGAGGCCAATAAGACAATAACATACAGACAAGGAAATTTATCAAGGTTAGTAAGTAACAATGCAGTGCAACACTACTTTACTTGGATTCAGACGTTTGATTTTTGTCAAATGCTGTGTTTTATTGTCAGTTAATACATGTGTAAATACTACGTGTTGGTTGTACAAATGTATGTAGCCAGTGTATCCATCCTGTCAGTCCACAGCAACTGTATTTGCCGCTTGGGACAACTTTATTTATTTGCACATAATAGATACAAATATAAGATACATCATACAAAGCATAAACCAATTTCAAATAAAGTTAGTTTAAGTCAGAAATAAAATGAAGACCAATTCTCTCAAATTCTACACGAGACTGAAGACAATTATCCTGACTACGTGACTAGTGACTTACTGTAGGAATGGCCATCTAATTTCAGCCAAACAGGTCATTTGCTGTCCCGCTCTAAAAATGATCAGGGCAAAACCTGGTCACAGATATCGGGGACAAATATATGGAGGACCGTGGCTGCCAAAACAATAAATAAATATATAAATAAATATATAAATAAATAAAATAAATTTGCAAAGAAATAAATGCATTTATTGTAATAAGTGCATTTATTTATTTATATATTTATTTATTTATGTATTTATTGATATATTTATGTATTTATTTATATATTTATTTATTTATTTCTGTATTTATTTATTTCTGTATTTCTCTTAATGTATGTAAATCATGGGGCGGGTCTGGATGCCGCTGCTGTAAGGTGATTGGTTAATCTTTCTCCATGCACACATGCCTTGTCCAGCATAGACACTGCCAAACACGAGCTCTGCTTCAGTCTATTGACAGTGGCACAGGGCGAGTCATCTTGTGACTGGAGGATCAGCAGTTCGAATCCTGCGTACACTGGTATATGAATGAGCGTGTGAATGGGTGAGTGGATACTTGCTGGAAAACGCTTTGAGTGCCTAAAGCTCAACGCACACCAGAAAGCAGCGCTGGAGTTGGCGACAGACACGAGTTTAACTTCCCCTGATGCCTGAGCCCTGACGATGGTTTCTCTGTCTCCTTCTCTCGTCCAAACAAACAAAGTTCACGGCGCCCCCTGTCTGTCACTGACCAGACCCGCCTCTGTGCCTCTGCAGGAGGTTAAAAGCCTGTGTTTTCCTCCGCGCCGCCGCGTCTGGATTCAACAAATCTGAATGGTGGCGCGGAGTCCAGCGTCGCTGGGCTTAATGTAGGTGGAAAAGCGCTAGACTAAAGCACAGTTCATGTTTGGCTATGTTTATGCTGGAAGTGAGATTCAAACCCTTGACCTTCCGATCATGAGACGACCAGCTCTACCAACTGACGCCTTTCTACACTCAAAGTGCTTTCCAGCAAGGATCCACTCACCCATTCACACGCTCATTCATATACCAGTGTACGCAGACACTGGGGCAAGGCAGGTGAAGTGTCTTGCCCAAGGACACAATGACAGTGCCCCTGCAGGATTCGAACTGCTGATCCTCCAGTCACAAGATGACCCGCCCTGTGCCACTGTCAATAGACTGAAGCAGAGCTCGTGTTTGGCAGTGTCTATGCTGGACAAGGCATGTGTGCATGGAGAAAGATTAACCAATCACCTTACAGCAGCGGCATCCAGACCCGCCCCATGATTTGCATACATTAAGAGAAATACAGAAATAAATAAATAAATACAGAAATAAATAAATACAAAAATAAATAAATACAGAAATACAGAAATAAATAAATAAAAACAAAAATTAATTAATTAATACTAAAATTAATACAAAATACACAAATAAATATATAAATAAATAAATAAATATATAAATAAATAAATGCACTTATTACAATAAATGCATTTATTTCTTTACAAATTTGATCTTTATTTTATTTATTTATTTATGTATTTATTTATATATTTATTTATATATTTATTTATTGTTTTGGCAGCCACGGTCCTCCATACAAATATGGCAACTCCATTTTAGAAATCTCCACATACGGACTATGGACTATGGGTGACACTGTGGCGCAGTGGTTAGTGCTCGTTAGGTCCCAGGTTCAATTCCCACCTGGATGAGGCCTTTCAGTGTGGAATTTGCATGTTCTTCCCATGTTTGCCAGATTTGCTCTGGTTTCCCTTACCACTAAAAACAATCCTCAAGCCAGATTGCCCCAGTGGCATTGAAAGATGGGTCAAATGCAGAGGACAAATTAAGTATACCTTATTAAATTAAGTACCTCAAGTATACCTTAGGCATAACCTATGCAGTTATCTGGACAAGGACTGTTTATGTTGTGTAGGTCTGTCATAGACAGTCATTGTTTCGTCAAAGACACACGCAGACTGTCTATTGGATTCACTAATATCTTTAGACGAACTTGACTATAGGGAGGACATGCTTTATGCTTTAACACTGTGACTTTGACAGTGTAAGGATATTGTAAACTGTAATGTAAAATTGATTGGTCAAGTTCTGTCTTTAATTGTCATCCATGAGCTAATCAGCAAATAGTTTGGGTGTTCCCTGCTTTAGGTCCTATGTTTTAGGGATAGGCAACTTCATTTACAGGGTGTTATAGCAAACAACACTGAAACTGCTTAGTAACGTTAATTGTGTCTACTTGTGTTACTAGTATAACTTTCAAGGTTAATTCGGTCAATCCTAGTGTCTGACCGAATGAACCTTGAAAGTTATAGAAATACTGAAACTGCTTTCTGTTAGACATGCCACTCTGCTACAAAATAAGTTTAAGTTTGGGATATGGCGTATGTTTGCACAGTGATGTTTTTACCTTTTAGTGAATGATTATTCAAAGACTTCTATGGATAGTACTACAGCAAGGACCGTGACGTCGCCCGGTATGGCGCAGCCGGGGCCCCACCCTGGAGCCAGGCCTGGGGTTGGGGCTCGAATGCGAGCGCCTGGTGGTCGGGCTTCTGCCCGCGGGGCCCGGCCGGGCACAGCCCGAAGGGATGACGTGGGCCCGCCCTCCTGTGGACTCACCACCCGCAGAGGGATCCGTAGGGGTCGGGTGCAGAGAGGACTAGGTGGCAGTCAAAGGCGGGTGCCTCGACGACCTGGTCCGCGTGCGCAGCTTCTGGCGTTCGGGACATGGAACGTCACTTCGCTGGGGGGGAAGGAGCCTGAGCTTGTGCGGGAGGTTGAGAGATACCGGCTAGATATAGTCGGGCTCACCTCCACGCACAGCCTGGGTTCCGGATCCCAACTCCTGGAGAGAGGCTGGACTCTCCATTTTTCTGGAGTTGCCCGCGGGGAGAGACGGCGGGCTGGGGTGGGTTTGCTTATAGCCCCCCAGCTCAGCCGCCACGTGTTGGAGTTCACCCCGGTGAACGAGAGGGTCGCGTCCCTACGCCTTCGGGTTGGGGACAGGTCTCTCACCGTTGTCTCGGCCTACGGGCCCAACATCGGTGCAGAGTACCCGGCCTTCTTGGAGTCCCTGGGAGGGGTACTAGATAGTGCTCCGACTGGGGACTCCATTGTTCTACTGGGGGACTTCAACGCCCACGTGGGTAACGACAGTGAGACCTGGACGGGGGTGATGGGGAAGAACGGCCTCCCCGATCTGAACCCGAGTGGTGTTCTGTTATTGGACTTCTGTGCTAGTTACAGTTTGTCCATAACGAACACCATGTTCGAGCACAAGGGTGTCCATAAGTGCACGTGGCACCAGGACACCCTAGGAGGGAGGTCGATGATCGACTTTGTAGTTGTGTCATCTGATCTCCGGCCGCGTGTCTCGGACACTCGGGTGAAGAGAGGGGCTGAGCTGTCAACCGATCACCACCTGGTGGTGAGCTGGATCCGCTGGCAGGGGGGGAGGAAGCCGGTCAGACCTGGCAGGCCCAAACGTGTTGTAAGGGTCTGTTGGGAACGTTTGGTGGATCCCTCTGTCAGTAGGGTCTTCAACTCCCACCTCCGGAAGAGCTTCACCCAGATTCCGAGGGAGGTTGGAGACATGGAGTCCGAGTGGACCATGTTCTCCTCCTCCATTGTTGATGCGGCTGCTCGTAGTTGTGGCCGTAAGGTCTCTGGTGCCTGTCGCGGCAGCAATCCCCGAACCCGGTGGTGGCGCCCGGAAGTAAGAGATGCCGTCAAGCTGAAGAAAGAGTCCTACCTGGCCTTGTTGGCTTGTGGGACTCCGGAGGCAGCTGAGAGGTACCGGCAGGCCAAGCGTGCTGCAGCTCGTGCAGTCACAGAGGCAAAAACTCGGGTCTGGGAGGAGTTCGGAGAAGCCATGGAGGAGGACTATCGGTCGGCCTCGAAGAGATTCTGGCAAACCATCCGGCGCCTCAGGAGGGGGAAGCAGTGCTTCACCAACACTGTTTACAGTGCGGGCGGGGAGCTGTTGACCTCGACTGATGATGTGGTCGGGCGGTGGAAGGAGTACTTCGAGGATCTCCTCAATCCCACTGTCACGTCTTCCGATGAGGAGGCAGAGGCTGGGGACTCGGAGGGGGGTTCGTCCATCACCCAGGCTGAAGTCACTGAGGTGGTTAGAAAGCTCCTCGGTGGCAAGACCCCGGGGGTGGATGAGATTCGTCCCGAGTACCTTAAGTCTCTGGATGTTGTAGGGCTGTCTTGGTTGACACGTCTCTGCAACATCGCGTGGCGGTTGGGGACAGTGCCTCTGGATTGGCAGACCGGGGTGGTGGTCCCTCTCTTTAAGAAGGGGGATCGGAGGGTGTGCTCCAATTACAGAGGGATCACACTTCTCAGCCTCCCCGGTAAGGTCTACTCCAGGGTGCTGGAGAGGAGGATCCGGCCGATAGTCGAACCTCGGATTCAGGAGGAACAATGCGGTTTTCGTCCCGGTCGTGGCACACTGGACCAGCTATATACCCTACATCGGGTGCTCGAGGGGTTGTGGGAGTTCGCCCAACCAGTCCACATGTGCTTTGTGGATTTGGAGAAAGCGTTCGACCGTGTCCCTCGTGGTGCCCTGTGGGGGGTGCTCCGGGAGTATGGGGTGCGGGGCCCTCTGCTAAGGGCTGTCCGTTCCCTGTATGACCGCAGCAGGAGCTTGGTTCGCATTGCCGGCAGTAAGTCAGACTTGTTCCCGGTGCGTGTTGGTCTCCGCCAGGGCTGCCCTATGTCACCGGTTCTGTTCATTATCTTTATGGACAGAATTTCTAGGCGCAGCCAGGGGCTGGAGGGTGTCCGGTTTGGGAACCTCAGGATCTCATCTCTGCTGTTTGCAGATGATGTTGTTCTGTTGGCTTCATCAAATCAGGACCTTCAGCGCGCACTGGGGCGGTTTGCAGCCGAGTGTGAAGCGGCCGGGATGAGGATCAGCACCTCCAAATCTGAGGCCATGGTTCTCCACCGGAAAAAGGTGGCTTCCCCGCTTCAGGTCGGTGGGGAGTCCTTACCTCAAGTGGAGGAGTTTAAGTATCTCGGGGTCTTGTTCACGAGTGAGGGACGGATGGAGCGTGAGATCGATAGACGGATCGGTGCAGCGTCAGCAGTGATGCGGTCGCTGTATCGGACTGTTGTGGTGAAGAGAGAGCTGAGTCAGGGGGCAAAGCTCTCGATTTACCGATCGATCTACGTTCCCACCCTCACCTATGGTCATGAGATCTGGGTAATGACCGAAAGGACAAGATCGCGAATACAAGCGGCCGAAATGAGTTTCCTTCGCAGGGTGGCTGGGCGCACCCTCCGAGATCGGGTGAGGATCTCAGTTACCCGGGAGGAGCTCGGGGTAGAGTCGCTACTCCTTCACGTCGAAAGGAGCCAGCTGAGGTGGCTAGGGCATCTGTTCCGGATGCCTCCTGGTCGCCTCCCTCGGGAGGTGTTCCAGGCATGTCCTATTGGGAGGAGGCCTCGTGGAAGGCCCAGGACACGCTGGTGGGACTATGTCTCCGAGCTGGCCTGGTGTCGCCTCGGGGTCCCCCAGAACAGCTGGAGGAGATGTGCGTGGATCGGGAAGTCTGGGCATCTCTGCTGAGACTGCTGCCTCCGCGACCCGGCCCCGGATAAAGCGGAAGAAAATGGATGGATGGATGGATGGATTATTCATAGATTTATTATGCACTCTTATTCTCATTTCGCTTAATTTCAGCACAAGTGTTCCCCGTGGTCACAAGAAATTTTAAAATGCAGAACCCAGTTACACATATCTAACCATTTAATGTTCAGATTGATGACAGACATTTTTACCTGCCTCCCATCTCAATAATGACTTCATCTTGATACTTGCTTTGTCTGTCCCTGCAGTCTCCATGGAGGCTCTTCAACGTCACCGGTTCAGACGTAGCAGATATAATACGACCAGAGGAGTGTCCCACAATGGGCATGCGTCACTGCCACGAGGCCCAACCTGAAAAGTAAGTTTGTCACTGACTGGTATGTGAATGAATACCCAAGGCTCAGACGCTTTTGTTTATCTGGGCTTTTCAATACAGAGTTTCTATTGAGGAAGTTAAGAATAGTGTGTTGATTGTTCATTTGTTCATTTGAGGCACTGTATCATGACGTTCAGAGCTATTTTATTTCTTTATATGAGAAGTTACTGATTTAAATAAGGTGGATCTTTTGGATATTCTTGTTGTGGACTATAACAGCAATGGATTTCAGGTACTGTAAGCGTTGTATTGTATATTTATGAATACATTGGTCTTGTTCTTGTTAGCTATGTGTAAATCAGTAGTTAATTTCTGAAGCACAGTAGTTTTATAATATATCCGTAACCCAAAAATTCTTCCTCAAGTTTGACGCACAACAAAAGGCGAACAGTGATTTGTGCTGGTCAAACACAGTAGCTAAATTATTCAGTCAAGGGAAATCCTGCAGTATATGCAGTTGTTGGGCACAATGGACGGTTATTATTCTTTTGACAAACCAAGCATTATACTTATAATTCATTATACTATGATTCAATTTACTGATCATGTGCATTGTGCACAAAATTATTGTTCAAGCGCAAAAAAGAATATGATAGGAAAATCACTAGTTGTGTAGACTTTATAGACCTGTTGCAGCCAGGTGTACATTTCTTGTCATAATACATCCATGATGGTCATGACCTCAAATAGGTCAGAGAGAAGCTCATTTTCTACATGACTAACTTTGTTTTGAAGCATCATTACTTGGGCAAAACATTCTCTCCTTTATGAGTAAACATGTAAGTGACAAAATCTTAATCGTGACGAATGGAAATGAATCAAAGCTTATTTAATTTTAAATTAAATTATTTGACTGTATTCATTATAAATATGCCATATATGCTATGTTTCATGTATATATTTATAATAATCCCTTTTGAGGTAACACAACACAATCACTGGATTAGTGTTCCTCAACATGTCCACTAATTGTGTACCTAATCTCATAAACATTTGACTGTAGAAATTCTGAGAAATTCATTTATATATTTATATACGTATATGGGAGTGGGAGTGTATTTTGAACTTGGACATGATTGGGAAAAGCACTGGGCATCTAATTATTAAGCATTTGTATGAACTATACACTTTGTTTCATGAACTAGCATTTCTGTGAAAATTACCCTATAAAGTGTTGTGAAATGTGCCTTTAAACTCGTCCCTGTGATGAAATGTGTTAGGAAAGTTAGGAATGGGCGGCACGGTAGTACAGCGGTTAGTGCTCGTGCTTCACAGCTAAAAGGTCCGGGTTCGATTCCCACCAAGGCCGGGGCCTTTCTGTGTGGAGTTTGCATGTTCTCCCCGTGTCTGCGTAGGTTTCCTCCGGGTACTCCGGTTTCCCCTACCACTAAAAACATGTACAATAGGCCAGGATGAATGAGAGTGTGTTTCAGAGTGCGCATGGGGGACAACGGATGGAAATTAGCCCAAGGCTACAATCCGGTGTGGCTTGTTCATTAACTTGCACTGTCCCTACCAAATAAACCAATAATAATAATAATAATGAGTTTGGACCACAACTAACGTTTTAATTTTCTAGCTTCCTCTTTCATCGTTTGCTATAAAAAAGAAGAACAAAAACAAAACAGGTAGGCCTATATGGGTTTAAAGTTGTTTTGTACACACATCCTTTTTTATTCTCATACAAGGTACGTTATGTCTACATTGTCAGTGTCAGTAGCAAAAATAAAAACAAAATAATAATTATACAAATGCAGCATGAAAAGCATTATAGACATCATTCAAGTAAACCGACATCTACAAGAAAACTTAGCATGAATATTAGCATGTTTTTGTTCAATTAGTTGTAGAGATTTTGGAAAAAGTTTAAGTTCATTCTTCCACTGGGTTACAGTTCAAAGAGTTTTAAAGAAGCAGCATTTGTGAATAAAATGTTTGCATAAAAGTAATACATTATTAACCCCATTATTTTTGCCATCTCAGAGTACGTTGTAAATACAGCAAAATACAGACCTTGTTGTATTGTCTTCACCGAAAGCTTTATTGAGCAATGGAAGAAGTCTAGTCTAAATTAGTGTAATTTATCTTGGGGGTGGCCGCCCCTGCTTCACTTTGTCACCACTCAATGCTGTATATGGGTGTGAAATGTGCATATAATTCCATTCTTTGAACAATGTGAATACACAGGATGGACTGTGAGAGCTAGAAACAAGTGTGGGCCAAAACAAAAATGTCACTGTTTGAACAGGAAAAATCAGGTACCCCAGCTTTAACATTTATCCCAAATTATATTTAATTCATCGTTAAAGAAGCAAATTGAATCCCCTTGGACTGAAGCCATGTCTCTGAAAGTCTTGCCTAAAACTTTATTACATCACATGAATAGAAAAGATGGTCTAGGTCTTATTCTCTGTATTACAAAAATACATTTTTCAGTTCCTATTTTAAAACTATATTTTGTAAATTTGTTGGTTGGATATACTTTGTTTACAGTTTTTAATAGAATTTGGGATTGGGAAAGAAATATATATATTAGGGCCAGGACTCGATTAAAAAAATTAATCTAATTAATTAGAGGCTTTGTAATTAATTAATCGAAATTAATCGCATATAAATATTTGACCTGAGAACAGTGAGAAGTAAGTTTTTTCATAAGGATTTTTAGTATACCATTGAATAATGACTGAATACATAAGCTTAAGCAACAAAATATTGTTTATTTTTGTTCAATGAAGTCCAACAGACCAGTGCAATATTGCCATTAATTGTGCGTCTGCAGGAAAAAAGGAAACTGAAGTGTGGAAAGCAAAGTGTGATTAATTTCAATTAATATTTTTAATCGCACTAAACCTCATGTAATTACAATTAATCGCAATTAATCAAAAAAAGTTCAGGCCCTAATATATATATATTTATATAATATTTTAGAATATAGTTCCTCTTCACCTCACACATCCTTGCTGCCCTGACTAAACAGGGCCAGTTACATTTTTTTATTTTTTTATTATTTTTATTATTGAAAAACTTGCGAACATTTACAAGTTGAGAACATAAGAATGCCAGGGGATTCTTATGTTATTATTATGTAAATTTACTTCAATGGTACAGGGCCAGTTAAGGTTTGCACATGTTTACAGTGAACTCTACGTGGCACTGTAGCTCCACTACTCCTGCTGTGACGCATGCGCAGTGGGATGTAAACACTCCGCTGGGCCTCTCCGCTCTCTCTAGATCCGCTTCTCCCCGCGCTGCTGTACACGTATCACGGCCACTGCATGGGCTGCACCCCGGCTAACCTCACCACCGCTACTGGCCGGCTCTCGAGTGGACTTTACTGCTGAAAGGATGCGGCTAAATACCGCTTTGTTTATCGATTAGCTCCAAGTTTTCCATCTAGCGCAGGGGAGTACAGTTTTCGTGCATGGGAAGCGGACGACACGACCAAAGGCTGTGGCTGTGTTAAACTCGATTGAAGGTAATGGATGTGTTTGTGCTCGGGCGCCGTCTAATCGCTGGAAGCCGTGGTAGTACTTTTACACTGTTGCTTTTTGCATTTATCCACTACATTTGACAAGTAAAGCGACCTTTCCCACTCACGCGCCTTTCTTTTACCTTACTTTTTTGTGTTGTGCAAACTTGCTATGGGCTACTTTACAGACTTGATCTTGGGCATTTTTACTTCATGACTTAACAATGTAGTCCTTTTTTGTTGGTGGATACTTACCATTATCGTCTAAATACTTTTCTTGCGTCTTTTTTTTGAGAAGTTGACACGTTTCTGATCACACTGTTGCTTTGTCCACATCTATAATTTAACACAAGGCGAGACCAAAGTCAAAAGAGGAACATTACTTTTTGTCGTTTTTGAATATGTGTCTTTAAGTAGAGCAAGGATATATTTAAATTCCAGAAAGTTATTTTTTTTGCTATGTCAACTTAGCCCAATGAGGAAGGAGTAAAGTTGTTTGCTATTGAACACGTAAGCTGCTGTGTAACTACATCTGTGAGTGCGTTAAGTGGTGTGTGCAGTTCTCTTTGTATCATACTGACTACTATTTATTGTTCCCACGGTGACATCCACACCCATCATTGAAGTAAACACACGGAGCACATCATATTGCGATTCAAAAGTTCAAAGCAGTTTTTAGGCCTCAAATAGCTTAGGTGAAATGTATACCTAATCGCACTAGGCCTGCACGATATTGGAAAAACGTGCGATATGCGATACGGGGTTCTTCGATATTCTGTTAAACCATTTCAACGCGGTATTTCCCATTCGATATAAGTATACTATATGTAAGCAATTTGTTATTCAGAAAATCGGGTCAAAAACAATAAATGAGGACTCAAGCGAGACTAAAATGGAAGTAAATAAGAAAATTATACCTAAGAGTGAACTGTTGCAATTTCTCAATTTTTTTTGTTTTTGGCCGAGTTTGCAAAAACTGTCAATCAGATGGAAGACCAGTGTTAGTTTATACAACATATTTTAACCTCTTTCCATCCGCCTTAACCAAGTGCATTTTCTCCAGTTCGGCTTTAGCCAAATCTAAAAGCTTCTTGATATGGAACTTGCAGCCTATAGGCTCATTTGAAAGCCAAGACCTATAAAACTGATGTAAATGGATCTTTTCCCTTGTGTTGTTGCTCTGTTTTTTTCCCATTTAGTTTGTCACATTGTTGCCACTTCTTCGTTTTTTGTTGTTGCATTTTTTGTAACATTTTAGTCGCTTTTTTGTAACATGGTTTTGTCACTTTTTTGTCATGTCTTCGTCACATTTTGTTGCTTTTTTGACTCTTTTAAATGTTATTTTGTTTGTTGCGTTTTAGCAACAATAAAAAAATACAATTTAAAAAGGAGTACAATTTCATTAAAACGGACCATTATCACATCCACAACAGTTGCCACAGAACTATATGTCAAACGCCTTTTTAAACAACAATTTTCTTCAATTTTAGTCTAGCTTTAGTCGACTAAAATTGCATGTAAATTTAGTCGACTAAATTTAAGACACATTTAGTGAACTGAAATGATCTGAGGCTCTATCAAACTGTCATTGGAAGTTTGGAGGATTTAGTCTTATTTAGTTTTAGTCCAGTTTTAGTCAGCAAAAATATTACTTTGACTAAAATTAAGACTAAATATTTTAGTCAACGAAATTAACACTGCAGAAGACTTCAGTATTTTTGTTATTGTGGCTTCTTCCAATACGGATATTGCATCACCGAATAGTAATATAGCAATACAATATTTTTTGGGATATATTGTGGAGTCCCAAATCAAACTATGCAGTTTTTCAGTGTACTTATTCTTTGCAATTGCATGATATATAAGAAAAATATCTTATTAAGTAACTGTACTAATGGTGTACATAAAATAAAGATAGTTATAGGTATACACGTTGCGTCGCTTCTACTGTCCCACTAACGGAAATATTGATTATCCATTTGCTTCATTAGTTTGAACTCATCCTTTGCAGACCTTAGTAAGCAGAACGAGCTCCGCAGACACCGACAGAGAATCTGAAGTAGTGAAGCCATTGTCTAATGACCTGTAATTTTCTCCATTACCTCATTTAAGCTTCACTAATACAAACTGTAACTGCCACATTCAATTACATGGAGTTTTAGCTTTTAGTGGTACAAAAAAATGTTAAAAGTATGAGTATTGTCATTCTGTTTCATTGTAATGCAGTGAATATGAATAAAAAGTGTGGTTCAGGCGCCATTATCTTAAACGTGGTGTTGTTTATGCCTTTACTGTTATCTACAGCAGTGGTTCCACTGCGTCTGGAGGAGCCACTGTTACCATAGAATGATGAGCTGCGACCCAAAACGGAATTGAATTTCTTATACATAATGACAAAATATTGTATTTCCCTTAAAAATCATTCATTTAAAGGAATAGGCCACTGTTTTTCCATACTGAGATATGTTCTTACCTTAGCTTAGATGAGTTGATGTGCACCTGTCTGGTCTTTGTGCGTGCGCTCAGTCACAGAAATGTTGTTAGCATTTAGCTTCTCCCAGCAAAGGTATAGCCCCAAACTGGGGTGAAGTTAGAAGCTACCAAACTGTACTCCAGGTGTTATTACGCCTCACAATGTAGTTCCCCTTTTTATCCGCTTAGAAAATCGTTTAATTTTGTGTAACTAGACTTGGATCGTGTAACGTTTCACGTAACTGTATTTAAATAAGGAAACAGTGGAACAGCTTGGTAGCTTCTAACTTCACCCCAGTTTAGAGCTATACCTTTGCTGGGAGAGGCTAAATGCTAACAACATTTCCGTGACTGAACGTACGCACAAAGACCAGACAGGTGCACATCAACTCGTCTAAGCTCAGGTAAAAACAAATTATTTCAGTTTGTTAAAACGGTGGCCTGTTCCTTTAATGAGCCCCAAAAGCCAAAATCTGGATTAAAAAAACAATCAAGAATCATTTTAACAGTCTCAGCTAGTGTTTCACTTATGGAAGGTAAATGTTGAAAGAATCTTTTTCTGGGAAAGGCTCTCGGCCTAAGTGTTTCTCCCACTAGTTCAGAAACACTGATCTACAGCCATACTACTTAACTTTGTTATTGTCTACAGCTAATCATAAAGTGACCTAGAAGTCTTCATTTAAATTCATATCCTTAATGTTAATATATTTTTAAGTGATTATATTATCCATGTTATTTCCAAGTTATCGTAATTTATTATGGAACGTACTATCCATATCACAAGAAGCTACATCGCAAAATCACTGAAGTCTCCCGGCTGACAGAGATTGACATATTTATGATGGAACAAAAATATGTAAATCCTTGCTCATCCAGACCCTAGTCTAATATTAATATGTTTATAATATAGTTTTACACAAACATTAATGTGTAACTTTATATCTTTACAAATAAATTTCCATACAAAATGCCTAATTTGAGTTGTAGCCACAATTTCTACCCTCCTATCAAATTCATGTTGATTCTATACCATTTCTACACAGTCTTGCTCCTTTTCCACCGCTGCTGCTTTTGTGGTTTGAAAAGCTTGTTGCGGTTTGCAGACTAAAGCTGAGCTGGGCCATTGAAATGCTGATTGTACACTGGGAACCCTCTGAGAGCTCTGAAAGGGCCTCTTCCCCAGCAGCACGTGGGTGGGTGCTGTATTGTTGTAAGCCAAACTCTCTGCTCCGTCCGCTTTAGGACAGTATGTTTCAGCTGAAGAT
Organism: Neogobius melanostomus; assembly: GCA_007210695.1. Taxonomy (NCBI): domain Eukaryota; kingdom Metazoa; phylum Chordata; class Actinopteri; order Gobiiformes; family Gobiidae; genus Neogobius; species Neogobius melanostomus. The sequence goes on from VHKM01000047.1 coordinate 4,828,307, forward strand.
GGTTATGCTTTCATCTGAGAGATTTACTGTTTAGACATGTGGTACTAGTGTATTTAGCCATAAAAACATATTTGTATACATTTTTATTTTTTTTTACACATATTTCGAATTGTTTGCTCTGTCCTTAACTATTTTGTATCACCTTTTTTGGGGTTCCATCTGCATTAAATGGACTAAACCAGGACTAGAACTTAGGAGTGGTCCCAACTAGGGCTAAAATGCCACAAAAAAAGATAAAGAAAATGGGACTAAATGAGGTTAAAATAGAAATTATTTAAGTGCAGGAGCCGGAGAAATTCCCTGTTCTTTTGCTATTTTTGTGGAACTTTTTTAGGGTTTCAACAAGAAATACGCCATATAAAAGACACATACAGAATATGTCATCATCAAGTGTGCCGAGTTTGAAGAAGGGGAAGGTAAGTTTGAAGAAGGGGAAGGTAAGTTTGAAGAAGGGGAAGGTAAATAAATGCTGGGTTGTGTAAATTTCCCATGGACCGGTCTCGTAGGTCAAATGGTGTGAGGGTATGGAACATATTTTCTGATTAAAACAGGAGATGCATTTGAGATGCAGAGCTCATCTTGGGCTCAAAATGAAGCTAATGAATTAGTGAAGTGTTCGATTTACAATTGAGACAGTAATTTTATGACTCTGTGTCAGAGTAATACCGTTTGTAACGAGAATTTGTCATTGTGAATAAAACATTTTCGGTCTATTTTTCAGTCTATTTTCTGAAAACATAAATCCCTATAATGTCACTTATATGACCGTATTCCTCGTCACATCAGGATTCTTTGTTCCAAATTTCATTGCAGTACGACATAGTCGTAACCTCTTCCACGCCTGGTCCAAAAGAGTGGTTCTGTGGGTCCTGGGACTGGACGGGGCAGAGTTGAAACAAATGGTCCCTGACTGGTCATGGCCTGAGGTTTACTCTAATGAAAAATAATTGTTCCAAAGGTTGCAAAATAACTGTGGGGAAGGTTGTCTGGCTCCCGGACTAAATCATGACTAACTAATTTTAATCAAACAGCTTGTTTTGTTTTAGGCTGTGTTTGCAACAAATGTTCATATCTCAAGTGAAGATGGACTATAGTGATTTTGTGATATGGATATTATTGCATCACCTATAGTTATGCGATTGTGCATCTTTAAATGGCCGAAAACTACACATTGGGAGTACAGTTGGAAATTATTATTATTTTGCTGAATCTGGCATATTTACAGTTGTAGTGATCGTTCATGGTTGTGCTCTGTCCTTTTCATGAAATGACATTGAACTGCATTAAAAAAAACTCAAGCGGAAACCAAACCAGAACTATACAGTTTTTTTAACTCGGGTCACTTCTCGTCGCCACAGAACCTTTTGGCCCCGACTTGCTATGCGACTGTGTGTGTCATTAGTTATGCTGGAAGTGTCGCAGGGCCCCTTTAGTCAAACAAGAGAAACCAATTCTCTCAGTCCAGAAGCACTTCTTTGGAAGACTGCGTTTTGTGAAGGACATTTTCACAATCATCGGCCTTGTCACAGGACTTTCCATGACTGTTTCTAATGTGATTACAGCCAAGGGCATGGAAGATAAGCTGCAATGTGTTTTTTTAAAGAAATCGTCTTGTTCCACTTGTCAAAAAACCACCTCTGCATCTTTTGAATGAGACTATTTTGGTTAATGGAGAGACAACTTCGATGGAAACGGCTGAAGAGACAAATTCACTGATGCGTTTATGTGACTGATGCTTCCTGCTGATAATGAAGGTGACGTCACACTGTTGGGAACTCTCTAACTGTGTGACCTCCCACATTTAGTCAGTGCACGGACACGGCTCAGTCCTGTCTGGTCTTGCCCACTGTTCACATGCTGTAAAATAGTGATTCCTTTAATGTTCATACAGATCATTGTTTGTATTGGAAGCTTGAGCTGCAAATTCCCATGTTCTTATGACGGTGACTTGTTTTGACAATGGCTCAGCTGTTACAGAGCTCTGATTCCTGAGCTTTTATTGAGTCTTACTTTGAGTACAACCTACCTCGAGGGTCCTGCCAATTATTTAGAAAGTGATCATCTAAACCAGGGGTAGGCAACGTCAGGCCTGTGGGCCAAATCTGTCCCTCAAGTGTAAAACCTCTGGCCCTTAAAGGAACAGGCCACCGTTTTTCCATACTGAGATATGTGGAAGAGCTTGATCGCTTCTAACTTCACCCCGTTTGGGGCCGTAAGAATACATTGGGAGAGACCAAATGCTCACAACATCTTTGGTCGTTTTGCGTTACTGAGCGCACGCACAAAGACCAAACAGGTACGTATCAACTTGTCTTAGCTCAGGTAAGAACATATCTCAGTGTGGAAAAACGGTGGCCTGTTCCTTTTAAGATTGATTTTAAGGAATATTATTACACGATTCCGAGCTCAAATACCGGGTAAAGTACTTAACCCTCAGGGCACCCTAGGGCCTTTTTGTGGCCTTTGACATTTTCATTTTTATGGCATTTTTTCTGTGTTCAGTGGATGTTCCTCATATTTCCCTCAGGATAATCATTTCTGGAGAAGTTCATTTTGGCTATTTCAGTTTTTTTATATTAGCTTCCCAGAGCTGGTGCTGAAAAAAATCACACATAACACCCTAAGGCCACAAAAGTGGCCTCTACTTTCAACATCCATAACATTTTTGTACTTTCATATTTTTTTCTACTTTAAAAACTCAGAATCATAGAACTACTTCTGCTTGACACATACATACCAAATATTTGTACATTTTTAATGATTTTTAACCCTTTATCGGCCAAAATGCACACAAAAGTTCACTGTCATGCAAGTATTTGTGATACCTGAACAGGAAAACTTTTTTAAATGCATTCCAAATTGAATGAGGTGTTTAGTTTTATTAGGCCTTGGGATGGGTCAAAGTTGAGTGGTAAAATTATTATTTACAGGTTTTTTGTTTTTCTGTAGTGACAGATTTTTATAAAAAATCACACATAACACCCTAAGGCCACAAAAGTGGCCTCTACTTTTAACAGCCATAAAATCACTATACTTTAATATTTTTTAATACTTTAAAAACTCAGAATCATAGAACTACTTCTGCTTGACACATACATACCAAATATATGTAAATTTGTAATGATTTTTAACCCTTTATTGGCCAAAATGCACACAAAAGTCCACTGTTGTGCTGTTTGTAATGCAGAAATAATTGCATAACTTCTATAAAAATATTCCAAATTGAATGAGGTGTTTATTTTTATTGGGCCTTGGGATGGGTCAAAGTTTTGTGGTAAAATTATTTTTTACAGGTTTTTTGTTTTTCTGTAGTGACAGATTTTCATAAAAAATCACACTTAGCACCCTAAGGCCACAAAAGTGGCCTCTACTTTTAACAGCCATAAAATCACTATACTTTCATATTTTTCACACTTTAAAAACTCAGACTCATAGATCTATGTCTGCTTGACACATACATACCAAATATCTGTCATATTTTTATACTTTTAACTCTTTATGAGCCAAAATGCATTCTTAACTCCTCATTTTTGCTCTTGCAGAGTCAGTAATACTTGTATAACCTTTATAAATGTGATTCAAATTGAATGAGCTTCATTTGTTCATTTGCCCTAAGGGTTGGTCATACAATGGTAGTAACCTTGTTTTTAACAGTTTTTAAATGTTTCTGTAGAGCCACACTAAAATGAACAAAATGCTGTTATCCCATTGAAAATCAATACAAATGTTCCACAGAAACTCTGTCTTCTGTGGTTTTATCTCAGGAGCAGTTTGCAAATGTGGGCACATTTTTATATGAGTTGGATGACTGTGCATAAGATAAACATTTGGAGGGTGTGGGTGTGGTGTAGTGAGGGGGGATTTGGGTGTGTGTGGTGTCAAAAGCCTTTCATCTTTGAAAAAACAACTAAACACAGCAGCAATAACAACAGTAAGAAAATGTAAACAAAAGCGTGTAGTGTTATGGTTTTCACACAGTGTTTCACATGTGCACTGGGCACGATCCAAAAAACTTAATTTGGTCTTTGTGTGTTAACTTGCAAAAGATTTCTTTTAGATCAGACCAGTGTGTTTTTTTATTCCTATATACAGTTTCTACTGGTCACTTTCTGCAGAGTTGGTCACGTTACTGTGACTTGCCTTGTCAGCTCAAAACTTCATGTGACCAACTCTGAGGAAGATTGCAGAAAGTGAGCAGTGGAAACTGTCAGGGATAAAGAAACCACACTGGTCTGATCTAAAAGAAAACTTTAGCAAGCTCTGGGCACTATATAAGAGCAGTGGGACAATGAGGAGACATTTGAAGATACATCATGAGGCTTTGGATGTGATCATGAACTCTGGGAGAGAGGATGAGGAGAAAAATATTAGACCAACGAGGATTCTGATTTAGGGAATGACCAAATGAAATTAAGCTCTGATTCAAGGGAGGACTCATCTGAAGACCACACTGAAGATAGCAGCGTAGAGGAGATTGGGGAAGAATTGAGATGGATATCCAAAAGTGGAAGCATTGTGTGGTACTCGCTCCGGTATGTACTCGCCCCAACAGGATTGTCTCCTGGACATACAGTACTGCCTATGCTGTCACGCGAGTAAGTGATCCTTTGTCTAACATCAGGATGTTTCTAACTGATAAAATAATGAAGCATTTATTATAGCACTTCGGGCCAGATAAAGGTAGAAAAGCGCTGTATAAGTTGAGATCATTTATTGGCAATGACAAACTTGCAAACGTGAAATTGAAAACTGGCGAGATTAGGACATGCTGGAAATCTTGGCTTACGTCGGGCTTCTTTTTCTGTAGTCAGTCCAGGAGACAATCCCATTGTCCCACTGCTCTTATATAGTGCCCAGAGCTTGCTAAAGTTTTCTTTTAGATCAGACCAGTGTGGTTTCTTTATCTCTGACAGTTTCCACTGCTCACTTTCTGCAATCTTCCTCAGAGTTGGTCACATGAAGTTTTGAGCTGACAAGGCAAGTCACAGTAACGTGACCAACTCTGCAGAAAGTGAGCAGTAGAAACTGTTAGGAATAAAAAAAAAAACACTGGTCTGATCTAAAAGACATCTTTTGCAAGTTAACACACAAAGACCAAATTAAGTTTTTTGGATCGTGCCCAGTGCACCTGTGAAACACTGTGGGAAAACCATAACACTACACGCTTTTGTTTACATTTTCTTACTGTTGTTATTGCTGTTGTGTTTAGTTGTTTCTTCAAAGAGGAAAGGCTTTTGACGCCACACACCCCCAAATCCCCCCTCACTACACCACACCCACACCCTCCAAACGTTTATCTCATGCACAGTCATCCAACTCATATAAAAATGTGCCCACATTTGCAAACTGCTCCTGAGATAAAACCACAGAAGACAGAGTTTCTGTGGAACATTTGTATTGATTTTCAATGGGATGACAGCATTTTGTTCATTTTAGTGTGGCTCTACAGAAACATTTAAAAACTGTTAAAAACAAGGTTACTACCATTGTATGACCAACCCTTAGGGCAAATGAACAAATGAAGCTCATTCAATTTGAATCACATTTATAAAGGTTATACAAGTATTACTGACGCTGCAAGAGCAGAAATGAGGAGTTAAGAATGCATTTTGGCTCATAAAGAGTTAAAAATATAAAAATATGACAGATATTTGGTATGTATGTGTCAAGCAGACATAGATCTATGAGTCTGAGTTTTTAAAGTGTGAAAAAATATGAAAGTATAGTGATTTATGGCTGTTAAAAGTAGAGGCCACTTTTGTGGCCTTAGGGTGCTAAGTGTGATTTTTTTATGAAGATCTGTCACTACAGAAAAACAAAAAACCTGTAAAAAATAATTTTACCACAAAACTTTGACCCATCCCAAGGCCCAATAAAAATAAACACCTCATTCAATTTGGAATATTTTTATAGAAGTTATGCAAGTTTTTGTGATTTCTAAACAGCACGTCAGGGAACTTTTGTGTGCATTTTGGCCAATAAAGGGTTAAAAATCATTTAAAAATTACAAATATTTGGTATGTATGTGTCAAGCAGAAGTAGTTCTATGATTCTGAGTTTTTAAAGTATGAAAAAATATGAAAGTATAGTGATTTTATGGCTGTTAAAAGTAGAGGCCACTTTTGTGGCCTTAGGGTGTTAAGTGTGATTTTTTTAAAGGGTGCCCTGAGGGTTAAAAAAATGTGGAAAATACTGTCAAGCCCTTAAAAATTCCCTGGTATAACACTCAATTTGGTCATTATGATGTTCAGCACTGGCATTTGTGGAAAGTGGTGCTTTTCTTTGGGCTACAATTAGGAGGTTTGGCCCTTGGTATTTTGGCGATGAAGAAACTCGACCCTGCTCCAAGCAAACTTGTCTACCTCTGATCTGAATTTATTCTAAACTTAGATTTATTAGTGTCTGTGTTGTGTTTAAAATGCAGCACTTGGGCTGGGCGATATGACAATAAAAGACGAATCATAATCTAGTTTGATCTTCACAATCTGCTTTTTTGGTGATGCAGTGTTTTTTATGTTTAATGCTGCTCAAATACTGATACTACTTTTTATGGTTTTCAAGCTCTGAGTGAGTGAAAGATGGAACTCTTTCCTTTGAAAATATTAAGTTTTTAAATCTTTGATCCCTGCACCGTTGGTTGGGAATCCCTTTTTATATAGAGTTATTGACTTATGACCAGGTTACGGTTGATGGCCTCAGCTCGCCACTTCAAACTGTCGTGTTGTGGTTAGGGAAATTTGGTCAGAGCCCGATGATGACACCAGATATTTGCAAATCTGCACCTTATTTTGTGAGAAGAAGCTCGCAGTTCTGCCCAAAATGTATGAACTCTACCAAAACATTTACACGTATATAAATATAGATCAAATAATAAGATTTTTCTTAGTTTGGGTTTCCACTTTACTCAAAGCTCAAGACTTTTGTGGTCAAGGCACATCTACCAAATTGCCCGTGTGAATTGTAGTGCGTGAGTGATTAGGTGGCAGTCGAAGGAGCCATTGCCAGAGTCAATCCCGAAAGTTGTTCAACAGCCACAAACATTTAAAAACAAGGCCAAAAATTGTAACTTCTCATAGAATTTGAAATTGTCTGCTCAAAATAAGCTGGTGACCTGTACTTAATGCTCATGTGGTCACAATTCTTTGCGCCTCGCTCTTTCTCCTAATTTTAGCACCTGCCCGAAACGGCGCTGTAACAACATCCACTCTCGTCAACAGAGGTGTTTGTTTAGCGCCTCACAGCTCGCATGATGCCTTTTGTAACGCGCTGTGGCCTTGTATTGATTTAGCTGCTGTTCAGGAACAAGATGTTGGGAGGAAAACGGTGACAGCCCGCTCTGCTTCCTGTTTCACTCCATTAGCGTGGAAACATAATACTCCCAGGGCACGTGCGGAAATCAAGTGCATCCATATGGACAAACTAAATAAATGATCAGGTTGGACTGGAGGAGGAAAAATTGATCTCGGCGGGCTCTTGTTGATACGATTGCAGGATTGATTATTGCCTTTTTGTTGGTTAAAAAGGTTTTGGCCTCAGAAATCACATGTCCAGTTCAGCTCAGTCTGTAACTAGTTGCTGTTTACGCGACGTGCCTGTAGCCTCAGCAGGAGCACGGGCCCTGCAGTATCTGTTGTGGGTATTATGACTCTGAGCAGACTTCCTGGCTGTGGCTGGAGGCTGCAGACTTGGAGGATTTGTACTGAAGCCAAGTCTGAATTCTTGATGCTCCGGTGAACTGAAGGCCACGCGGTTCACAGAGTGCCAGCAGTGATTCAGTCAGATGCTCTTTTTTTCAAACATTCTTGACTTTTTACATTTTTATTGAGATCTGTTGGTCTTTTCAAGTTGGATATCTCAATCTTTAATCCTTTACCGTGCTGCGAAAGCGATGAAAATATGCCTGAATTGTCACATCAAATCAAATAAATACATTATAAAGTTGAGATCAAGTCATACAATATCCACCATTGAAAAGTAAAACATCAATGATTATGTAATATTTTCGGTTTTAGATACAGTACTATAATTGTAGATGTAAGAGCCTCACGGTATATTTCCAAATAATAAAACATGAGCAAAAATTCAATTTTAGTCATGGTTTCCCTAATTTAGATCCATCTTTACCATGTTTTGGTCCTGATTATGCATGTTTTTAGGTCTTCTTTTGACACAATTTAACCTCTTAATCCCCATCTTAAAGCAGTACTAAGTAACGTGTTTACCTTAATAAATCCTTTCCGTAGTTCCTCTGGGGGTAATACAAGTGTTAATAGAATGATTGGGGGGTCTTTCATCTCCCCCTGGTGTCTCTTGCCAGAAAACCATGCTTGCAACTTGGCTGCCACCGGGGCGGAGCAACCAATACACACTAATAGAATCACGGAGAAGAAACTAACAGGCTAACGGGCAAAGCTAATTGCGGGCTAGCACCACTTTAAACAGTATTTACAGCCAAGTTTGAGTGAAAAAAAATATTCCCATTGTATAACTGGATGTACAACAGCCCTCTCTCCCTTCACCTTTTCTGTCTGCGTAGTATTTATTCTCCAAGACATTTAATAAGTTAAAAAATCGTAACTTGCTAAGACACCTGCAGTGGCGCTTATGGCCTCTAGGGCAAGAGTTACTTAGTACTGCTTTAAAGGGACTAGATACAAGTTGGTCATTTTATACTCACTACTGCCACCTCAGGTCTTATGCTTAACTGCAGTTTCTATATTAAGCTCATGCATGACGGCACTTCGGACCCGAATTAACACCTTTTTGAGTAACAGTGCAGGATTTTAGAGGCAGTTGAGGTGAACAGGTCTGGGCTCATTCTACACATTAGGACCTTGCTGGAACATGTAGGGAAAGGATAATACTTAATTTAAACATTTTTAACTCCATATAGTCCCTTAAACCAAGCACATTTTCTCCAGTTCGACTTAACCCAAGTCTAAAAGCTTCTTGACAGAAACCTCCTTTCAAAATAGAGACAAAAACGAGAAGTAAATGATGATGAAAATGTAGCAAAACAGCTACAAAAAAAGTGCTAAAAAGTGACAATAACGCAAGGAAAAATCTTATGAGTGTTGTAGGTCTTGGCTTTCAAATGGGGCGTTACACTGGCCTAGAGTCTGTGAGAAGCTTTTAGATTTGGGTAAAGCCAGTTAAGTCTTATGATTTTACATTTGTAGACTATAGTCATTTCTAAATCAGCTGAATTAACTTTTATTAGCAGTTTTAACATGTTTTCGCCATCATGCTCATTGCAGGCACTGGCTTTTGTCCGTACCAGACTTCCCCTTCGGCTCTGACTTGTTGCAGAATAGACACGTGTGTGACATAATCCTCACGCCTCTTGCTGACTGGACGTTTCACTCACACTCACCTTTTGGCTGTGAACGTTGACCACTCTGTCAGTGCGCTTGTCGTATGACTCGAGACTAGGCCAAAGTTCAGAGCAGCTGCAGCTAAGGAAGTCTGTGTACTGTGATTCTTGCCTTTACTTTAAAACACTTTCATGGATTGTGTTGGCAGCCTAAAACGATCGGATAAAAGCATTTGGACGAGCAGGTATGTGCGAGATCCAAGGTTCGAGATCACAAGCTAATTATCTCTTAGATAAACTACATGATGTCATTTATTACAGCATTGGCGTTGTGAGTAATGTAGTAGGTGTCCGTAACTAGGGCTGTCACGAAAATTACTATATCGACTTATCGTTCAATAAATGACAGATAAACAATACAGTTTTGGGCCCAGTATTTATCGTCAGTACATTTCCCCCTAATTTTTCTAATGTAATACTTATTTTTTACCCAAAGTAAGTTGTGTCTCATTGTATTTCATGTTCAACCAAATGTGAATGTCGGTGTTATTATTTATGTGTGTGTAATCAAATGTGTGCAACCGTATTGTAGCTCGACAGTCCCGCCCACCTCCCATTCAAAATCTACATAGACTTTTTGATTGATGGACGATTCAAAAATCTGGAGTTTAACCTCTTAACCAAGAGCATTTTCTCCGGTTCAGCTTTACCCAAATCTAAACGCTTCTTGACTGGAGCTTACAGACTATAGGCCAGTTTAACGCCTCATTTGAAAGCTAAAGGCCTGTTCATCATACTCCGCAAGAGCTGCAAGAACAAAATGAAGTCCCTTTTGCCTTGTAGCCATGGAAACGTTGTGTAACTGAGGGCAGTTCCATGGCGACAAGGCAAAAGGGACTTCATTTTGTTCTTGCAGCTCATGGTGCAAGAACACATTTCTTGCGTCTTGTGGAGTATGAATGAGCCTTTAAAGACCTACAAAACATCAAAACTGATCTTTTTCATGTTTTCATCACTTTTTTGATTTTTTTTGTCTTTTTTTTTGTGGTTTTGTCTTATTTGTGGCTTTTTTGTTCATTTTCATCACGTTTTCATCACACGTTTGGCACTCTTTTGTTGCATTTTCATCCTTGTTACGGTCTCATTTTTGTTGCTATTTTGACACTTTTTTAAATATTTCAGACGTAAAGCCAAAGGCACAGCAGTGGCTAATCAGCTATGTGCTTCTGACTTTAGACCGTCATAAGACGTCTCACGACGGCTATAATGCGGCTATTGGTGTGTTCATATTGTTCATATTGTGGATTGTTCACCCACTAATAGGGAACGTGTGCTGGGTTTAGACCAGGGGTCTCGAACTCATTTGGACTGGGGGCCACAAATGCAAACCCAGTGTTGTTCGGGGGCCGCAACAAACAAAGCCTTTTTTATTAAGTCAATTATGATTTAGCAACTTTTTATTGTTTGCTGTAATATACCTTAAAATAGACTGTACATGACCTATCTGCACATTTTTAAGCTTCCAGAGGTTTCCAATCGGCCAAACATTTGCTGAGCTTCTAAATGAGAAATTAATACAGACTTAGACAATTAATGTTTTTGTAATTAATCTCATTTTGGTTCAGGTACATTGGTTCAGGGCATCAGTGAATGATCTTTCAGGAGTCAGGTCCAGTTTCTGTCTGTTGGCCTGTTTAGAAAGAAATGCAAAATGTAATTCAAATGTCTTTTTAATTTAGTGTAGAAAGGCCCAACCAGGGACTGGAGCTGATAATGAGCACTAGCTTCACCTCATGTAAATAATGTGGAGTCATTGGCCTCGGGCCTTTTTGTGACAGTTAGAGAATGGATGGGGCTTATATTTTCATTACCATCAATGTTGCTGTAATTATTTGCAGTATTTTAATACATTTCCATATTCTCTATTTTTAATGTAACTATGGATCATGTGTTCACACATGTGTCCCAAATAAAGATTAAATTAATTGACATGATAATGTTGCTCTGAGAGAGAGATGGAGAGAAAAGGCTCCTCACTTTACAGTTGTGAACGTTCGCTCAGCTCAGGAAAACGACTGGGGAACTTGGGTGAAAACGAGCTTCCCGACTTCCGCACCTGACTGCGTAAATCATCTGATTTGTTCTTTTATCGTCTAATGTGAGCTTTTTAGTTAAACACTGCTACTTTTTGAGTTTAGTGTAATCTGTCGTCGTCCTCGTAGTAACAAAATTGCGAGTGAAATGCCCGACATCAGTTCTAGGAAAAAGTGAATTTACGTGATATTTTTTAAAACTCACAAACTAAGGTTTAGCTTTTGAGACGCTAACAACACATTTAAATGATTAGCTCCGCTAAGTGCTAATTGATAAAAGACCGTTTGTATTTGATGACATTAAAATCCCCACTTTCCCACATAAAAACCACATGAACACAAACCAACTGGGGACAATGATGTCACATGTCGGGGAAAACGAGCAGCCCAGTCCACATGAATGCACCATATTATACAAGGAAGAAAATATGGAATACTTGCAAACACAGCGGGAATATTTTACTCTTTTTGGTTTGATATTTGAACTCTTAATGTTACTGTAATTAGATTCATGTGTGTACGATTATGATTATGTGGTGTATGAACATCAACAAAAAATGGTCACGAGGCTCCGCTAACACGCAAATCTTTTTGACAAAGTCCCGCCATTTAAAGATTTTGCAAGCGGAGCCCAGAGTTTAGTCTTGCAGGCATTGGGATTTTCATTGCCATTACGCTCTGCATTAGTATCCAAACTTAAAGTGAATTGTTTGGTTTTCAAATTGTTGCTTTTACGCTTTATTTTATGGGGCATGGTATTGTACAGTTGGTCACAGGTCAGGGCCATTAAACATGTGACAGAGCTGCTCTTTTATTGGCGTCACAAATTTCCTCTGTCCATATTCATTTACCCTCACGTGCGCTGTCGTGTGTCTCCTGCAGGTGGCGACAGACCGAGTTGCTGGAAAGCTGAGCTCGACTATCTCATGGGTGAAGCAGTCGGTGGTCAGTCACATGGCTAGCACTGTGGCCCCGCCCATGTCCCTGCCGAGCTCCGCCTCCCCTGCGCCCCTGTCCTCCCCTGCACCCATGGTCTCGCCGGGACTGTCCCCTTCCACACCGGCCCAGCTCAGCCCTGACGAAGAGGAGTTGCTCGCCAAACTGGAGGAGCAGAACAGGTAAACGGCTGCACCAAAGAAATGTTCAAGGAGTTTTTTCCCCCCAGTCACTGCTAAGACCATACCTGTACTAGACTGCAGTGGAACATGAAAGGAAATGAGTAAAACATTACATTATAACGCCTGATTTGTCTTTGGGAAATGAGTCCACTGTCCAGACCATAGTGTAGCGCCCTGGAACCCAAATAGCTGAAGTCAGGATCTTGGTCAGAACTTCCTGAAGGATTAGCCTACTCTGCATGTTTTAGATTGATGGATGATTACCAAGAGGAAACCCACACAGCAGTGCCACCACTTTCTGAAAGCGTTGGACATCAAGTGCTCCGAGGGGCACATCATTGAGATTGAGACCATTGTGATTTAATTCATTGTGTAGTATTTGTGCCGCTGTTTTATTAACGCAAACAGCGGCCTCGTCATATTCAATAGCAAATGTGTGCCAACGCGGCAAGCGACTTCGTGTTTCTGCCCCTTGGGCAAGTCACTCTTTTTAAAGAATTTGTAAATCACAATGAGGTTTTACCTGGTTAAATAAATGTCAAATAAAAATAATCATTCAACAGACGCAACGTAATAAAGTCGTCTGTAAACATAAGTTCAGATGCCCTGACAGAAAGTTAGCAGCCTGTACTAACTTATACTAGAATTTGATACAAGGGCTGGGACGATCCACTTTTGTCATGATCCGATACATATCACTATTCACAGGGGCTGATCCGATATGTATTGCGATACAGTAAGTAATTATAACAAGATATATGTTTGCCGTAAAAAGTCATGTGTCCAAAGTTTATTAACCAAATGCCATTTGACATTTACTGAAGTGTTTAGATTGAAAAGTGCATTAACACAAAATGTAACAAAGTGCTGTGTAACTGTTACTGGAAAACCGTAGTAGTGTATGATTAAAAAATGCCTCCAAATAAAAGTATTGAAAGTATTGCGATACTTGATAAAGTATCGATACTTGGTATTGCAGCACAAAGTATTGCGATCCAAGTCCGCTCCGATATTTTGTCCCAGCCCTAGTCTGTGCCATAGATGCCCAATAGCTCCACAACAATAAGACCTTCTGATAAATAGTGTTGTTCTCAACATAATTATATTTTATTGGCTCCGTCTATGCCGCTGCAGCCAGTTCACCGTACTAGCTAATGATGATTCTTTAGTGCAGGGGTAGGTAATGTTGGGCCCAGGGGCCAAATCCAGCCCTCCAGCACAAATCAGAGAGTACTTTAACCTGTTTACAGTGAAAGTACTCTAAAAATGTGACTAATACAATGACTTCAACATTTTCAAACAGTACACCCAATAAGGTCATATATTATGTACAACGCTGGCATTTGTAGAAAGTGGTGCTTTGCTTTGGGCTGAAATTGGCAGGTTCGGCTCTCGGTCTTTTTACAATGAAGAAAATCGACATTCCCTCTAGCAAACCTGCTACTCCTGCTTTAGTGTGTGATATTTACAGGCTATGACACATATTGTAACTGCTCTCAATAGCCAAGAGCTTAAAAAGATTGTATTTTTCATCATCAGACGTGAAACTCCCGTGTGAATGCCGGCGCGTTGTCTGCAGTTACAGACACTTGTGTTGCGCTTTGTAAGTAGGTTCGATGAGTCGGCATTGTTTTTCTTGATGACAGCTCAACAACATGGTGCTGTTGCAAGTGTAGATGGTGAGTACGTTATTATTGCTCAACTATCATGACATGCAAACCAAACAAAAGGGAACTTGCACTACCAAAACACGCTGTAGTACTTAACTAAAAAGGAGAAGAAGGGGAAAAACAAAATCTGAAATCTTTTGACACCGTAGTATTGATATTGCACATTCAGCTGTTTCACTCCAGTCAGACGTCTCCAGATTGAACCAGATTTGTTTCTAAAATCCCACTCTTCTTTCCCCTGCATTTCCACTGGTCCTATGTGTAAGGAGGTGTCATTTCACCGCTGAATTCCTGCCTCTGTCTGACCTTGGTCTCACGGCCGGACTGTGTTGTCATGGGAACGGGGCCTGTGTAGTCCACAGTATGGCACGGTCTCGCTGTCCAAGGCTGTGAGACTGGACCGGAGCTAAAACTGTATTGGTTTGACATATAGTGCACTTTACTGTATTAGAGAAGCTGTGCGTTTCAAAAGACAAATCACAAAGGAGAGACTTGGAGAACAGATGTTTTAAAAGCCCGGGCCTCAGAGTTCTCTTGACTTTTGATCTGACACCTAAAAAACATCCTGCTGTAGCGCTGTCTCAGGTTTCTAAGGCCGAGTCTTCATAATAGAACTGATGATCTGTGAAATATGGAAATAAAGTGAGTCACTATTGTATCAAAAGTGCAATTTTAATTATCTTATTTAAAGTAGGAAATCTCAAAAAGTGGCAATTATTTTTACTATATTCCCTGCAAAAATCTCCTGTCCACATTGGGTTTTATATATTTGGACGGGGGGAATGCAAAATTGACTTTTTAAAGGATTCTACCACATTATAGTGTGGTAGAAACATGTCAAAAACATGCCTCGCGGTGTGCAGCCGATAGTCGAGTGGCTAAAGCAGTACTAAGTAACGTGTTTACCTAAATAAATCCTTTCCGTAGTCCCTGTGGGGTAATACAAGTGTTAATGGGATGATTGGGGGGTCTTTCATCTCCCCCTGGTGTCTCTGGCCAGAAAACCATGCTTGCAACTTGACTGCCACCGGGGCAGAGCAACCAATACACACTAATGGAATCACGAAGAAGAAGCTAACAGGCTAATGGGCAAAGCTAACTGTGGGCTAGCGCCACTTCAAACAGTATTTACAGCCAAGTTTGAGTGAAAAAAAATTCCCATTGTATAACTGGATGTACAACATCCCTCTCTCCCTTCACCTTTTCTGTCAGCGTAGTATTTACTCTCCAAGACATTTAATAAGTTAAAAAATCGTAACTTGCTAAGACACCTGCAGTTGCGCTTATGGCCTCTAGGGGCAAGAGTTACTTAGTACTGCTTTAAAGGGGGGTATTATGTAAAATCGACTTTTTCAAGCTTTATATCATGTTATTATGTCATTCCCTCATTAAACACATGCCTGGAGTGTTGCCTTGGCTCATTCACATATTTTTGAGTAATCAGTAAAAACTTAGACGGCAGCCATTTTAGGTGTAGCTATGCCTCAGTCCTCCTAGGAACGCCCCCACCTCCTGGAGACGCCTCTGGACCTTTTGTCACCAGCCAAGCCACCAACCACTGCTCCTCAGCTCAGCAGAGCCCCCTCCCCGCACAGTGTTGTTGTTTAAATGCCACAGCAGTGTGCTGAAGGGGGCGTGTCGGAAAGCTTCTTAAAGAGACAGAGGCCTATTTCAAGACGTTCAGTACAGCCATTTTGAGAGAGCAATTTTATTCAAGGCAGTTATTTTAATTTACTGCATATACAGACCAACAGAAGGTTACGTCATCATTGTAGTATGCTATAGACTGGTGCTATGTGATTGAAAAAAGCAGTGTGTTCTGATTGCGAGATACAAATGTACGCAGATGATACTGTGATCTATGTCCATGGGAAGGACAAGGAGGAAGTAGCTAAAAAGCTTTCGAAAACTATGGAGTTTGTTTCCCAATGGCTGTACAATTCGTGTCTACATCTAAATCTTAAAAGACGGAGTGTATATTTTTTACAAAGAGAAAGTCTGACTTACCAGATCCTGAACTATACATTGCAGGAGAGAAGATTAGTGTGGTAACAGAGTATAAATATCTGGGAATCATCTTAGATTCACAATTTACGTTTAAAAAGCAGGTCAAAAAAGTCATTCGGACCGTTAAACTAAATCTCGCAAATTTTAGGTACATCAGACAGAGTTTGAATACAGATGCTGCAAAATTATTTTTTTATACTATGATAATGCTACATCTGTCCTATTGTGTCACCAGCTGGTCTCAGGGCTGTAAGACGACGCTGAAACCAATCGACTCTGGCTCTGAAAGTTTTGGACAAGAAACCTTTTCGTCATCACCACTGCAGTATATTGGATAAATATAACCTGCTGAATTGGGAAAACTTTGTAAAATTTCATGATGCTAATCTGGTTTTTAAAATTTTACGTGGTTTGGCTCCTCCACCACTTTCTAATTTTATAAATCTGAGCAGGAGACAAACTAGATCTGCCACCTCAAATAACCTGTTAGTCCCCCTTAGGAAAAGTGCCTTCAGTCAGTCGGCCTTTTCAGTGAGAGCAGTCCAGTTCTGGAACACTGTCCCCTCTCACATACGCAATGTCGATACATTAAGGTCCTTTAAAAATAAGTTAAAATCTTGGTTACTTGAGAATCAAACTTGTGCACATCAATGTTAATGTATTTTATTTTTGCTGCTTTTGTGCTGATGCCTGCTGCCGTTGTAATTCAGTTGTGTGTAATTGTCTATGGTGTAGTGTTTGTGCCGAATTTTAACATAGGTTGTGTGGGAGCTCATACTAATGAATTGTTTTATCATTTTTAGGTTAATAATGATTGTTGTTGTTATTGTTATATATTGTTGGCAAACTACATCTTGCCCAGGGACTACAGTTGAAAATTAGCTTTGGAGCTAAAACTGGCACATTTACAGTGATGTTAATTAATGTGCATTGTCCCTGTTTAAATAAACTAATAAATAAAAAAATAAAAAATACCCCCTCTTTAAGGTGTTGTGGGTTCGAATCCTGGAATGTTTGCTGAATATCTTCTTCCACACTTTGCCCCTTTCACCCTGCTGTCGGGTCAAATACATAACCTACAGGGGAAAAAAAAAAAACTTAAAGGGGAGGTTTTAAGTAAAATGTACTTTTACCATGTTACAATGTTGTTTTTCATCAAAACATACCTGGAGTTGTGTTTTGAGCCACTAGCGTGTCTTTGAGTAATCTTTGGATCTTCACCAGTGGCTTTACTTAGCCTCCGCGGCGGTAGCTTCCAAAAAGCTCCTCCTGAAATTCTTTCCTCACCTCTCGATCTTAATCCTTTGATCGCACAGTTACAACACACGGCACAGCTTCATAACAGCCACACGAGTTCTACAGTCGCTAGATCCACGGTGCTGAAGAGTTTGTTTTGATGGGTATCGAGAGGAGAAAGACCTTAAAGGGATAAAGGCAAATTCTGAGTAATGCGTTTTAAATTTAAACAGCTTTTTCAAACAAAATAAGTGCAAAAAGGTGAACAAAAAGTGTCTGAAATATCACGAATACCAGAAACCGTATAACACCCAACTTTTAAGAGATTTTCCTATTTCGGGTGCAGTAAGATGGACTTTGAGCCGCGCTGGTGTTCTTGGCCCCGTTTTGAGTCCGGGTTGTTTAAAGAGCCCTTTGTACTCGGGGCAGATAAACGTTGGAGCTGTCGTCCAGTGTCTCACGGAGGAACCAGCGGCTCCAATCTGTAAATCTCAAATGCTTCAAATTCTCAGAGATCAGGCGTGAACGAGCAGAGAGCAGCATGAGTTTATCTTGGTAAGAGTCTTGTTGTGGTTGGGTCGACTTCTTACACTTTGTTTCAGCGATGTTATTCCTATGATTATTTTCCCTAATATGCTGTTGGTGTTAAATTTAAGATACTGTGATTTTTGTATTTAATGAATCCAGAGATCAGGTGTGACCAGCACCGCACGAGCTTATCTTGGAGTCTGAGATTTGCAGGTTTTGTTGACTTTGTTACTCACAGTTTACACAATGATAGTGCCATTTTGTGACTTTATGTGCAGTCAGAGGAATTTTCGTCGAGGTTTAGTAGACGTTATTCATTTTTATTGGGTTAACTTTGTCCATCTATTGTAGCTGTTGTATGTTCAGTGTTAAATGATTAGCCGAGCTAATAGTTGAGGGTGAACCAAGTTTCATTGTTAATGCAATATGTTTCATGTTTTGGAAAAGAACGGATTACTGCCTGTAAAAAGTCAGTGTGTCAGCTTTTAAAACACATGTGCTGTTGGGTGATTAAGCATCTTCATAGGCTTTTACCAGTGGTTCTCAAACTGTTCAGACCGAGTACCACCTGAAAAGATTTTGAGGTCTTGTGAAATGTCATCTGCTGCACAATGAGGAAAAAGAATGCAAAAAAAAAAGTAATAATATTGGCAAGTTATTGCTGTAGTCTAGAGGTCGACTGTGACACTTGTCCTGTCACGGAAGCCCTACTGCGTCTGGAGGACAAAGTAGAGCTGAGGCAGGTTTTCGGTGCAGACCCCAAGTACCGTTTATTATCCAAATGTACAAAAAAACAAAACAAAAAGTTTAAAACCCATGCCTGACCACATGCCACGCAGCACCCACCCCAGGCAGAGTGAGTAGGCCGCTTTTATAGCAGGTGGTCATAATTGGAACATACCATTCAGTACAAATACAGTATACCTTACAGACATTCCAATTATCTTAATTACAGTGAGAATGACTACAGTACAACAATATAATCTTTATTAACTCAGTGAATTCCTAATTTAAAAATATACTACGTTTAATAAAGCTAAAAAAATCCAGGACACCCCTCCCGTTCTGGCAGAGTGGATGCACCCGGAACCCTCCGTAGGTGCTCCGGGGGACTCTTTTGGCCGGAACACCTACAGAGAGAACAAAGGGACATTACAATTAATCAATAAAAACACTCTAAAAATGTATGTCTGCACCACCACCCTTCCCCCCCCCCCCCCCCCCCCCCCCCATGTAATGGACATCACTCCATGACATCGACCGGTATGGGTTTTTGTAAGGGCGATGCCGATATGCATGGCCATATCGCAATGCCGATATGGCCGATGTTTAACAGGCTTTTTCAGACCGATTTTCATTGTGATGTTTCTCAGTCCCCTTGAGGCCTAAGAGGGTGTTGTTGAGCTCATATTAAAGCTCTGACTGAGCTCTTTCCAGAGCAAAAAACGGGACGTCTCTATCACTTTCGTTTCAGATATCGGCGTTTATCAGCATCAGATCGGCCGATAGCTGATATCGAAAAATTCCCAAATATCGGCCCGATATATTGGTCTTTCTCTACTGTAGTCTTATTTTATATAATAAGAACATATCCTTTAAAACAGGGATAGGCAACGTCAGGCCCGGGGGCCAGATCCAGCCCTCCAGCACAGAAATATTATTATGCAAATGAAATAAGAGATCAAATACCTGTTGAAGTACTCTAGCAATGCAGGAAATACTGCCAGTATTTTTCCTGGCAGAGCAGTCATATATAATGCAAAACATTATAATTTGCTACAATGGTGAGGATCGGATTGGTGTTTTGGCAATGATGACAATCCATGATGAAAAGTTGCCTGCCCCTTATTAACTTGATGATTTTGTTTTAAAGTGTAAAACACGGTCCAAAAGGTAATAAGATGATCAAATAATTAATAAGATGGATTTATTTCTCTGATATAATCTCTTTCCCCTTTTGTTCTGTGCATTTTTGTTTTTGTCACTTATTCAGATACATAGCTTGTGATTTATTTATTTTAAGAGTGCTGAGTATAAGACGTGTATAATAATTATGTGGAAACCTTACCACAATTAGTAAAAGGATGGTTTATACAATTAATAGGTTAATCCTATGTGATAGTTAAAGGCAAATTAACTCTTATGATGCAACGTTTTTGATGATAGTTCACAATTTTACAGGAAAAAGTAGGGATAATGGGCCTCAACGTTCATACTGTATTTATTGAGTTTAACATTTTAATTGAGACACTAGATCCAATACACTGTAAGAACTTGACATTCATTCTCTGTTGATAAAAATGTAGTCAAAACAATATATTATCTCTAAAACCAATGACTGCCTCACACTTTCTCAATTTCTGTGCTTGTTGTCGGCGCTCGACGCTGTCACCAGTCTGCACGGCTTGTCCTGTATTTAACTGCCTCCCACTCAATCCAAATTTGGCTGTCACCCTGTAACCGTACCCCGCTCTCAGCAGAGTGACGGAGGAGACGAGCGTTTTCCGAGATCCGGTGTCTTTGGGCCATTGTGCGTCTGTTCGGATCAGGTTCACTCCACTGTGGCTCTAGTAGCAAACCGATAATACTCGATACAGAAATCAATATTCAATAGTTCAAAGCACAGCAAATGTGTATCGAGCCTTGTAATTGTTTTTCAACAGTGATGATACCAACACAGACCATGATAGATTTTCAGAAGGGCGAGGCTTGGAAGAGCAGCAAGATTAATCACAAATGGCTATTTGAATGGTCGCAATTAGCAAATCGCAAAAGCTGAAATATATACGTAGAATGTCCCATGTACAGATGGGAGCCTCTTCTAATGTGTAAAACTTGCTGATCCTCTAGGTCAGGGGTGTTGAGCTCATTTTGAGCGGGGTAAACATAGTATTGGTCGAGGGCTGAAACGTTTTACATAATATGCTTTTAAGCATAACCTGTCTCCATTTTTTTAAGCTTCCAGGGCTTCATAAGGCGACTATTTGTTGTACTTTGTCAGAAATAATTTGCCACAAACTGTAATAAACTCAATATTAATGAATGATCCATGTATTACAAACTAATGATACAGTGACCTGCATCAGACTGGGTATTTCGTCAGCTGATGGGAAATGCATTTCAATCCATCAGTGGGCCAGTTATAATAAAAGTTAGTAATTATTCTGGGGGCCAACAAAAATCGTCTTGCGGGCCAGAGTTTGGCCCCCGGGCCGGAGTTTGACATGTATGCTCTTGGTAAGGGGTCTCCAACAGGCCCGGATTTGGCCCGTGAGATGATTCAATCTGGCCCCTGACTTGTAGAGCACAAATTCCTGAGTATGTCCAAAAAAAAGAAAGAAAAGGAAGTCTCTAGCCCGTTCCTGTGCGGAGTTATGATTTTTTAAAGAAATAACCAGAATGCTCACTCCATCCACTAGGGGGCAGCTTCAATAAAGAAAGGAAAGAAATCCGCAGAGGGCACTGACATAAGAAGAGATCAGGATATAAACAACACATTATAATCACGTGGTAAATGGACAGTCTGCCCCTGGGCGACTGTGGTTACAATAGTCGCTTACCACAACCAAGTGTTGAGTGAATGAATAATGACTACAGTGTAGAAACATGTGACACAGGCTTGTTAAGTGCAAGTGTAAGCTGAGGCTACAGTCCTGTCAGGCTCATTATTATTCATTTATTGAAAAAGTTTCCTCAATAGTATTTTCCCGACTGGAGCTTTTGTTTATGGACCCCAGTAATACACTCCCGATATATTTTGGCCCCCAGCGAAATTTACTTGGAGACCCCTGCTCTAGGTAGACATCTTCAAATGTGGTTCCTGTATTAGTGTAGTATTTGATGTGTCATATTTTAATTTTAAATGTTAATGGTCTTTGAGGAGCACAGTGAACCTGCACTTTTAAACAAATCCCAAATGTAATTGCAATGTTAGTCTTAAAAATCCAATTAGTTTTTCTCCCCCCAAAAATGTTTAGCCCAAGCATCTAAATCACAAAAAGTGGGTTGTGGATCCGTTTTCACAGGGTCGCGAGCCTTTCCCAGGGAAGATTTATATTTATTTACCAGAGTCTGTCTCGATATGTAACTCTAAAGCATAACAATGAACAAGAAACTTTAGTTCTAAATGCTCCTCATCACATTTTAAATCACACACACGTTGAAACAATTTTTTTTACACAATTTATTTCAGTGAAAATTACAATATCACATAGAAATATAAGAAGAAAAACTGCAAATAAATAAATGATAAATAATGAGCCCAAAAATATAGTGTTTATCTTTCATCTTTTTAGGCTTATTTTAATGCTCATTTAACAATAATTTGTGGGGGAAAATGCAGTATTTTACATATGACAAATTCAATTCTTAAGTGGGTCACGATTTATCTTGTTCTCGGGTTAAGTTGGATCTTGAAGCCGTATCAGCTTATCTTGAACACCAATCTGGTTATATTCTTTACAATAGGCTGCGGTAGTTTGTCCTTTGCTTTTGACCTTGCTTTAAATGTCACTGGAGCAGATAAGGACTCCAGACCTTCTAATGGCGAGAGTGCATTATTCATACTGTTGTACTTACTTTAATCAGGCGTTTTATTTGATCTAAATTCTCTGTAACTCGCTTCACTCCTCAATAATTTCCCTGCGCTCCAAACATTTCCTCCAAACCATTTCTAGCATAATCTCATTGTGTAAGCTTTTTCTTCAGGATGATGTTAACATTCCCTGTGTGTGTAAGCTGATTCCGGAGGATTACGCCGAACAAACCTGCTCAGTCAGCGCTGGGTTTTGCCTTTTTCGGTCAAGATTATTCAGCTTTTAGAGTCTTGTGGTGCAATTTACTTGGACCCCTCTGACAGCGAGACTTTCTATTTTTGTCCTTGTCCTAAATATAGCCGTGTTTGATCCGACCTGCAGGATGTGTTCGCCTGGAGTGTGTCTGGAGTGTTTTTCGGAGCCACGCTGTGGTTTACGCAGGTGCAGCAACTTGTTTTGATCCAGGTGTTTGGTTCGGCAACTTGGCTTTTTTTGTGTCAAATACAATATCTCGATTACATTCACATTATTTTTAAACTCATTCGGTTCACGGTTCATTCAAAATAAAAGTGTTTTAACATGATGTGATACTAGGACACTAAAATATGAACAGCTAAACTTATACAAGACTCATATGCATTTCAGAACGTTTGTAAAAAGCTATTGCTCTACTTACATACTTGTTGTCTTTGCGATTTGGTAACATGAACCACTGAATGATTAGATTATGTTGACATGCCTTAATCTCTTCATTGATGACGTGTGCAGACTCTGGTCTTTTAAACATAGACCGTGAGTCTGGAATACAGAGGAACTGAGTTGAATTGAAACGCTTCAAATATACAAAAGCATGTTGTCCTTTCGTCAGTAACATACTGAATAAACTTTGGATCTCCGATGGCTGTTCTTAGCAACGCTCACAAAAAACTCCTCCTGAGGTCCTACATATCTACTGTAGAAATCCTCACCTCTCCATCTCTTGCTAAGCTTAATCCTTTCATCGTGAAGTGAAAACACGTCATAGCTTCACTACAGCCACACAGACTACTTTTCTTTTCTTTTTCTCTCTCTTATTGAAACAGCTGTGTAGCAAAGGGGAGCAAGAGGAGGTGGGTGGGAAGGACTTTTCATTCAAACCTTTATTTAACCAGGAATAATCTCATTGAGGTCAAAAATCTCTTTTACAAGAGTGCGCTGGGCCAAGAGGCAGCAACACAGGAATAAACAGTTACATATTTACACACATTATAGCATCGTCAGTTTCAGTCAAAACTAGAGATCCAGCTTTACCGATACTGATACTGAGATTTCAGTATCTGTCGATATCCGATATTTACCGATACCAAGATACTTGGTAATTGATTCTTTTCTCCATTTTAAGATCAATAAAGTAATATTTTATTGTCATGATATTACAGATCAATTATCAATAATATCTATTGATAAACTCTTATAATATAAAATATATATATACATTTTAACAAGGATCACTGGACTTTTCTACACTAATTATCCTTGGGTAAATGACAGGCGTTGGGTTACATTAATATAAACAACTCACATGAAGTGATCTGATCATTACAAATATGTCAGATCAGTTATTTCTTTATTAGGCTACGTTGGGTATTTTTATTATAGTTTCTGATCCAGCCTTGATTATGGTAGTTTCCGTTAGCATTAGCGTTAGCTCCCGCTAGCTTTAGCATACTGATCCCAACCATGGAATTTTGCGCGGCGATCAAAAATACATCGAACTTAGAGTTCGATGGTAAAAGTTATGTTTTTAAGGCGTTGAGAGCCAAAACTGGTATCGGTTCAGTATCGAATATTTGTAGCCGATACCCGATATTGTATTTTTTCCAGTATCGGCGCCGATATCTGATACCAGTATCGGATCGGTGCATCCTTAGTCAAAACGGTGACAAAACGATTTAAGATACCTTTAAATTGAGCACAAGACACCAATTCTTTAAGCTGCAGTTGATCCTGAAGCAGATTCCATGTAGATGCTGCAAAGTTAAAAGCCTTTCTGCCCAGCTCAGGGCGGACTTTAGGCACGGACATTAAAAACAGGTCCTGTGAGCGCGAGCGATATTTACCCGCAGATTTCTTTTGTAGATACGTGCACAAATATGAGGGAAAGAGTCCTAACACGGCCGTATAAATGTATAACAATGGATCCAACGGCGCAAAGAGAGAAAACCAACCAACCCGAGAGTGAAGCAGACAATGATGAAGATTGACTGGAGATGATTTTCAAGTTGGTTTTTAGTAGAGTTCAGGACCAGTTTTAAAGCAGCCAAATTAAGTTGTAAGGTGTTGACATGGCATCCTGCAGTGTAGGCCCAGAATAATTAATTACAGTGTCATCTGAATAGTAATGATATTTTACAGACTTGTGTAAAAATCAGGAAGTGAAACTACTGGATATTTTGTTTCAGCTGTTTTCGGTCAATGTTGCATTTTTTAACCAGCAAAGTGCAACATAGTGATAAAGATGTGTTTCAGATTATTACCAAATACCTGCAAAAAGCATAATACCCCTCCTTAATGTAAAAGGTGTAAACTGCTGTGTGGGGAAAACGTGGCACCAGTGTTATCATATTTCATTAAGGTTTAGGATCAAATAAATCAATCAATGCAATATGTAAACAAAAGAGAGTGACTGTCCCTCTCTTGTTCCAGGCTGCTGGAGACGGACAGCAAGTCCCTGCGCTCCGTGAACGGCTCTCGGAGGAACAGCGGCTCGTCCCTGGTCTCCTCCTCCTCGGCCTCCTCAAACCTGTCCCACCTGGAGGAGGACAGCTGGTGCATTTGGGGACGCATGGTCAACGAATGGGACGACGTGCACAAGAAGAAGGAGAAACAGATCAAGGTGAGACTAGTGGACACGATGCCGGATCAAAACAGCAGTTCGATTGAGACGCTAATGAATCGCCATGAACTGCAGGGGAATAGCCGGTCCAAGGTCAGCCATGTGCACGGTTTGTAAAGCGCCAAAGCCAGAGCCGACAGGTCTCGTGCTGAAGTACTTAAAAGATTACTCTGACACGACTCTATTAGGAGCTTAAGCTGTTTCTTTTGAACCGTCTGCTGTAGAGAGGGAAAGTAAGGCCAATACTGTGTCTTATTGTGCGATCATTTCCCGTCCTGATTAGACCTTTGCACGGAGCAACACTTGTATGAACACAAATGAAACACAGGGTCAAGTGAAGAAGCAGTAAGTGAAACGTGCTGCTTGTTATGAACATTTAATGAGGTTTTTGCGTCGCAGGAAAGTGTAGTAATTTCCTGTTGGTGTGAGAACAAAAGCAGCAAAAAGCCATGACCTAATGTGACCTTTTTTGAAAGGTCTGGGCTTTTTTAATTAAAAGAATGATGATTAGGCTCGATTAGTGAGTCATAGGCCTCCTAAGCCTATGACTCCACCAGTTGCAAAGAGGTATGTGTAAATAAATCTTAAAGGGGGGGTATTATGTAAAATCGACTTTTTCAAGCTTTATATCATGTTATTATGTCATTCCCTCATTAAACACATGCCTGGAGTGTTGCCTTGGCTCATTCACATATTTTTGAGTAATCAGTAAAAACTTAGACGGCAGTCATTTTAGGTGTAGCTATGCCTCAGTCCTCCTAGGAACGCCCCCACCTCCTGGAGACGCCTCTGGACCTTTCGTCACCAGCCAAGCCACCAACCACTGCCCCTCAGCTCAGCAGAGCCCCCTCCCCGCACAGTAGTGTTGTTTAGATGCCACAGCAGTGTGCTGAAGGGGGCGTGTCGGAAAGCTTCTTAAAGAGACAGAGGCCTATTTCAAGACGTTCAGTACAGCCATTTTGAGAGAGCAATTTTATTCAAGGCAGTTATTTTAATTTACTGCATATACAGACCAACAGAAGGTTACGTCATCATTGTAGTATGCTATAGACTGGTGCTATGTGATTGAAAAAAGCATAATACCCCCTCTTTAAAGGCCTTCTGGGTAAGTGGGGTAGTGCAGGAGTTTACATGTTCTCCAATGTCAGTTTATTTTTGTTTAGCCCTATAGCTATCACAACAGCAGTCAGCTCACATGGCTTTCCAAATATTGTTGATTTGATGTGTACAGTTTCCTCTGGGCGCTGGACCTGAAAAAGAGACTCATTGGGACTTTCCCTGATTGAAAAGGTCAAATAATGACTGTTTCCATTACTTTTTCATACCATTATTGATACTAAGCTACTATGGAGTTAATAATATTTAGCTAATATAGACAATATATAAACCATAAAAGACAATACATACTATATCTTAATTCTCATGTTTTTGAGCAAGCTGTCCAGTATTGCTTTGCGTCTGTGTGGGATGTTGGATAACGTCATGCGTCAAACATATGAAGTTATCTCACTGTGAAACTTTGTTGATAATAGGTGTGGGAACCTCTGGGTACCTCACGATTCGATACGATACATGGCTTACGATAACGATAAGCTCACGATACGCTGATACTGTGATAGTCGATATATTGCACAAAAAGTAACCTACGATACATCACGATTAAAAAGAAAAAAACATGCCAATTTTAACCTTTATTTTAACACACATTTATATTTTTTTTTCATGTACCTTGTACCTAATATTCTGTATAAATAAATGATCCCTGACTTACTCACTAAAGATGGGTCTATAGCTCTGACAGTGACTTCATTTACATTTAAATAAACGAGAAACCACAGTCTTATTTCAAAAGGAATAAATCAACCCAATTTTTTTTAAATATAATTATAAATAAGGTTATCATTAAAAGTAATATATTTGTATGAGTTTTTGGTCCAAGTGTTTAAAGTTGTAGTGCTCACCTCTACTGTCCTGACTGAATTCTTGATCATTATAGGCCTCTATTGCCTGTGAAATCAGTGGCGCACTGCTGCCTCATTAATATGCATGACGTCATCAAAAGTAGCGCTATCAGAATAAAAAGTATTGGTATCGAAAAGGCCTCTAAGAAAGTATCTAAGAAAATCTGATGTCTGACACCAGGTTTTGAAGAGAACAGTGTTAAAGTGCATATGACACATTAGACACTTTTTTGTTAAAACAATTTTATTTAAAGAGGGGGTATTATGCTTTCAATCACATAGCACCAGTCTATAGCATACTACAATGATGACGTAACCTTCTGTTGGTCTGTATATGCAGTAAATTAAAATGACTGCCTTGAATAAAATTGCTCTCTCAAAATGGCTGTACTGAACGTCTTGAAATAGGCCTCTGTCTCTTTAAGAAGCTTTCCGACACGCCCCCTTCAGCACACTGCTGTGGCATCTAAACAACACTACTGTGCGGGGAGGGGGCTCTGCTGAGCTGAGGAGCAGTGGTTGGTGGCTTGGCTGGTGACGAAAGGTCCAGAGGCGTCTCCAGGAGGTGGGGGCGTTCCTAGGAGGACTGAGGCATAGCTACACCTAAAATGGCTGCCGTCTAAGTTTTTACTGATTACTCAAAAATATGTGAATGAGCCAAGGCAACACTCCAGGCATGTGTTTAATGAGGGAATGACATAATAACATGATATAAAGCTTGAAAAAGTCGATTTTACATAATACCCCCCCTTTAAGGTTTTTCAAAACATTTTACTTTCACTTCCTCATTGGACACTGACAGGAAGTGGTTCAAAAGCATCATTATGGGTAAATAATAGTCTAGTAATGGTTTACTCAACAAAAAATGCAAAAAAATATAGTCTTTATTTAAGCGTTTTGACTGTATAACTTTTTCAAAATTCCCCAAATTCCCAGGCTAAAGTATCCAGAAAATTTCCGGAAATGTATCGGGACTTTTCCACCCCTTATGCAACCTTAACCTCTTAACCCCCACCTGATCCGAGCACATTCTCTTCAGTTTGGTATTACGAAAATCTAAAAGCTTCTCGCAAAAAGCATCAAATTCTCTAAAAGAAAGTCTCGGTACAGAACAAAGGCCTCATTATTATGCATGAGGTCGCTCATTAATATGCATGACATCATCAAAAGTATCGGAATAAAAAGTATCGTATCGTCTCGCAAATATCACGATATATCGGAAAAAATCGATGTATTTTCACACCTAGTTTATAATATGCACACATTACCTATATTTTTCCCTCCAAAAACAGACTTATTAAGAGTTCAGTTTTTGTCCCTCCTCGACCACATGATTCGTGCTGTACATTTTTCTCCGTCTGCAGCTTCGCCCCCACAAAGGCCCCATCTGTGTCCGTGTTTACTGCTCTCGAAATAAGTATCTTTGCCCCCAGGTGACCCCCGTGGTGCTGCCCCTGCGATTATTTCACTTCCTGACATTTGGAGCTAAAATTAGACGAGTAGTTTCCCTCACTCTCTTTCTGGTCATGAGATACGAGAGAAGAAAGAAGTACTCAAGTGTGAAAGGAGTATTAAGTGGTCAATAGAATCTACACACACCTGCTGCAAGTCCATTTCTCAGTAAAGTCTCTCTCTCTGTACGCGCTGTGATTGTGCTGAGTAAGCGATGGATCATATCACTCAAAGTGCGGCTGCTGTAAATATTAAGAAAAGGTCGGTTTCCTGCAGCTAAAAATACCCTCCTTTGTGATTTCTGCTCGACCCTAATGCTTCACATCTTCCATTCATTTGCAAAACTTGTGTCGACTTCGGAAAGTGGTTTCTTCATGCAAATTGGACAAATGGAGAAGTTTTCAAAGTGGTGAACCGTTTTCGATTGAAGGGCAAGTACGAACAGGCAAATCTACGTCACGCCTGTAGGATTCCTCTACCGCTCTTGACAGATGTAATTAACCTTTTACCCAGTGCCTTTTCTCCAGTTTCGGCTTTACCCAAATCTAAAAGCTTCTTGACTGGAGCTTATACAGTGCAACACCTCATTTGAAAGACCTACAAAACTAAACAGATCTTTTCCCTTGTGTTGTCGTCGTCACTTTTTTTTTCCCACATTCTTTTTCATCTCGTTTTTCTCACTTTTTTGTTGCACTTTCATTGTTTTTTTTTGTTGCGTTTTTGTCTCCATTTTGATGCTTTTTTCGAGACACTTTTAGATTTGGGTAATGCCAAACTGATGAGAATGTGCTCGGATCTGGTGGGGGGTGAAGAGGTTACAAAAGCGGTGGAAAATTCCCGATACATTTCTGGAAATTTTCTGAAAACTTTCAATGGGAAGTGAACTTTACACTGGAAATTTTGGGAATTTTGAAAAATGTTATACAGTCAAAACGCTTAAATAAAGACACTTTTTATTTTTATTTTTTGCTTCTTTTTTTTAAATAAACCATTCCTAAACTATTATTTACCGGTTAATGATGTTTTAAACCACTTCCTGTCAGTGTCCAATTAGGAAGTGAAACTATAAACATCACAAAAATGGTCGAACTACAGAAATGTGGGAAAGAAGATGGTTTTCTTAGATACTTTTCCTTTCTCTGTGACCGATATTTCAGACTATAACTATCAAATCAGATTCTTATGCTGCAGTTTACATCTGTCTGTAAAGAAGCAACCTTCAGTCAAATGTTTATTCCCATATACTCCTGTTAAACTCTTAATCCCAACTAGGGCTGAACGACGTGGACAAAATTAATGCCAGATATCTCAATATCGATATCGATACAATACGATATAACTACGGGTTAGGTGAAAACTAAACATTTTTCAGAAAAATAAAATCATAATACAAAAGAGTGCAGTTTTATTGATGAAAATCTATATCGTTTATATCTTGCTTTTTTGATTTCAATATTTTGAATATTCAAATCTCTATCGATACAATAACGATATATTTTTCTTTTGCGATATTGATATCTTGAAAGTTAATATCTCGATATCGATACGATAACGATATCTTTCAGCCCTAATCCCAACCTGACCCGAGCACTTTTTCCTCCAGTTTCACCTAAAAGTAAAAGCTTCTTGAAAATAAGCGTCAAAATAGCAACAAAAATTTGACAAAAATGCAACAAAAAAAGTGACAAAAATGTGTGACTATAACGCAACAAAACAGCCACAAAAGAGCACCAGAAAAGTGACAATAAGCAATGAAAATGTAGCATTAAAAAAG
The DNA here is from genome assembly GCA_007210695.1 of Neogobius melanostomus. NCBI lineage: Eukaryota > Metazoa > Chordata > Actinopteri > Gobiiformes > Gobiidae > Neogobius > Neogobius melanostomus. The sequence continues at coordinate 4,858,869 of VHKM01000047.1, forward strand.
CAATGAAAAAAAGTCAAAAAGTGACGACGGTGTGAGGAAAAAGATCCATTCAGATGAGTTTTGTAGATTTGGGTAAAGCTGAACTGGAGAAAATGCACTTGGTTAAGGCGGGGGTTAAGAGGTTAATTCCCATGGAAAATTTCCAACGTTGAAAATTCCTGGAATTTTGCAACTCTTGATGTAATGTTTATGGTTCCCGCAAGGTAATTTGTTTTACGCATTTTACCCAAATTTCAATGTCGCTATGGCAACCACCTGTCGGGAGCAGTTGGCTAAAGAAATGCAGTGTCTGGAAAACCATATAGATCTCTGCTATGTTTGGTCAGGGGTACTTAGCTGTAGTATTTAGCATGTTGTGCATGTTTTGGCTCGATGGGGGAAACCAAAGCACCTGGAGGACAACCCACCCAGACACAAGGAGACAATGCACTCTTCGTACATCCAAAAACCCGAGGCCTTCTTTTTGCAATATTGATATCTTGCATCCGATTCCCCTCTTACTTTCAGGCTTCACCTCTCCCAGTATAACCTTTTACAAATCAACCACTCCGTTTGCTCCTGCTTAAACTGGATATTATGAGACGATGGCTGTTTCTGAGATATTAATCATAATAAAGGCTCGAGGCTCCACAGATCTGGCATGTGTTTCCTTTTGGCCGCGAGGAAGGAACTGACAGTGTCCGACCCTGTCAGCAAAACCGGTCAAACGATTTTGAAAAAAAAAGAAAAGCCGTAGCTCATCAAAAATCCCGTCGGTGTTGCACAAGGAAAAGTGCAGAGTAGAACATGTGTTGAATTGTAGTCTTGCTCTGGTGATTCACTTTGGAAAACATGCATCATAGTAATTTCACTGGCTGAGTGTTAGAAAACAAGTGTCTGGGTTTGAAATGTAGGCCACCCAAGAAGACCGCGCTTTACAGAAAAACCTGTCATGAATTAATTAGTATGGATATATTCTGTCGCCTAATATTGGGATAACAACTTGGTGAGTCACGTGCAGCCTCGTATTTAAAGTTGAACTGTCGCCACAGAACCATCTGCCGCTGTGTCGTATTGAACAAGCCAGTGTGAACAGATAGTGCTGGCAGCTCCGGCTCCCCTCCCTCCTGCGCCGATGAAGCGAGGATTGTTTCTGCACAAACCCGCTCTGTCTCCTGCCGTCCGGCTGTGGGCCACCTCTGCCCCAGATGCTCCCCGCGCTCCTCCAGATGTGCACAAACGTTCAAACAGCTGGACTCGGGGAAACTCATTGATCTCATTGTAACGATATCTACGTAAAGGGTCTCTGTGGGAGAATACTGGACTTGGCAGCTGGAAGTTTATTGTCATGAAAAGAACCACCCCTGCAATGAGGGAAAGGCCTGACATGATAAGAATGCTCACTCTGGATTTCATTAACATTACGTCTCAATAGGCTGTTTACTGGTGACTTAATCATGAAATTGAAATTAATGGTAACATGGTGTACTCAGAATTTGTGGCCATACCACCTTTGCTATGCCCGATCCCGTCAGATCTTGGAAGCTAAGCAGGGAAGGGCCTGGTCGGTACTTGGATCGGAGACCGTTTAGTAACACCAGGAAGCCTAGTGAATGTAGTGAGTGAGTGGTTGGTGGTGGTCCGAGGGGCCGATGGCACAGACTGGTTGCCTCGCTTCCGTCAGTCTACCCCAGGGCAGCTGTGGCTACAATAGTAGCTTACCACCACCAGGTATGGAGTGAATGAATAGTGCAATGTAAAGCGTCTTTGAGTGTCCAGAAAAGCGCTATATAAAACCGATGCATTATTATTTAGAATTGCGAAGGGGAGGGAAATTGCAGATACATTTCAATGGGAACTGTCAAAATGCTTAAATAAACCTGATATTTTTGCATGTTTTTGTTGAATAAACAATTGGTGAACCATTCGCTACCCATTAATTATGCTTATGAACCATAAAACATGCATTTGAGTGATGTCACACCTCCGACCTATTGAGAATGAGGAGTCACGTGCCGAGTTGGGGTGATTTGGGGGGGCTCTGAGCCTGTCCGACATATTGGCTGCGGATTAGGGGCACGCTCCCAGAATTTCACGCATTCCTCATATTCCAGAGCACTTTAAATTTTGCGCATTTACGTTTTCGGCGAGACAGAGACGGATCTACGAATACGACAACGAAAAGACGGAAAGTAAAGCAATGCAAAGAGATAAGGCGAAAGAAAAGGGACCTTACAGGAACAAGCTCATACCAAGCACAAAACAGCGGTATTTGGAGAAGCTTGCGGACATTCAAAACATCAACACACGAGCTCCCTGCAGCGAAAACCTGGACCATTTACCTCCGTGCACATACATGCACATACATGGACACAGTAAACTACCTTGTTTTTGGTGTAAGTTACTACACGATGCTGGAGTTTAAAAGCCACAAGTCTTTGGAAAGTTACGAGACTTTCTGCTGTGGCTGGATCCAGGACTTGGCTCTACGCCTCCCGCTGGTGAAAACGGCGTTGTACTGGCAAAAGTAACTTTCCTCACATGCGTTTTAGTGTGTTGTCATTACATTGCATTTAGCGGACACTTCTTGACCAAAATGACAAAGTAATAAAGTGCGTGTTTCATACACTACATTGTTACGAGATGTTCAATGTACACAAACGTTTCCAACATGTTTTGACAGGTCAGAGTGAGACTTGCGCTCCTTGATGCGGTGTCCATTTCTGTAATCTAAAAAACTGTATCCCATTGTTCCTACGTTTTCCATGTCTATCGTGTGAGGTATTGGAGCAGTTTTTAACGCAGCAGTGACTTCCAGGCATGGTAAAACAGTGCAAGAACCTCCGCTACTACCGCGTTAACAACACACGTAAACAATGTGTATTGCCGCCGGAGCGCAGCCAATATGTCGGCGAGGGGGGGATGGGGAGGGGGGCTCTGTGCCGTGACGTCAACTCCTCATTCTCAATACCGACCTATACCTCCCTTGTATAGATGTCACACCTCTATACAAGGAAGGCGTGACATCAGGTGTGATGTCACACCTCCCTTGTATAGATGTCACACCTCCGACCTATACAAGGGAGGTGTTTAAATTGTGCCTCTAACTGGGATCACGACCAATACTGTACGATAAGAAGATCCTGTGTCTGACACAGAGCAGCATTAAACAGAACAGACCTAAAGTATAGACTTTTAAAACTGTACAGTTTGTACTGTACTGCACACACGTGATGTAAGATGGGCACATCTTTCCAAATGCTCTTCTTTTTATCGGCCACAACCTGAAACTCTGTCCTTTTCACTGATACTCAGACGGCCAAGATGATTTGAGACTTTTCAATCTCTGTTGTGATTGTGACTGCCCTCGTCCTAAACTAGGCAGCTACTTAAACTTTGACTCAAAGACCAGACGTGACCTTCTTGAAATTGGCGCTTTAATATTCAGCCTTGCCATTGAGTACAAAGTTGAACTATCTGCCTAGTTCACGACGAGGGCAGTCACTGTAAAAAAAAAAAAAAAAAAGCGTTTCCTTAGCGGGAGCAAAATAAAAGGTTTAAAGGCTTTTGCGTGTCAGACATCTCAGCAACAATCTAACATTGGTGGTCGCTAGGGAAGGTATTTATAGTACTGGGTGTGACACGCCAAAATAAGAGCAGTAGTTTCAAAATAAAAGTCTATGTAAAAAATGTACTTAAAACATACCACGAGGCAGAACAGTGATAGATATTTCAAGCTAGCTACCAAATCAAATGTTTATGCTTCAGTTTATATGTCTATAAAGAAGCAGTTGTGTTAATTCCCTGTTTATTCCCATCGATTCCCATATATTCCTGTTAATTCCCACAAACTCAAGTAAATTTTCTTGGACAATGTCCAATGTTGAAAATTCACAGAATTTTGCAACCCTAACTCTATTTTATTGATTTTGTAAGTAAGTCCTGTTTTATGGGTGACATTTATAAAGCTACACTGCTGTTATAGTTTGTCTTCTGCTGAACTCAGCTCATCAAATAACTAAAGATAAATGAATGAATGAACATGGCCTTGTTGATTTATTTAGGGTTAAACTTGATTTTGTAAAATTACGCTCCAGAGCCTCTTGTACTCTAAGCTGTGACGTTTACAAGCTCTATAATGGTTTATTGACTTGATTTCTTCTTTCCCTCTCAGGATCTTGTGAGAAAAGGGATTCCTCACCACTTCCGCGCGATCATGTGGCAGCTGCTGTGTAATGCCCAGAACATGCCCATCAAAGACCAGTACTCGGACCTGCTGAAGATGACCTCGCCCTCTGAAAAGCTGATCCGCAGAGACATCGCACGCACGTATCCAGAGCACGACTTCTTCAAGGAGAAGGACAGTTTGGGACAGGAGGTGCTGTTCAACGTCATGAAGGTGAGGGCGACGTTTTCCCCAAAATGTTTGTTGGAAATGTGTGAACGGATCAACCACATATCGCTGCAACAGAGCTTGATATGGTGACAGGGTTGAGAAGTGTAAGTTAACTCTCGGCTGATTTTTGTCTCTCTTGACGGTCCGGTCTCTTGAAAAAATATCGTTGTATTCCTGTAAGCCGCCATCTTTGCTTTGATACAAACGGAGCATGTGCTTCTCTGGTTAATAGTTTTTTCAAAGTTGGGACAAGGTTCTTCAAGGCACTTTTACACAATAAAAAAAAAGTCTGTTGACCAGTCTAGGGTTTGAACTAACTATAGACAAGAGAATCGCATTAGCATTAGCACGCTGCCGCTAGCATTAGCATACTGTTGCTAGCCACGGCATTTTGCGCAGCGATCAAAAATACTTTTGCAGAGATTAAATCTAAGTCAGCGATTGAATTCTACAGCATGCCCATATTCACTTACATTTAGTTGGTGAGAGTCAAAACAGGTATTGGTTCAGTATTGTATATTTGCCAATTAGCCAATACCCGATATCGTATTTTTTCCAGTATTGACTCCAATATCCGATTCCAGTATCAAATTGACACATCCCTAATTTAGAGCTTTTTTACCATGTTAGAATGTTTTTCTCTCATCAAAACATGCCTGGCGCTGTGTTTTGACCCACTCACAGATCTTTGAGTAATCTTTGAATCTTCCCGAGAGGCTACTCTTAGCGCCGCGGTAGTAGCTACCAAAAACCTGTTCCCAAGGGAGCAAGAGGAGGGGGTGGTAGGGGCTTACAGTGAGGTTGAGTTGAAAATCAGGAAGTGAAACTACTAGATATTTTGTTTCAGCAGTTTTAGATCTATATTACATTTTCTGACCAACAAAGTGTAATAAAGAAGTGGAAGGGATTATTACCAAATGCCTACAAAAAGCATTATACACTCTCTTTAATTGCACATGAAATTGTAAAGTGACTAGAATCATGCTGTGTATAGCTAATATTGTCTTCATTGGCTAGCACAATCCTGGTAAATCCCACTTGTCAAGTTGTAAATTGCTCATAAATGTCTAATTACTTTAACCGATAACCGTCAACAGTGTTAATCTTTCCTTTTAATACCTGTTTTCCATTTACTTTGTCTAACCAGTTACATCTACAAATTAAACCCATATCTAACAATTAAGCGCCGCCCTCTAGGAGTGTGACAATATATAGATTTTCCGATATATCGCGATATTTTGCGGGACGATACCGATACTTTTATTCCGATAGCGATACTTTTGATGACGTCATGCATATTAATGAGCAACATCATGCATATTAATGAGGCAGGAGTGCTCCACTGTTTTCACAGGCAATAGAGGCCAACGCTGATCAAGAATTCAGTCAGGACAGCAGGGGGCAGCACTACAGTTTTAAGCACTTTGACCAAACACAAATACATTACTTTTAATTATAGTTTTATAATTATAAAGAAGATTAATTTGGGGTTGATTTATTCCTTTTTAAATATAGGACTGTGGTTTCTTGTTTATTTAAATGCAAATGAAGTCACTGACAGATCTATGACCCATTTTCAGTGAGTAAGTCAGGGATCATTTATAAAAGTGGTACAAAGCACATGAAAAGAAATGTAAATGATGAATAATATAAAGTATGTTAAAATAAAGTTAAAATATCTGGCCCCAGCGAGAAAGACAAACAGATACTCAAACTCATTTATTCTAACTGCTATCCACCTCTTAAACTCGGGAGAAGGAATTGAGTGGTGTTATTTTGTGTTATTGTACTACTGTTCTCTGCTGCGTCATGATGCACCTATAGAAGTTGTGTCCCCTAGTGTTGTTGAGCACTGACAGACAACTATATTGTTTGTTGTTGATTGACATGTATGGATGCTATGTTCTATTTTTAAAAAGCGACGCCCCCAAACTGAATTGCTCTCTTGGGATAAATAAAGCTTTCTGAATCTGAATAAACCATATATCACTGACTCTCCTGGCCCAGGCCTACTCTCTGGTCGATCGGGAGGTGGGGTATTGCCAAGGAAGCGCCTTCATCGTGGGACTGCTCCTCATGCAGGTCAGTGGGATTTTGTTAAATACCTGTTTATGAAAAGCTCAGATTAGTTTGATCATAAATGAATCCTTGTCTGTTTTCAGCAGATGCCAGAGGAGGAGGCGTTCTGCGTGTTTGTGAAGTTGATGCAGGAGTACAGGTTACGAGAGCTCTTCAAGCCCAGTATGGCTGAGCTGAGCCTCTGCTTGTACCAGTTCGAGAGCATGATCCAGGTCAGAGTCATTTATTAAACTTAAGCTAGTACTTAAATCACAATCGCTCTGCAAGTTGTTTTCCCAGTAACCCGAAGTGCTTTGTAAAGTGCTCTGTAAAGTGCTCTGTGTGCCTAATGCAGAGACAGACAGTGGTAATTTAACATTTTCCTTTTATTTTTAGTCTTTGGTACAAGCTGGAAATGTACACGGCTAATGATATTATAAGGGACCAGACTAGTTCCTGAGATGTTTCCTCGGAAGTTTGGATCTGTTTTGTTGTCCCTCTGGGTCATCTTTATTTAGTTTTTGTTAGTCCACAAAAATATCTGGAGATTTAGTCACATAGTTTTAGTCAATTAATGCAGAGATATGTCATTTTGACTGACAAAAAAATCTGTCATTGGCAAAAAGATTTTTTACTTATTTAAGTTGGTGAAATTAAAGCAGTACTAAGTAACTCCTAGAGGCCATAAGTGCCACTGCAGGTGTTGTAGCATGTTGAGTTTTTTTACTCCTTAATTGTCCATGAGAGTAAATACTATGCTGATAGAAAAGACAAAGGGAGAGAGGGATATTGTACATCGGATTTTTTTTCACTCAAACTTAGCTGTAAACACTGTTTAAGTGGCGCTAGCCCGCAGTTAGCTTTGCCCGTTAGCCTGTTAGCTTCTTCTTCGTGATTCCATTAGTGTGTATTGGTGACTCCTACCCGGTGGCAGCGAAGTTGCAATTGTGGTTTTCTGGCCAGATCAATGGCCGCTGGCTGCTCTGCTTTGTGACTACGACACTGGAGGCCGCCATTGCTCCGCTATTGCTGTAGTACCTCCTCCATATAGCCGCTATTCCCCCATTGGAATGCATTGGACTTTAGACACGTTAAAAACAACTTTAATGCCCGGTGCCTAATGTTTTAGAAGTAGCTAGAGCTAGATATTCCTCCTGTGATTACGCTGGGTTAAAAACAATCTGGGGCACCGGGCTGGTTATGGTAGCATAAATTTTAGAAATCTCGTACTTGATGAGGGTCTGACTGTTAGCATTGGAGCTGCGCGAGCTACACGTCACGCAAGGGCCGAGTCTACAGTGAAGATCCCGCCCTTATGCCCTTATTAGGAACATGCTTCGTCAGAGCTGGGGAGGAGGAGCCTGTAAATCCGCCATGATTTCCCCCTCGAACGTGGTAATTGTGGTAAACGGGGAGGAGTGAGGAATGACGGTCTATTAATAATATGTCTATGGGCCAGATACACCGGGGGAGATGAAAGACCCCCCAATCATCCCATTAACACTTGTATTACCCCCAGAAGGACTACGAAAAGGATTTATTAAGGTAAACAAGTTACTTAGTACTGCTTTAACAGTGGATTGGGGTAGATACGACCATTTGTATGAGGGGTGCCCAAAGTGCGGCCCGGGGGCCAAATGTTGTCCCCTGGGCTTTTTGTTGAATTGACTCACATCTCCAGAGATGGTACCTTTTACTGTAAGTTTCATAATAACACACAATTAAAACCTCAAAAAACTAGCATGTTATTGTGAGACTGAGCTGGGATTATGTTTCCAAGCCTAAATAAAGGTGTGGAGCACGGTTTAAGCCTTTCTTAAATGCATCTGGGTGAATGTTTCACTGCACTGACCAGCGATCTTTACTCTTCGATAGCTTGGACACCCCTGGTTTACATGTTACTGTATCACTTCCCTGTATTCATATAAAGTACAGCAATAACACTGAATAGTTCATGGTCCCGCTTATTTACTGTTAACTGTCTTGTGTTTCAGGAGCACCTCCCGGAGCTCCACATACATTTCCAGGCCCAGAGTTTCCACACGTCGATGTACGCTTCCTCCTGGTTCCTCACCATCTTCCTCACCTCGTTCCCTCTGCCCGTGGCCACCAGGATCTTTGACATCTTCGTGTGTGAGGTGCGCTGAGGTCCAGGGTTCAGTTCTCGTACTGAGTAGGGCTTTTTTGTGTGGGTGTTTGCTTATTCTCTGTGTCTGGGTGGGTTTCAAATGCGGAACTTTATATGGAAAACATTCTCCCTATGACGTGCATATACAAAATCCAGTTTATGGAGTTTTAAATCAGTGTTTGGATTGTGTGTGTATACTATACTTGGCTAGACTGTTACAGCTGCCTTCCTCCTGTTGCTAATGATATGCAGGTTTACACAGTTTCAAATGAGGTTTTATTATACGTGAGTGCCATCTGCTGGTGATAGACCACATTGCAGATTTCAAACGCTCAATATTAAACTCATTTCCATTTGTAAATCATCACTTTTATGCGTGTGTCCAGGGGTTGGAGATCGTGTTTCGAGTGGGACTGGCCATTCTTCAGATGAACCAGGCTGAACTCATCCAGCTCGACATGGAGGGAATGTTACAGGTGTGACGCACTGTTGTAGATGATATCAACTCAAGATTTCCTTGAAAGTAGGGATCTCAAGTTTAACCGGTTTTACGATTACCACGATTACAAAAGGATCGCTGAAATCTCTCGCGGCGACGTACTGGCTGCTGCACAAACGCCGCGTAAACTCACCGATTGTTGAGCGAGGCAGAACGCCTCTCCTCCAGAGTTGCATCCACCCCAAAAAAAACACTTGATCTCAGCAGTGTGGGACCTCTTTGGGGGGATCCAAAAGATGCCAAAGTGCTGTTGTCGCTGATGGACATCCTACATCCAAATCCTGTCGTCGGAAAGTTGAAGCAAAAGGCGCCGATACATATAATACAAAAAATAAAAATTAGTTAGTTGTTTCCTTTGATTCGGTCGATAATCGTGAATAATCATAACATTTTCGTAATACTTTCTTACATAATATTTGTGACTCAAAAATTTGAAATCTTGACATCCCTACTTGAAAGTTGCATAATTGGCAGTGATGCTACAAATGTCCAGTATATTTATAGCTCTAGCGGGACATTAAGTCTCGTACCTTCAGAGAGGACCTCACCACACCCAGCTAATTGATGCCTGTGCACTTTTGGGCCGTGCGCGGAAAGCTTTGAAGCCACCTGTTTAAACGTACTCTTTTATTATGTCTCTTCCTCAGCACTTTCAGAAGGTCATCCCTCACCAGATCGACAGCGACAAGGTCATACAGGCCGCCTACCAAGTCAAATACAACGCCAAGAAGATGAAAAAGTGAGAAGAGCTTCTTTTTTTTTAATCTATACCGATTACAAACAGAGTGTACGTCTGAATTAGTGTTTTCCATAAATTGACGATGTGCCTTTGTCCATCTTTGGTAGATTATTACCTCTAAACTCCCACCTTAACTGAGTACATTTTCTCCAGTTCGGCTTTACCCAAATCAAAAAGATTCTTGACTGGAGAGCTATAGGTCAAAGTAACGTCTCATTTGAAAGCTAAAACCAACAAAACTGATCTAAACGGATCTTTTTCCTTGCTTTGTTGCCGTGTTGTAATTTTTATCACATTTTTACAACTTTGTCCATTGCTTTTTTTGTCAAATTTTTGCCCCCTTTTCCATAACTTTTTAGTAAAAAAAAAAAAAAAATCTCCCTTTTTTGTCATTTTTTTTGGCCACTTTTTCCATCACTTTTTAATACATTTTTTTGCTCTTTTTGTCAATTTTTTGTCAAATTTTTGCCACTTTTCCATCGCTTTTTAGTCATTTTGTAGTCATTTTTTAGTCATTTTTTTGTAATTTTTTCCACATTTTTGCCTCTTTTTCCATCACTTTTGAAAATCAATTTTTTTCTGCTATTTTGTCAAATTTTTGCCCCCTTTTCCATCGCATTTTAGTCATTTTTTAGTCATTTTTTGGCCTTTTTTTTGGTCATTTTTTGTCACATTTTGCCACTTTTTCCATCGCTTTTTAAAATAAATTTTTTAGCTCTTTTTGTCGATTTTTTGTCGAATTTTTGCCCCCTTTTCCATCGCTTTTTAGTAATTTTTTGCCTTTTTTCGTCATTTTTTCCACATTTTTTCCACTTTCTCCATACATTTTTGTAATAAATTTTTTTGCTCTTTTTGTCGAATTTTTGTCACATTTTTTGCCCCCTTTTCCGTTGCTTTTTTGTCATTTATTTCTCTTCTTTTTGTCACATTTTTGTAGCTTTGTGTCGCTATTTTGATACTTTTTTCTAGAAGCTTTTAGATTTGGGTAATGACGAACTGGAAAAACATGTGCTCCGTTCATGTGGGGGTTAAGAGGTTAAAGTCTAAAAGCAAATATGACAACCAATATGTACAACAGGGGAGTTTGTCATTGCAGAAATTGGCAGAAATTACAAATACGCTGTTTTTCAGGTTGGAAAAGGAGTACACTACAATCAAATCTAAGGAGATGGAGGAGCAGGTTGAAATCAAGGTAAGATTTTTTAATCAAATATCTGCTAAAGATTCATATTCTGTGCTTCAAATATTCTTTCAATTTGCAGAGACTACGCACAGAGAACCGGCTCCTGAAGCAGAGGATAGACACGTTAGAAAAAGTGAGTTTGCGTCGAGGTTTGTCGAAGTTTACCCATCGGCATGACGTACCGTACCCATCCGACTGTGTACGCTCATGTCATCTCAATACGGCAAACTTCACTCTGAAGTTTTGCCCGTCACTAACCGTCCGCGTTTGCGAAAACCCCAGGCCTCGCAAACCGTTAACTCACCATTACATTTAACAACTCCTCCAGCCTTGCGTTGAATGTGGAACAACTGCTGCTTGGTGGTGTTTTCAGGGCTGCACGAAGAGACCTAGTGCATGTCCGGACACGAGGTGACGAGAAACTAAAAAAAAATGCATGCACAGTGGAGGACTCTTGGGAAAAGCAAATGGTGCCCGCCGCATTGAAGACTACTGCGACTTTCATGTGTAAAAATGCTTGCTGCCATCTCGACGTCGACTTAAACCCGAGCCGAAACTCCATTTAACCCCTAAAGCCACTACTGTGCTGTCATAACCATCTGTGCGTGTCTCTTCCTGTCTGAAACCTTTCACGGCATTCGCGCAATACTTAACGCTCACTTTTATTATTGTTTTCGCACGTTTTGTCAGCACCACTTCTGCATGCGATGTTCCCTTTCTATTTCTAAACACTAGTCTGTTGCAAGTGTATCTAGAGGGGAATTGAACACTTTTCTCTAAATCGATTGTGTGCTTTTAACTGTCCTGGTTTGTCTCTCTCTCTCTCTCGTCTTTGTTGATATTTCTGTTTTGTAGGAAAGTGCTTCCTTGGCAGATAGATTGATCCAGGTATTTTCTCTTTTTAAGTTATTCTGACCTGCTTCCCTTTCTGCTCCTTTATCCTGCATGCTTATGGTCAGCACAATGTTTATAAATAATTACCAAAGATTAAATGTTAAGTCAAGCGTAATTGAATAGAATTAGTCTGGTCAGCCATTTTTAAATCACATTGTTCATCCATTTAGCCACATAATCTCATATTTGGATGGGTGTTAGGCTTTGACTGTGGCACACTTTCTCGGTGGCATTGTTAATCTAAACCACTGTAATGTCACACGGTTTGTTCTGGACTCTCCAAAATGATGTCTCAACGCTTTGAACCACTCATTCGCAATTTGTGCTCAATGAATCCTGGCATTTTCATTCGAACATTTGATGAAGCAAGTTTTTTTAAATTAAGAAAAAATATATCTCATCTTAAAGCAGAACTAAGTAACTTTTGCCCCCAGAGGCCACAAGTGCCACTGCAGCTGTGGTGGCATGTTGTGTTTTGTTTTTCACTCATTAATCGTCCATGAGAGTAAATACTACGCTGAGAAAAGACAAAGGGAGAGAGGGATATTGTACATTGTGCCACAACCCAATTATACAATGGATATATATTATTTTTTCCGCTCAACTTGGCTGTAAATACTGCTAAAGTGGCGCTAGCCCGCAGTTAGCTTTGCCCGTTAGCCTGTTAGCTTCTTCTGATTGTGATAAACCAAATAACAACGTTTTGGAATGTGAGCCAATGTGATGTTGTAACTGAGAGCAGTGAGGGAGATGTTTTCCATAAGTATGTATTGGGGCTGCTGGGTCGGAGGCAGGGAAAGTTGCAAGCGTAGTTTTCTGGTCAGAGACACCAGGGGGAGATGAAAGACCCCCCCAATCATCCCATTAACACTTGTATTACCCTCAGAGGGACTACGGAAAGGATTTATTAAGGTAAGAAAGTGACTTAGTTCTGCTTTAATTTACTTGAAATACGACTGTTGTTCATGTTCTTCCTTAAAGTGGACATATCATGCAAAAAAAATCAACTTTCTTGATGTTTAAACCACTCCCAGACCTGGAGAAGTATTTTACAACATTCACACAGTTTTGAGTTAATCCTCGGACAAAACCTTTACATTTAGCTGTTGATAGCAGCGCCGTATCCAACGTGGAAGTTATTTTTTTAACCTCTTAACCCCCGCCTTAAGCGCCTGTAACGTCTCATCTGAAAACCAAGACCTCCAAAAGTAATCTGAGCAGCTTCCTCGTTATGATCGTCACGTATTTTTTTTTTTTGGTCACATTTTTGTGGCTTACTCAGTTGCATTACACTACAAAAACAGAAATGTGGCCAAAAGGCAATGACAATGTGACAAAAACAACTAAATGTGAAGAAGCTTAGTTGAGTTTTGAAGGTGTTATCTTTCAAATGAGCTGTTGCACCGGCCTATAGGCAGTAGACTCCGGTCAAGAAGCTTTTAGATTTGGGTAAAGCCGAACTGGAGAAAAATGTGCTCTGTTAAGGGGTTAAGAAAATTATTCCTATCGCTGCCAGCAGGAGGAGCCCCAGTCAAGATCTTCACCTGCATTTCATTGTTACTATTTAATTCTTACAGAGACGTATTTTCAAATTATAAAACGTAAAATATTAAAGCTGAGGCACCACAATAAGGGTTTTAAGTCTATGTTTAGGCTCCACATATGTGCGTGACATGTCCACTTTAATTTAAGTGTAAAAAACTTGCCCTAAAGTGTTACCTATTTCTAGATTGCTTTATGAAGTGCAGGCGGTGTATTTGGTTACCTATGGCTGGCCAGTCTAAAAAGTTATAAATGAGTTAAAAAAGAATCAGAACTGCATGGATGAATTCAAGATTTGGTTTAAATGCAGTCTTAAATCATCGTCTCAGAATAAAATATATCCTTGTGAGTTATCAATAGTCAAGAGCATGCCCGTTAGAAACCCCACTCCCCGCTCGAGCTCCGGTTTCCCCCGTCCCGCCTGAGTTTTGACCCCGGTCCTGGCTGTTCAAAAGGGGCAGGTGACGCGCGCCCAGGAGGCCGAGGAGAACTACTTGGTCAAACGGGAGCTGGCCACGGTCAAACAGCAGAGCGAGGAGGCCACGGCTCAACTCGAACAGGCCCGGCAAACCATCAGCCGACTGCAGGGTCAGCAGCCGCCTCACGGGGTAAGGAGGACTCTGCGCCGCCCTCTAGTGGTCCAACAAGGCCTGCCAGCGCTGTCCCATGTGTCAAAGTCCAGGTTTCATGTTACAGACTAAGCAGTTATCCTCTGCATTAATCATAAAACATCCAAGCTTCACCCGACAGTCATTATTCCCTGTGTTTGCACATGGTCTGTTTTGGTATGCATGGATTCAGATCGGGACAAGGGGCGCAACACGGTGCTGTTTACATTTTGCCGCACGCACAATAGCTTTTCTGTATCGAGAAATGGGCATCTCACGGGCGGATGGCTTTCACACACTGTTACAGCAGCATAATGTGTTTGATTAAAAATTCATGTCGAGAGTCTGAATGATAATGTGCTGGAAGTACCTCACTTTACATAATTGGCTGTTATGTTTCACCAAGAGTAATGTTTAAATATTTATTGATGCAAGACGGACACTTTCTGTTTGTGGCTGTCTGTTCTCAAGTCATACCTCCATGATATTACACTTACTGGTGCACTTCTTTAAATAAATGATTGAAAACACTGGGTTACAAAAAAAATATTGAGAATCAATCAATCAAGGGTTTTGTATTGCCCAGTATCACAACAGGATTTGCCTCACAGCACCCAATATTAAAGCAATGAAACAAAACAACAAACAAGACAATGTAGTGTCCAGATAATAAACATAATGTCCAACAGCGGTAATGTCTAAATAAGTGTCAGGAGCAGATGCTCCTACACGGACTCAAAAAGCCAGTGGGAGAAAAGAGAAACTTAACTGGGTACAGATGAACCAGGTAAGGAAATGCCATCAGAGGAGCCGTCTGCACCGGGAGCATCAGCCGCAGCCACAGGGCACCGCCACGGGACGCCCAGCAGAGGCGCAGTAGAAACACCGCACCTCCATCGGGGCACCCAGAGGACAGCGCCCACACAGCCACAGCCAACCGCCGCTCCCGGGGCAGAGGGCTCCCTCAGAGGAAACACCGGAGATTCTAAAAATGCAATATGCAAATAACGTTAAATAAGATAAATAAAAACTAACTAAGAACCAATATAATAAGCTAATTATAAACATAAATAATAATAAAAATGACTGAATAAATAAGTAAATAGATTTCAGCTAAAGGCTAAGCTAAAAAGGTGGGTCTTGAGCCTACGTTTAAAAACATGAACGTTCTCTGCGGTCCTGAGCTCCTCCGGCAGGTCGTTCCAGAGGCGAGGGCCGTAATACTGGAAAGACGCCTCGCCGTGAGTCTTTCTGTTGACTTTAGGAATAACTAGGAGACCCCTGCCGGAGGAGCGAAGGGGCCGTGAAGGTTCATAAGGTAAAAGCAGTTCTGAAAGATAAGGATTAAGACATTTAAAAAACATTAAAAGAACTTTAAAATCGATCCTGAAACACACGGGGAGCCAATGCAGCGACTAAAACCGGTGTAATGTGGTCCCGCCTCCTGGTCTTTGTCAGGACACGAGCTGCTGAATTTTGTAAAAGTTGTAAACCTGAGATACTCTTTTTGGGAAGACCAGAGAGCAGGGCATTGCAGTAGTCGATACGACTGGTGATAAAAGCATGCATTAGTGTCTCCGTGTTGGCCCGAGAGAGAATGGGACGGACTCTGGCTATGTTCTTTAGATGGTAAAAACCTATCTTTGTGATATTCTTAACGTGTGGAATTAAAGTCAGCTCAGAGTCAAAAATCACACCCAGGTTCTTCTTCACCTGTGAGGAAGGATTAAAAGACAGTGACTGTAGTTTGGGTAAACGTTTCTCTCTCTGGGCCTAGGCTGTAGGCAGGGGTTCCTCCGAGGATAGGGCTGATGACTAGGCAGGATCTGAAAATGTCTGTGTGTCTGTATCAGATCAGGGTTTTGTGGTAAGTGGATTTTCCAATCTCTGTATTCCATGAGGCACACAAGTTTTACTTTCTGGTCAAGGTCAGGTTTATTTATTGAGCACATTTAAAACAACCTTCGCTGCTCAAAGTGCTGTACACGGGCAAAACTAAATACAACAAATTAAAAAAACTACATAATGACATTAAAATCTATACTGCAAAGTTTACAGTCTTGATTGTAATTTCATTGTGTGTTTACTGTGTAAACAATAGTAATAACAAGAACAACTCCTGCTCAGCTTGTGTTAAAGCCCTGGGAAAACAAATGGGTGTTCACAAAAACAGACTGAGCTGATTTAACGCTCGAGGGAAGTGTCATCAACATAAGCTAGTTTGTAACAACAGCTCCTTTGTACCAACATGTATGCACACATTTAAATGATACAACCAACCCCAGCCGCCCCCAACTGTGGACAGACGGGCACCAGGACAGACCCTTCGACAACATTTGGCCGAGGGGTAAAAATTGAAAAACCAATGTGATTCTTGGATTCAAAATTCAGCTCACAAAATGTGTTATTATAGACCAGTGAAACCTAAACCAAACACATTTTATTATTTATTTGTCTCCCAGTAAAAAGTCAATGATAAAAATGACTGGTTTTGCTATAAGGTGCAGGTATTGTAGATTGATTGAATGTTACCCGGGTCTGTTTCTGTCAGCTGAACGTTTGGTACATAATGCAAACTGTCATTGTCCTGTCAGCGTTTCCGCATATGGGTAATGACCATGTTATTTTCCTGTCCACTGTAGAAAGGGGTCCCGCGGTATTCGGAGGAGACCATGCTGCAGTTGGAGAAGGAGCTGGTCCAGGCCCGACTGAAGGAGGCGGAGTCTCAGTGCGCGCTCAAAGAGATGCAGGACAAAATCCTCGACATCGAGAAGGTCAGAGGCACAAAATGTTTTTTACGCGGGAAAGTCCAGAAGATCCTGATTACTAATCTGAAGCCACTCTGATGTAGCTCAGAAATCAAGCAAGTTTACTGAGAAAATGTTTGACTCCGAGCTCAAAGCTAAACAACAAAAGAATATTGTTGGCATGTTTTGCTGCCATGTTTGTACCTGTATATAAAAAATATTGCAGCTATGTTTCTGCTTTTGAAGCTTGTTCTGTTACGTACACTTTTGTCAACTCACAGAATACAGGGTTTCCACGGGGCATTAATCTCTTAAAGGGGGGGTATTATGTAAAATCGACTTTTCCAAGCTTTATATCATGTTATTATGTCATTCCCTCATTAAACACATGCCTGGAGTGTTGCCTTGGCTCATTCACATATTTTTGAGTAATCAGTAAAAACTTAGACGGCAGCCATTTTAGGTGTAGCTATGCCTCAGTCCTCCTAGGAACGCCCCCACCTCCTGGAGACGCCTCTGGACCTTTCGTCACCAGCCAAGCCACCAACCACTGCTCCTCAGCTCAGCGGAGCCCCCTCCCCGCACAGTAGTGTTGTTTAGATGCCACAGCAGTGTGCTGAAGGGGGCGTGTCGGAAAGCTTCTTAAAGAGACAGAGGCCTATTTCAAGATGTTCAGTACAGCCATTTTGAGAGAGCAATTTTATTCAAGGCAGTTATTTTAATTTACTGCATATACAGACCAACAGAAGGTTACGTCATTATTGTAGTATGCTATAGACTGGTGCTATGTGATTGAAAAAAAGCATAATACCCCTCTTTAACTCCCACCTTTACCAAGTGCATTTTCTCCAGTTCAGCTTTACCCAAATTTGACTTTACCCTTATACTCTGTTTCCTGTCTCCAGAGGAACACGTCTCTGCCCGATGACACTAACGTGGCCCGACTGCAGGAGGAGCTGATCGGAGTGAAGATCCGAGAGGCGGAGGCTCTGACGGGGATGAAGGAGATGAGGCAGCAGGTGCACGACCTGGAGGACCACTGGCAGGTGAGGGAGGGGACGTAATTTACCAAACGTTTGCTCACGTGTAAAAGTGAAGCAGCAGCAGCACAGTGTTTTGTGCATATTTGACTCATGCAGCATTGTCTTATTTACATATTAGATTGATGGCCCTGTTACTGTCATACACGTTGACGGTGTGCTTGCACTCGCTAATCAGCACCTCTCTTGATACAGTTACAGTTTTACCAAAGGCATTATTGGTTAAACCTTCACACGTACTGACTGCAGCGCTGTCTCTGTGTAGCGTCACTTGGCTCGTACGGCCGGTCGGTGGAAGGACACTCCAAAGAAGAACGCGATGGCGGAGCTGCAGGACGAGCTGATGAGCGTGAGGCTGAGAGAAGCCGAGGCTCAGGCCGAGCTCCGAGAGACGAGGCAGAGGATGCTGGAATTCGAGACACAGGCGAGACGCTATTACATATCGACAATACAAAAACAAGCAACTCCTATCCTTGCAGTAGTTTACCAATACAACTTTTATAACATTCGATTCACTTAAAAGTGTAGTCCAGGGGTAGGCAAGTTTGTTCGTAACCTTTTTGTTGCCGTTTTTGATGTTTATTTATTTATTTATCTATTTATTTATTTGAGCTATTTATTTATTTGAGCTATTTATTTATTTGAGCTATTATTTACAGTGCGTTATTATATACAATATTTACATCATTTCATTTACATTATCACAAAAAGAAAAAATCAAAATAGAATAAAAACTCAAAAGGAGTAGGCAGAAAGAAGCAAGAAAGCTTATAAGTGCCTACCACAATTTCAAAATACAATACAATACAATACAAATAGAAAAGTTTGTGATTTCTGAGTGTATTTACTTAGTTTTATAATTTTCTCTTTTTTTTTATCATTGCTTATATTACCATTCTGGTCACCATTCTATTGATTTACTTATTGTTTAAGTAGTCATAGTGTTTTAGATATATATATATATATATTAGGGCCGGGACTTTTTTCGATTAATTGGGATTAATTAATTACATGAGGTTTAGTGCGATTAAAACACTTCCACACTTCAGTTTCCTTTTTTCCTGCAGACCCACAATTAATGGCAATATTGCACAGGTCTGTTGGACTTGGTTGAACAAAAATAAACAATATTTTGTTGCTTAAGCCACTGGTTCCCAAAGTGGGGGTCGCGAGGCATTGGGTGGGGGGTCCCCAGATGATTTCAGGATGAAATTAATAAGAAAAAGGCAACTGTTTTTGATATATTTTTGAGTGTAAAACCGCATATCATTTGTGAAATCCATTCATATAGTTAAAATGAACAGTTTAAATACATGTTAACTTGATTTTAAAATGTGTTTTCTTCCCTAAAGTAGCGTAAGAGGCAACAACTTTATACAATGGGGGTCCCGAGTTGTTTACATGTCAATTTTTGGGGTCCCAGCCAAAAAAGTTTGGGAACCCCTGGCTTAAGCTTATGTATTCAGTCATTATTCAATGGTATACTAAAAATCCTTATGAAAAAATGTACTTCTCACTGTTCTCAGGTCAAATATTTATATGCGATTAATTTCGATTAATTAATTAGATTAATTTTTTTAATCGAGTCCCGGCCCTAATATATATATATAAACATACATACATTACTAGCGCACATATTTATTATACATATATTATCATCACCATAATGACAATAATAGCATTCTCAAAAGTATCATCTTCCAGTTTATCATGTTTCTCATTTTCTATCATACCTGCTTCAACTGTAATAATATTGGTTAAGATTTGATTTGGATGTTTTTGTAGTTTTTTTTAAACTTGCTTTTTTACGCTTTTGTCACGTTTTTTTGAAGCTTTTTTTATTGTGTTATTGTTGCTTTTACGGCATGTTTTTGTCGCTCTTTCGTTGTTGTATTTTCAATCTCGTTTCCGTTGCCATCTTTGACGCTTTGTTCGAGAAGCTTTTAGATTTGGGTAAAGCCAAACTGGAGAAAACGTGCTCAGTTCAGGTGGGGGTTAAGAGGTTAAGTGGGTGTTCTGCAAAGCAATGTAAAGGAATTGACTGTATGTTTCACATGTTTTGAGTTTAACCTCTTTTAATCAAGCATATTTTCTCCAGTTCATTTTTAGGGGTGTTAAAAAAAACTGACTTGATGTTCAGTTTTAAATCGGCTGGCATTGATTTATCAAATAAGAAGAAACAAAATATTCTTGCAGTACGGATGTAATCACCCGACCGCCTCTAGAGGGCAGTAGTTTACTTCATCCTCTCAGACTGAGCCCTTGACTGTGCTTTTGTTTGGTTCACAGAATCAGATCCACAGTAACCAGCTGCGGCGGGCGGAGCAGGAGGCGCGCTGCCTGAACGATCGAGTCCAAACGCTGACCTCTCAGAACAAAGACCTGCTTTTACAGCTGCAGGAGATCAAGCGCCGCCAGGCCGAGATCGAGTGCAAGGTAGAAAACATGCAACACCACCGGGCTCGATCAACGTGTGGGTTATGAAACTAAAATACTTTAATGTGGGAAATGCCCTGGAACGAGCTGTGGTTTATGCTTGTTTTATGGTAAACACTTACCTCATTTCGAAAAGAGGTAATGGCGCATGCTACATGTTATATAAATAGAAAAGTATTATTTTCACTCAGGTCGAGGTGACGTCACACAGCACCCTCTTCTAAATCCGCATCAAACTAGCATGTCCGTGAAATTGATACAGAAGCTTTATAACTGTAAATGTCTGAGTTTGCAGACAGAACACAAGTATAGGGCCTTTGAGCTTCTTCTTTGACCCTGTTTGCTCCTGTGTGTTCCAGAGTAAGGAGGAGGTGATGGCCGTGCGGCTCCGTGAGGCCGACAACATCGCAGCGATGGCCGAACTCCAGCAGCAGATCTCAGAGCTCGAGATACAGGTAAGAGTAATGTGGATGTTGCTTTAACAAATGTCTCTTGTATTTCCATCTTTGGTCGATAAGCCAGGTCTTGGGTGCAAACAGGCACAACATAAGAGCAGTTTAGTAGGTGTACTTCATGCAAAAATCTGCTTTTCTGAAGTTTTAACAATATTATCTGGCTCATCAAAAACATACCTGAAGTGCTGTTTAGTTTCCATACCGCCTTTGCTCTGCCCGATCCCGGCAGACCTCGGAAGCTAAGCAGGAAGGGCCTGGTCGATACTTGGATGGGAGACCGTTTGGGAACACCAGTGGTGGTCGGAGGGGCCGATGGCGCAGACTGGTCAGTTTACCCCAGGGCAGCTGTGGCTACAACACCGAGTATGGAGTGAATGAATACTGCAATGTAAAGCGCCTTTGAGTGTCCAGAAAAGCGCTATATAAAACTAATGCATTATTAGTTTAATCCGCCCCAAAATCACTCAACCAACGACTCGGGACCCCCTTCTGTAAAATGTAATTTGCATTTATAATAATAATTTAAAGAGGGGGTATTATGCTTTTTTCAATCACATAGCACCAGTCTATAGCATACTACAATGATGACGTAACCTTCTGTTGGTCTGTATATGCAGTGAATTAAAATAACTGCCTTGAATAAAATTGCTCTCTCAAAATGGCTGTACTGAACGTCTTGAAATAGGCCTCTGTCTCTTTAAGAAGCTTTCCGACACGCCCCCTTCAGCACACTGCTGTGGCATCTAAACAACACTACTGTGCGGGGAGGGGGCTCTGCTGAGCTGAGGAGCAGTGGTTGGTGGCTTGGCTGGTGACGAAAGGTCCAGAGGCGTCTCCAGGAGGTGGGGGCGTTCCTAGGAGGACTGAGGCATAGCTACACCTAAAATGGCTGCCGTCTAAGTTTTTACTGATTACTCAAAAATATGTGAATGAGCCAAGGCAACACTCCAGGCATGTGTTTAATGAGGGAATGACATAATAACATGATATGAAGCTTGAAAAAGTCGAGTTTACATAATACCCCCCTTTAAGGTGAAAAACATTTAAACATAAATAACATTAAAAAATCTGGTTTGGAAACTGTATTTTGATATTTGGCTTAATTTCACTGAAATAGGATAATTGGTGAATATTATAGATGAAAATAAAATCTGATTTAGTGATATTTACACAGTTCACTTTGTTGTTTCACCTCAATTCATAAATCACAAAGAATGTTATAAAACACAGACCCTTCACCCCCCAAAGGTCGGTGCTCGTGACCCCCTAGAGGGTCCCGCCCCCCCCCCCAGACACATTCGTCAAACTTGTTCAGAGTCGCTCTTATTAACATGTTTACTGGTACGTTAAGGCGTTTGGTGTCATTTTTGCACCGCTGCCCTGAATGTGTCATAATCTCAGAGCTGATCAGTGGTTGATGTGGAAACGCAAAGGCACTTTTTACCTCCGGATCTGATACACAGTCACCGAAAGTGGAGTCGGTTTAGTGAAATAGGTTAAATCTGATATTGCTCTCGTTCTAAACTTGGCAACTCACAGTTTGACTTCTGTTTACACCAGCACTGACCTGAAAATAACACGTCACAAAGCTCTGGGCTTGAACTGGTCTGAGGCAGCGTGGCGTAGAAAAGAGCATTTATGCGTAAACAAGTGTAGCGTCAGACGCAGCACAAAGACCAAAACAAACAGAGGAGAGTGGAGAAAGATTAGAGACTGTTTGTTTACAGCCAGGCCCAGTCACTCGAGTGAAGGACCTGGGAGCTGTTGATATGACACACATGAGCATTCTTGTAGTAATACTAAAGCTGCATGTATTAGTAAAATTATGTTGTTTTCCTGTTACTGCAAATGCAAAGTGTGTTTCTCGATTGACACGTTTCCTTTAACACTGCACTGTTTTTTTCAACAAGCACTGCATTTTTGGGTCAAGGGTGCATTTTGTCAAAAGTGTGAACTTTGTTGTCGAGACTTGTACAGGAAAACACTAAACACATCAGTGTGCTCTTTGTGAAACTGAAAAGACACATAAAACAACACAGTCAAAGGCAGATTTCACTGTGATTTTGGTGGATATAAAAAGAAATCTTCAGCACATTACTGTACACCGAATAACTGTACAAATTTACAACTAGCACAGCATAAAAATCAAGTTAAGCTCCTACAGTTGTAGTTTGTCTATGTTGCTTGAGCTTTGGCAATTGTCATAATATGCTTCCAAAAGTAAAATGGTTTTAGATTTAGAACAAAAGCAACTTGGCCCATACTGTAAGTTCAAGAGGTTTTACATAATAGGCCCGTGCGGGAGAGCTACGTGTAAGGATAGTTTTAACATTAATCTTACAGGGCAGAATATTTATAAAAATATCAAAGTAAATTGATGAGTGTTCTATGTATTCTTGATTGTAAACAGGCATTCAGTGCACAAGTAAATCAAAGAGTGCATAGAACTGTCTTTATCTCTCAGTAAAATATTTTTTTTAAACGTGTGAATGAGTTTTGAGTGGTCGTGTGCTAGTTTTGAGAAATGGGTCGGAACAGTGTCTGAATCTGCCTCGTGTTCACGTTTTGAATCATGTGCTCTGAGTAAAGTGTCTAGTCCTGTGTGCAAACCAGGAATTGTGTTCAAGCTCACGACAGCAGAGTCCTGTTTTTGAGAAATGTGTGCAGTCAATGGAAATATTAGTGTCTTATCCATGGAGAAAAACTGAACCGTTTGTGTGACTAATGTGCACTAAGACACTGCGGTTTCGTCGCCTCCTCACAATATCATTGCCGTCCTCAAACTAATGAATCGTTGCTTCTAAATCTGGAAGACAATGAATAATAGAATATTTTCCCTGTTCTCATAAAATACCAAACTTTGCTACATATGTTTGCAAATAAAGGCACTAACACAATAATACAGGTGCTCGTCATAAAATTAGAATATCATGAAAAAGTGCATTCACTTCTGTTATTCAACTTAAACTGTGAAACTAATATATGATCGACTCATTCCATGCAAAGTGACATGTATAGCCTTTATTTGTTATTTTGATTATTGTGGCTCAGCTTGTAAAAACCCCACATTAAAAATCTCATAAAACTAGACTATATGGAAAATGGACTGTAAGCCACAATCATCAACATTATAACAAATAAAGGCCTGACATCACTTTGCATGTAATGAGTCTATATCATATATTAGTTTCACATTTTAAGTTGAATTACAGAAATAAATGAACTTTTCCATGATATTCTAATTATATGACGAGCACCTGTATATACATTAGCTGAAAAAGTGGTGAAACTTGATTTTATTACAATAAGCTGGGCATAAGAGTGCTTCTGCTTTGCACTCGTTTGATGTGCAGACGTGTGGGCACCTATGACTGTTTTTAAACATATTTCTGCACAATCGGAGGAGGTAGTGGATAATGTGTATTTTCAAAATCTGCCGCCCGCTGCTCTGCCCCGCTCCGTCACACGTGTGGTCTGAGGTTTGGTTTTGAAACTCTTAAGTTTGTTAACACAGTCAACCTTCCACTTCAGTATCTGCATATAGAGCTGCTGGCAACGTCCCCCACTGTTTTTTTGGTGTGTGTTTTTGTTTTGTTTTTTGTTTTTTTTACAAAGAAGGTGTGAGTTCGACACCTTTTTGCAGAGTCGTTTTGCAAAGTGCTCACTCCGAGGTGAAATCAGTGTGGTGGTGCTGGTTGATGGTTTGTGGTTTGGTTTTACCTGCTCCAGTTGTGGCTGAAATCTTGAATTACAAGAAAATGCTAAAAATCCCTTTTGTGCTTTGATCTGTGAATCACCTTAGAGCTGATTTATACGTCGGTCCTCTTGATTAAACTACAATATCCAAACATTATAACTGCATTTTAGTATATTCAGCTTTTCTTTTCTTTTCTTTTTTACATCATCACGTCTCTTCTGCTGCTTGTCACTCTGTGCGCTTTGGTCGTGTGCGTTTTGCCTTCGTGAAACTTCATTCTCCAAACTGAAAGTCGTGCTTCAATTACTTCATTTCCTTTTTCTTGTCAGTCACTTTACTTGAAATGCACTAATACTGCGCTTGAATGCAGTCCACGGGGCAGGCTTTCCAGTAGTGTCCAGATTGCGACGCATCTTTATTGCAATTGCGAGCACATTTGCGATATCAACAGTTTTCAGTTCACTCTGGGCTTTTTAACCCCTTAACCCCCGCCGTACCCGAGCACATATATTGTATAGTGTGACAATATATATCGATTTTCCGATATATCGTGATATTTTGCGGGGCGGTTCGATACCGATACTTTCTCCCGATATCGATACTTTTGATCACGTCACGCATATTAATGAGTAACGTCATGCATATTAATAGAGGCCAACAATGATCAAGAATTCAGTCAGGACAGCAGGGGGCAGCACTACAGTTTTAAGCACTTGGACCAAACACTGTCACACAAATACATTACTTTTAATGATAGTTTTTATAATTATAAAGAAGATTAATCTGGGGTTGATTTATTCCTTTTTAAATAGGACTGTGGTTTCTTGTTTATTTAAATGTAAATGAAGTCACTGACAGATCTATAGATCCAGTGAGTAAGTCAGGGATCATTTATAAAAGTGGTACAAAGCACATGAAAGGAAATGTAAATGAGGAATAGTATATAGTATGTTAAAATAAAGGTTAAAAGTAGTATTTTTTTATCGTGATGTATCGTATGTTATATTTGTGCAATATATCGATTATCGCAGTATCGGCGTATCGTGAGATAATAGTTACCGTAAGCCGCGAATCGTGAGGTACCCAGAGGTTCCACTCCTACTTTTTTGTCACTTTTTTAATGTGTTTTCATCCTCAGTTACGTCTCATTTTTGTAGCTTTTTTTAAAATGTTTTTCTCAAGAAGCTTTTAGATTTGGGTAAAGCCGAACTGGAGAAAATGTGCTCGGTTAAGGCGGGGGGGTAAGGGGTTAAACAGGGAGCAATTACAGCTAAATCTGTAAAATGTTTTTCATAAGATAAGAACCTAAGGAGACAAGGTGTTGGTCCAGTTTTTGCAATTTTAATTTGAACATTACGATAACATACAGGTGAAACTCGGAAAATTAGAATATCATGAAAAAGTTCATTTATTTCTGTAATTCAACTTAAAATGTGAAACTAAAATATGATGTAGACTCATTACATGCAAAGTGATGTCAGGCCTTTGTTTGTTATAATTTTGATGATTATGGCTTACAGTCCATTTTCAAAATATTCTAATTCTATGAGATTTTTAATTTGGGGTTTTTACAAGCTGAGCCATAATAATCAATATTACAACAAATAAAGGCTTGACATATCTCACTTTGCATGTAATGAGTCGATCATATAGTTGAATTACAGAAATAAATGCACTTTTTAATGATTTTCCGAGTTTCACCTGTAAAGATATGACTTGGTTTTTGTGATCATTTCTTTATTATTTGTGGTTATCATAGATTTTGTACATTTTATTTACAATGTTTTTTCCCCACCACCCTGCCCGGTGTTCTGGAGAATGAGAGGAGAAGAGAGAGAGAGGAAAGAAAAGACAGAGAGGAAGAGACAGAAAAAGGGGGACAGACCAAACTCTGGATATTTGACAAAACAGAACAAAGCAAAAAGAAAATTGAACAGTAATTATAACAATACTAATAACAATAACGTCTTGGTGAAACTAATTGTATAAGATGCCCAAAAAATAGACAAAACATACATAACATTATAACTATGTGAAAGCTCAAAGGCCGATCTGTCAATATGTAAATCTTTTTTTAATTAATTTTTTTATTAGCTCACATAAACAAACAACAAATTGTAACCAAGGATTTTGTATCTTAACAACGCTGTGGGGTTGCCGTTGAAGTGTTAGGTCTGAGCCGCTGTTTGTCTCAAAAGGCAAGAAACCACTTCCTTTTGACTCTCGCGTGTGCTGCGCTTCGCCATCACAGATTTACAAACCAGTTACTGTTGTTTGTGAAGGGAATACAATTGGTTGTGAAGGATATATAAATAATTGCAACTTTTAGGATCGTTCAGAAATTTTGTTTGCTACATGTCACCAACTGTGCTTCTTAGTTGTTTATGTCTCTGTACTTTTTTACTTTTACATGAGTCTTGTGAAAAAATGTGTAAGTACAAGAGCTTAATACTCTGGTACTTACACAAAACACAAACTGTGAAGTTTGTGTTTTTTGTACCTCATTCTTCAGAATTATTTTGACTTTGAGTCACTTTTTCATTGGAAATAAGTTTTCCTATTTTGTTTCATTTCTCAAATGACATCACTGCTGATACATAAATCAGACTTTAAAGAAGTACTAAGTAACTTGTTTACATTAATAAATCCTTTCCGTAGTCCCTCTGGGGGTAATACAAGTGTTAATGGGATGATTGGGGGGTCTCTCATCTCCCCTGGTGTCTCTGACCAGGAAACCACAATTGCAACTTCCCTGCCCCGGGTCGGAGCCCCAATACACACTAAAGGCCTATTCATGACTCCACAAGACGCGATAACTTTGTTCTTGAGGCAAAAAGAACGAGAACAAAGTTCGTCTGCGCTCAGACAGTTCATACAGGTAGCGCCAGCGCCAGGCTCTTCTGCTTTCCTCTTCGTCCTTGCCCAAAACGTCCGTGTGTTTCTCGGCAGGAATTTTTTGCCATTTGTGTGTCCTTGTAATCCTTCAGCAAAGTTTTTTACTGCCGCGAGCGGTGCCTCAAAAGTATCAATTTTTTCCGCACCGGTGTTAGGAAGTAAACATTGGATTCTCGCTTCCCGGTTCCGCCAAATTAACCCCACCCACTAAACATCCAGCCAATCACAGCGAAGTGTTCTCGCAGCCCTGCCGAACAAAGTTCTGCTCAGCCGAGGTGTCAAGAACAACCTGCAGGAACTGCCGAACAGAAGCTTCTTGCAGCTTTGGGTGCGAGAACAAAGTTCTCAAGTCTTGTGGAGTATGAATAGGCCTTAATGGAATCACGAAGAAGAAGCTAACAGGCTAAAGGGCAAAGCTAACTGCGGGCTAGCACCACTTTAGCCGTGTTTACAGCCAAGTTTGAAGAGAAAAAAAACCTCAATTGTATCATTGAGTTGAGGCATAATGTACAATATTAATGAGTCAAAAAAAAAACGCAACATGCTACGACACCTGCAGTGGCGCTTAAGGCCTCTAGGGGCATGAGTTACTTAGTTCTGCTTTAACGCTCAGTCATTCAGTACCCAATACTTTTTTACGTGAACTTGTGTTTATTTTTGTACTTCTTAAAGGCCCTATAATTGTCTTTCTTCTTCTTTTTTTAAATAACAAACAATGAAAAATGAAGCCACAAAATCAATATGTTGTTGTCCAAACTCATTCCATACATTCCTAACATATTTGTAGAATCCCAATTCTTCATAGGGACGAGTTTATCGGCACATTTCAAAACTTGCAGGGTCACTTTTCAGGGTCACTTTCACAGAAATGCTAGAAAACTCACCTGCAAGTTCATTAAATTGTTCCAAATTAGAGGCACAGTATTTTTCCCACAAATGTCTGTGTGTACAAGATACTAAAGCAAAGCAAATCTTGTTCCGTTATGAAGAAAAAAAAAAAGTACAAATACTGTAAAGTAGCCTGACTCTTAAGTGAGTAGATATTTTGGTGGCTCTGCCCATCTCGGCAGTTTGACGCTTCACCTCTTGGGATATAACGTGTTTTGAGCGTTTGCCGCCGCGGTCTGACAGCTGCAGATTCACTCAGCTGAGCTCCAGGAAGCTCCTAACTGCCCCAGATCACCCCAGAGTCAGTCGTTTTCAGCTTTCAAAATAACTTTCTCCAGCATAGAACTTTTGAAACTTTTGACACCTTTTTTTTTTAACTTCTCAACAACTCCGGTGTCAGTCTCACCTCGGTCCAAGTGTTGCTGATTTAGTTAGTTCCTGTTCGCGGCTATTTGTTCACACAGCTCTATGGCCAAATCTAAAAGACATGATCTTTACCGGGGTTGTTTAGCCTCTCACCGCTCAAGTAGCTTTGTCAGTCACTAATGATCTTTTGGCTTTAAACCCAGTACAGATAACGTGAACAACTTTTGCTGCGATGGAAAACTATCATAGAACTTGCAGGAAATGGGGATTGTTTGTGTTCATTGCAGATGTTTTCAAGGAGGAACTGTTGAAGCGCACGGCCGACTGTTTCCCCCAAGGAATGAGAGGAAATCAGTTTATGTTGTGGCACTTCTATGAACTGTCAACTGTCTCTAAAGACTTCTCGATTTTTTTTTGAGAGAGAGAAAATGCTTTACTTTTGACTGTTAAAGACGGTGGTAGCACTGAAGTGGCTTTTACATTGTGGAGCAATCAGATCAAAATAAGGGGCTTTTGTTTCGTGCTCATTACACCAACATTTGCACTTCATTCACCGACAGAAGGACTGGTAAAGTGATGGGAATTTCTTCAACAAAGTGAATGTATACCTCAAACAAAAATCCAGCCCTAATTTGTACCACATCAGGTAATCTGTGTTCTGTTTTCGTGCCCCACAGAAAGAAGAGGGGAAGGTGCAGGGCCAGCTGAACCACACAGACTCCAGTCAGTACATCAGAGAGCTGCAGGACCAGATCTTGGAGCTCAGGCAAGAGGTGAGTCCATGTTAAATGTGGCTTTATATTCACACACACACACACACACATGTGAAAAAGTGATAAACAAGATCTCTAAAAGACAATATAAAGAACAAACTTCAACTCAGAAGGCATGGTTCCCCTCGGCCCTTGATTTCAGCCCTAACAAAATTGCAACTTGAATTTTAGGGTTGTTACCGATACCTATTAAAGCCGATATCCTGGTATCGGTGAGTACCTGAACCCAAACCTATCCGATACCAAATTGTGTTTTAATAATCACATTTGTTTTTTGTTGTTGTTGTTTTTGCCTGTGTAGAATCAAGCAGCACAGATTTATTTTGTTCAATAAGCGTAATGAGCCATGTGCTATATAGGGTTTAGCATATTTTTACTTTTTTTATTTATTTATTTTTATTCACTTGCTGTGATATCGGGCTGGTCCTCGTTCTCGGCGACTACTCTGAACCCAAGTGTCGGTTTCGGAACAACACTGTTGAATAGCTGCAATTACCAAATCCTAAAGACAGCCAATGTATAGATGATAAAAGGTCATATGTGGAGGTAAGAAAATATTCCAACTCTATGGGGTCTTAAACTTAGTAACGTAATCTACTTCTTACAATGCCTGAATTTGATTTGATCTGCAATCTTTTGACTCAAACTCGGCGACCCCTTACCTACAGTCTTAAAATCACACCACATCAGTTTCCCCGAACGGCAGCCTTCAGCAGATTTAAGGTTCACGATCTGTAACAGATTAGCCAAAGTGTTAACTACACCCAGAGACTTCCTGTGCACTCTACTGCTGCAAATAACTTACTGACGACAAATGTCAGTAGAGTTCAACGCAAGGCGCACACAATCTGTGATCAATGATACAGTATTTTCATTATTTATCTCCTCTTCAGAGTCAGTCTTGAATCATACTGTGATTCCTATCAGTTGAAAATAATTTGATGTGACTTCGTGACGAACTAATTTAAAGAGGCCTGGGCACATTAACACATAGGGCTACCGTGTTGTGTACGTGCATTACATGATATAGTCACGTCCCTCCCACTTCTCTGACTTATAGGTTATTTTTGAATTTCCTCTTCACTGTCAGTACTTTCAGCCGTGCAGGTAAACGTAGGCTGATGGACTAACTATATTTAAAGAGGTGCATTCTGTTCCTCCCACATGTCTGTCTGATTTGTGGCAGGTCGTCTGAGGTACGTCAAGAAGCTGCACCGTGGACAGTCCCTCTCAGCCCAAACCCAAAACCCTTTTTTGTTTAATCCCTAACCCTCGGGTGTCACTTAAAACAATGTTGATTGGGAATCCCTGTCGGCATGTCTTTCCTTTGTAATTCCATTGTTGCTAGTATGTTCCTCATCCAAACATCTGGTCAAATTTGAGACTTCACCCACTGCCAGAACTGCATTGTCATGGTCTGGGCATTAGAAGCATGTTTACTTTGGAGCTCAACAGTCAGTCCTCCTTGATGTCAAAATCACATTGAGAATCTCCATAGACGTATTGGAAAAAAATAATATTCAGGGGTTATGGATGACACGAGAAGGTCTTGGCTTTCAAATGAGGTATCACACTGGCATATAGGCTGTAAGATCTCCAGTCAATACGCTTTAAGACTTGGATAATGGCGAAATTTAACCCCAAGTCTAAGCTAAATAAGCATAATACATAATACAAAACTGTATAAACTGTAAACCATTTTGCTGTATTTTCACGTATTTGGTATCTCCTTTCTTGTATAGTATCCGCACTTGTATAGTATACACTTTCTTGTATCTGCAGTATATCCGCACTATCCGCACAACCTACAGTAGTTAACACATAGTGTAGGTCACTGTTTCCCAACCAGGGGTACAGAGACCTGGAGGTACTTGAACACTTAGCAGGGGGTACTGAGCATGAATTATATTAAGAAAGTATGAGTCAAATGCAGAGGACAAATATCCCTACGGGGACAATAAAGTATACAAACAAACAAACAAACAAACAAAGTAGAAACGGAGTTAAAAATGTGTATTACTTTCAAAGGAAATGTTTGCTTTAAGCTATTTTAGCTTTTATTTTGGACACAACACACCATTAAATACTTGTAAATCTGGGTTTAGTTGATCACTTTCTAAATAATCGGACCCTCAGACACCCTCGAGGTAAGGGGTACTCTCGAACTGTGGTAGTATAAATGAACAACTCAAGACAAGTGATATGCTATACAAAAAAAGAACCACTGTTGTAGGTAAATGGTCTCAACTTTTATGCACAACAACAGTGCAGGGGCCAGTATTCAAATGTGATGAGCCCCAGCCGTGTTTTAGCACTCTTGATATTGGAATAGTCTATGGAGATTTTCAATGAGATATTATCTTCCACCACCAGAAAGAGGCAGGACTGTTGAGCTCCATTGCTTATTTACTTGTTTATTTTTTTGAGTTTTCAAGAGTTTAACTGTTGTGACGTAGGAACACGTAGCCTGGAATATTCTGCAATGTGGCTTTAAACATTGACTGCCCACGAAAAGTTCATGATGATCCGTTTTTACTTTTTGCAACAATCACTGCATGTCAGACCGACCCCTTTTCCTGTTCATTTGTATTTCAGTGTTTTGTCCAAATCGATCAGCATCACCGCTTTACCCTGGCCTTTTGACTAAAACGTTTCCGCCTGATTCTTTCAGATCTGCTGCCTCAAAGGCCAAAAGGCAAAGTCCGGCCGGTCCACCTTTGACGGCATTCACTTGGTCAATCACTTCAGCAGTGGCGGGGACAACGAGTCTTACCAGTCTTCAGACGAGGACAGATCCCGGGACCCCAGTCTCCAGGAGGTACCGAGCCCCCGAGAGCAGAGGGGCGGCGGCGGTGGCGGAGGATCCGGTCCTACCCGAGTCAGACTCCGACCCAACCTCCAGGACACGGACAGCGAGGAAGACGACGAGGACGACGACGGAGAGGAACTGAGACTCACTGTTCCTCCGAGCGCCAATCACAAGTCCACTTCGGTGTGACGACCAATCAGGAACGGGGCATTTCATCACGTCACGGTGGTTCTCAAGCTTTTCGTAACAAGTGACAACCTCAGAAAATACCTTTACAGTTTGAATGTGCATGATGACTAACTAAACGATGGCTATTCAAGGTTGAGTCTCAAGTAGAAAACCAGAAAGAGCTCACAAAATCCGGTCTAACCCAGGTCTAAACCGGTTCCACTTCAGAACTGAACCTAGGCTCATTTATGCTCCGTGTTTGAAACGCTTCTTCTGCGTGAATGTGTCTCTGCACCGTCAGCCACTCCGTTTACCCAGAGCTTGTGGGAGCCTCTACAACACAGCAGTAAATGAGCTAACCACTGGGGGGGCGCTACAGCACAACAACAAACGACTAAACTTCTCAAAGGTGACTTAAACAACCATCACCGCTTTAACTCATTGGTCTATTATTTCGTCATTGTGGTGTAAATTAAAAAAAAAAAAGTGGGTGGCGCCATATTGTTTTGGTCCCTGCTGCTCTTCTCACATTTAGGTACAATTTCTGACACACTAACAGCGCCCTCTGTGGTAACTTTTGATAACACAAGGGGGCATAAATGAGTCTTTAGGCAGATC
The DNA here is from genome assembly GCA_007210695.1 of Neogobius melanostomus. NCBI lineage: Eukaryota > Metazoa > Chordata > Actinopteri > Gobiiformes > Gobiidae > Neogobius > Neogobius melanostomus. The sequence continues at coordinate 4,891,787 of VHKM01000047.1, forward strand.
TTTCTAGGGCTAAGGCCAATCAAAACTGGGACTAAACCAGACTGATGGACGACAGGATCAAACCAGGACTAAACTAGCTCAAAATCTGGACTAAATCAGGTTTGTCCTCTTAACCCTCACCTGAACTGAGCACATTTTCTCCAGTTTGGCTTTACCCAAATCTGAAAGCTTCTTTAAAAAAGGGCCAATACAGCGACGAAAACAAGGGTACAAAATACAACAACAAAAAGTGCCACAAAGAAGCAACAAAAAACTGCCCGAAAAGCAACGATAACACGATTAAAAAGTGACACAAAAGCAAGAAGAAGAGTGATGAAGAAAGCAACTAAAAATGACAATAACACAACAAAGAAACCTACGAAAACCAGACAAAAGAAAAACTACAAAAAGTGACAAAAACACAATTTAAGAAGTGACACAAACACAAATTTAAAAGCGTAAAAAAAGCACGGGGAAAAAATGTGACAAACGCAACAACAACAAAATCTGTTTGGTAGGCCTTAGCTTTCAAATGAGGCATTACTCCGGTTGTAAGCTTCAGTAGAGAAGCTTTTAGATTTGGGCAAAGCCGAACTGGAGAACAACTGGAGGTGGGGGTTAAGAGGTTAAGGTAGTAGAAAACACGACTAAATTAAAGCAGTACTAAGTAACGTGTTTACCTTAATAAATCCTTTTCGTAGTTCCTCTGGGGTATTACAAGTGTTAATGGGATGATTGGAGGGTCTTTCATCTCCCCTGGTGTCTCTGGCCAGAAAACCATGCTTGCAACTTGCCTGCCACCGGGGCGGAGCAAGCAATACACACTAATAGAATCACGGAGAAGAAGCTAACAGGCTAACGGGCAAAGCTAACTGCGGGCTAGCGCCACTTTAAACAGTATTTACAGCCAAGTTTGAGTGAAAAAAATTATTTCCGTTGTATAACTGGATGTACAATATCCCTCTCTCCCTTCACCTTTTCTGTCAGCGTAGTATTTACTCTCCAAGACATTTAATAAGTTAAAAAATCATAACTTGCTAAGACACCTGCAGTTGCGCTTATGGCCTCTAGGGGCAAGAGTTACTTAGTACTGCTTTAAAAAAGGACAGATTCACGACTAAACCAGGTGTAGACCCAAACTAAGCCAGGTCTAAACCAGAACTAAACTGAACTTTGACAAAACCAGGGATGTAGTAGGTTTAAAAAAAGCACTAAATGGTTGAAAACAGACACAAAAACATGAAGTCTAAGACTGATCAAAGCTAGTTCTAACCCCAGGACTACAAAAGGAGACTATATCAAGACTTCGACTGTTCCTGAATATCACCTGAGGAAACCTGCGTGCCACCTGTCGCCCCCGCTCCACCGTTTGAGAACCACTGCTCTAACAGAATGTCATTGTTTACCTCCAGTTTGTAGTTTCTGAACACAAGAAGCAGATTTCTAAGTGAGAGACTGTGCAATAAGACGTTTTTTGTGTTGACCCAAACACTCTTCATCGTGTTTTTATACCTTTTAAAAAAAACTTTTATAGCCGAGATTTCACATCGCCGTTACTATAAAGCGTCATGCAGTGGCAGCACGTGTGTAAATATATACGAAATATCTCTGTCGTCTTGTTCGAGCGCGGTATCAAAAACCCGCTCCCGTTATGATTATTAATATTATTACCCCGTACTACTCCTGTCTGCCTTAAGTCACTCTCGCCTTAACCGGCTCTTTGTGGCATCTGCATTTTCTTGTAGATATGTACATGTTTATAATCTTATTTTTTCAAACTCCTTTGAACTTGAAATGTGTATCTATTGCATATCTTGTGTTTGATTGTATAAAAAAAAAAGGGAAATGTCTTTCTGAAACGCCAAGAAAGACGACTAAAATTGAATAAGGAGTGTCTCTCAGAAAGTTCACAGTGTACTTTTCAAAGTCCGTGCAGCACACCACCAATTTGATAAATCTAAATTAAGTGTGGGTTTAGCACAGGAAGAGATGAGGGAAGTGGAGATACGAGATGGAACGGTGATTAAACTTACTAAACTATAAAGAGGAGACTATTTAAGCTACCAAAGTGGGCACTGAAGACCGCGCACAATCCAAAACTATTGGCCAGAATACCTTCACTCCACTTTATGCCTTTCAGGAAAATCTTGTCAATTGATTTGGTCCCCTCTATAGCATTGCACACAGCGGCAATGAAAGACTGACCACTTCTTATCATGATCAAGATATCGCACGCTATTCGGATGGTCAAAGGACAGACAAAAAAATGGCACTTTCGGAGTCTGCGCTTCGAGGACTTAACGCGGCAACACTATGAGGAGAATGGACACTAAAACTGTTGTTGCTGTGTGGGATGAGTTGTCACAATAATAAAAATGTTTTGCTAAACTAAGAAGCTGCTCCATGGGTCTTGTTTCGGTGACGCACAGTTCCTCTAAAGATTTGGCTCTCAGATCGACAGGAAGTGATTTTTCTTTTCGCGGTTTCTGAGCCCATCATTTCAAGCACAAAAAAAGTGTTTCACTTCAGGTTTTTGGAGATAAACGGGTCGATGACAGTGAGAAAAATCAAGTGGCTGCTTAGTTTTGCACAGATTGATGCTTTTGCAATCTATAAATTCTGCTAAATGTCTTTGAATGACATTTAATATATATATGACTAGTATGACTAGTATTCACTAACAGTCTACATTTATGTCTACAGCAAAATGAACCAAACACATTTTATAATTCTGAGTAAAAATGTTATATAAGAGCACTACACAAAGAATTTCACACCTTAACAGCGTCTTACAGAGTGGTCAAGTCTTCATCCATTGATTATTTTACAGTGAACTAAGAAATGTTAACAAAACCTTATTAACTATGACCCATACACATCTATTACTGTAAAATACTTGCATTGCAGGGTATCCAGGTCTGATTCTGTGCTTATAAAACATTAGTAGCCAAGTGGTTCTCAAACATTTCACAGCAAGTACCACCTCATAACATATTTGACCTAGAAGAACTAAGTAACTCGTATACCTTAATAAATCCTTTCCATAGTCCCCTGGGGTAATACAAGTGTTAATGGGATGATTGGGGGGGGGTCTTTCATCTCCCCCTGGTGTCTCTGGCTAGAAAACCACAATTGCAAGTTGGCTACCTACGGGGCAGAGGCGCAATACACACTAATAGAATCCCGAAGAAAAAGCTAATAGGCTAACGGGGAAAGCTAACTGCGGGCTAGCGCCACTTTAGCAGTGTTTACAGCCAAGTTTGAGTGAAAAAAGTTATCTCCATTGTGTCATTGAGTTGTGGCACAATGTACAATATCCCTCTCTCTCTTTGTCTTTTCTGTCAGCGTAGAATTTACTCTCACGGACAATTAATTAGTAAAAAAAAAAGAAAACAACGCAACATGCTACGAAACCTGCAGTAGCGCGTATGGCCTCTAGGGGCATGAGTTGCTTAGTTCTGCTTTAAACTATATGATGATGTAATCAGAGCTAAAACAGGCCTAAGGAGATAGAAAAATTGACCTAGATTAAATTGTTAAAGGGGGGGTATTATGTAAAATCGACTTTTTCAAGCTTTATATCATGTTATTATGTCATTCCCTCATTAAACACATGCCTGGAGTGTTGCCTTGGCTCATTCACATATTTTTGAGTAATCAGTAAAAACTTAGACGGCAGCCATTTTAGGTGTAGCTATGCCTCAGTCCTCCTAGGAACGCCCCCACCTCCTGGAGACGCCTCTGAACCTTTCGTCACCAGCCAAGCCACCAACCACTGCTCCTCAGCTCAGCAGAGCCCCCTCCCCGCACAGTAGTGTTGTTTAGATGCCACAGCAGTGTGCTGAAGGGGGCGTGTCGGAAAGCTTCTTAAAGAGACAGAGGCCTATTTCAAGACGTTCAGTACAGCCATTTTGAGAGAGCAATTTTATTCAAGGCAGTTATTTTAATTTACTGCATATACAGACCAACAGAAGGTTATGTCATCATTGTAGTATGCTATAGACTGGTGCTATGTGATTGAAAAAAGCATAATACCCCCTCTTTAAAGCTGCAAAGGATGTCCACACCAGCAGAACACAACTTTCACTAAATCATGAATTAAATGATCTATTCTTAAGAGGGGCTACAAGACATTATTCCTCTAAAACTGTGGTTCCCAACCGTTTTTGTCCCACTTACCCCTTGAGGCATTAATTTAAAAATGAAACCACAATTCTAACAAAGTGAGAAACTAAACATAGATTATTCAGTAGGCTTTTAGTAGAGTGTTATGTTCATGTTCAAAGTCAAACCTTTTACTGAAAAACATCATTAAAACGATCTTTTCTTTGAAAGTAATAATGAAATTCTACTCCGTTTCACCTTTATTTTTTAAATACAATCTGAGGTCATTCCTAGTACCCACTGCCAATTCCTCAAGTACCCCAGGGGTCCCCGGCTGAAAAACACTGCTTTAACACACACACAAAACAGTTATTGGTCAATGCAGATGATTTACATTCCAGACAGTGTATCGCTTTTTAATTTTGCCTACATTTCAAATATAATGTACTCTTAACATATTTCTCCTTGACCGCACGGTTCCCGTCGTTTTGCCAGTGACGCGTCGTTTGGTTGGTGTTGCGCAGCGTCCTTTGGGGTCTATCACTCCCCTCCATCGCAGATAGCACCTGCAGCCACTGTTGCCTTCTACTTTATCATATCTTCTTCACCAACGCGCCCCCGGATGCCGCGGTGCTGGGCTAATCTGGCACGTTGCGCTTTGATTTCCTGCCGTTTTTCAGAACTAAATTTAACCTATAAGTATATATGTAGCGTCCTCTTGATTTTAGCATAAAGCAGCACTTAACGATTTCACCCTCTAATTTGGGTTTGCTGCCAACAATGGCCGGTGTCAGCGGGTTGATTTAGCCACCAGGCGTGTGTCTCGATCCTTTTTTTTTTAATTGTTATTCCTAAGCTTGAGGCAAAAACAAACGCTCCAAAGGTGAGTAAAAACAAAGCGCGCTGTATATGCTCTGGGAGGGTCTCTCTTCTTCCTCCTCCACTGGGGTAGGATGACCGCGGGCTCGCACACTGTCTGTCGCGTAATGACAGCGCGAGGAGCAGCCAAGTGCGACTAATAAGGCTCAATAACGCGGTCTTTGTGGGTCGATCTGCGCCAGGTTTAGAGCCACTGTTAGTGGGCAAGTTGTGCGTAAACAGGTGCGTAAAAGTCCGAAGCTGCTTGAATTTTCCCCATCAATGACAAATCCATTTCAGTCTGTGGTGTTATTTGAAGACAATGGAAATGGACAACATCACATTTGAAAGAACAGATTTAGTTATAGAGCAAAATCTCTAGGTTTACATGGAAGTCAAAGAACAAAAAGGATTAAAGTAGCTAGTGTCCATAAATACATTTAATAGGCAACAAAAACATTGGCTAAATACCATAGAAATCGATCATCACTAAATGAAAGGAAATTCGAGTGAAGATGAACCACTTTCAGTTTCCATATGCACATCTAAATAGACAGCTTTAGACTAATTTAGCAGCACGGACACAATTAGGCCACGACTATTCCTCTCATACGCACGCAACATTTGGTATAACATTTTAACATGCAATCTTAAACCGAGGATTAAGAGATTGGCCAATCTCAATTGTCTGGAACCCAATAGGCGATAGTTTGGGTAACTTTTACGCGCTGAGCAAATGGTGGCGGGCCGTGCGTAAATTGCCACACGCAGCGGTGGCGCGAGCTGCATTGGCGCCCTGTGGTGCAAACCTCCCTTCCTTTCTGTGCCGTCTCCTGGAGATAACCGCTGATAAACGGGAGGACGAACTCGAGGCACGAGTTGCACCAGAGACAGACAGACAGACTGATTGAATCTGGTTATTACTATCTTAAGCCATTGTGGATCAATGAAGTTATGACAGTCTCCGTCCCCAAACAGGAAAATGAATAAGCAATTATAAACAGAGAATACAAATAATTTGGCACGCTTGATTTCCTACAAGGCTATTACACCTGAGGATAATATCTGTGCATGCTTCTCTAGAATAGGCCTTGTCTGTTTGGCCATCCATTCATTAAAAGTGCCAAAACAACAGACAACTGTTGGGTTTTATCTATTGATGTTCATATGTACCACCATGTCAAAGATGTTTGTATTTCTAAAATGTGTTCAATTTGTTAGTCTTTTTTTTTCTTTCTTGGTATTAATGTGATAAATATTATCTTATCTTATTATCCCATAAATCTGTGGGTCACGCACATGTAACGACAACGACACAGCAACGCGTTTTATTGCATTATTACATTTTTGGCTTTCTTCCTCAAATGCAAAGCGAAATGTTAAGCCTATTGATATAGCTATATTTTTATATTTTTTCAATTGCAACTGTTTTAAAAGAATAGAATTGACAAAATACTTCGTTCGGGTAAGCAAAGGAATGGGTTTAGTCAGTAGTGGTGGGGCATTGATCACTCGTGTCTTTATGTCTCTTATGAAAGTCTAAAATTATGCCTCAGTTGTACCAAATCACTGCCTGTTTTCTTTTAGGCAAATTCGTTCAAAGCCGTCAAATAAGAGCCCGGCCTTTACTGCAGTCACTCACCTGTAACCTGCACATGCACGTCACCGCGCACTGACACCTGTCTCTGCAACACCTGGCAGACGGCACGCGGCCACTGCGCATGCTCAGCTCTCAGGTCCCCCCCTCGACTTCAAGCTCAAGAGGCGTCACTGGAGAACAGCAGACGCGACAGTGGCTCAGAGCGCGCAGCAGCATCTGGGCAGTTGAGTTAACAACGATTACTAGAGTATACACACTGCCACCACTTTGACTTTTGGATTATACCGTGTTTTACGCACAGAAAAGCGCAAAGATGCCACGGTCGTTTTTGGTTAAGAGTAAAAGGGCGCACAGCTACCACCAGCCCAGGAGTTTGGAGGATGATTACAGCAGACTGGATAGTATTTTGGCGCAGATCTGCTCAGGTATGAGACTCTACAATTACTTTTCTTTATGGGAAAATGGTGTATTAACATTAGGCTATTGCAGGCCTATTATTATAGCATGACATTTATTCACCAAAAAGGTCATCTTTAGTCACTTTCTTGTATGCGTAAAAACGCACTTTACGCATACTCTTACCAAACATTAATCGACATTTTCTCACTATTTGTTGACAAATTGTTGTTGCATGCACACGAGTCTAATAAATAAATCTGTTCCATTGAGTGTTTAGGCTTTAAACTTACAGGAAACAATTATGAGTCATAAGACACATCATCCTTTTACGATCAACATGTATCTATTTATTTACAAAACAAATCTGCATGTGGGGGATTTGGTATAGCCTACTGTAGCAGTCGTTTTTAAATAGTTATAGCCCTATGTATAAAATATAGGCCTACATATTTACCCTAAATGTTAATCTAAAGATATACTGTTAAATAGTGCAGTGATGTGATAGGCTATTGCTTCTTTATAGACTAATTGAAGGTTATATAAGAGCTAGAGTTCGTTTGATATGTTTTACCAGGCATTTTCTGACGATTAAAATAGGCAATATGACATGATGTTATTGTTTGCTATTAGCTATGCAAAAAGGCGCGCGTAATTTTGATGATCTCTTGGCACGCTTGATAAATAGGCCGTTAAAGGCGTTTGTAAAAAGACTAACGAGCTGCACCGATTGCCTTTTATGCTCTGTATCAGAGGCGGACCGGGTGTCAGAGGACCTGGCCGTGTCGTTGGACCTCTCGGTGGACCGCTGCGGCCTGTCCCCGGACTCGCAGATGCTGGACGCGGCGCCGTTTTCTCCCAAATCTCCGCTGAGCTGCGCGGACAGCGGGTGCGCGCGCTCCCCGGACTACGAGGACTACTGGAGGCCGCCCTCTCCCTCCGCGTCACCAGGTACGGGAGGAACATGACAGGGCCCAGAAAGCCCGTCGCACACATGTCAAGAGCCCACAACATTGAAGCGCGACAGACAATCTTTTTCTTTTTTCATAATAATAATTTAGCTCCTCAAACAAACAAAAAATATGATAATTGTATATGCGTTATTGACATGAAGCCCATTTTATTGCAAACACAAATTATAAATAGGCCTATCATACATTTTATAGGGTATAAAGCGCATTACACTCAAAGACCCTGTAGCCACATGTTTTAATCCTATCTGTAATAGCCTTTTTGACTGATCAAACTAACCCTCTTTACAAACGCCCTCCTGTCCCGTTTTCAGTCTCGGAGAAGTCTCTGTCTCCCCTCGTGGACGACAGCCCGCACTTTACCGTCCCGTTCCGTCCGTACGCTTGGGACAGTCCGCCGGGTCCGAGGCCGCTCCTCCAGCCGCAGAACCTCGCCCCGCACCGGCTCGATCTGAACAGGGGCCCCGCCTCCGCGGTGGCGCTTTACGGCGACCGGAGCCCCGTGATGTTTCCCGAAGACGCGTGCGGCTACGGCGAGTACCGCAGGCACGCAGCCGCCGCTCTGCTCTACCCGGACATCAAGAGCCGAGAGGACAAGGCCCAGGCGGATCTGCTCTGCTCCAGCCTCATCCTCAACGGGGCCTACAAGTGCGTCAAGTGCAGCAAGGTGAGCAAACCTGGACCACAGTGACCTAAGCTACTGTTTGCACAAAGTTAATACTGACAATAAGTAAAGTGTGAAATGAAACAAAATGTATTTATTTATTTGGTTTGTTTTATAGGGACAGATACAAAAACATAATATAAACTGTAACATAAGTCTGATCATGTAGCGCAGAATTTGCAGTATTAGATGAGCTTTTACAAAAACATGTTCAAAGGGGATGAGAAGACAATGACATCTAGACACTAAACTGTACATGTCCAAAAGAAGATAGGGACACAACATGTGCTAAACATGAGTACAATGCTGCTGCTGCTGCTGCTGCTGCTGCTGCTGCTGCTTCTGATCCATAATTTTGCACGTTTTTGAAGATGCCAAATCCCGTCACAGATTTGAATTCAACGAGGAACAAGTTCCACAGATTGGCGCCTCTCACTGAAAGTGCAGATTGGGCAAAGGCTGTTTTTTCCACCCCCAAAGGCACCTTGCACTCAAAGGCTCAATTTGACCAATTCTGAAAAAGTGGCTCGTAGCTCAATTTGGTGGGATTTGGAGAAAATAAAACGTTCTTGTAACCTGCCGAGTCTAGCCATGGGATAAAGGTTGCCATATGCTGTTTACTATAAAACAAAATGTAATGTAAGAGTGAGAAAACAACATGGACAGAGGCCTGAATGACAGAGCAGGTATAGGACCCTGAGCAACAGCAGCAGAAAAGCTGTAGGACCTAATCTAAAATCTATTCCGTTACGCACGAACTTGATCTGACCTATTCACCTCATAACGTTCATAAAAGTGATAACTTTTTATTTGCCATCTAGGTGTTTTCCACTCCGCACGGTTTGGAGGTGCACGTGCGCAGGTCACACAGCGGAACGCGGCCTTTCGCGTGTGAAATGTGCGGTAAAACGTTTGGGCACGCAGTCAGCTTGGAGCAGCACAAAGCCGTGCACTCTCAGGTGAGTACAGCACACCTCTCTAACAAACTCTCTATGTGTTTTTTTGTTTACATCTTGAGCTATAACGAGTCTTTGTTGTTGGCCCCGCGCAGGAGAGGAGCTTCGACTGTAAAATCTGCGGGAAGAGTTTCAAGCGCTCGTCCACGCTGTCCACGCACCTGCTGATCCACTCGGACACGCGGCCTTATCCGTGCCAGTACTGCGGCAAGAGGTTCCACCAGAAATCCGACATGAAGAAGCACACGTTTATCCACACAGGTGAGCTCCACGGGGGGTGTCCTCTGCTTTAACCTCTTAACCCCCGCCTTAACCGAGTGCATCTTCAGCTCAGCTTTACCCAAATCCATATAGGCCACCTTCACTTGAAAGCTAAGACCTACACAACTCATCTGAATGGATCTTTTTCCTCACGTTGTTGCAGCATTGTCGTCACGTTTTTGACCTTTCTTTTTCTCCATGGATTAAAAAACTCTCAAACTGACGTCTTCCCTTTTTTTTTGTTTCCAGGTGAGAAGCCGCACAAATGCACGGTCTGCGGTAAAGCGTTCAGTCAGAGCTCCAACCTGATCACGCACAGCCGAAAGCACACGGGCTACAAGCCGTTTGGATGCGACCTCTGCGGGAAGGGCTTTCAAAGGAAAGTGGACCTGCGGCGGCACAAGGAGACACAGCACGGACTTAAGTGAAACCGCCTGTTTAATAGAGGACTTGTGTCAAAAAGAGACTTGGCACAAAACAAGACTTTAAATGATGGTAAATTATATCAAATGTCTATAATATTTGTATTTATTTATAAATCTTTCATGCATCCAACACTAATATCACGCCGCGGGATTGTCACAGCTGGCGTTTTACGAGTGAAATAAAAGAAATACTTGACTGAAGGACTTATCCGAGCTTTCGTTTTGCACATGCCATGAATGAACTTCTCCTTTGTCCTGTTTACAAAATAAACATGTTTTCCCGAGTTGTTTTTGACGTCTTTGTTTTACGCATGCCAGTTTGTATCCACACACTAAACATCTCTGGCTCAGACGTGGAAGGAATTATCTAAGTTTTTACGCGTGCGTAAAAACGGCATTTGTAGGCCTAGTGCGTGCATTTCCCCCACACGACTTTTTTTCTTCTTTTTTTTTTACTCTGATACAAATTTTATTCTTAACCTCTTAACCCCCGCCTTAACCGAGTGTATTTTCTCCAGTTTAGCTTTACCCAAATCTAAAGGCTTCTCGGCTGGAGCTTACAGCCTCTAGGCCAGTGTGACGCTTCATTTGTTTTTTTGTCGCTATTTCAACCCTGGCAACTGCTCAAGTGAACTGCCTCGTGTTTAACCCAAATATATATAAATTGTCTGGAAGCGGGCCGTGTTTACGTTGCAGCAGATCTCCACTGAACTGCGGCCGGAGGAAAAGCAGAGGCGAGGGGGGTGGGGGTTATGCCGTGATTGGGAATGCCCGCAGGCGCGTGTTTGTTTTGCCCACTGCGGCCTCCGTGTTTGGACCTAAAACAGGACCGTTAAGCAAATGTCTCTCCTCCCTCGTGGCTGTTGCTGTTTAACTGTAAAAAGGCAGATAGGGAAAAGCACAGCAGCTGCGCACGGGGAGAGAGCCGGGCTGGATTGCGGGGCGACCGGTTGTTTTAAAAGGTTTGGGGTCAAATAGGGACGTCAATTGGGATTGGGCAAAACCAGCTGTGGTTGAGGTAAATAACAGCAACTGTACCTTAACCTCACCCTTAACCAAAACAAATAGCCTTAAAGAAAACGAACGTAAAAATACAAATAATATGCAAATTCATCATTTGCATAGCCAGCTGTTTGCATAGCGGTAAAGATTTGTTCAGATTCCAGAGAATGAAGCGTTGGCGGATTTTCCCAGTATAATAATTGGCTACTGTATCTATGACTAAGTATTCCCACACACACGGCAGTTATAGTTTGGATAATCAAAAAGGAATTGACATTTAGAATAATATTAGAACATATTAAATAGGCTTCAGTGTCAAATTGTTTCACCTTTTATATAAACACCCTCTTGGGACCCTCAGGCCTCATAACCCCCCAGGAGTCCCACTCCATTTCAAGAAAGAAGGAAAGAAAAAAAATCCCCCAAATAGGATAAACATAGCCAAAAATATCAAGCTACATATTTTTAATGGGAAGACTTTTTCTCTCAAATCAAAACTATTAAGCAACACATGACTTATAATAGATCATTATAAAGCATTATGGTGACATAAGAGGAAGAATCAGTCGTGTTTTTTCTCCGAACATTGATTGAAATCACTGACTCCACAGGATTTTCTCCACTTCACTTCCTTCAAAAAAAAAAAAAAAAAAATCATACAGCGGCATCCGGGCCTCGGATACTGAATATTTTAACATCTGGGACTGACGCGCCGCGGCAGAAGAAGTGCTGCAACTCGCTCATTCTCTTGAAATAAAAATGACCCCAGAACAAACACTTTGGAGTCTGTGAATGTGGTGGGGTTTGAAAAACACAGAGGGAGACAATCGACGCCTCTGAAAATGTGTGTGTGTGTTTTTTATTTCAAATGATGCGGCCTCGAAGTTGTTTAGCAAAATCACATGCACAAAAGATGTAGGAGATGCAAATACGTCCTGTGAATGAATATTGTCTACATTTGAGCACTTCGAGAAACTGGGAAACTCAAGCTTAAAAAGTCTTTATTCTTATTTACATGACTAACGCAGTAAAAAAACAAACAGAAATGTGATTGTAGAAGTTTACTGTGTTACGCTTATCTTCTAAATCCACTCCCTGAGCTCCTGCCGAACAATCTCAGAGTGCGTTTTCTGAAGCCAAAGTCTAAAGTGAAGCATTAGTCCGCCCTGATTTCTGCAGCTTCACCACAGCCTCGAGGCGTTATATAAAATATGAATCCAAGAGGCTCGATCGATCGGAGAGGGCCACAATCAGAGCCGGCCAGTCCCGGGTCTACACAAATACACTATTTACACTTTGGGGGCAATGGGTGGGATAATTACTCCTGACAGTTATAGCCCTGCAATTACAAAGTCCAGCATAGCATTGGTCTTGTGGTTTTGGACGATTCATAACTGATGGAAAATTAAGTATGAATTATAAAAGAGAGTTTAGAGGTGCACTTTAGCGCTATGATTTTCTACTGCTTTGTCACTTTACATCTTAGATCATACACCAACAGTTATGAAGAAATGCTCACCACCACAGAGTCGGCATTATTAGAGCCAGCTGCCAGTATCTGTCAACATTTAAGAGAATGATCATTGATTTGACTCCTTGTATTGATAACAATGTGGGTGATGTTGAATGACCCCAGGAAGAGCAGCTGAAGCCGTACGCTGCTCATGCTAATGGGGATCTAAATAAACATAATATCAAATATAGAAATGCAGCATCTCTTATATGAATATGTGTAAAACTGGCTGTATAGTTGGAGGTGCTTTAATCAATCACTTAATGTATGCGGATGACCTGGTGGTGTTTAGCCCTAGTTCAGCCGGTCTCCAGCAGTTGTTAAATGTGTGCTCTGTTTACGGGGAACTGCAGGATGTAAAATACAACCCCACCAAAAGTGTCATTATGATCTGTCGGACAAAGGAGGACAGATCACTGAAAGTTCCTGACTTCAAGCTCTCTGGGAACATTTTAAATGTGTGTGATGTTGTCAAGTACCTAGGTCACATCATAACAGATCGTTTGACCGATGATGAGGAGATGTATCGCCAGTGCCGGATGCTGTATGCACAAGCGAATACTCTGTCTCGGAAATTTTCCTCCTGCTCTATACAGGTGAAATTGGCTCTGTTTCGAGCTTACTGCTCATCTCTGTACACCGCACATCTGTGGGTGAATTATAAAAAGTCCAGCTTACGGAAACTTACAGTTGCATACAATGATGCATTAAGAATTTTATTAAAAAAGCCCCGTTGGTCTAGTGCCAGTGAACTTTTCGTGTCGAATCGAGTAAACACTTTGCAAGCTGTCTTAAGGAATCTGATGTTTAAGTTTATGTGTCGCCTGAATGATTCAAAAAATGTTGTTTCACCTCGCAGTTGTGGAAACATTGGTATGACTGCCTCTTGAAAGTTTAGAGGTTTTTAATTGTTTGTTTATTTTTATCTGTTTGTGTTTTGGTCTGGACCTTGAGTCTGTAATAAAGATTATCTATCTATCTATCTTATGGGAGGAGGGTTACAGCAAAACAGGCAGCAGTACATACTCAGCACTTATGTAAGAGTAAGCTAGAATATGGAACTCATAGCGCTTTTCTACCTTCATTAAGCCCAAACCTTTTTACAGCAAGGAACCAGTCACCCACTCTCACTCATACACCAGTGTAACCAGACACTGTGTTCTCTGTAACAGCTTGATGGGGTCACTAAATATACAGTTCCCGTTAAAAGTTTGGTGACACTTTTTAATGTATTGGCATTTCTTTATTTCTATTTACAGTGAAAATATGTTTTATATTTTCAACTCTCAATAAGGCAGTCATCTGAAATGGTTTTGAACAGTCTGTGAAGTTAAAACCATTTCTGGTGACGACATTGTGGAGCATATTGAGAAAATGTCAAAAGTGCAAAGCAGTCATCGAAGCAAAAGGCGGATTTGTTGAAGAATTCGTGTCAACTGTTTTGTTTAAAGGAACAGGCCACTGTTTTTCCATACTGAGATACTGTATGTTCTTGCCTGAGCTTAGACGTGTTGATACGTACCTGTCTGGTCTTTGTGCCCATGGAAGAGCGTGGTCGCTTCTAACTTCACTCCCGTTTGGAGCTATAGGAATATGCTGGGAGAGGCCAAATGCTAACAACATATTTGGTCTTATTGTGTGACTGAAAGCACGTGCAAAGACCAGACAGGTACGTATCAACTCGTCTAAGCTCAGGTAAGAACATATCTCAGTATGGAAAAACGGTGGCCTGTTCCTTTAAACCATATTTCCATTTGTGTTTGTTCATAAATGCCTTCAGTGAGAATCGACAATGTTAATGTACAAGTCTTGAAATAAAAGAAAAACCAATACATAAAAAAAGTGTTTCCAAACCTTTGACAGATATTGTACATATACCAAGCCGTCGACTGCCCAAACACATTTCTCAAATACATTATGACTCTTTCGTCAAAACCTTAAACACAAATCATGTCTTCCACGTGGCTCTCGTGAATCTACTCTTTGTCAGATCACGGGACACATTCTCGCTCTTATGAACTCTTTTGTCCTTCACAGCGCACAGATGTCAAAAGTTCACATGCTGCAGTTTCTTGTGAAAACACAATGATTGAACAGTGTTTATTGCTTTGCTCCGTGTGCTGGTTTTGACAACAAAGTTCACGTTTTTCACAACAAAAAATTGACCCAAGAGTGCAGTGCTTTGAGAATTCAGGCCTAAAAAAAGAAGAGTAGGGGACTGTGTTTTGTGAGTCAGGAACAGTGCTCTGCTAATTGAAATAATGGGAAAGAAAGACTGCGGACATTCGGGATAGCGAGAGTCAACCTGTGACCTCATGAGGTAAGATTCAAAAGCAGTAAATGTGATTACTCCCCTGAGGCTGTGTTGACCTGCTGTGTATATTGTAATAATAAAGTGCCGCTCGGATCAGCAGCTTCGACACAGGTTTGACCAGTTTCAGCGCAGATAAGTTAAAGCAAAGCAAGATTGAAACCGCCAACTTCAGTGGAAAAACTGATTCAAACGCTCCCATGTCAGGAAAAAAAAAAAAATCTTTTCTTCCTTGTCAGTCGAACAGATAAAGGCGGTCATGGGTAATGCAAGGGAGAGAAAACAATATAAGATACACTAAGAAATAAAGGCATTAAAAATGTTTGGGGCTGAAATCTTGCAACAGTGATCATAAAGTGTGCATTAGAGAGACCAGCGCATATCGGGAAAGTGTTTAAACTTTTTAAAATCACAAAACATTAATTCCACTTATTTCCACCATTTTAGGCATTAACCTCTTAACCGAGCACATTTTGCTTTAACCAAATCTAAAAGCTTCTTGACCTGAGAGTTTACAGCCTACAGGCCAATGCAACGGCTCATTTGAAAGCTAAGGCCAACAAAACTCACCTATTC
The DNA here is from genome assembly GCA_007210695.1 of Neogobius melanostomus. NCBI lineage: Eukaryota > Metazoa > Chordata > Actinopteri > Gobiiformes > Gobiidae > Neogobius > Neogobius melanostomus. Next base: position 4,907,403 of record VHKM01000047.1, read on the forward strand.
TGCCTTCTTTTTGTTGTAAAGTTTTTGTCGTTTTTGTCATTTTTCATTGTTTTTGGAGGTTTTTTGCCACATTTTTGTCACATTTGTTGTTTTTTGAAAACACAACGAAAATGTGACGAAAATGTGACGAAAATGCAATGGCCGCTGGCTGCTCCTCCATTGCTGTAGTACCCCATTGAAAAGCATTGGACTTTAGACACGTTAAAAACAACTTTAATGCCTGGTTTCAATTTTTTCAACACTTAATATGGCTACATATTCCTCCTGACATAACGCTGGGTTAGTCAAAAAAATAGAAACCAGGCTGGTTTTCGAATTTTTTTTTTTTGAATCTCCTACTTAACGGAGGTCGGACTGTTAGCATTGGAGCTGCACGAGCTACACATCACGCAAGGGCCGAGTCTACAGTGAGATCCCGCCCTTATGCCCTTATTAGGAACATGCTTCGTCAGAGCTGGGGAGGAGTCTGTAAATCCGCCATGATTTCCCCCTCGAACGTGGTCATTGTGGTAAACGTGGAGGAGTGAGGAGGAGTTGTCTATTCTTTTTAACAGTCTATGCGAAAATGTGATGAAAATGTGATGAAAATGACGAACACGTGGCAACAAAAATGAGGAAAGTTTAGGCCTTAGCTTTCAAATGAACCGTTACAGGCGTCTCAGGTCCAGAAGCTTTTAGATTTGTGTTGAACTGGAGAAAACGCACTCGGTTCATTTTCTTCACTGACCAAGGAAATCTCCAAACAAAACAAAATAGTTCGACATCTTCAAACACTTCCTTTACAGTGATTAAATCCTGTCTCGCGTAGCACGAAATGATTTAGTGATTTCCCCAACTTGAGTTAAAGTTAGTTCGCCCCCTGTGTGTGTGTGTGTCGGCCCCCCCCCCGCCCCCGTCCCCAGCGGTTCACAGCTCTGGCTCATATAGGACACCGCTCTTTTGTTGCACGGCCTTATCCATTATTCACCTGATCTGAAAAACAGACTGCAAACCAACTGCACAGCTGTCATGGAGCAACAAGGCGCAGGCACAAATAATTCATGGCGATAGGAAAGAAAAGGCTGAAGCAAAATAATAACAAGCGACAGGCAGCTGCCGGGGCCGCACATGAGCGGGAGACGGGCCATTTAAACCATTTAAAGTTGGCAGGGAGAGGCCATCGCTGAACTGCAGGTAGTGGACAGAGCACGGCAAAGGTAGCAGTGTTTTGGTTTAATTTAGGACCGTGAAAAATCGCGATCTCATCTTAATCTTATCATTGTCATTTACAGCGAATTCAGCATCTACAGTATTTGGAGATTAGAGAAGTGCAATGGCAGATTTTCGTGTGTTAAATGATACTGGGGAACCTTACACTGCAAGCTGGAATGACACGAGGTCTGAGTTTTCATTCTCACAAAATCCTGCTTGAAAGGCTCGAGCTGATACTGTACGTTTGGGCCTGGATCAACAGGGGTGGAAAAGGGTGCATTGCTACGTCATATTCAAATGTTTTAGCTGCATTTAGTTGTAATTTAATGAAGAGGGTCTCCATTTGGACCATTCTGAAACTCTTTATTTTTTTATTTATTTGTATTTATTTAACCAGGAAAGTCCTGCTGAGATTAAAAATCTCTTTTTCAGGGGAATCCTCCTGATTAAGCTTAGTGCCATTTTCAAGCAATATGGGAAAGAAAAAGGATCTCTCTGCTGATGAAAAGCGTGACATACTAGTTGAATGCCTTGGAATAGGTATGAAAACCTCCGATATTTCACGAAAGATTACCGTATTTTCCGGACTATAAGTCGCTCCGGACAATAAGCCGCACCAGCCAGAAAATGCATAATGAAGAATAAAAAAACATAGATAAATCGCTCCGGAGTATAAGACGCACTAAAGAAGAAAAAACAACCGGTTGAATAGGCGTGCTAACGTAACACATTGATGGTTACATGAAGCATAAACAACGAACTAAAAGACGCCTGGTATGTTAACGTCACATAAACAGATCAGATAACTATAGCATAAAGAACATATCAAACTCTCAATCTCACTCCAAATCAATCGCCTTGGCAACTACCTGGGCACGGAGATGTAACTGCACCGTTGACAAGCCTCTCCCAACAGCATTTTTTCAAGCTCTCATGCGAATTCGTTCCTCTAGCTGTGGCCATCGAGCTTTTAGCCCGTGATTAGCTTGTTTTGTTTACTTCATTGTAGTAACCTCCGCTCCCTCCAAACTTTCTTTCTGCTGCTCGATTAGCCTGCAGTGCCCTCTAGCGGCAATTGAAATTTGAATTTAAAAAAAGAAAAAATAATCACATATTAGTCGCTCCGGAGTATAAGACGCACCCCCGCCAAACTATGAAAAAAATATGAAAAAAAGTGCGACTTATAGTCCGGAAAATACAGTAAGCGTGATCATTAGTGGCAGGGAAAACCGGAATACCTGAAGGGAAACCTACGCAGGCACGGGTAGAACATGCCAACCCGCACACAAAAAGTCCCTGTCCAGATGGGAATCGAACCCGGGACCTTCTTGCTGTGAAGTATGAGCGCTAAACGCTGCGCCAACTGATGCACCCTCAGTCAGTTTATTCGGAGCCGGCAATGTGTTCGAGTTCAAATTCACTGATTTTAGGACTAATTGTGTGGCAGTATAGTCCTGAGTGAGCGAGTTTTATATGATTATATATTGTATTTGCAGGAAACAGCAAGCCCTTTTATCCATACTAATTAACAACATGGCGATGATAGAAAAACATTACAAGCACTGCCTGACCAAAAAAAAGTTTCCACCTGTATTTAACTAACTGCCATGATCTGGGGTTACTGCAGTTGGTCAGGTCTAGGTTCAGTGCCCAAAGAATGAGATCAGCGGACGACCTGAATGACCAGGTTATTCCATCAAGTAATTTCTTCTTCCCTGATGGCACGGGCATATTCCAGGATGACAATGCAAGGATTTATCTGGCTCATGTTGTGAAAAAGGTTCACTTGATCCAGTCAGAAGCAATTAGCCCAATAAATGTCCGTTTTCCTCATGAACAAAACCAGTCTTTCTAGATTGATATTACTATGCTAATTTGCGCAGTAATATCAAATTGTCTTTTGCTCGGGAAATCCTGGCGTGCTACTGGAGTGGGGGTTTGAAACTGAGGTTTACTTAAATGGTTTATCTTGCCTATGTTCATCATGAGTCTTATTATTAAAAGCTAGATTTGTTTATATCTTTAATGTGTAAAAGAAATAAAAAGAAATTGTGATTTATTGATTGATATATTTGGCCATATTGCCCAGCCCTGTATACAAGAGTATTTATCGCAGGTTCAAGGATTGTACAATTAAGGTCCCGTACCAGTTTTCCCACCTTGCCAGTTTAAGGAGACATAAGTGATGACCAAAAATCATCTCATAATGTGATTTATATCTGAAATTTTTTTTCTTGATATCTCTTCAGCCCTTCTTAGCCTTTACAGAGTCAAACAAGCGCCGCAGCTTTAACCACCGCTGAACTGAGCGTTACAGATTGCCGTATCTTAGGCCTACAGAGACTTGTGTGGCTGCGGTCAGACATATTTGCTCTGACTGCGTTGAAAGCTTTCCATTAGAGCGCTCTGTCCTGATCTGGGCCTGCCCTGAACAGCATGGGTCCACAGGGGTCGGGTGAAGGAGGGGTGGGAGACGGGGGATGTAGAGGGGTCCGACAGAAGAGACCCAGGCTGCATTTAAGACAAGTTTATCTGCTTCATTTAGCATTACATATCACTGTAACAGGAGCGCCGCTGTTTCCAGGAAGACTTTTGAACCATTTTAACAACAAAGTGCTATAACAAAATATTAATACTATCCTTGGCAAGTGTTCTTGGTTAGTCTGTAAATGTTAGAAATCTGTGAACTAGCCAGATTGTTGAACGGATTCTAAATGTCTCTGTGCTAGAGTTCACTATCTGGGGTACTTGATCATGTAACTTTTGTTTTTTTCAAGTTTTCATAGATTATTCTCAAAATGAATTCCAGCAATGTACCACCCAAATACAGGCTAAACCTTTGTGTTTCTCCTTTTAGTAATACATTTTCCATAAATCATTTCGGCTTTCCTGAAATATAGCATTAGGGATGGACAGCATTAACAAAAATGAATATGCCAACATTTACAACAGTATTGAAGTATATCATTTATTCATTTTTACTGGAAGTTTTAAGCCTTTTCGCAGGTTTCTTGTAACTGACAGTTTTCTTGATCTTGAAACTGTGCAGATCTTCCAAACAGTGAATATTATACATTAATATATTGCTCAACTCTTGTAAATATACTGCTGCATATTCAGTGACCTATGGAAGCATGCACAGATTGAAAAAGAGGGGTCCCAGCATTGATCCCTGGGGAATACCACAGGTCATGGTCATTTTTTATTGGGCATATTATATCATAATTAGTGCTTACTCGTCTATGTAGATTTAGCCTTAATATGCTCATTTTCTTCCAAAATGGAGATAATCCAGATTCAAAGTAAATGTAAAACAAACCTTTTAACCTTTTAATCAGTTACTGAATCTCCATCAACAATCTTTTCAGTTCTTGATTGATAAAGAGTTTTTCCCCAAACAATGCACACCATTTTTTTTTATTATAACTTAAGACCAGAGTCACAAAACACTATTGTGGATCAATATCTCACTTTGTTTGTTGTATCGAACACCTTAACAACAGAACCGTTAGATATTGTGTCCTCTGCTCCTCTGCACTGGCCTGGTTTCATCATTTATCGGGAGTCACGTCTAATAGCGCCGGGATCTTTAGAGTGACATTAAAAGTACTCACTCTGGTCTCAGGCCTGAAAGAGCGGAAATCTGCTGAATACAAGTGACAAGAACAAGGAAGTGCAGCTTTTAGCCTGTACTTGGTGTTTTATCATTGTACACGGCTGACACGTGTGATGGGAATAATGGGGACAGTGTAAAGCTGTGCCTTCTCTGTGGGTCTACAGTACACGGCATGAGGTGATGATAAAGGCTTTAGTATACAGCAGCCCTTCCCAATGTCCAGCACGTCGCGGCTGCCCTATAGATACAAAGATCACGAGGCCTGACAACAGTCTGCTTTCACTCTTTTCAAATAACATGCAATGAGTTTATGATCATTTTACTAAACAAATCATAAATAATGGTGGTTATATGCTAAATACTTATAATAGTTTTATAAATATCCATAAAGTTCATTTCAAACTCATTCATAATTATGTAAGCTATTAGTCAACAATGGCTGCTGTACAGTATATAAGGCTGATTGATTTGATCTGATTTCTTCTTATTTTATGCAACTATTAAACACTTTGAATTGCCTTGTGTATGAATTGTGCTCTACAAATAAACTTGCCTTGCCTTGAAGTGGTCCCATAGTCAATAAAAAAAAAACTTATTTGAAGAGCACTTTTCATAGTAACTCAAAGTGCTTTACATTTAAAAACATGAATTAACAATAAAAAACATATTGCAGCATATTCGGTGACCTAATGGAAGCATGTACCGACTGAAAAAGAGGGGTCCCAGCATTGATCCCTGGGGAACCCCACAGGTCATGGCCATTTTTTATTGGACATATTATATCATAATTAGTGCTTACTCGTCCATGTAGATTTAGCCTGTCCTGATCTGGGCCTGCCCTGAACAGCATGGGTCCACAGGGGTCGGGTGAAGGAGGGGTGGGAGACGGGGGATGTAGAGGGGTCCGACAGAAGAGACCCAGGCTGCATTTAAGACAAGTTTATCTGCTTCATTTAGCATTACATATCACTGTAACAGGAGCGCCGCTGTTTCCAGGAAGACTTTTGAACCATTTTAACAACAAAGTGCTATAACAAAATATTAATACTATCCTTGGCAAGTGTTCTTGGTTAGTCTGTAAATGTTAGAAATCTGTGAACTAGCCAGATTGTTGAACGGATTCTAAATGTCTCTGTGCTAGAGTTCACTATCTGGGGTACTTGATCATGTAACTTTTGTTTTTTTCAAGTTTTCATAGATTATTCTCAAAATGAATTCCAGCAATGTACCACCCAAATACAGGCTAAACCTTTGTGTTTCTCCTTTTAGTAATACATTTTCCATAAATCATTTCGGCTTTCCTGAAATATAGCATTAGGGATGGACAGCATTAACAAAAATGAATATGCCAACATTTACAACAGTATTGAAGTATATCATTTATTCATTTTTACTGGAAGTTTTAAGCCTTTTCGCAGGTTTCTTGTAACTGACAGTTTTCTTGATCTTGAAACTGTGCAGATCTTCCAAACAGTGAATATTATACATTAATATATTGCTCAACTCTTGTAAATATACTGCTGCATATTCAGTGACCTATGGAAGCATGCACAGATTGAAAAAGAGGGGTCCCAGCATTGATCCCTGGGGAATACCACAGGTCATGGTCATTTTTTATTGGGCATATTATATCATAATTAGTGCTTACTCGTCTATGTAGATTTAGCCTTAATATGCTCATTTTCTTCCAAAATGGAGATAATCCAGATTCAAAGTAAATGTAAAACAAACCTTTTAACCTTTTTAATCAGTTACTGAATCTCCATCAACAATCTTTTCAGTTCTTGATTGATAAAGAGTTTTTCCCCAAACAATGCACACCATTTTTTTTTATTATAACTTAAGACCAGAGTCACAAAACACTATTGTGGATCAATATCTCACTTTGTTTGTTGTATCGAACACCTTAACAACAGAACCGTTAGATATTGTGTCCTCTGCTCCTCTGCACTGGCCTGGTTTCATCATTTATCGGGAGTCACGTCTAATAGCGCCGGGATCTTTAGAGTGACATTAAAAGTACTCACTCTGGTCTCAGGCCTGAAAGAGCGGAAATCTGCTGAATACAAGTGACAAGAACAAGGAAGTGCAGCTTTTAGCCTGTACTTGGTGTTTTATCATTGTACACGGCTGACACGTGTGATGGGAATAATGGGGACAGTGTAAAGCTGTGCCTTCTCTGTGGGTCTACAGTACACGGCATGAGGTGATGATAAAGGCTTTAGTATACAGCAGCCCTTCCCAATGTCCAGCACGTCGCGGCTGCCCTATAGATACAAAGATCACGAGGCCTGACAACAGTCTGCTTTCACTCTTTTCAAATAACATGCAATGAGTTTATGATCATTTTACTAAACAAATCATAAATAATGGTGGTTATATGCTAAATACTTATAATAGTTTTATAAATATCCATAAAGTTCATTTCAAACTCATTCATAATTATGTAAGCTATTAGTCAACAATGGCTGCTGTACAGTATATAAGGCTGATTGATTTGATCTGATTTCTTCTTATTTTATGCAACTATTAAACACTTTGAATTGCCTTGTGTATGAATTGTGCTCTACAAATAAACTTGCCTTGCCTTGAAGTGGTCCCATAGTCAATAAAAAAAAACTTATTTGAAGAGCACTTTTCATAGTAACTCAAAGTGCTTTACATTTAAAAACATGAATTAACAATAAAAAACATATTGCAGCATATTCGGTGACCTAATGGAAGCATGTACCGACTGAAAAAGAGGGGTCCCAGCATTGATCCCTGGGGAACCCCACAGGTCATGGCCATTTTTATTGGACATATTATATCATAATTAGTGCTTACTCGTCCATGTAGATTTAGCCTTAATAATGCTCATATTCTTCCAAAATGGGGATAAGTCAATGTGATACAAACCATTCAACCTTTTTTTTAATAAGTTACTGAATCTCCATCAACCATCTTTTCAGTTCTCGATTGATAAAAAGTATTTCCCAAACACTGCACACATTTTTTTAATGATTTGAGACCAGAGTCACAAAACACTATTGTGGATCAATCTCTCACTTTGCAGTAAAAACATGAACAGAGAGTAGATTTAACAAGACTAAAAATCGTTAAGTCAGTGTTCAATCAATTGCTGAGTTTTCACATGACAAATATTGTAAATGTGTTCACTTTTTGTCTCATGTGTTACTTGTGACTGACAAAATCTTTGCGGCTTGGTGTAGTCAATGCAAGTCAGAGCTTTATCAATTGAGAACTGTAATGATAGCTGGAAGTAATATAGACTGGTAGGTGAAGTGTCTTGCTAAAATAGGGCAGAATGGTTAGTAGTGGAATTCAAACCACCAGCTTTATTTTCTGAATATCTTCACCAGCTACTCCTGTCCTGCATTTACATTTCATCATTTAGAGAGAGATTGGGCTAAAACAGCTAGAGTAAGTGTTTAAGATTTAATCCCAGTTTGTATAATCCATGTGAACAGAGCGGGATTGAGGAGTACATTGTACCCGGCACACGATGTCACTTTGATACACTCAGACCCTAACAGGGCCTGATTGCAGCTATGAATCTTTCTAAAAAATTCATAAGATCCATTTCACAAATGACCAAGCCGCGCACGCCGCTGTTTCCCACCAGTGAGTGGCTACAGTCCTGCGCCGCGTCGGAAGCAAGGAGCTCGAAACGACAAAGATTTATCCTCAGCCCCGATCAAATATTTATGCCGCGGCGTTCACGTAAAGTTACTTTTTGTGTTCTGATTTAATGAAGGATTTGAGCGGCGCTGAGCTGCGAGGGAGAGATGTAGAGTGTGCTCATGCCTGCGCTAATGCCCATACGAGAGGTTTGCGGTTCACGTGTCAGACTGCGGCCGGAGAGAGGGAGGAAGATGGGGAGCAGTAAAAGGAGAGAGGGGGGAAGAGATGTTTACAGATGGATTGCCTGGCCAAATTGAGATTTTTCATTGGCTATGTCCTACATTAATTAGAAAGCTGTTACAACCAAAGAAACTATGAAAGTATTTTTTTCTTTTTCTTTTTTTTTACGTATTAAAAAAAAACATATATATTGTTTACATTGTACCTTGTTTGTGCAGCACTTTGAAAACTTATTTAGTTTTTGAAGTTAAGTAAAGCTTGATTGGCTTTTCAGTATATTATACAGTATATGGCAGTTATTCCCCTGACAAGCTAACTGACAAACATTAATAAAATTTCAACTTGACCAAAAATCATTATAAATCACACACACAAAAATCAAATAATCACTTAAAACATAGATTTACCAGTGTTATGTTATGGATCAAACAAATGAAAGTTGTGTAAAATTACCAAAATTATCATAAAAGCACAGAGCCAAACCAGTTACAGTATCAACACAGCAGTCAAAGGGGAGGAGCGAGGGCGTCATGGTAACCACCTCTGCCAGGTAAATTACACTCCAGTGTTAAAGCTGATTATGGTTTCCATAAACAGATATATTTTAGATGGAATTCAATAAAAAATAACCTTGTTACACTAGGAGGCTAACATTATGTAGCTTTCACTCAAAATCAGTAAAAATCTAGATTATATAACAATATCACATCACACTTTAACATCATGTTCTTCACTTGCATTACATGTGTAATTGCAAAATATCGCAAAATCATTGAGGCCTTTCATCTGATTGATATTTGCACCGTTTTTGCATCCAAAAATGCATGCAAAAGTTCTTTTTTAGTCAAGATTCTGCTAATTTAGTTCAATTTTAGCTTTGTTTTGGTCCTGGTTTAGTGCCTTTTAAGTCTTATCTTGATGCAATTTGATTAAAAAAAATTGCTTATGAATTTTGTTTGCATTTTTAAGAACTTGCGGTGTGGAAATAGTGAATGAATAAAGCAATGTAAGGAGTCTTTGAGTGACCAGAACAGCACTGTTTAAAACTAATGCAATAATACTATTATGTCATTTTCAAAACAATCAAAACAGTCATTAAATATCTCAACTCTTTCTGATATCGTGCGGCTCTGACGAATTAACCTGTGATGCTGAATTAGTGTGAGTGGGTATCTGATGTTGCCGTATAAGTCCGTTACCTCTGATCACTTTAACAAAAGGGTCTGTTCGGGACGGGACGAAGCCGGGGTTAAAGGAAATGTATCCCGGCAGCAGCGCGACTCTCCTATTCTCCCTCTGGCACCCTCTGAAAGTTTAATGACCCCACGCAGAATCTGATCTGACTGCGCTCCCCTTTAACTCCGCGCTCAACTATCTGCCCACAAAAATATTCACCCAAGCAGCATCACAACGGAGTGAGGAGAGCGACGATGAGTCAAAAGCATCAATGTGTCAGATGGCAGGTGTGAGAAGAGCTGCTGAAATCTGTATTCACTTAGTCACTTTGATCCAATCTATTGTAATTGCATTAAATTCACAAATAAAGTGAGCAAATCGTAAAGACTGCAATTATTTAGGTTAAATAATACATAATCTGTGTAAAACAATGCAACCAACAGTACTAGTTTTGTACATCATTCATGGCCTAAAAGGGGGTCCGGGAGTCCACCCCCAGGAAAAAACAGCACAAATTTCAAATGAGATTATCATTGCTAAAGTTTCAGGAATGCTTCATACATTTGTAAAGCAAGTACAAAAATATTTGGCTGATAATGTATTTTATGTGTTACAGTTTAATTCCTGCCAGCCAACTATAATTTTAACACATAAACAAAGATAAAACCAGGGGGACAATTTAAACGTGATCCAAACTCATTCCAACACATTTCTAATATTCCAACTCTTTGCAGAGATGATTTAAAGCAGTATTAAGTAACTCTTGCCCCTAGCGCAACTGCAGGTGTCGTAGCAAGTTGCGATTTTTTAACTTATTAATTGTCCCTGAGAGTAAATACTACGCTGACAGAAAAAGCAAAGGGAGAGAGGGATATTGTACATCCAATTACACAATGGAAATAATTTTTTTCACTCAAACTTGGCTGTAAATACTGTTTAAAGTGGCGCTAGCCTGCAGTTAGCTTTGCCCGTTAGCCTGTTAGCTTCTGGTTCCATTAGTGTGTACTGGTTGCTCCGGTCCGGTGGCAGTCAAGTTGCAAATGTGGTTTTCTGGCCAGAGACACCAGGGGGAGATGAAAGACCCCTCCAATCATCCCATTAACACTTGTGTTACCCCCAGAGGGACTACGGAAAGGATTTATTAACAAGTTACTTAGTGCTGCTTTAATGAGCACATTTCATATCCTTCAGGGTGCTATACTGTCATGATATGTAATGTAACCAACAACTACAGCGACTAACTTGTTCCGCTTGTTCATAATCAATAAAAAGGATTTATAATGCAAAATACACAAAGGTCTTTTTCACTATGTCTGCCTTCATACACTGCAGGACAAACTCCTTTTATTCCACTACTCGAAACAATTCCAGAATAGACAAATAATGGTACAGATCACAACAAAGGAACGACACTTTGGTCTATAACGTGAAAGTTTAGCAGGGTCATGGACGGCCGGTGCCGAGGAGACCTCAGTGGCTGACACTCGAATGAGCACTTTTAATGGATAAAAGGAGTTAGACAGAAAAAAAACCCTAAAAGCTTCCATCACTTCCAACAAGACACTGGTCTGGGAGTCTGTGTGTATGTGTGTGTCAGCATGTTTAAACACAGAACAGAGGCACGGCTGGCAGAGTGGATCTGACAGGCGGCTCGCATGTAACACGTCCGTTCAATCCTCCTCTGGGACGCTTTGCCCAAACCCAGCCTCTGTGTGAGAGAGCGCGGAGGGGGCCAGTATCGATCCGGCGGGTGTAAGTCTCCCACTCGTACAGCGGACAAGCAGCGGTTTTCTGTGTCTGTCAGCGCGTCGCGAAAGTCTATTGATCGAACAGCAGTCTACGCTTGTTGTCGCCAAAAAGCTGGTTTACGAAGGCCCGAGTAGCAAGTGCAGCGTATGGACAAATATGGATTTATTGTTATAAACCTAGCAAAGATTATGGTCTGTCTTTGTCAGGGGCTTTGGGCTCACAACAAACAAGAAGCACTGTGGTATATGTTGAAAGTCCAATTCACTTTGTGTTAGACATTTTGTAAACAAAGAAGAATATTTGTTCAAGTTAAGACCCATTGAAAACTCCAGGCAGAGAAATGTGTCTGGATGTGCAAAAAAAATCGACCATAGCAGCATCATCAAATATTCTATAGCAGAGGAAAAAGCTAAAGCACAATAACAAAGCACCAAACACAGATTCTAATACTGCAAAACAAAGAAAACAATCTTATCAGGCTCCGCTAGAAGAGACTCAGTGATTTTGGAAGAATATCTAAAAGCAGCTTGAGATACTGCATCTTTGGCTGGACACTATGGCATAACAACTGCTGAGTAGTTGGAGATCGCACCTCACAACAAGAACGTCCCATGTTTGATTCCTGGACATTGTGGTCCTTCCTGTGTCTGGGTGGATTTTATCTGGGCATGTTTCCGCCATCAACCCAAAACATGCACTATAGGCTAAGTAAAACCCCTCCAGTGAGGATCCCATCCTCAAGTTCTGAAGCCGGATCGATGGCAGTGCCCTGCGTTTGCCCACTGCTCTGGCATTGAATGGGTCAAATTCAGAAGATAGTTTTTCTTATGTGGACGATAAAGAACATTAACATGTCTAGGCTTAACATTTAGGAGAATTCTACCTCTACAATTAAGATTTATTTATCTAATCTATTTGATCAAAATGTCAAGGTTAGGAAGATTAATACTACATGATAAAAGATTTAATGGAAACTGAATATTTCATTCTCTGCAGAGAACATGGAAATCCCTATAAATAACTGCAGTTTTTGTGATTTGCCAAATGCCACCATTAACAAGCATCCCCAAAGTGACAGACTATTCCATGTGTCGACTTGACTTCACCCACGCCCCTCCTCTGTCCGATTGTTTAACACACGACTGAAGCTTTTACTAAAGGCGCTGGGGTCAAAGCATTGCGCCCTCACGGGACCGGCCTCCATTAGCTCGGCGTTCTCTCCTCGCCCCTGAAGATATTTGACGGGGGCCATTAGCTAAAGGCGGGACGCTCCCTCTAAGGTGTTTCCCCAACAAATGCAACGCAACAAAACAACAAGCGCGTGGGGCTGTGACGGTGGTCCGACGGCCGGGGCGTTATGGGGCATGGGCCGCTTTCCCTCTCGTCCAATAACAGACACAGCAGAGCGTCAGTGGCTAAAATAACAACCGCATGTAAATCAATAGAGAGCAAGGCTATAGCATGTTCTGCATCACACTTATTGTATGGGAAATCTATAGGATGCACCAGAGCCGGGACAGTGACCAGAGATGGTCTTTATTCAAACTTAAGTTAAAAGCAGTGACACAAATAGTTATTCTCAAAAAAAGGGGGGTTTGATATTGTTATACTGTAATTCAGACATTAAATTCTCTTGTATTAGTTTACACAGGACTACAGACGTCAAGAGAAAATCAGTTTCTACACGGACACAAAGTCGTTTTCAGCCCAGAGAAACAGTGCAGTGTTGACTTGGTGCAAATTAACTTTATTGTTTTTGTGTTTTTGACAAATGTATGCAGTAAAAATAGTTGAGCAATGTTGGGTTGGGTTCTTTTGTCTCTAAGGAAATTTAGACCTAATGCCAATTTGAATCCAATTTAATGCTTTTTGATGACTTTTAAGCCTTAATTTTGGCATAATTCATTTAATGCCTTTTTTAAAGGCTTTTTAAAGAGGGGGTATTATGCTTTTTTCAATCACATAGCACCAGTCTATAGCATACTACAATGATGACGTAACCTTCTGTTGGTCTGTATATGCAGTAAATTAAAATAACTGCCTTGAATAAAATTGCTCTCTCAAAATGGCTGTACGTCTTGAAATAGGCCTCTGTCTCTTTAAGAAGCTTTCCGACACGCCCCCTTCAGCACACTGCTGTGGCATCTAAACAACACTACTGTGCGGGGAGGGGGCTCTGCTGAGCTGAGGAGCAGTGGTTGGTGGCTTGGCTGGTGACAAAAGGTCCAGAGGCGTCTCCAGGAGGTGGGGGCGTTCCTAGGAGGACTGAGGCATAGCTACACCTAAAATGGCTGCCGTCTAAGTTTTTACTGATTACTCAAAAATATGTGAATGAGCCAAGGCAACACTCCAGGCATGTGTTGAATGAGGGAATGACATAATAACATGATATAAAGCTTGAAAAAGTGGATTTTACATAATACCCCCTCTTTAAAGGCTTTTTAAAGGAATGGGCCACCGTTTTTCCACACTGAGATATGTTCTTACCTGAGCTTAGACGAGTTGATGCGTACCTGTCTGGTCTTTGTGCGTGCGCTCAGTCACACATAAAGACCAAAGAAGCATTTAGCCTCTTCTCCTCTCCTCTATGGGGCCAAATGGGGTGAAGTAGAAGCGACCAAGCTCTTCCACGTTTTCCCTATTTAAATACGATTACATGAGCAGTTACACGATCCAAGTACTTCTACTTTATTGCGCGGACGTCGAAGCGCTCCTCAGGTGTTATTACGCCTTACAATATCGTACCACTTTTTATCTGCTTAGAAAATCAACATGTTTAATTTTGTGTGACTATACTTGGATCGTATGACTACTCACGTAACTGTATTTAAATAGGGAAAATGTGGAAGAACTTGGTCGCTTCTAACTTCACCACCGTTTGGCCCCATAGAGGAGAGGAGGGAGGCTAAATGCTAACAACATCTTTGTTTTTTTTGCATGACTGAGCGCACGCACAAAGACCAGACAGGTACGCATCAACTCGTCTAAGCTCAGGTAAGAACATATCTCAGTATGGAAAAATGGTGGCCTGTTCCTTTAATGCTCCACGGAAACCCTGTAATAGTAAAGGTAAAATGCTGTTATTGTACTACTGTACAGCGAAATTGCGTAGCTCGGATGGAGGGTCAGTGCTGAGCCACTGCGACTCTCCGCACTGTAATTATGGGCCAATCTGACCAGCAACCAAAGGAAACCTGTGCAGAGTCAGACATGAGGAGAATATGCAAACTCCACACTAAAAGACCCGGCAGCATCACCGTGTATGAAATGAATGAATAAAGCAACATAAAGCATCTTTGAATGTCCACTATTAAAAAAATCTTAAGACAAGATCAAAGATAATTAACTGAAGTTTAAATGAATTAAACTTTGATTTGTTTTTATTTGTAACATGCAGCATTTGTCACTTTATTCGCAGTGTCCAGAACCAAATGTTTCACTCAAGAACGAATATTGTTAACTTCAACACAACAAAAAGTGTGAGTAATAAGTAAATAAATGTGATAAAGCTACTCCAAGATATACAGTCACTTCAAAAAGGTATTCAATCATAAATCAGTGTGTATAAGTAAACTGGCTTAATCTAATTTCTAATCCTTTCTGTCACAACAAAGCAAATCTGATGTGTATGAAATATCTTGAAATCAAATTCGTGCGGCTGGACAAGGAGTGAGCCGCAGGGACCCGCGGGAGGGGCCCCTGACACGGCAGTTCGTCCCCACAAACGCAGCTCGAGCCTGGGGAGGTTTTTGGGCAGACAGGGGCAGAGCTGGAAGTGCCCCGGGGGAGAGCTGACTGGATAAATAGTTCACTTAGACCCTCTTGCTCTCTAAGAGGTCACCAAGGAAATGCAGGATGGAAAGGGGAAAATAGAGAGGCTTTATGCGCTCTCCCAGGACCTGGCTGTTTGTACACTAGACTGCCCCATAAATACTGCACACTCTGAAGCGCACAAATGAAACCAGATACACGCACGCTCTCTCGCTGTCGCTTTCCGCCAAATATCTAACAGTAAAATCAAATCTTTGAAGTATTGCTACGTCTGATATCCGTAATCATTTCAAATAAAGCTTTGTTTTTAGCTTCAACCCCAAACAGTCCCTCAGCAGGGGCTCCAGTGTCACTCCAATGAAATATAAATGGACATGTGATACCTCTAAACTAAGGTGCTTGGATCAGCCCCGACAGAGGGCTTCTGAAAGCTTCACGTATTAGCAAATGTTGGCACTTAAAGTACATTATTTTGTAGTAATAAAATAAAATAAATGAATCCAAATGAAATTGAAATCCCAATCTCTACTTTGGTCAAATTCAAAAATCATCTTGGGACTTTTAATGGTGGAGATTTTTATGAGTTGAAGTGAAACTGGAGGAAAGATTTTGTTTATGTTTGACTTGAGGTTTGTATTAAAGGTATTCGTGTGTCAGCTCTAGGTATTTATTTGATTATGAAATAAAATGTAATCGGAAATTGATCAGTATGTGGGGGAAAAAAGGGGAAACTAAATGAAAAATAAAAATAAATAAAATAAATAGCAAATGAAAAAAATAAAGTTTTGGAGACACTTTTGTATCGGCTTTTTTTTTAATTTTCAACACTGTTTATATTGTTGTTATTGTTGATTGAAGACATTAAACTATGAATAAACACATAGGATTATGTATGTATTATGTTCCAGTCGCTTTACAATTTTGTGCATTATTCATTCACACCATATTTGTTGGTGGAAAGTTACGTATACAGGTGCTCGTCATATAATTAGAATACCTGCAGGAGGAGCCATACAGGGCCTGGTGCAATGTGATTTGGGCAGCTCCAATGGTTGCCCCCATGACCCGGCAACGGAAAAGTGGAAGAAAATGGATGGATGGAACATCATTCAATTCGTGTTCATTCATACATTGATGCCTTCAGTGAGAAACTACAATGTAAATGGTCTTGAAATAAAAGAAAAAAAGCGTCTCCAAACTCTTGACTGGTAGTGTATGCTTTACTTTCATTTTATTAAATACACTTGTACATTTGTAAATCTGAACGTCTTCATTCATCCACTGGGGTTTGGTTTACAGTCTGTGAGACGAACAGTGCCCTCCAGAGGTCGAAAAGTGTAAAGTGAAGTGATGAAGTTGCAATCACCCTATTAATGGAAATGTAGTCTTTGACCAAACGATATCTTTAGCACATCTTCATACTTAATCTCTTTAATTTCATATTTAGTCATTACAAGTCTGTGTGTTTTTGACCTATTGCCACGTCATTATAATCAACTGGCTTTAATGGGTTGTGTTAAATCGAATTAAATTATAATTTTATGATCAACCATTGACGAATAGCATACCTGACTATCTTCTTCATATCGCCTCTCCTGTGTGTATCTAAATGGAAAGGGACACACTATCTACTACTTGTGCTAAATGTTATGTTTTGAGAGATACACTCGCACTATAAGACGTCAGTGAACCGCGACGCAGCGGAGACCACAGAGCACACAAACCTTCGTCAGTCTCCAATTTAGAGCTCACCAAATCTGGGAGCAGCCTCTGTGTCCCGTATTTACCTTCGAGTGCTTTTGTTTGGGCTTTTCATCGCGCTGCAATTCTCAGGACAAACCAGAGCGCACGCTGTCGTCCAAATCCTACTGTTCAAACAAGCGCTGCTCCCTCTCACTGAGCGCCGAGGCTGGGAGGGGGTGAAGGTTACTTTAAATCAAGTTACTGTTAAGGAAAATTACCGCTACATGAGTAACTGCTTTGAAATAGTGCTAAATCTAGTGACAAATAGAGACAAAAGTGCTACATATGTACAAAAGGCCTTAGTTATTAGTTATTTTATGATGACTGGTCATTTTCTCTTGCTCTGTGAAATACACATACGTGGCTTAAAGCTCCCAGCCTTAGTTTCCAGTCGCCACGGCAACCTGTAAAACCTCTCTTAACTGGCTTGGTGGTGTCTTCAGCTGTCCTAAAAAAGTGTCATTTATCGGAAAGTGTGCGTCTATGACCACGTAAGTTGTTGTTTTGTTTTCTATTTGCGGTGCCTCTTTGTTTGATGTAATTTGTTAGTGCTTACGTTACTTACTGAGTTGATCTATAGAGTTCGGGAATGTGATGTCATATCGCTAAGCATTATGGGATTAGCAGCAATTGTAAACCAATGGAGATTTTAAAAGTTAAAATACTGGCGTTATTCTTCACATTAAAACACTTGGACACCAGAGTGTGTTAGATGTATTTACCAGCAGTAACTCAGCAGCTAACGGCGTTGTTCCACGGCTTTTCCACCTGCAGGGACTGCAGGTGGAAATTAGCACAAGTGCTACAACCTGGTACAATGCATCTCTCCTTTCTGAGGTTAATGTATATTGTACACTGTCCCTGTTCAAATAAATAAATAAACTAAAAAATAAACTAAACTTTTTCTCCACTTTTTATACTGTTTTTAGCTAATGTTATTCAATGGAAATGTATGCTAACAGCTGCAAAGATGGCGGATCTCCATGGTAACTGTGGAATGTCCCAATGGAATGTCTATATCTTAGCCTAAGCTAACTGCCACTGCAGGCCTAGTTACAGCTGACTACCGTATTTCCCGGACTATAAGTTGCACTTTTTTCATAGTTTGGCAGGGGGTACGTCTTATACTCCGGAGCGACTTATGTGTGATTTTTTTTTTCCTTTTTAAAAATTCAAATATATAATTTCACATGCCGCTAGCGGGCACTGCAGGCTAATCGAGCAGCAGAAGAAAGTTTGGAGTGAGCGAGAGAGCGGAGGTTACTACAATGAAGTAAACAAAACAAGCTAATCACGGGCTAAAAGCTCGATAGCCACAGCTAGAGGAACAAGTTTGCAGATGAGAGCTTGAAAAACATGCTGTTGGGAGAGGCCTTTACGCCTCCGTGCCCAGGTAGTTCAGAGGTGACACAGAGGATGAAGATTTCAATGGTTTTTGTGATTTGGACTGAGATGGAGAGTTTGGTATGTTCTTTATGCTATAGTTATCTGATCTGTTTATGTGACGTTAACATACCAGACACCTATTTTGTTGTTTATGCTTCATGTAACCATCAATGTGTTACGTTAGCATACCGTACGCCTATTCAGCCTGTTGTTTCTTTCTTCATTAGACATTTTTTGGCTGGTGCGTCTTATACTCTGGAGCGACTTATAGTCCGGAAAATACGGTATATGTTCTCCTATCTGTATCAACATGAATGGTAATGTGCACTTCCTTTCTATCTAAATGTGTTACAGAAAACCACACTTTCACAAATTATAAAATCCAATCAAAGCCACGCTGTCTCCTGCTTATCACACCACCACTAGTGCTTTACAGTCAAGGCAAAACCTACAGTCAGAGTTTTTCTCCTTAATAATATACATGGTAAGACAGTGGTTAGATTGGGTCTTATAATAGAAGTTACTCCTACTGTTGCTGTGTACTTGAGCAAGACACTTCACTAACCAGGCCAGCTTTACAGTTTGAGTGTACTTTATAGTCCTCTGCATTTGGCCCATCCTTTTTTTCCGCTTTTTTTATTGTGCTATCGTTGCTTTTCCGGCACATTTTTGTCACTCTTTTGACACTTTTTTTCTGGTTTTAGAATTGGGTAAAGCCAAACAGGAGAAAAAGTGAGGACTCAGCCTAATGTGCATGTTTTAGGTTGATGGGGAAACTAAAATGCTCAGTGAAAACCTGCCCAGGCTCAGGGAGAACGCACAAACTCCACATACAAAGAAACACATGGTTCAGGAGTCAAACCTGGAGCCCTCTTGCACAAACCTTGTATTTCCTTCATTGTAGGGTCTTTGCTCAGTAGTTACTTACTAAAAGCAGGCCTCTTCATCCAGTGGTTTCACAGTCACAAGTTTCTCCTCAGCTCCTCTGCACTTGTGGCTTTTTTCCCCCCAAGATGAATTCAAGGGGGGGGGGAAAGGAAAATGCCACTGTTTTTACTATAGTTTTAGTGTAAACAACAATAAACTAGTGAAATTCAGTAAAATATCAAAAATAAACTGTTTAACCTCTTAACCCCCGCCTTAACCCAGCACATTTTCTCCAGTTTGGCTTTACCCAAATCTAAAAACTTCTTGACTGGAGCAACAGTGTAACGCCTCATTTGAAAGCCAAGGCCTACAAAACTGATCGTCATCTTTTGTCATATTTTCGTCACCTTTTTGTCGCTCTTTAGTCACTTTCTTGTTGTATTATTGTTGCTCTTTTGTTGCCTCTTTGTCGCTTTGTTGTCACCTATTTGTTGTGTTTTTGGCGCATTATTTGTCGCTCTCTTGTGCCTTTTCATCCTCGTTTTCGTCGCTATTTTCAAGAAGCTTTCAGATTCGGGTAAAGCCAAAACCATCCACACTTTCACAGTAAACAAGTCAAAATTGGGAAAGAGTTGGTTCTTTGATTGCAGGAGGAACACCACTCCTGTACTCAACTATTATTATTATTCAAGGCTAATACTCCCTCCTATAAACATTTTCAGCTGTACTCACTCACCTGTATTCATCAGCTGCAAATCTGAATTTAGGTGCACATTTCCCCAGGCTCCATGTCTCTGATTGCTTTTCCATTGTGTTCTCTGCAAACACCGGGGGCCAAAAGATGATCTCGTCCTTTTGAAGCCTTTGTGCTGAAAGACATAGGAGCAATACGTTGTCATTAGGCGATCGTTGGAAAAGTATGTTTAATCCCACTCCAGACAACAGGCTCTGTACATTGGTGTAATTACAAACCAAGGACATAAAAAAAACTGGGGGGAAGGTCTTTTTTAATTAGTTATGATTGCCTGTGCTCAGATGACAAGTATTATTAAGTCATAGTAGGTTATCATGTCTGAAAGTGGCTGACATGAAATCAGTTTTTACAAGAGGCAGTACATTAAAGATGCCCAGGCTTCCAATAATGTTTGATGTAAAAAGAAATCACGAATGTCTTTCATCTGGCCGAGATTTACACATTTTCTGAAGTCAAAAACGTGTAGTAACTTCAGTTTAAAGTTCAGTTTTAGTCATAACTTTCCTAATTTACCAAATTTTAGCATTATTTTGTATGTTTGAGGCCATTTTTCTCACAGTTTGAAGATTGTCTTTTTTTTTAACGTCAAGGCAAATTATAATCAACTCTGTGGTTTCTAATTACAATGTGTGTTAACTTAAGCACATTTGCCCTCATCTAGCTCTTGTTTCAGCAATTAACTCGAGCTTTACGGAAAAAAGGGCAATCCCACATGCTCTCTCAGTTACCTGTGGGGGCTTTGGTTTCCTCTATCACTATAGGTTGTGTTCATGTTATAGAATTCTATTTCAGATGGAGGGCAGGTGCCAATACAACTCTGTGGAAGAGAAGCAGTGTTTGAAAGAAATTTCCACAAAGAAAAAGTCCAAATGTTTTCCCTGATCATTATTTGACAGTGATTGGATTCACAACCCTACCATTATACCTTTGGCTGAGAGTCCTTTCTACTGGCCAACATCACACACATGTTTTTGAATATCGTCTCCACTTTTGGACACATTAGGAAAGAATTAGACAATAGTTCATATGTGCTGGAAGAGATGACTCTGAAGTTTGTGACAGTTTTTGTTTCATGTGAAGTGGCCCAGGAATTACAGAGAAATTCGCAATAACCTAGGACTAGAAATATGCATTTTGACAATTACCATAGTTACCAATGGAATTTTCCAGCTGCCATCCGCCTCAATTTTATGGCGCGTTCCAGGCAACCGGTAACTGGTATCTTTCCAACTTGAGAATTACGCCTTACGACCTCAGAGCGTTCCAGGTGAATAAACTCGTATAGAGTTCGGGAATGTGATGTCTCGCTAAGCATTATGGGATTAGCAGCAATTGTAAAATAATGGAGATTTTAAAAGTTAAATTACAGGAGTTATTGTTCACATTAAAACACTTGGACACCACAGTGTGTTAGCTGTATTTACCAGCAGTCACTCAGCAGCTAACTGAGTTGTTCAACGGCTTTTTTCTCCACTTTTTACACTGTTTTTAGCTAATGTTAGTCAACGGAAATGTTTGCTAACAGCTGCAAAGATGGCGCATCTGTGGAATTTGCCGAACTCTATGTAAACAAAACGGCTAATGCTACAACAGTTAGCTCATAAAATGCTAACGTTATATGAAAGTTTCTCCAAACCAGATTTAATCAAAAACATGAGACTTAACGTTATGTTGAAAACTGTGACCAAAAGTAACGTTCACGTCACTGATGCAGTGGTTTTGTTACAGTTTTAACATTAGCTGCTCCACCACTGGGAGCCGCCATTACTGTCTTCATCTCGAACCATAGACTGTACAAATAATAGAGAACTCCTCCTCACTCCTCCCCGTTTACCATAATGACCACGTTCGAGGGGGAAATCATGGCGGATTTACAGACTCCTCCTCCCCAGCTCTGACGAAGCATGTTCCTAAAAAGGGCATAAGGGCGGGATCTTCACTGTAGACTTGGCCCTTGCGTGACGTGTAGCTCGCGCAGCTCCAATGCTAACAGTCCGACCCCCGTTAAGTACGAGATTTCTAAAATTTATCCTACGATAACCAGCCCGGTGCCTCTGATTGTGTCTAACCCAGCGTAATCACAGAATATCTAGCTGTAGACATTTCCAAAAAATTAGGCACCAGGCATTAAAGTTGTTTTAACGTGTCTAAAGTGCAATGGATTCCAATGGGGGACTAGCGGCTATATATAAATAAACGTTTCCTTTATCCTTGAACTTGGATCTTTACTTTTATATAAAGCCACACTGCGGAAAATTCTGAGGTGTAGCTGCTGTAAAACTGTAAACAACACGCCAGCGATGTTTACCAAACGATCATCGACTAGACACTGACAGAACTATTTTTGCAGAATTTTAAAGGTAATAGTGACAAAAATGCACTTTGTAGGACCAGTGAACTCCCTGGAAAAAATGAATGGATACTGCGTCACCAAATATTGTAATAATGATAATTTGGCGAGATATATTGTGCAGTCCTACTGTAATAAGCACAATCACACAGAGTATTCTCGCTCCTTCTGGACACTTCCTGGTCCGCTCTATCCACGCTCTGGTTTAATCCTATTACACGCGAAGCACAAAGGGCCTTAAGAGGGTTTAGCTGCCGCCTCACTGCGCTCAATCTCTCCTGTCACTCGCCTTTGCACCGACACGGCTTCAGACAGAGACGTTCTGCAGATTTCCTTTAATGCCCGCTATTGTTTGGGCTTTGGATTGGAAATAGAAATGAATGAGGCTCAGGTGAATGACGTGCTCCAGAGATGGGTAAGTCAACACGAGTCTCCAAATGTTAGTATAATACGGGTCATGACAGACGTATGGCAGCACTTGGCGCAACCCATTCAAAATCATTACTGCCGTGTTCGCAATTCAATAAAGTGTGCAGGCCGTACATGTGCAGCTGTTGCTTTTGTGCCTATGGATTACATTGTATTCCACTGAACTATGGCCTTTTATTATTTACCTTAATATAGACACTCTTAGATTTAGAACAAACAAATGTTCAGTGTGGGCAAATTTTGGTTGCAATTATGACACAAATACAGCAGTTATGCAGTACAATATTGTTTAAAATACAATAAAATATCCTCTTTTATAGCGTATAATTATATAAAACCTGCAAAACCTGTAGTTCAGACTCTGAAACGTATTTGTGTATTCATGATTTATGCAGGTAGCAGTTAAAATGCATATGCAGGTTTTAATGCTTTTGAAAATATGACTTATTTAGATGGATAACATCAGCTGCAAGTTCATCAGTTGCATAATTATCACTTTATTTCAGTGAAGCAGCAATTTGAATCAAGAAATGTTGGGCAGAAAAGTAATTTTTATTTGAATTTTTAATCTACTGACAGGAAGTGACATAGAAGAAGGTAAAGTTCCATAGCAGTTTGACTCACTCATTTCCCATTGACTTAACATGGTTGCACGGCAACAGTTTAAAATTGTTTACCTTCTTCTATGTCACTTCCTGTCGGTGTCCATAAGGAAGTGAAACTATAAACATCACAAAAATGGCCAAACTAAAGAAAACTGGGTACAATCTCTAGCAAAATCTTAAATATCGTGTTAACTGGGGCGACAGTGGCGCAGATGGTAGAGCGGGTCGTCTCATGATCGGAAGGTCGTGGGTTCGAATCCCGCCTCCTGACTGTGCACATTGTCGTTGTGTCCTTGGGCAAGGCACTTCACCCACATTGCCTCCAGTGTCTGCCTACACTGGTAGCCCCCTAGGAGAGACCAACAGGCCCGGTTTGAACCGTGAGGCCGTCCTTCCGTGGACCCACCACCTGCAGAAGGAGCCATGGGGGCTGGTGCAATGTGATATGGGCAGCTCCGGCGGCTGCCCCCACGACCCGGCAACGGACAAGTGGAAGAAATGGATGGATGGATGGATCGTGTTAACTCTGTTTTAGCAAAAGTTGTGTCTAATGTGTCATATGCACTTTAAGTCAAATTGTATTGCCATTTTAAAGCATGAATACAATCTTTTTAATGCCACAAACCCAACAAATCTATGCATTTATTATTTCTTAAGATTTGCAAACATAATGCAAATCTTTTGTAAATTTTGTATTAAAGTGCATATAACATTAGGCAGAGTAAAAAGTGGATATTTTAAGGACAACTAAAAACGTTGCAGAAAATTTCAACCATATTGCACCATATTTTTTGTATCAGATCAAGCATTTCTTAATTTTGGAGTTACGGGAAACGTTAACCTTTAATTTACTGTTTCTATTGAACTTTATTCTGGGCTCGTGATCCATTTAAGGCCTTAATTTTTTTTATCATAACTAATTTGATGTGTTTTTTTTAATGCTGTTAAAATGAATGAGCCTTGATTTGAAAAAAATAAATTCAATAAAAAAATGCTTATCTAATCACACGTGATTAGAAAATGTCATGAAATGTTTATCGAAAATTGTGCGGCCCTGCAGGTTTCAGCACGTTTGTTGATGAAACAGCTTTTGCGGTGAATCGGGTAAAGTCAAAGGACAAGTTCCGTGGGAGAAAAGAACAAAGAGAGACCCGCGTGAAATTTGTTTTCAATAAATGTCATTGCCGTTTCGAGGAGTTCTGTACGACACATCACGTAATAGTAGAAATTGAGCTGCCGTCACTGTTTCTCCAGACAACCACTGCAGAAGACGACCTGAAGCCGGAGGACCACCAGCACTTCCGGAGTATTGGATCAGCCTGTCTCTCTCAGGGTCAAAGCGACAAACTGCTACAGTTTCTTCAAGACGAGCAAAACCAGGTATGATCATCGTCCCAAACACAACCGTTCCTGACAAAAGACAATTAACCCCCAACTTAACTCAGCACATTTACTCCAGTTTGGCCCGACCCAAATCTAAAAGCAAAAAAGTGTGAAAAGAGCAACAGAAACGTTCCCGGAAAAGCAGCAATAACACAATGACAAAGCGACAAAAACACACGACTAAAAAGTTATGAAAAAACAGCAAAAAAGTGACAAAAATACAATGAAATAGTGACCAAAACACGACAAAAAAAATAAAATTAAAACACGACCAAAACGCTTAAATATGCGACAAAAAGAGTGGTGACAGCGTGACAAAAAAACGTAACATCAGTTTTGTAGGTCTTAGCTTTCAAATGAGGCGTCACATGTGGGGGGTAAGAGGTTATAGTATATGTGCAGCAGAGTAAGAGTTAGCCTCTAAACTAACATACTAAGGTTCCTCTCGCCCCTGACCCGGAGTCGAGGGGTGAAAACACGTAGATATCGGGAATATCTCTCGCTCCACTGATGAGCCGAGTCCTCTAAGTGCCCTTTGGACGTCCCATCTAACCACACTCCTACCTTACAAATGTTGTTGTGCTTTTAAAGTGTAAAAAAAACCCCACCATACTTTACAAATGCTTTTTGAAATAGGGTGCAGGTCATTATCTCGTGTTTGTGTTCTGTCTGCAGGGGATTGTGACGTCTATGGGCTGCACTCTTCTGTCTCCTCTGCTCTCCCAAATACTCGCCGCCGGGAAGAACAGGGACCACTGTCAAGCTGCATTCGCACATCTGACCAAAGTGGGCACCGCGACCTGCACGGCAACATGTCATACAAGTCACGTGTGTTTGATTTACTAAAGCCAATGATATATTACACATGTGTCATCACAGACCTGCCGCCCGAAGACGGTTTTCCACAGTCTACTGGAGCTGATCGATGACACCGACCCGGGAGCCATCTCTGAAACCATTACTACACTCACTCCACATTTACAAGCAGGTAAAAAGAAAACATCTAAACACTTGAGGAGGAAGGAAGACAGAGAGAGGGAATCTAGTCTTTATCCTTCTTCCAGGGTTTTAGGAACGATGAGAGAACCCAGCTTAGTACGCAACAGTAGCCAAAAACCCTTTGTTTATTTGTGGAACTCAACTGGACTAGGGCTGGATAACGTTAAACGATAACAGTATGGTATCAGCAAAAAAGGTTTAGATACGAAAGCAGGTACAGATAAAAAATATGATATCATTAGAGACCAAGGTCTGATGCCTATTGGGTCCAGGGACAGCATTAAAGGAAGTTACTTGGTTGTTTGACCTCAGATAAATTATATGATCAATATAATGCACAACGATGTGGACGAGGTCTCCATTTTTAGTCCAGTTATTTGTGATAATGGACACCAGTGCATTATCCCGCTTATACCATGGTCCCGCGAAATGAAACTGTTCACTGGGGCCTGTTTGCTTATTTTTTTAAGTGCTGGGCAGGAGTTATTTCACTTTTTAATCTGTTTTACCTGAAGCTAGTTCCAGCTCAATTGTTTATCGTTACTATGGAAACAGCTGCAGTGGCGTGATATAAAACGTGATTTAACTGTTGCCGGACTACATTATCACTTTTTAACGGACACCACCCTCCAGACAATCAGAATCAAGTATTCACACCAGCCCAGACTATGGTATGATTTAGATTAAGTATCGTTCAGGTATTGGTATCGAAAACCAAGTATCGTTAAGGTACCGGTTTGGAAAAAAATGTAACAGTATTATAATAGATATTATATTAGATCCATGAACAGTACACAGTCCTAACTGAGACCACAGTCTGCAGCTCAACATGCGCCTCTTCTGAGTGTCAGACACATGAAGGGGGTGTGAGGCATCGTACACAATCATCTGTGTGGAGGCGAGAAAGTCGTGAAGATGAATTGCATTTTTTGACTTTTTCGTTTTGTTTTTTTGAGCGGACAGGGGGCGGATGAGGGGGGCTTCCTTTCCGTCTCTTCTTGTTTTTCACTATATAATAAATTAATATGGCAAAAAATGTATTTAAAAAGATGCATTAGAACGTATTTACAAATGTCAATCAAAACAACCTTTTCAATTACAGCAGTGTATTTCTAATTCTGCTCAAGAGCTGCTCGTTGCAGTACAATTACTTGTTTCCTTCTCTGAGTCACTGTCGTTGTTGTGTCCTTGGGCAAGGCACCTCATGCATGTTGCCTGTCTGAGTGATTTGTGGTGGTCGGAGAGACCAGTGGCACAGATTAGTTTATGCCGATAGCAGCAAGTCCATTTTAAGGCTTACTGATGGTATTTTAAAGATACAAATACAAAAAAGTTACATGTTTATCAATTCTAAAGATTTGCAAACAGGAATTGAGAGTGCAGAGGGAATCAATAATGCAATATCTGTGCTAAAAGGTGCTTATAAATGCAACCGTGTCATTATTATAGCTCAACATAGCGTGAAATACAGTGAGGTGGCTCCCCCTAGTGTTTACTGTATGCAGTCTCACCCAAACCTTTGTCTCACCTTCCCAGTGTTGCTCAGACTGGACACGGGGCAGGCAGCCTCTCTGGGTCGGTGTCTGTCCTCTCTGCATGTCCAGCTGTCCCGCCTGCCCGTGCCCTACACCCCTGAGCAGGAGCAGGACGACCTGGGCCTGGGACGCTGCTGTTCGTCCCTCACGGCGTTGACCGAGCCCTTTGTGGAGAAAGTGAAACTGAACACCGGGAAATGGGCCACAACCAAAGAAGACGAGGAGCTCAGAGCCGAGATGCTCAAGTTGTAGGTTTCTGCTAGACATTTTATGAGGGGTCTCTGGTTCAATTCCCACCCAAGTGCAGTCACTGTGCCTGGGAGATCGTTTCACCCACTACAGTCGTGGTTGAAAGGGCATCATGGGGCTTCTCTGTGTGGCGTGTCCATGTTCTCCCAGAGTTTGCGTAGGTTTCCTCCAGGTGCTTCCAGTTCCTCTATATCTAAAAACATGTACAATAGGGTACCCACTGAAAAGAGATCTTGAAATATTAATGGAACACATTTCTTGCTTAAAGGTGTATAATGTAACTTTTTATTTGAAAAAAAAAAAAAAAAGGTTTGTGGATATTTGCAGTGACCCAGTGGCTGTATGAGTGGTTTCCATGGCGCCTTCACTTTCGATCACGGCGGTCTCTACAACGCTCCAGGATCAATTGTTTAGTAGGTTTTCTGGTGAGAGGATCCATCGGCAGTGAAAACCTTTCGAGCAATTGATCCTGGAGCGTCCTAGAGGCCACTGTGATGGAACGTAAATGCGCCATGCTGAGCACTCATACAGCCGCTTGGTCACTACAAGATAAAATACGCACAAATATCAACTTTTCGATAAATAAAAAGTTGCGTAATGCACCTTTAAATAACATAGAAAATGCATAGTGATCTGTGATAATTATCGGGAGCTAAACACTGAGCTAAACGTGAAAACTCGGGGCAAAATCCCAACACATGGGCTCAAAAAGAGGAAAAACATTCAACAGTATTTCTTTAGAGCAGCCATGACCAAACTTGAAAGCGTCACGGCCACCTCCATATATCCTAGATCCAACTGGGTCAACCAAAGAATGAATATTTAATTAATTATCTTTTAAATTGATTTATTAAACGATGGTAAGCTTTTCGTCATATAAAATACAAATTAACAGTAGTATTACAGTAGATTATAAAGTTCACTTTTGGAATGACTAGGGCTGGTAACTGTCTATTCCAGTAAAATTTGAGGTGAAACAAACCAAGTCACTTTCTTTAATGCCGTCCCTGGACCAACAAGTGTCAAAACTTTGCCTCAAAAGATATATTTTTTTCCTGCTTTTGAGACTTTTTATTTTTTCGATACCAGTAGTACCTAAACTTTATTTTCGATACCATACTGGTATCATTTAACGGTACCCAGTCCTATTAATGATTGATGACTGCTTTAGACTGAATTCTTTTTGTTGGGGGACTGCTTGACATTTCCGATCTATAACGGTGCTGCGATAAGTAATTTTTTGATAAACAATAAATGTATTATCTTTGTTAAGGAGGTTTTTGTCAGTTCAGATGAAAAACTTCTTGAAATCTTTTACATGAACTTAGTCAAGGTCTGAAAGCCAAACACTGTCACGCCTGTCTTAAAATGACAATAGACTTGATTTTAACATTAAAGAGGGGTATTATGCTTTTTTCAATCACATAGCACCAGTCTATAGCATACTACAATGATGACGTAACCTTCTGTTGGTCTGTATATGCAGTAAATTAAAATAACTGCCTTGAATAAAATTGCTCTCTCAAAATGGCTGTACTGAACGTCTTGAAATAGGCCTCTGTCTCTTTAAGAAGCTTTCCGACACGCCCCCTTCAGCACACTGCTGTGGCATCTAAACAACACTACTGTGCGGGGAGGGGGCTCTGCTGAGCTGAGGAGCAGTGGTTGGTGGCTTGGCTGGTGACGAAAGGTCCAGAGGCGTCTCCAGGAGGTGGGGGCGTTCCTAGGAGGACTGAGGCATAGCTACACCTAAAATGGCTGTCGTCTAAGTTTTTACTGATTACTCAAAAATATGTGAATGAGCCAAGGCAACACTCCAGGCATGTGTTTAATGAGGGAATGACATAATAACATGATATAAAGCTTGAAAAAGTCGATTTTACATAATACCCCCCCTTTAATGGTTTCATAAACTCAATTTCTTTCTGAAATGTTCGCAGCTGCATGATGAGTCTGAGGGAGCCATTACTTGAAGCTCAACTGGACAGGACCAGGATGTCTCCGCTGTGGACTTTTGCGAATGACATCATTGTACGAACCTGATATAAGCTGTAACTTTACTTCAACTTGACCCTTTTAACTCTAAGTGTAATATTTTCAAACAGGCGACTCTATCAGAAGTCCAGGAGCCTCTGCCGGACGTTTTATTCTTCAACTCTTTGAGGAAGTACGTGGCGGACAACGACCAGAGCTTACAGTCCAGAGCGTGTTTGGCTTATCTGCTCTTTGTGCAGCAGATCACCAAAGAAAACTTCCCTGCAGTTTTCAGGTACGATATGAGATCTAATGGATGACTTCTGAAGCAAAATTAGAAGTTGATAAACTATTCCCCTTCGCAGCCCGGTATTTATTCTCCAGAGCAACATGCAATACATCGATCAAATGCTGTGTAGGTAAGTTGAGTTCGTGCAATCAGAGTAAAGCTTTTTCTAACGAGAGAATAATGTTGTTTTCCTTCTTTTGTGGAACAGCAAAAAGGAATCCCACATACTCAAAGGACTGGTAAGAAAATATCTATTATTATGAGCTGAATTGTTGTTATTTCCTGTACTGTTCTGTATGAGTGAGCGCTGCACAATTCTGGCAAAAACGTCTAATTTCAGTTTCTCTGACAAATTTTGCTGTCGTGATTCAATATGAGCTTAATGTGATAATGTGATGTGATAAAATTGTCCTTAATTATTACTTAGTTTGGTAGAATAATGCCTGTTGAAAGGTATTTATTATGGTTCAGTGGCGCAATAATTTCACAAAGAAACGTAGGAAGAGGAGGGATAGTTCCATAGGGTAAAAATGTAATTTAGTCAATATTACACATTAATTATACATACAGTATTGCTGCATTAAAACATATTCTCTGCTTCATGGAGCTTTTCCCACATCGACAAAGCACAGACCTTTAGGCTGTGAATTTAAATGATATCAGGCTTTTTCAAACTGTGCCATTGGGAGGTCAAATGTTTCTTCTTTTCATTTGAAATTGGTTTGTGAGATTTAGTCATGATTATCTACTTTTTAATTAGTTTCAGGTTCATGTTTATCAGCAGTAATAGGCAAGGCGATTTTATTTATACGTGCATTTTGTACACAAGGCAACTCTATGCACCGTAATATTACTGTGACTAAAATGATGACGAAATTCTTAAGTCAGAACATGTTTCTAGACCTCAGTGCAGGTTTTAATCAAAGGACTCATAGAGATGGGACATTTTGTAAAATGTACTGTCTAATGAACAGCAGTCTTTGATTTTCTTAATACAACCATTGCCACAAAATAGGAGAGAAACTTCGCACATCAATTACTTGAGGCAGGTGCGTTGGAGATGAGGGAAATTCCAGCTTATATTGATAAAAAATTACTTCCGGTCCTGAGACCTTCATCAGGCAAATCTCAGGACCGAAACGTTGACCATATCTTAATAAACTATTTTTGCAAGGTTGGCAGTGTGCGGGAAGTAATTTTTTTTCTTAATACAACCATTAAAATTGTGACTTTGATTCACTTGTGCAGCCATACTTTGACACATATGCATACCTGTAATCCTCAAGATACTTCATAATCTATGTACTTACAAGAGAGAAAACCTCTTTAAGTATCAATTTAAAAAACCAGGCCAATCGAGCCAATAACCTTTTTGTCTTTCAGGCCCTTTACACTAAAAGCCTCGAGACTGTTGAGGATCGCAGTCTCCCTGTGAAGCTTCTAGAGCTGAGCTCCTTCTGCAGCGTCTCTCAGGTAAAACCAGTTTACCATTAAAAATAAATTACACTACTTAAACATCTGGTGATGTCTTTCCTCTTTTTTAAACTTGTAGAAACTTTGTTATATTCTTCACGAGTGCCCAATTAAACACCTGGTAAGCAAACAATTATTTTATTTAAACCAGATGAGTAATTTCTGATTAAAGTCTGTTTTTCTAGAAACAATCAGGTCTTCAGGTTTTCCAGCTCTTCATTCACAAACTAGACGCTGAAGCAAAACACAAGTTCTTCAGGTAACAGAAGAACGTCATAAGGCCCAGACCTAAATCTAGATATTAGTATTTCATATACATAACATTTGCATAACTTTTACTGGATTTTGCGTACAAGTTTGGTACATTTGTCTTATGATATCTTTCTTCCAAATCAGCAACGGATTTATCGTATAAAATGCAATGATATGAAAGTAACACTGTTACTGTTTTTCTATTTCAGATGCATGTTGAAAACCAGTAACCACTCGGGCATCGAGGGCTTCATCGTGAAAAACATCAGGAATGAAGTGGAATTCTCCTTAAAGGTAAACCATGACACAAAGTGAGTTCATAATGTTGAATCCAGGACCAAGTGGATTCTGTGTGTGTTTCAGTCTGGAAATGAAAATAAATGGTTTGTCGGCGCTGAGCTGTCGTCGTTGTTGGGGCTTGTGCTGTTTCTGCCGAACGCTTCACAAACAGATCTGCTCCACAATATGGACAAGTGAGTTCTTCCACCTAAAGTCCTTTTTGTAAATCATAATATTTAAATGTTACAATAGCATAGTAAAAGGTGTCTCTGTTTTGTAGGATAATGGAGAGCCTCAATCTTTTGCGGTACCTTCTTATGCGGGAAAAAGAATTAACAATTCACGTAAGAACGTCTAGGTGCAGTTCTTTTCCAGGTAAAATAATGAATATAGAGATTGTGTATATTCTAATTTTCTTTCAGACTGAGCTGTGGGCAGAGCTGTGCAGGCTGAGAGAGGAGTTTGTTAAAACGCTGAGAGTCTGCATCCGTTTATCAAGAGCTTACTACTCCTCTGAACTCAAAGCACTGCAGGAGGAGAAGAAACTACTGGCACAAGGTCAAACTACGCAACCTACTCATGAAGTACATGTTTCCCCCCCAATCATTCAGAATATAAACAAACGTATCCATAACATTGGAGTTGGAAATGTCTAACATGAAACTGGCTCATTTCCCTCTTTTTATTTGCGTAAAAGCGGCATGTACTTTCCATATTTAAGCCGATTTCCAATGTCCTCTTTGAACGTTCTCTTCTCCAGAGATCAGAGCCGCTGCAGGAGACAAAGCTTTAGTGCGAAAACTCAAACTGAAACAGGAGAACGCAGCCAACATGTCTCCAGAGGCCCAGCATCAGGTAAAGGAACATCCAGCCGTTACAGATTTAGTTATAGCGTCTGTCGTCGTGAGTGTAATATGTCTGACTGTGTTTTTGTGCAGATTTTGCAGAGCGCCATGGTGACGATTGACCTCATGGAGAGCCTGATTTTCCGAATTGAGGAAATCGCGGAGGAGAAGATAAAGCTTTAAAACATTTGAAATAAATGTTTGTGTAAAATCCTCCGTCCTATTTAGCCTACAGTCATTGCTAGATGTTGCTTTCTATGTAAATTTAGCAGTACAGTAATAATAAATTCATTTGAATAGATTAATCATCACTATTTGGGGCAAGGAGAGATTTTCAGATCGATCAGGGCTTTTTTAAATTAATGGCTGGATTTCCACTAAATGGGAATTTGTGTTATAATTTCAGTTTTGACAAAGCCTTCTTGGTGAAAGACGAAGAGTCCACTTTTCAAAATCACCAGTACAGATAACGACCTGAACAAATCATCTCTATGTTTTAAAATACAAGTTTGAACCAAAAAAAAGTGTATCTTAATATCTTTTTTAAAGAGGGGGTATTATGCTTTTTTCAATCACATAGCACCAGTCTATAGCATACAACAATGATGACGTAACCTTCTGTTGGTCTGTATATGCAGTAAATTAAAATAACTGCCTTGAATAAAATTGCTCTCTCAAAATGGCTGTACTGAACGTCTTGAAATAGGCCTCTGTCTCTTTAAGAATCTTTCCGACACGCCCCCTTCAGCACACTGCTGTGGCATCTAAACAACACTACTGTGTGGGGAGGGGGCTCTGCTGAGCTGAGGAGCAGTGGTTGGTGGCTTGGCAGGAGGTGGGGGCGTTCCTAGGAGGACTGAGGCATAGCTACACCTAAAATGGCTGCCGTCTAAGTTTTTACTGATTACTCAAAAATATGTGAGGGAATGACATAATAACATGATATAAAGCTTGAAAAAGTCGATTTTACATAATACCCCCCCTTTAAGCCTGTTAAGCCGGTGTTGTGTAAGGCAATCCCAGCTCCATTAAATTATCGTCAAACCGTCCAACAATAGCTTTTATTAACAGCAAAGATGACAACTCTATAATGGAATCAAATGCCACATTAAAAAAATAAATAATTCCTTATTTGAATTTCACATCATGTCTCGGAGCATCTCCCACACGGGGCTGTACTCAATGATGTGGGCCCGGGCCAGAGACAGCTGATCGCGAATGTTGTCAACGTGAGGTTTACTAGTGGCCTGGACAAGAAAGTGCCTTCGCTTAGCCATATTTATGACAACAGAAAGGTTTTGTGTGTGGTGCACTTCACCTTGGCAATTGCCAGCATTCCTTTGAAGATATCAACAGTGCTTCTCACAGGAAGGGTCCGCAGATTGCTCCCAAAGAACCTAAAGAATATATTATTAACTGAATATACTGTACATGTTACAATAGAGTTGGGAGCTTAAAGGAATAGGCCACCGTTTTTACATACTGAGATAATGTTCTTACCTTAGCTTTGACGAGTTCATCTGTACCTGTCTGGTCTTCACGTGTGCCTTCTGTAACGTAAACACAACATAGACGGCGTTAGCATTTAGCCTCTCTCTTCTCTATAGCTCCAAATGAGGTGAAGATAGAAGCTACCAAACTCTTCCACGTTTTCCCTATTTAAATATGGTTACATGAAGTGTTACACCATAAAGTATAATTACACAAAATTAAACAATGTGGATTTTCTAAGCGGATAAAAAGGGGAACTATATTGTAAGGCGTAATAATACCAGGAATACTTCGGCATCCGCACAGTAAAGT
This sequence comes from Neogobius melanostomus, assembly GCA_007210695.1. Taxonomy (NCBI): domain Eukaryota; kingdom Metazoa; phylum Chordata; class Actinopteri; order Gobiiformes; family Gobiidae; genus Neogobius; species Neogobius melanostomus. Next base: position 4,941,985 of record VHKM01000047.1, read on the forward strand.
GAAGATATTATTGCGCGGATGTCGAACTATTCCTGGTATTATTACGCCTTACAATATAGTTCCCCTTTTTATCCGCTTAGAAAATCCACATTGTTTAATTTTGTGTAATTATACTTTATGGTGTAACACTTCATGTACCCATATTTAAATAGGGAAAACAGGGAAGAGTTTGGTAGCTTCTATCTTCAACTCATATGAAGCTATAGAGGAGAAGAGAGGCTAAATGCTAACGCCGTCTGTGCTGTGTTTACGTGAGGGGGGGGGGGCACGCGTGAAAACCAGTACAGATGAACTCGTCTAAGCTAAGGTAAGAACATTATCTCAGTATGTAAAAACGGTGGCCTATTCCTTTAAGCCAATCATTATCTAAATATTAGGTGACGTAAAATCCGATTTATCGTATTTGCTGCAAACACAGCCTAAAATAAAAGCGCAAGTAACTTTAAAATGTGTATGTTCAGCTTCAGTCATGATTGTCATAATTTTGTTCCATTTTTTTTTATTGTTTTGGCCCAGACTTTGAACTTTATAAAGTCAATGCAAAGCAAATGAATTAAGATTTCTGTTTAACATTTAATGGAGCAACGTACTGTGGCAAAATAGTTTAGTAAAATACAGCAATACCAATATCATAATGTATTCAAGATTTTTTTTCCTAGTCACAGTATGAGTTGCATCAGCCAAAACAAGAAAAAGCAAAGAAATCGTAACTGTCCGTTTAGCACCTGTGTTGAATCAGGGAAAGCGTGTCCATTTCTTTAGGTCCGTTGAAAGGCGCGTGAAGAAGCACAAAGCAGTTGCGATGAACTTGGACAAATTTACTCAGCCTCTCGACCAGAACTGACTCCTGATGCTGAGGGTCTTGTGGGTCGACCAGCAGAAATGCAATTCCTGGCGCAAAAAAAGTATGTAGGGGACAAGAGTTTCACTATTCCTCATTTGAAAACCTCCAGAATTCAGTCTCTGAGCTTTAACAACTGGCATGAATTTAGACCTGATTGTAGACAGGTGCTGAGACTGTAGAAGTAGGAGAGTCCTGGCCTGACTTTATGTTCCTGCCTGGTTTAAACTATTGGATCTGGCAACCCTAACATAAACCTTGGAGCTCATTCTGCTCCCTCATTGGATAATCTATTGAGAAGTAGAATATAAATAAACATTTCTGAACAGTTTTTAGATCATGTAAAATGATTGTAATTGAGAAACAATATTTGATATGAACATATTAAACTCATATCAGGGGACATTGAACATTTCTGAACTGCCACGGTGCTGGGTTTAGTTTAGATAGATACAAGTTTGTAGACCACAATTCGTACACAAGTCAAGAATAAACATAATACATATTAGATCTACTTGTAGTCTATTAATTGAAGATGGCAAAATATAAAACAATGGTAAAAATAGGATCAACCATGTTATGTTATTAAAATACAGCTCCAGTCTTACCTGACAGAGGGAAAATAAAGGCCCCCGCCTCCACGCTGTCTGTGAACCTGATCCGGTGCTGTTGACCTCGGAGCATCCTGATTGTTTCATGATTCTGGTAAAATAATGACAATTATTATGTATCATTCAAACACTTTGATACAGAGTAATGTTATATGGGCTGTAATGGTGATGGTGAATAACAGTAGCCTAATACCAACATGGTAATAAAATAGGTATAGGAAACAAAATTATACACTTGTTATAACGTGTAACATACTGTGAATGTTGACTTAATATAATGCATTGCTGCATCTGTTAATATGTAACCAACTTAAATGTTAATCGTTTTGTAAGATAATAAGAACTAAAACAGTGTTATTGTTGCAACCACATTATTATTTAAGTTTATGAACAGGGGTGGGAGTCAATACGCTTGTCTTCTTCCCACTCCTTTTCGAGCTAGAGTGTTGATTATTTTATTTTTTTTATTTTTTTTCTGGCTTTTGTGCCTGTGTTGTGTAGCTCGAAATAAAAAAAATCTATCAATCAATCAATCAAATCAAAATTATAATTGAACTTTAATTTGCCAGCTCTTTTGATTGAATTTCTTTATTTACAGTTTCCTGCTTTACTATCATCTTTTACAGCGTTTGCTTCATTTTTACAGGTTTTAAAGTTAAACGTCACAACGTTAGCATGCTAGCTTTAGCCAATTTACAGTAGGCCTAAAAGTTTTCAACTTTTAGTTTTACCTCCAGTGAAGTGCTGATTATTATAGTCGTCCTCCACTGTGCCGCATTTTCATTGTATGGAGTTGCCATTTTTATTATGAAACAAGCAATTATTGAGAGAAACTACAGTAAATACAATCGGTGATCATAAAAGTTCTTTTAAGTGCGGGTGAAATTGCGATGATATTCCGCTAGAGGGCACTGTTGCCCTTTTCAGCAGGAGTTTATTTTTCTTTTGATTGTTTTATTAAATTACTTGTGTGATTGTTTAGCATAATAGGAAGTAGGTTTTAGAGCAAAGATTCGGAGTCCGTTGTAGCTATGAGCAAATATACTAAATCTAAACTAATCTGAGAAGACAGACAGCGCACCACATTTCTCTCAAACATGAACTTTATTTAAATATCACATTACATACAAGCCAAAAGGCAGATGTTTAGAAATTTCTCCAATCAGCTTTTTAGAAGATGCCCATGAGAAAAAAGATGGTTTAGTTGAACTTTTTTTTTTTGCTTTTAAATTTTCTACAGACTCAAAGTCAACATCTATTGGACAATCAGAAAAAAAAAAAACATACAAAAATATCTGCATGCGTTACATTTGATCTGTGTCAAGAAAGAGTCCACTGAGAGAAATACAAATAAGTCCCAATTGTTCTAAAGATGGCTGTTGAGTGTAGCTTTAACTACTATAGGCTAAATTAAGACAATATTATTATTTAGAAGGCGTCAACTGTGTGGTAGGCTGTAAGACTGTCCTCTAGGGTGACCTGTCCTTTTGTCCCCATTAAGGCCCTGACAGAAACAAGGATGAAAAGATGTCCAGTGTTTGTCTTGCCGAGTTGGAGGGCCCTACAAGTTATTCAATCAGGCTCAAAGGAGGGTTACTGATGATCGTGACCCGCTAGAAAATTGTGCACCCCTGAGAGATATTACTTGGGCGATGTAAAATGGCATTTAAACATTTTATATACTCTGAAAAGTGTGTATGTTTGTTTATTACATGTTTTGTATTGTTACAGGCGGTCACCCTATTCGTCTGTGCTTTTCTCTCAGTCAAGTGTCAGTGGTGCGTCTCCAGCTCCACGATGGTCCACTCGCCCTGGGGAGACGCCGCGTCCTCGGGCGAGAAGCTGGTCACGGTGATGCTGGTCGACGAGTCCTCCATGGGCGAGATCAACTCCGCCCAGCGCTTGAACGACTCCTTCTCCGGCGACAGGAACGCCTGAGTGTCCGCGCAGTCCCGGGACAGCGATAGGGTCTGCTTGATGAGATACTGCGCCAGATTGAGCTCCTCCGGCACCGGGTTTATGACGCCAAGATTGGACTCGTTATCGTTCAACAGCCGCCTGAGCAGGCTCCAGTCCTTCTCCGCAAATTCGCTATCGTCACCCGTGTCTTTCTCCACGTCTTCTCGGCTTAGCTTTTGCGCGCAGTTCTCAAACGACTCTCCCACGTCCATCTCGTAAATGGGAGACAACGCCTTTGCGGAGGGCCGGCGATTGTTGCAGATTTGGTCCATTCTTTCACAAGGACTGTCCCCTAAAAATAATTGACAATACTTGGAATAACAAGCCGACTTTGATACAGTTTGGGGGGACTTTTAACAAAAAATATATATAATACAATTTAACCCTTAATGCAACTGTCCTTCATAAATATCTTACAATACATCCAAGCTGTGACATTCATGGTCAAATGTAGTACATGTGATTGCACAAAAACAACCCTGATGAACCACTGAAAAAGGTAGACAGTTGCCTTAAAGGTGAAGCTCATAGGAGTTTTTTTTTCTGGAAGTATCTCTTTGTCCACAAAAGGTAAACAATGCACCTTTAATTCCAGCACCAGTGAAGTTTGTACTTCTTATAAAACAAAAATAAACTTGCAAGTAATCAAAATATAATCGGTAACAAGACTGAAAACCGGCACAAAACTCAAATGCAAGCGTGCTTCACTTGTCACAAAAATAGTTTACAGTGATTTTCTTTTTCATTTTTAAATGTTGTTTAATAGTGTAACAACAAGACTGTATTGTTTTCTAAGAGGTGCGGATTTTTCCCCCCTGAAAATCTTGGTGAAAAAGAGACACGGTTTGACCAAAGAACATTTCACAAACTGTACAGACAGAGGAAGCTACAGACGATACACAAAACCTACTCAACGCAAATTCTACAAAACATCTATCTACAGTCTACTGGAAATGACACAATGAATAAAACAAAGACAAAATAAAGGGGTGTAAAATAAGTTTAATGGCAGCATGCATGATGCAAAAGAAAAGGGCAAATGAAACGGAAGCTGGGGATGGATACGTTAAAGAGCTCAGCAAAGGGATCATTCAGTTCCACAGTTTCAAAAGCAGTTGCAGCAAGTATTTAGTGTCAATCATTTCTCAAGTCTTGAGCAAATTTGGTCATTTACAAATATTCAGACGCTTGATCTTCCAATTTAACATCAACAGTTCACTTTAAAACACTGTTCAAGTACTTTAAGTACAGACACTATTCTGACCCTGAGAAACATTAAATCAAAGTACTTCAGTCGGTTTACATTTGGAAAAAAAATACATTCAAATTTCAACATAGTTTTGACAAGTGATGGCACAAAAATACCCATTGTGAATTATTGATGTTAAATTGTCAAACATCCTCATTTTAATTCAGTCACTTACTGCACTGCATCAAACAAACAACAAAAATAATTTATTTTTATGTACAAAAAAGTGCATTTGTTGAACTATGTCAGAGCCTTGTCACAAGGCATTTTTTTTTTTAAACTAATACAATTATACGATGAGTCTTAGTGCACATTACACTGTTCCCTTTGTTTTTGTTTCCAAAACTACAGTAATGCCTTTCATTGAAGGTAGATCAGTTGATCACAATGTGATGGGCTTATCTCCATCTTAAAGGATATTAGCGTTGCAAATTCAAACTTACTACCGTACTGGGGCTGCACAATACATTATACGTTTTATAATAATGTGAAATTTAAGGCCAAATACATTACTGTGTAACTACATGTAATGGCAATACAATAAAACTCAAATTAGAGATGTAAACCTTTTAGATTTGAGTAAAAAGTAAACTAATCAATGTGTCACTAATGTAAAGCATGGCTTTTTTTGTTCTCCCCAATTTAAATGAATTTGAAGTATTTCAAGTGCGATTGTTGTAGAAATGGCCATAGTTGTTTATTGTGCATTTTAAGATATTGTGCATCCCTTACTACACAATGAACGTTCGGGATGAAAGAATGATTAACTACATTTGAATTTGAACTTTTCCTCTAACCTCTGCAATATCCTTTGTGGAGAGGGGGGTCATTAATGAACGGAGGTAAGGCTGGTGCAAACAGGGGTTACATGTGGCAAACTAAACCTTAATTTATAGGAGAAAAAGGGATTGGATTTTGGGGGTAGGTATTTTTCCGGGTAAGGGGTCCATGGATTTTTTTTTTTATACATTACCTGCTGGAGACTGTGCACCCTGCCGTGAGGTCAGCTGAGGTTCATTTAAGTCTAGATGCAATTCAGCTTTCTTGGTTTCTGTGGGGTTTTTGCGCGACATTCCGTTGCTATAGTGATCAGCGTTGCGCAAGTCGAGATGACACGGACGCTCTTGGGGAGGGTCCTGTGGCGGGCAGGGGGAATGATCTACTTGGGAATTTTTATCCTGCTCCTGGAGTTCAGTCAAAACACCGACTGGTCGTCTTCTTTTTCATGGCCGACTTTCTCCACCTCCATTTCCTCCTCCTTCTCGGGAATTGTACCGTCTGGTTCAAAAACATCGCACGGCGTCGTCGTCGTACTAGCGGCAGCCGCATCTGGCTTTTGCCGCGGATTTTCGACGCCCGTGTCTTCTCCCAGTTCTTCGCATTCGTCCACGGAAAGCAGCACGGATCTGCGGAAGTTCGGCGTCGGCTGATACTGCTCTTGGTTTTCCTGGTCTAAAGTTTCATCGTCGAAAGCCAAGTTTACGATCCCTTGGAAATGCGGGGATGGTTCCGTGTTGGGGATGACTTCCACTTCCGACTTTTCATCTTCCGTTTCCTCCTCCTCCTCCTCCTCTTCCTCCTCGTCTTCCGATGAGAATAACTGATGTTCGGGGACGCTTTTCACCGTTACCGTGGTTTCGACTTCGGAATGCTCCTCCTCCGCCTGCACTTCGTCGCGATGCAGCCAAGACCTCGGCCTGTCCTGCCTCGCGGCCTCCTCGTCGCTCGTCGTTTCCATCTCTCTCCCGCGCACCCGCACCTCCACCCTCAACCCGCTCTCGTACATTTTCAGCTCCTCCGGCGTGCTCGTGTCGCTGCTGCTCCGTCCAGGAAGTCGGGGCATCGCATCGTGCCGCATTTGGAGACGCCGCCCCTGTCGTTGGAGAAGTCGTCGTCCTGCGAGCCGCCGGCGTCGTAGTCCTCGGATCGCGGCTTGATGTCGTCGGACGAGGTGGCCTGGCTGCCCGTCTCCGATTCCGGCGTGATCTGGGGGTGCATGCCGCTCCAGGAGTCTTCCAGAGGAGTGCTTCCGATGCTGCATGGAGCGCTGCTTATCGGGCGGTCGGTTTCTTTAGGGGATTTGGTCTCGTTGACTTGACTGGAGAAGCTAGCCTTTGCTATAGCGTCCACAGCCGGTTTAGGCGCCTCTGTGTTGACTGATTTCTCTTGAGCCGATTTAGCTGCTTGAACATTAATGTCATTTGTAGCAACTTTTTCCAGATTCTCTTCTTTTGAATCTAATTGTGGCAAATCCCCCTTGCTTTCCATCTCTGTCTTATTTTCATCAACATCTTTCTGCTGCTGCTCTATACACTCACCAGTCCTTAGTGTAGCTACGTCACTCTTAGCATCCTGATTTTTACCATTCCCAGCCTCTCTTTCCTTTGTTGCTAATTTCTTGGCAGTGGTTGTTGTTGCCGTTTTGGGGTTCGAACTGGATTTCGGAGAGGCTGTTTCTGTGGTAGCAGTCTTAGGTTTTGATCCCAGTTTGGCAGTAGTGGCTGGGGATTGCTTGGCGTTGACTGAGGAAGCTTTAGCGCTGGGTTTAGCGCCGGGTTTAGCTGAAGATCCAGAGGCTGAAGCAGGTTTTGCGGTGGTTTCTTCTTTGGAGTGTCGGCAGCCGTTTTGTCCGCAGACGGTTTAGGTGCATCCTTGTTGTCTTTCTTAGGAGAAGGAGGCTTTTTCACAGATGAGCCGTTCCTCGAGGCTAAACGTAAAAAAGAGTAGATGTTACATAATTGTTTGGATTGTATTAGGACATTTGTAAGTCTAATTGGAACATAATGGAGCTCAAACAGTCTCGCCCAACTTGAAACCCACATTGATCTCGGAAGTAAATTTCTCATTCATTTGTGCACTAGATTAAAAGAGGATATGACAGAGGCTGATTGGATATGTGGTAACTACTGAGCAGTGCAAGTGTTTGCAATAAAAGGAAATACCAAATGTAGCATAACCAAAAACATCCCTCCCATTTCTCCTAAATACTCAATTAAAATTATTTAAAAATCTATGAAAAATAGGGAAAAGATATGGAACATTTTGATTTTTTTCTGGAATTAGAGCAGTTTAGAAGTGTGCGAGTCTGTTGGGCTACTTATTAGATCTATGATTATCTTGTGCCCATGCATAATAAGAAGTGATGTGGCCGCTGTATGTGACTGTTGTGGTGAAGAGGGAGCTCGGGGGGGCAAAGGTCGATCAACGTTCTTACCCTCACCTATGGTCATGAGATATAAGCACCCTTAGAGATAGAATGGAGGAGCTCGTAGTAGAGCCGCTGCTCCTTTACGTCGAGAGGAGCCAGCTGAGGTGCCCCGGGCATCCGTTTATGAGCCTCCTGGTTGCCTCCCGGTTGCCTCCCTCAGGAGGTGTTCTGGGCATGTCCTATTGGGAAGGTGCCTCACGGAAGACCCGGGATACGCTGGAGCTACCATGTCTCTACAGCAGCCATTCCCAAAGTCCAGAACATCACTGCCCCCTTGTCGATCCAAAATTCTCTCGGGGCCCCCAATAGAAAATAATTTATCCTGGAATTTTCGTATTGTTGTACAGCTAAAATTACATAAAAAGCGACATCTAGCAATGAGTGGAGTTTAAAACTGGTTTCAAGTAATACATTTTAGCGAATAAATGTATTTTTCCTTTTAAAATATATATTTTTTCAATGTACTTGTTTTCTAGACCAGGTTTTTGGGGCCCCCCTATAGTGTCTCCAAGGCCCCCCAGGGGGTCCCGGACCCCACTTTGGGAACCACTGCTCTACAGTATAAGCTGGAGGAAGTGAGTGTGGAGAGGGAAGTCTGGGCATCTCTGCTCAGACTGCTGCCTCCACGACCCGGCCCCGGATAAAGCGGAAGAAAATGGGTGGACCATGCATAATAAGTCCTGCACTATTAGATTGCATTTCTGCATAACGTTTTAATTAAATATTATCTTGACTTTGTGAGTTTACCTGTTGCAAAAATTAAAATAGAAAAATGTATATAGGTTAAATATCTAACCATGGGTGTCCGCTGCTGCTCTTCCTTTGGTGTCCGCTCTCGTCGGGGCAGAGGTCGTTTTCTCTGCTCCCATTGTTTTCGCTTTACTGTTCTCTCTGGCACTGGGCTTGTTTGTTGAACTGAAAACAGGCATAGATTAAATAAGTTTAATAAGATGCAATTTGTTACATACATCTGCAATTACAACAATGCTACACAGCGATTATAAATGAGGTATTATAGAATGTATAAACAATGACAACAAATCTTAAAAATAAATTGTATTAAGTCAAAGTTAGCTCAGTATCAGCACTTTTTTATGACGTGAATATAAGGTTTCCCAAGAGAAGGCGGTTTGTCAGATAATTAGCATTTAAATATATAAGAGCAGGAGTTATAAAACTGAAACGCTGTCATCTTAAAACGCTTAGCCTCTAAACTGACTTGACCCAGAAAGGCAGAAAGTGCTAATATGAATTGCTGATTTTGGGGACACTATGAAATATTAATGTGGTTTTAGTCGGTGATGGACGCTTAAAAAAAAGAGGATATTTTAACATTGACAACACTTTGAAGGGCCAACAACAACAACTCATCCAGAACTTTTGATGCCTTTGAGAACAAGGTAAGCACTCGTTTATAAATAGCCATCTATATATGAGGAGCTCTTTTCCAAAACGCTATAAATCAATTTCAGTCGTTTTCAGGAAAAGTACATTTTTTACCTCCACCCATACATTTTGTTAATATTCAATTTATCCTGTTAAAATGTTTCTTTGGCTCAGTCTGAACATGTTGAACAATGATTATTAAATCAAACAACAATTTTGTTGATTATAAATTCAAAGTTAATTTTATTTTTTTCCAAAACGCTATAAATCCATCAATTTTCTCCCCAAATTGTATGGATTGTCTTTTTAAATAACAAACAAGAGAACATGCAACATATAATCAGGAACTCTTAATACTATAAATGAATACATTAAATGCTTGCAAATGCATGAAATAAATAAAAGCCAAATAAATTAATAGTAAAATAAACCAAATAGTAAAAATAAAACGTGGAAGTGAACCGTGCATACAGCCCAATATTAATTTACATTGCAAACGCTCTCCCAGCGGCTGGAACATTGACGGGTTTTATTTTGTAGGGACAACAGGAAGCGTTTCGCTGCTGTTAGCGGAACATGACATCGATGTCAGTGCAGATTTATGTAGTTTTGTTGTTACTGCGGGCTTGGATTATTTGTTGTTATCTCGTGTAAAAGGCGAGTTTAGACGGAGCGTTTGTATTTGTGATCGATCATGAGACCAATGGCCGCTGGCTGCTCTGCTTTGTGACCGCAAACACTGGAGGCCGCCATTGCTCTTCCATTGCTGTAGTACCTCCATTTGGCCGCTAGGCCCCCATTGAAAAGCATTGGACTTTAGACACGTTAAAAACAACTTTAATGCCTGGTTTCAATTTTTTCAACACTTAATATGGCTACATATTCCTCCTGAGATAACGCTGGGTTAGTCAAAAAAATTGAAACCAGGCTGGTTTTCGAAATATATATTTTTTAATCTCCTACTTAACGGAGGTCGGACTGTTGGCATTGGAGCTGCGCGAGCTACACGTCACGCAAGGGCCGAGTTTACAGTGAGATCCCGCCCTTTTGCCCTTATTAGGAACATGCTTCGTCAGAGCTGGGGAGGAGGAGTCTGTAAATCCGCCATGATTTCCCCCTCGAAAGTGGTCATTATGGTAAACGGGGAGGAGTGAGGAGGAGCTGTCTATTCTTTTTAACAGTCTATGCATGAGACAGACCCGAGAGAAGACGAGACGCTCGCGCTGATCGGAGGAGTTATTTTGAGGCGTGGGACTTTACCTGCACACGGAGCCGCTGGATGTGATTCCAGGACGCGATGGTGACTATTAAAACCCTGGAGCGTCACACAACATTTGTTGCTTGCCCCGTTTCCAAAAAATAGTCACAGAAGGTTTGAAAAGTGGCTAAATCTGTGTCAAAGTTACGCTTGGATCAGCTCCACTCCGCAGCGCTGGGTCCCCGTGTGTTTACCTCTTGCACGTGGGTTATTGTTTACACTACTTTTCTTTGTCCAGTCGGCGTTTTCTACCCCAGGTGTAGGTCTCACCGACTCCTCAAGGCCATCAAAAGTGTTTACACCGTTTAAAGCACTAGTTTTGAGGAATGAATGAACATAAACAAACCTCTGTTCAGAGCGCCGCCTTGTTGGATTGTGTTGAACGCTCACGAGAGGATGTATCGCGTTTAGGCTAAAAAGAGGTTCGGCGCTTATCGCGGTTTGGAAAAGAACAGCATCTTGTACCTACATTTTAACAAGGAAATACAGCAATTTGGCCTGAAACGTTGATGGAGCAGTGAATAGGTTCAGTACACAGCAAAATGACGTGACAAACTCATTTTTCTCAAAAATGGCGTTTATCGCGTTTTGGAAAAGAGCTCTTCATATTAAGTCAGTGCTCTTGTATTGATCTTCCCTGTTGTGAAAAACTGCAATACAGAGGTTGCATAGAATAAAAAATGTTAAAAACCTATACATATTCAGCTGTGGCTTAAATGTACTTATTGTAAAATGAAGAAATCTCAACAAAACAGGATAAATGAATGAACAACTTCTAGGCTAGTGCGACACGTAGTACTTCACCTAATTTTATTTTTCTTTGGAGGCTAAATGTGTAAATACTCATCGTCTCACCTGCTAGTCTTGGTTGGCTCCGTTTTCTGAGGAGCTTTGTTGGCGCGGACTTGTTCACGGTCTTGACCTGCTGTTTCGGTTTTGCACCTGAAAAACAACACATGCAATTAGCAAAGTTTGGAGAACTCGAGTCAATTCAAAATCAGTTTCAGAACATTATTTGTTTATTAGTGATTTTGTTGATTTATTCATTTGAATTAGGACAGTGCATATTGATTAACATGTGAGTAGAAAACCTCAATGAACCAGAATTAGCATAATAGCTAAATTGCATCCGTTGTCCTGAGGCAGGTTAACCTCTTAACTCCCACCTGAACTGTCCACATTATCTCTAGGTTGGCATTACCCAAATCTAAAAGCTTCATGTAGAAAAAAAGTGTGAAAACGCAATGAAAAAGTCGCAAAGAAAGCACAATAAAGTGACAAAAGAGCAACAAAAACGCAACAATAAAGTGACATCAACAACACGAGGAAAAAGATCAGTTTAGACTAATTTTGTAGCTTTCAAATGAGGCGTTACTCTGGCCTGTAAGCTGTAACCTCCAGTCGAGAAGCTTTTAGATTTGGGTGAAGCTGAACTGGAGAAAATGCGCTCGGGTAAGGCGGGTGGTAAGAAACCTTAATTGACAGAAGAAACATAAAGACCCAATACATGGAACACAGTCACAGATATTAATCATATTTCTTTGCAGGGCGTCGACTTGTCTGACGTGAGCTGGACTCCGGGGGTTTTCACTTTGATCCCAGCAGCTGCCAAGGACAACTGTGTACTTTACTGTCCCTGTCTGCTCAATGTATCAACATGACAGAGGCTCAACATTCATCATATTAATTAGCTGGCCGCTGCCTTCATGGTCCAAGTGATAATGCAGAAAGCTGGCTGGGACATTGGGGTTTTATTTGAGGCAGTAAATACAACTTATCTGGGATCTTAATATTGGACTTGAGCTGAATATTAATGGGCTGTTGAACTTTTTGTTTTAACTTGAACATTTAAATCAACATGCAAGTATTATTCCATGATTTCTGCACTTATGATTAGCTGAATCTCTCTTCCTATTGTTAGTCACCTTTCACACTGTCCAATAAAGCTTACAGGCCAAATCATCTAGTTCAGAGCTTCTCCAAACCTTTCACACAATGTACCACAGCTACTATACCACAAAAGCCACTTGTTTAATAGTAAATAAAAGGCTTGAACCTGGCACAGTCTGGGCGTCGTTCCTGGGGCTGCTGGCTCCGTTCTCCGGCGAGGCGCTGCCCGACGTGGAGGTGGCCTGAGCCGCGGTGCCATCGGACTTGGCTCTCTGGACCTTGGAGCCTGGACTCTGAGCGGCCGAGGTGACGTTTGGAGGAGAGGTTTTGGGTCTCGCGCCAGGGTTTGCCTTCTTCTCTTGGTCTTTCGTCCCAGCTGCACTTCTGGGGCCGTTTGCGCTCACCTAGGTGTGGCACACAGGCAGATGTTACAATAGTGTATGATTCAGTTCAAAGCGGAAAAAATGTTACTCAAGCTTAAGAGATCGTCATTTCATTTGGGAATGTCTTGGAATGGCTCCTGTTTAATTTGTTCGAGAACAGACTAAACACAGCTAAATAACAAAGCACTATTAACTAATTACAGTGGGGGAAAAAAGTATTTGGTCAGTTCCCCATAGACTTTCTATTGGATTTCGGCCAAATACTTTTTTCCCCCACTGTAAATATATAGAAGCACACCTTGCCTTATTTTTCGTCGTGATTTATTGTTAACAAGTAAAAGTGATTCCCTGCAAACCCGTCTCCCACTCTTGACGAAAACGACACACAATTTGGGGAAAGTATCAACCTGGGCCTTTTCGAGATCGATTTTCATGAGACTGAACGCTCTTTTAAAGACTTATTTTAAAAATGACAGCATTAAAGCTCGGGTACCTGATTTTTCTTTTAGTTTTGGCCCAAACCCGTTTCTAGGTCTTTCACGCCCCGTGTACAGCTTTCAGAGGTGGCAAAGGGAAGCAGGGGAGACCAGCCAGAAAAAATAAACTGCACTTGCAATTTAGATTCTACTTCCATCGCTCAATACATATTTAAGTGAATACAAAGCAACACAATGCAGATAAACTGCTCAATAAATAAATAAAATAATAAATAAATAAAATAAATGTGTTTTTTGTTGTTGTCGTTGCTGTGTTTACAACATACTCTGAGGTGGCAAAAATAAATTTACTAGGGCCGGGACTTTTTTCGATTAATTGCGATTAATTAATTACATGAGGTTTAGTGCGATTAAAAATATTAATCGAAATTAATCACTTTGCTTTCCACACTTCAGTTTCCTTTTTTCCTGCAGACGCACAATTAATGGCAATATTGCACTGGTCTGTTGGACTTGGTTGAACAAAAATAAACAATATTTTGTTGCTTAAAGGGATACTTCGGGATTTGACATAGGGCCTCATTTCCTAGTTATCCAGAGTGTTGTTGATGTCTGGAGATATTTTTTTCTTAAATTCATGCAGTTCTTATATTTGAAGAGTCTAGTTGCGCTAGGCTAGAGCAAGGCTAAAGCATTTCTATGGTAACCGCTAGCCTGCATTAAAAACAGTCTGACCCACTCCACAGTGCACCTGAGGTAAATCACTTATAACGCCAGACTAACCATATAAATGTCTGTGTCGATAGAATAATTTTAACCATTTTGCATTTAAAATAACTTATATTTGAGCAGCATAGCTCCGTGGCTGTAAGCTAACGCAGCGGCGGAGTGATCTGCGAGAAAATAGTCCCTCAAAATGCGGTAATTCATGTGATACAAGGTCAGTTATATTAAAAAAATTATTCTATTAACACAGACATTTATATCGTTAGTCTGGTGTTATAAGTGATTTACCTCAGGTGCACTGTAGAGTGGGCCAGACTGTTTTTTAATGCAGGCTAGCGGTTACCATAGAAATGCTTTAGCCTTGCTCTAGCCTAGCGCAACTAGACTCTTCAAATATAAGAACTGCATGAATTTAAGAAAAAAATATCTCCAGACATCAACAACACTCTGGATAACTAGGAAATGAGGCCCTATGTCAAAAATCCCGAAGTATCCCTTTAAGCTTATGTATTCAGTCATTATTCAATGGTATACTAAAAATCCTTATGAAAAAACTTACTTCTCACTGTTCTCAGGTCAAATATTTATATGCGATTAATTTTGATTAATTAATTACAAAGCCTCTAATTAATTAGATTAATTTTTTTAATCGAGTCCCGGCCCTAAAATTTACACTACAACAAGTCAGGTAACCCAGCATTAAACGGTACATTGAAGAGTGTCTTGGTCTTTCCTATATTTCATTTTGAATAGATATGGTTGATCTTCCATTTCTAAAGTTCTTTTGATTGTATTGTATTGTATTAGTCTGTTTAATGGTAATGGAGACAGGAAAGCATTTTGTTGCGATTTTTTGTGTGTGTGGTTTTATTAATGTGCAAAGTGTATATCTGTGTCTTGTCTAAACCATATTGTCTTTTTCCTTTTGGATAGTATTCTTCACATTCTATCCAAACCTAATGTGACCTTTTTAATCTTTAATCCTGCTGCCGACTCGTCGAACTGATGAGCCGGATTCCTGACACTCACCACGTCTCGTCTGGCGCTTGTCCCGTTGACGACCGGACTGGCACCTGTTTTGTTTTGGTTGCCGTGGCGCGGTCTCCGGGTTTCTTCATGCCTTTGGCTTTAGGACCATCGCCCGGTTTGGGGGCCGTCCCGAGCGCGTCGGATTTCATGGCCGAAGCAGAGTTTTGGGAGGAGGAGGAGGACGACGATTTGCCGATGTTGGACACTTGTTTACTTTGTGTCCTGTTGATAGAAGGACTCTCAGGAGCAGGGGAAGGGCATTTTACCGCCCGGGGCTGTTGGGACAAAGACACAAGTATTAGTCACGCACTGGACAAGAGTCAATCATCTGCCCGAGGAGCTTACGTCAGCCAAATATGAGTTGACCTTCACCAGTTAAAAAAGCTGTTTCCATAGAAAGGTTTAGGACCCTGGTGCTCGAACAGTTCACATTATTTCAGACAGAGTGCAAATTACACAAATTCACACTAAATAGGAAAAAAAAAACTGTAAAGCACTTTGGTCTGCCACGTGTTGTAAAGTGCTATAGAAATAAACTTTGGTTTGATCGATTGAGCAGACTCTCTGGGGGTCATTTATCAAAAGATGTGCAAAAAGGCGCGTGCAAGCTGAAAAATAAAATATGCTATTTTGTGCTTGTGCTGATTTAACATTTGAAATTATGTTTATTGCAGTAATAGGGCCACAAATCAAATATGTAAATAAGAAAATACCACATGAGTAAAAAATGCATGAATGACCGTGCTGCTGCTCCACCATTGCACATGAGCAAACGCTTAGTAAATAAGCCCCTTAGAACTCAAATACATATATACATAGTTAAGCAGCAGAAAAATGTTAGTGCAGTGTTTAGTTCCACTTTAAAACAACACCACTCATTCATCAAATCTCTGTCATAGAGAGCAATGGAATTGGTCTGCACACTTATGTTACAAAGAAATATAAGTAAATTTAGTACTTTCATTTCATATTATTATTTTATAAATGTGTATTGCTCATTTAAAAGGCACACTGCTTAACATTTTGGATCATACAGCCAGCAATACAAAACATGCTATACGGAGTTTAAAAATGTTAATATAATGGATTTTCCTCCCCAACATGTTCCAGCAATGTCCTAATGTATAGAATAAGCCCAGACCTATTCACCACAACTGCCTCTAAAATCCTGCACTGTCACTCAAAAAGGTGTTAATTTGGGTCCGAAGTGCCGTCATGCACGAGCTTAATATAGAAGCTGCAGTTACGCGTAAGACCTGAGGTGGCAGTAGTGAGTATAAAAATGTCAACTTGCATCTAGTCCCTTTAAGACCAGCTAGCTACAGAAAATGCTATTTTTGCAGTGAGTAATCAAATAATGGATTTGGATGAGCTGCCTTTAGTCAACATCGCCATGGAGACGAGCTGGAGACATCCCCTCTCCAGGTTAAGTTATAGTTAGTTCTAGGGCTGGGTACCGTAATATTATTTTATATACAAGTACTTTAACGATATTTTGTTTTCGATACCTATACCTGAACAGTACTTTTTTTGATACCTATATTAAAATATCTGTCATCTAGAACCAGAAAACAAAACAATAATATTCATTTACTTCCTTTAATGCCGTTCCTGGACCAACAGGCATCAAAACTTGGTCTTCAAAAGATACAGTATAACATTTTTGCTCAATCTACTTTTGATATTTCTATTTATTCTGATACCAGTAGTACCTAAACTTCTTTTCCTATACCATAGTGGTATCCCAGCCCTGGTCAGGTCAACTGATAAACGTCATACATGATTTTAACATCAGGCCGCAACTTAAAGCAGAACCAAGTAACTTATGCCCCTACAGGCCATAAGCGTCACTGCATGTTGTGTCTTTTTTTTACTCATTAATTGTCCGTGACAGTAAAATACTACGCTGACTGAAAAGACAACGGGAGAGAGGGATATTGTACATTGTGCCACAACTAAATTACACAATAGAGATATTTTTTCCGCTCAAACTTGGCTGTAAACACTGTCAAAGTGGTACTAGCCCGCAGTTAGCTTTGCCCATTAGCCTGTTAGCTTCTTCTTCTTCGTGGTTCTATTGTATTAGTGTGTATTGGTGGCTCCGACCCGGTGGCAGGCAAGTTAACACTTGTATTACCCCCAGAGGGACTACGAAAAGGATTTATTAAGGTAAACACGTTACTTAGTACTGCTTTAGTAAAAACAAAGTAATTTAAAAAAAGAGGTCTGAAAACCACTAGGACTGAACTATTTCAGGCAACACTCCTCGCCTCCGAATGACTCAGCCACACTCCACATAAATTACTACAGAAAAACACGACCTGAACAAACTAAACCGCCGTCCAAGTCCCTCTCTTCATCCATCCAGTCAATGTGCGCCTCTTGTGTCAAATTCCTTCGCGGTCGCTCCACTCCGGCTTATGTATGTATGCTGCCTGTACATCCAGCTGTTCTTTTCGTGACCACACTGAGTTACTGTGGGGTGGGGTTTTAGGACATATGGCCGCTGATGTACGCAGTGATCGCTGAGGGATTTGCTAAAACTATGCAAACTATCCGACCGTTTGTCTCAGTACATGATATACATCTGTGCAAATTCATGTCTGAGGTAGAGCTGGAACAACTTGAAATCTTATTTATTTATAGGACTTGTTTGAGAACAATTCTAATCTATTCTAATCGGAGTAGGATCAGGTGTAGGAGCTTGAACAGTGGTGTCTGCTGTTTGTCCTAAAAGGGAAAACTCAACATGATACTTTAATTACAGGACTATTCTCGTCCTGTAAGCCTAGACAAGACGGCTTTTTGCTGTTTTATATACATACCGTTCACAAGTTTGGGGTCACTTAAAATGTCCTTATTTTTGCTTTTTTCATTGAGGATAACTTTAAATCAATCCGAAATACAGTATAGACACAGTTAATGTTGTGAATACCTATTCTAGCCGGAAACGGGTGATTTCTTAATGAAATACCTACATAGGTGTGCAGAGGCGCATCGCTCCAGTGTTCTAATGGCACATTGTGTTAGCTAATCGTGTTTAAGGGTAATCGATGATTAAAAAACCCTACAATTATGCTAGCACTGCTGAAACTGTTGTGCTGATTAGAGAAGCTATAGAACTGGCCTGGGTGACCCCAAACTTTGGAACGTTAGTGTATATATTTTTAGCAGTTTTCACAATGGAGGTCTAAAAGGCCAAGTGGACATAGTGTGAGAGACCTTTATTATACGATTTAGCCTTTAACCTTATTTAGATTCATAAATCAACTAATGAACTGAAATAATTGCCTGGACGGAGAAGGTCAAGTCGGGCAATTCAATGACTGCTTTTAATACAATTATTTTATTATTGTGTTTTGCATCCGTTTATTGTTTGGGTTCTTATCAAAAACATGTAGCCGTTGTTTTACCTGTGAGCTAGAAAACACTGGCTTCTTCCCAAGTTTCCTATTGTCCCCTGTATCAATTGCATCTGTGAGACAAGAGAAAAAAAGGACACTCTTTTATAGAGAAACGTAATCACAATGATTAGTCCAAACACACTGCATTATGTGTAATTTCATGACCTAGTGATACGTATATTGCGTATGAGAAATAGAAAAGGCGATATTCGATAAGTGTTTTGCATATCACGATAACAACATAAACGGAGTAGTGTACATGAACAGTGAAAATGTGTGAGCAATTTTCATCTAATAGTGCCAAAATGAGACTTTAAAACCGATTGAAACAAGGGCAAAATTGAACTACAGTAAATGAGGAAAATCACGATTAAAACTAATAATAATAATAATAATGCATTTTATTTCTTAGGCGCCTTTTAAGACACTCCAGGTCGTCTCACAACAACAAGTAAATTAACATCAACAATTAAAAACAGTTAAAATACAATGTTAAAACAGCATAAATAAAAAAGGACGATGTAGTTGTGGTCACAGTGAGTAGGCTTGTCTAAACAGATGACCTTTTTCAGTTTTTGCATGTGGCTGTTAGGCAGACATTTAGAAAACATATATAGCGATATATTGCGCAGCCCTAATTTGTAGGAAAGGCAATGATTCAAAATGTTTATCTTAAGATATTGTACAGCAAATGGATAAGTCTAACTTCGCATGTTTACGCTTTCACCACAAAGACAAACAAATCAGATGGAAGTATTGAACAGCGATTGCAGTCCTTAAACCAGTATCATCCAGGCGTGAGAGCTTTCGCACGTTACGATCTACATAAGACAACAAGCAGTGCCAGGTAAGGGCAGAGCAGCGCTGACAGCCTCATAAATTATTCACGCGCTACATTGCAACACATTGTTAGGTTAGATCGCAGGGGGAAAAAACAACAGGCTATTTGTATTTATCGAGGCCATAAATCATCTGCAGTCACAAAGACGAGGCTCGACTCCCGCCCTTTAAAAAACAAGCATGGCGCTGCTGTGCGTTTGGGTATGTCTGAGCGCACCCACATCTGTGCAGCCGTCTACCGGGAGACGGAGAAAATCATGACTGGGGTACGACTCGGGATCGCCTCGGCTACTCGGTGAAAGCAACTTGCAAGCACAGTGACGGATCCCCGAGCACGCAAAGCCGCGGCCGCATCGCTACGCCGGTTAGTAGGAGGGTGAGGATATGCGAGCCACGCACGATCTGTACTGGTGTAAGCGGCGCGAGGAATGAAAAACGCTGATCGGTAAAAGAGCTGAGCAGTTCCTTACCTGCTAAAATCCTTTCTCTGTGCCGCGGCGATAAGCTCTCCCATCCTTGAGTGTGGCGAACAGCGTAAAAGGTCTGCAGGAGGAACGTCCAGAGTCGATCGTGTAGGCTGCAAATCTCCTGCTTGAATGGCTTTCGGTAACACACACAGGACAGTGAGAGAGGAGAGAGAGGGGAGAGGAAAAGGGAAGGGAGGGGAGGGCAGAGGAGAAGAATGGAAAGGGGTGCGCTACAGCTCAACGAATCAGCAGCTGCTTCGGGAACCTTTCACCATGGCAACAAAATACCCACCCCTCCCCTCCCCTACCCCCTTTTTAGTCTAACCGCGGATCGACTCGAGCTCCCCGGAGAAGAATCACTGATTTCGCCGCCCGATTGCTGTTTACCGGTGGTGCATGTGCAAAGAGATAAAAAAAAAAAGTAGCATTTGAAAAAGGGGTTAAGAGGGTCGTAAAATGTCCTCTCACTGCTGGATGACTGCGCACAGATCGGAGATTAGCAGCGGCTGGAGCGCGTCACTGTCTGTGTCACTCTAATCCATAGTGCCATACTGTACAGGACTTAACCAGCCGGGTCACTTTCTCCTTTCCGCCAGGCCTAATCTTGTTCCAACGTACAAAAAAAATGTGCACCTACTCACACAATAAAGAGCACACGAAGTAATTGGCTTCACTGATTCAACATGTGAAGGTTTGCGATAATTGAAACCCAATTGCATAGAAGTAGATACACACGGAATGCAAATATGGAAAATTGATGGTATGTAGAAAGTTTAGCAGTGAAAAGGCACAGCGCACCAATGATTTCAGCAAAAGAGTATGACAATTAAATACCATTCAAGTAACACGGATGTAAAATGCTGAATGTGTAAAAAATGCTCTTATAGTAATGGGTCAAAGAAGGGCTGAATTATTGCAGTTCAGGCAAAATACTCTGACATCACTATAGACATTCACGTCTTGATGCTCTTGTGTTTGTAAGTAACCAATAGTGGAAGAAAAAGACAACACTGGGAACGCAACAATCCAAAAGAAAAATCTAAAAGTGAAATACTTGAGTTTTTAAGACTACTAAAGTGGACATGTCATGCACATGGAGCCTTATCCTTATTTTGGTGCCTCAGCTTTGATATTTTACATTTTAGAATTTGCAAATATGTCTCTGTAAGAATTAAATAGTAACAATGAAATGCAGGCGAAAGAGCTGGGGAAAATCTTGACTGGGGCTCCTCCTGCTGGCAGCTATAGGAATAATTTTCTTAAAGAGGGGGTATTATGCTTTTTTCAATCACATAGCACCAGTCTATAGCATACTACAATGATGACGTAACCTTCTGTTGGTCTGTATATGCAGTAAATTAAAATAACTGCCTTGAATAAAATTGCTCTCTCAAAATGGCCGTACTGAACGTCTTGAAATAGGCCTCTGTCTCTTTAAGAAGCTTTCCGACACGCCCCCTTCAGCACACTGCTGTGGCATCTAAACAACACTACTGTGCGGGGAGGGGGCTCTGCTGAGCTGAGGAGCAGTGGTTGGTGGCTTGGCTGGTGACAAAAGGTCCAGAGGCGTCTCCAGGAGGTGGGGTGTTCCTAGGAGGACTGAGGCATAGCTACACCTAAAATGGCTGCCGTCTAAGTTTTTACTGATTACTCAAAAATATGTGAATGAGCCAAGGCAACACTCCAGGCATGTGTTTAATGAGGGAATGACATAATAACATGATATAAAGCTTGAAAAAGTCGATTTTACATAATACCCCCCTTTAAAAAGTAACTTCCAGGTTGGATACGGCGAGGTGAGCAGCTCCAGCAGTGCGTCATAAACACACTTCGAGCACAGAACGGCTCAAAATCGATAATGTTCGATTATAGATTTTAAAAATGTGGAAGACCGTTTTTGGGCTTGAACAATGAGTGTAATCAGGAAGTACAGAACGAGGCACTGGCGCCGTAGAAGAAGAAACAGCAAAATTTAACGGTTTTGTCCGAGGATTAACTAAAAACTGCATGAATGTTGTGAAATACTCCTCCAGGTCTGTCTTTGACGAGGGAACGTCGTTAAAACATGGTTCAAACCTCGATTTTGCATGATATGTCCACTTTAAGTAATTGACCCAGGGTAGAATGACACAAAACCGCCATTAAAGCAACAATACAAACACAGAATATTCCATCTCTTGCTGCTTCCGTATAAAATCGATGGACAAAAACTAGGACAAAGCCACAGGTAAAACCACAACTTAAGAAAAAACTCAACCGAGACTAAATCAACGCTCAGCCAGGACCAAAACAAAGCCAAGACTCGCCAAGGGACCAGTTCTGGGCCCATGTGATTTCACCTCTTGTGGTCTGGGTCTGGTCTGGAGCGGGGCAGGGTCCTCGTCCACTGCGTCTCCGCAGAGCCAGTGCACGGCGGAGAAGAGCTCGCAGCTGTTGTCCACCGTGACGCCATCTTTAATGGACGCGCACAGCTTCCTCAGCAACATGGGCTCCGTGGTGAACTCCTCTCTCTGTAACGGGACACGACAGCTACAACAACAGCCTCAAACCAATCATCCAATCCAAGTGGATATGCTTTTGGATTGACCACTTTTTCTTCCAGAACCCATTTGGGTGATGTCGATCCCTGATAAAGGTGCTGAATTAATTAACGCTGGCTTTTATTTAAAGGCATGATAATGCTCAGTGCACTGTATGCTTTGAGTGTAGTTTGACCAATAAGAATCAACGTTGGATTCACTCCTTCAATTTCTATAACCTTTGTTGTTTAGCTAGCGCATTTTGTAACAATTTTATCCCAAATATGTACTTAAATGTCAAGCATGATGAATGACATTGTACCTAAGAATGTTATAACATGGTCATAATGTAAACAGGAGAGGGACCAGTCATTCTACTTTACATTATGGTAATATGATTAATAAAAAAATTGTAAATTAACAACAAATATGGTTAGTATTGATTGTATTTTATTCCTATCTTTCCTGTTACTGTCCTATTATTACTGTGCTGTAAAGTGCAACCAAGACTTCATTTGTGTTAATTTACTGCAAAACAAAATCCTATGTATAGATAGTTTTAGGTATATCCAAGGTACAAGAATCTCGCTTGAGTTTTTTGAAGTCCTACCCTGCGCAGATCCTGAAAGGCCTGAGTGCGGATGACTTTGGGCAGGTGTTGAACGATGTACTTGAGGTTCTCGTCCTGGAGCTCAGTGACCAGAGTCTTGACCTGCTGAGCCCACTTCACTTCGGGCAAACTCCCGATCAGCTGCTCCGTCCCACACAGCAACGTCACCGCGCTCTGCACCGTCTGAAGGGAAATGGCCCAAAATTTCGCTGTAAGACGTGTAACAGGCACCGGGAAAATACCATTATGTTACTCATATTCAAGCGTCTCTACACTGGCTACTGAAGAAATGTTAAACCGGTTTCTATTTGCTCCCGGCTGCGGCTCGGGCTCTTAAGGACAGACAGGATGTTTTCTGTCAGAACGCAAAGCTCCAGATCTCTCTGCCTCAGGAGATCAGGTCAGTCGACACAATGGTTTCTTTTAAATCACAGATAAAACTTACTTTAGAATGTTTTTTTTGTATAATGTATTCATATTAAATTGTTTATATTTTATTGCACTTGTTCTGTAACTGTTTCATTGTGTTGTTGCTTCATTGATTGAGAATCTCAGTGCTACATAGATAATGGTACATATTATTATTATTAGGAGTAAGGCCATGTCCAGGATATAGAAGCAGTAATTGCTGTATTTATGATAGGGATGTCAGACATTGATTCTTCAAATATTTGTAGATGTCACAATATATTAAGATTAATTAAAGAATAATCGTTAGAATTTCAAGAACAAAATTTACTTCTAAATATTCCCCAAAGATCATAAACCTAAGTAAATGGATTCTTATGAAAGCAAAAAATCTGAGCCGGTATCCATTTGAACCCAACACAGCCTACATATCTAGAAATACTCACGAATGATAATAAAACTGGATGCTCCATACAGTTTAGAGCAAAGTGTGTTTGACTATGACTCGTCCAAAGTGGGTCTAAACTAAAATCAGGAGGACTATTTGAAACCAGGCAAATGTTACATTTACATCACATGAAGACAACAACAATGTGGAGTTCTAGGAAGCATTGAGTTACATACATTTAGTAAAACTCTATTATTAATGGTGCCTTGTGCAACTTTTTATGCGGGAAAAACGTTTGATATTTGCGCATGTTTGACCCAGCGGCTGTATGGGTGGTCAGCATGGCGCCTTTACTTTCCATCATGGTGGTCTCTACAACACTCCAGGATCAATTGTTTTGTAGGTTTTCTGGTGAGAGGCTCCGTCAGTGGTGAAAACCTTCCAAACAATTGATCCTGGAGCATCCTTGAGACCACTGTGACGGCACCATGCTGACCACTCATACAGCCGCTATGAGACAAGGTAAAATACACATAAATAGCAACTTTTTTTCCCCCCACATAACAATTTGCATAATGCACCTTTAAAAGCTTGTAGATAAATGGCTCTTATTCCTTGCAAAAGCAATGCATGTAACACACAGACAGCAAAATGTGAAATGAAATCAAGGTTATTTCTATTGATCATCACGTGGACGTTCCAAATTGTTTTCCTGGCAGACGGAGGCGAGTGTTTTGCCAAGTCTGTACGGGGCAAGTGTTTTTGAGAACACAATGCTCCGCTTTTCTTGGCGCTGAAGAAAGACAGACTCCATTATCAACTCTGCCCCCGGTTCCCTCCCCATCTGTCTGCTGGCTCATAATCCTAAATTAGCTTGTCTTTAATAACAGAGAATTGAATAAAGTGAGCCTTAATTAGATCACATTCAAATTTGCTTCCTGTGTGGACAAATCGCTTGAGGATGAGTTGAGGATATTTCTGCAATTGTAAAGGGAGGGAGGAGAGAGACGTAGAGCGAGAGATCACTCACCATAGTTTCGACAACAGCAGTAAAGCAGACTCTCTGAAGCTCCGGGGATAAGAGGGAGAAGTTTCGCTCGGACCACGTCTTCACGAAATGCTCCGCGATCCACCTGGAAACAGACTTGCTCCTTTTGGTGTCTTTGAACTAGAAGCGTCTTTGTCAACAGCAGCACAGCAGGGCTACATCCGGAGCAGTCAGATAAATGCCTAATTTCCCTGACCTAAATTTGCAGCGATCATTGTCGACCTATTGCATGCTATAATTAGACAATATCGGATCAGGAAGTCATTGGGAAAACGACTGTACCAAAGAGATAGTTATTGTGAACACTGAACACAAGCATCCTGCATAACTGAGGCTGGAAAACCTACTTTTGGGAACCTCAGCAATAATATCTATGTAAAGAAAAGACAGTGAGGAATGCGAGACTGGGTTGGTTGGGATTTCAAATTGGCATGGGGCGCCCTCAGCAGGCAGTAGGGGGAAGGACACATTATTGAACAGTGACAACAACAGCTTTCTTTAACTGCATGATCGCGAACTGATGGCGCTGTAATGAACACAGTGAGCGCAGAACGGCTTAGAATAGGTTTGGTGATTTTGTGATTAATTTTGGTGATTAAACTTGTGGATGTTTCGTGTTCCCTGTGATGCGATAAAATCCAGGAAATACAGATCGGAGTGCTGAAGCTGTAGAGGAATAAATTACCAAAGTGAACAGGATTACTCAAAATGAGGGCACGTTATATCATAGTTAAAAGCTTAAAGAGGGGTATTATGCTTTTTTCAATCACATAGCACCAGTCTATAGCATACGACAATGATGACGTAACCTTCTGTTGGTCTGTATATGCTGCCTTGAATAAAATTGCTCTCTCAAAATGGCTGTACTGAACGTCTTGAAATAGGCCTCTGTCTCTTTAAGAAGCTTTCCGACACGCCCCCTTCAGCACACTGCTGTGGCATCTAAACAACAACACTGTGCGGGGAGGGGGCTCTGCTGAGCTGAGGAGCAGTGGTTGGTGGCTTGACTGGTGACAAAAGGTCCAGAGGCGTCTCCAGGAGGTGGGGGCGTTCCTAGGAGGACTGAGGCATAGCTACACCTAAAATGGCTGCCGTCTAAGTTTTTACTGATTACTCAAAAATATGTGAATGAGCCAAGGCAACACTCCAGGCATGTGTTTAATGAGGGAATGACATAATAACGTGATATAAAGCTTGAAAAAGTCGATTTTACATAATACCCCCCTTTAAAAAAAGTGCAATATAAACATGTGATTCAGCACACCAGAAACCTAAAAAGAACATTTTAGGCTTTCAAAT
This sequence comes from Neogobius melanostomus, assembly GCA_007210695.1. Classification (NCBI taxonomy): domain Eukaryota; kingdom Metazoa; phylum Chordata; class Actinopteri; order Gobiiformes; family Gobiidae; genus Neogobius; species Neogobius melanostomus. The sequence goes on from VHKM01000047.1 coordinate 4,967,945, forward strand.
TGTAAAAGTCCATTTCAAACTAGAATAAAAGTAGAATGAGAAAATCAGAATAATTCATGAAGATTTCGACCAATCAATTGTCACCCCAAAACTGAACACTGTTATTCTAACAAACAGATGGGGATTTGCAAAAACACATTAATAACAAAAAATGCAAGTAGGACAACACAAACCACTAACAAGATGATAATTCATGCCGAATATCCGCCTCGACAAGACAAACGGAAACACCTAATTTTCTCCCAAAGAACTTCAGAGTCTGAGTTACAGTGAAGATACAGGCCATGAACAGGTCTTTAAGGAGCTTCCTAAACATTACAAATGCAATGGAAGCTTATTTGTATGACACTTTTCACACCCAAAGCACTCCACACAATGCAGGGGATTTGTACTTCATTCACTCCACACACGGTGGTGGTTTCCCCTGGGGTAACACTGACAGAATGTGTGCAGATATGTGCATTGCCTATGTTAAGGGATGCAATGAAGCAGAAAGCGGACAAGCAGGAAGAGACGAGCAATCCTAAATGTAAATAATTTCTGATTTTCTTTCTGACACAAGTGGGGGAATTTAATTGGGTCTGGGTAGGTAAACCTAAAGGGTTTCTCGACCCCAGAGCAGCGGTTTTGGGTCAGTGTGAATCCAACTGCAGCACTTAGGGCTGAACGTAACAGCCGCTCCGAGACTTAAAAGGCTTTTAAATGAATACACATGACAGGACATTTGGATTTACTACTCTGACGAGGCAAATGGATCAACTTTACATCATCAAGGTACGTCTCTCCTCGGCCATCTCTCTCTCTCTCTCTTCCTGCTGTGCTGAAAAGCTTTGCTCTCCATGTGCTCTCTCCTCAGCATCACTGTATTCAACCACGGTTATAAAGCCCATCATTGGCATAAGCGGTGAGTGAAGATGAGCATTGTGATTTTGGTTGCCCCCTCTTACCTCTTACACTGCAGGTTAAGGTTGTGAAGGCCTAAGGCATGAGTGAGGCACAGGCACTCCAGGACCCCCTTCTGAACCCCATCGCTCGGCTGCATGAGAAACACAAGCAGACAGTGTTTATGATACAAGCCAGTCACTGTTTCCTGTGGGTACTTGTTATCGAAAAGATGCAATCAATACCGGGAAACAAACATCTATTACAGAGAAATGGCCTGTTAACTGTGCGTCGACCGGCTGTAGAGAGTCACTGGATACTGTTTAATGGAAGAAGTGTAGTTCACTGACCTTGGGGAAGAAGCGACAGTAGTCTCTGATCAGAACCATCTCCACCACGTCTTTGAGCCCGTCCAAACCCAACATGTCGGCCGCCAGCACCACCTGACTGTGGATAGAGCGCACGACAGAGGGTTCAATGTGTATCATAAACCTTTGGCTTATTTTAGATATGTCCCAATACCTGGCACTGGCTCCTGAAGGCAAGTCCACAATAGCTCCATACATGAACTGTAGCAGTATTTCCATCTCCTCAGGCCCCAGACTAGAAAAGACAGACGGGTACGTCAAATACACAATGTACTTTGCGGTTACCAAAACACAAAACTTGAGAGACCCAGTGATTCAGAAAAGCCTGTATAGATTAGACATTTTTTGTTGTCTTTTTGACGAATGTCTGCAGTAAAAATAGTTGCAATTTCTGTGTTGTGGATTCTGTCTCTAAGGAACAATTTGATTTTCTAACAAATTTTGATTTAATGCCTATTACAATTGCACAATTTTTAATGACTTTTAAAGAGGGGGTATTAGAGGGGGCACCAGTCTATAGCATACTACAATGATGACGTAACCTTCTGTTGGTCTGTATATGCAGTAAATTAAAATAACTGCCTTGAATAAAATTGCTCTCTCAAAATGGCTGTACTGAACGTCTTGAAATAGGCTCGTCTCTTTAAGAAGCTTTCCGACACGCCCCCTTCAGCACACTGCTGTGGCATCTAAACAACACTACTGTGCGGGGAGGGCCTCTGCTGAGCTGAGCTGGTGACAAAAGGTCTAGAGGCGTCTCCAGGAGGTGCGGGCGTTCCTAGGAGGACTGAGGCATAGCTACACCTAAAATGGCTGCCGTCTAAGTTTTTACTGATTACTCAAAAATATGTGAATGAGCCAAGGCAACACTCCAGGCATGTGTTTAATGAGGGAATGACATAATAACATGATATAAAGCTTGAAAAAGTCGATTTTAAATTTTAAGGCTTAATTTTGACGTAATTCATTCAATGACAATTAATGCTTTTTAATGCCCCGCGGAAACCTTGCAATAGTTTTATTAGCAAGGTCACAAGCAGCATTACTGACAAACCACTATGAAGCTGCTGTGAAGTTTTTGGTACACCAAGTTTATAATTTCCCTGGAGCCACAAGTTTAGGACACATTTAAATGACGAGTTCAACCCCTGCTGCCACTGACGTCTCTAAAGGTCTGAGTGACTCATTCTGAATAATTTAAAGTCATTGAAGGTCTATACATTTCTACTTTTTATTCATAACTTTCGCATCCAAATGTACATCACACAGCCCTCTCTCTCTCTGTGGCTGCGGCTGCCTGGGGCCCACTTCACAGGTTTCCAGCTCGCACTAGCGCACGCTGTTCATATTTCTGACAGGAGCGTCCTCCCCCGTTAGCCTCACATCACTAACGCTGAAGACAGAGATACATCTTAGAGTCACAGGGGATATATACAGTGCCTTGCGAAAGTACTAATATACCTTTAACTTTTGCACATTTGGTCATGTTTACAACCCTAAACGTAAAGAATGTTTTACTGAAAGTTCACACACAAGTAACAGACAACTGTGAAGTCAAAGCAAAATGATACATGATTAAAAAAATAGAAAAGTGAAAAGTGGGGCGTGCATAAGTATTCATACAGCATTTTTCGGAGTGCATTAAATTGCCTTTATAACATTCCTAATGACTGCAGAATGTTCACACCTTGCCCTAACCATTAAATAGAGGCCACCTGTGTGTAATCTACTCTCAGTATAATTCCAGCTGTTCTGTGAGGGCCTCAGAGCTATGGTCAGAGTGTATTGGTCACTAAGCAACATCATGAAGGCCAAGGAGCACACCAGAGAGTTCAGGGATAAAGCTGTGGAGAAGTTTAAAGCAGCGTTAAGTTATACAAAGATTTCCCAAGATTTGAACATCTCACGGAGCACTGTTCAATCCATCATTCGGAAATGGAAAGAGTATAGCACCACTGCGAACTTACCAAGACACGGCCGTCCACCTAAACTAACAGACCGAACAAGGAGAGCACTGGTCAGAAATGCAACCAAGTGCCCCAAGATAACTCTGGAGGAGCTGCGACATACTGCTGCTGAGCTGGGGGAATCTGTACATGGGACAACTATAAGTCGTACTCTATACAAATCTGGCCTTCATGGACGAGTGGCAAGAAGAAAGCCATTATTGAAAGGAGGCCATAAGAAATCCCGTTTGAAGTTTGCTAGAAGTCATATGGCGGACACAGCTACCATGTGGAAGAAGGTGCTTTGGTCAGATGAGACAAAAATTGAACTTTTTGGCCCAAATGCTTAGATTGTAAAATATCAATCATCAAAGTGGTTTATGAGCCACAGTTATGTAGGATATTTACACTTTAAAATGATAGTTCTATTACTTTTCTATTAGTTGTAGTAAGAATTTATAGTTGGACTTTTATATTGGACTATTGCTGCTGGTACAAACTTAAATGCTTATTCCTTGAATAGGGTTCTTGATGAAAGCCGAGAGCCGAAATGTCTCGTTTGTTTGAATGGTCTTTCATTTCAAGGTTAGTGCATGCCGCTTTCCTTTGTTTGAAATGAATCAAGCTGTTCCCTTTTACCTTAATCGGAGGTGATTAAGGTAAAAGGGAACAGCTTCACCTCCCCTTACAAAATGACTCACACGTTTTTAAAAAGTTTGATTTTACACAAGTGTCAGGGGCTGCACAATTAATTGCGTGAACATTTTTTATAATGTGGTTGTATCAAAAATCTCCAAATGTATTTAATCCAAGTTCTTTCACAGCTGAGACTGTAAGACTTTTTGTTTGTTACATCATTCAGCAAGTGGTTTATAAATTCCTTTTTTTACCCTTCCCCAAAAAATATTATATTACTGTTAACATATTCTGACATTTCAAAGCCAGTGGCCTTTTATAATTATGAGTCAAACTGTGGCCAGTCCAAAGTCACCTCTGTTTAACGGTTCTGAATAATTAATACTGAACATGCACTGATTCTGCTGGATTTGTTCGGGGAAATGAAAAGCAAACAGATATTAGTCTCAGAGTTGTATTATCGACCCTTGCGCTCCATCGCTCTGCTCTTACCCCTGCAGAGTGATGCACTGTCTGGAGCTCTCCATCCAGCTCCCGCTCAGCATGGCTCTGAAGTACTGGGACCGAGCGCACAGCACTGCCCTGCAACACACACAAGCAAACAGTAAAGAGGAGAACCCACACCCCTGTCGCCTGATCGGTCAACATGAAGTGACAGGGGCTCAGATGTGCACAAGGCACGGCTAAAATATAACTGTGTGTTCGGAGGTCTCTGGAGAGTGTGTTTATTTGCAGATTCTAACAAAAGTAGTGTCAGTGTCATTGGAGCAGAATTAATTATAGCCTTGGCTGCAATCTGTGTGAATTATTTCCTCATCAACGGGCAGAAATAACACAATTTGGGATTGTTAATGACAAAATACAAAAAGGATAGGATGTTTCTTGTATTTTAAAGTATAGCTCTATCTTTTTACAATAAGGATGACATACAACTGCTCTAGGGCTGCACAATATATCATTAAAAATATCGTATCGCGATATCAGGTGATGCAATATCCATATCACAAGAAGCCGCAATATATCGCAGCATTACTAAAGTCTTCATCTGACTGAGATACACACATTTTTCTTGCAAACTCAGCCAAAAACAAACAATGTGTTGAATTTATAAATGTGTAAACGTTAGGTTTTAGTTAAACATTTACTAATTTAGTTCAGTTTTACTGGTAGTCTTGTCTTAGTCCTGATGTCGTCTTTCTTTAAGTCTTCTTTTGACACAATTCGTTGAAAAACTAGTTACTTCCAATTTGTGTTTAATTAGAATGGAATACATGTTCAAATGGTTTAGTAAAATATCGCAATAATATCGTTATCACAATATTGCACAGCCATATTACATATCGCAAGTTACTTCAAAATCATTCAGGCCTACTGTGCTCATATGATATTGCTAACACAATTTCATGTCCTGTAGTACTAGCAATACTATAGGCCCTGTAATATTCCCAGGGATGTCCAAACTTTTTCATCAAGGGCCGCATATCGAAGTGTACAGTACATGGCGTGGAGGGCCAAAGATTGGTGGTGAGTGCAGTTAAACTTTCACCCAGGTACATTTAAGTGAGGTTTAAACTGTGTCCCACACATGGACCGTTAAAAAGAATAGACAACTCCTCCTCACTCCTCCCCGTTTACCATAATGACCACGTTCGAGGGGGAATTCATGGCGGATTTACAGACTCCTCCTCCCCAGCTCTGATGAAGCATGTTCCTAATAAGGGCATAAGGGCGGGATCTCACTGTAGACTCAGCCCTTGCGTGACGTGTAGCTCGCGCAGCTCCAATGCTAACAGTCCAACCTCCGTTAAGTAGGAGATTTAAAAAAAATTATTTCGAAAACCAGCCTGGTTTCTATTTTTGTGACTAACCCAGCGTTATCTCAGGAGGAATATGTAGCCATAGAAAGTGTTAAAAAATTGAAACCAGGCATTAAAGTTGTTTTTAACGTGTCTAAAGTCCAATGCTTTTCAATGGGGCCTAGCGATGATATGGAGGTACTACAGCAATGGCGGAGCAATGGCGGCCTCCAGTGTTGCGGTCATAAAGCAGAGCAGCTAGCGGCCATTGGTCCCACATCTTTATTTAGGCTTGGAGCCACAATGTCAGGTTTGACTCACAATAAAATGTTTTGAGGTTTCAATTGTGAGGAATTATTAAACTTGCAGTAAAAAGTACCATCTCTGGAGATGTGTGTCAATTCAACAAGAAGCCTGAGGGCCACCCTAAATTTGTCTGAGGGCATCATTTGCACTATGGACACCCCGGGTATAGGGTAATTTGTCATTCCATTATATGACAGACGGTAATCTTAGAAAAAAGAAATTACTAATTATCAGGGCAGTTACAGAGAAACAAAACATACTATACACATAATATACCATGAGATCAATACCATGATACAATAACTAAATATTGTGATATTGTAATGAGGTTTATACTGTATATAGCCGTAGACATGCTGGATAACACAACAACAAGAACTGCCACAAAGTAGTTTTAAGAAGCACAATATGAACTCTGAAATAAATTTGCACAAGCCAAGGTTTGAAGTCAAAGTAATAATATAAGTCTTTGTAGGAGATCGTACAGCCCTGGCCCTGCTCAGGTATAGAGCTATATTTAGTCAACCTTTATCATCTTTCAGACAGAAGACGGGCGACAGAAGCAACGTAAAGGAAGCTGCACGGGTGCCACACTGACAAATAAAATCCAGACGACGCTGTATTACTGCCTGATCTAATATTAGATTGTTGTGTCTGAATATTTCATGGGAAGGGCACTCTGAAGCAAAGTGAGTGCAGCAGCAGTCTCCTCTAAAAGGCTATCACACCCATCACTGCAGCACGGGCAGAGGCGGACGACCAGGCTCATCTCGAGACGAGGAGGGGTGTCTCCATGGAAACTTCGGCCGGACAAACTGACCACCGTCTACTGCTGCTGCCGCACACACTGCAGGTGATATTTTGAGCTGTTGCGACTTAAAAGTGGTTTTGAAAATTGGGCACAGCAGCAACAAAAAAATAACTGCTTTATTGAGTACTTATGCAGTGGCCCTTTAGGTTCAAACTATAGTCAAGTACAGTCTCTTCTTGTGTACTTGGGCAAGGCACACCAACAATGCCGACTAAAGTCACAGTAAGTAAAATGGTTGTAAAATGCTCAGTTTGGCCCTGAATGAGACCGAGCACATTTTCTCCAGTTTGGCATTACCCATATCTCAAAGCTTCTTGAAAAAAGCATCAAAATAGCGACAAAAACAAGGATGAAAATGCAACAAAAAAGTGATGAAAGTGCAACTAAAAAATGTGACAACAACACGGTAACAACGGAAGGAAAAAGATCCGTTAAGATCCATTTTTTTCATGGTCTTCACTTTCAAATGAGGCGTTACACTGGCCTATAGGCTGTAAGCTCCAGTCAAGAAGCTTTTAGATTTGGGTCCATCCATCCATCCATTTTCTTCCACTTGTCCGTTGCCGGGTCGTGGGGCAGCCGTTGGAGCTGCCCAAATCACATTGCACCAGCCCCTATGGCTGCTCCTGCAGGTGGTGGGTCCACAGAAGGACGGCCTCATGGTTCTAACCGGGCCTGTTGGTCTCTCATAAGGAGCTTCTGAACAGCTCTTTGTCTGACCCGTCACCTAGGACCTGTTTGCCATGGGAGACCCTACCAGGGGCACGAATCCCCCGAAAACAGAGCTCCCAGGATCATTCGGGCACTCAAACCCCTCCACCACGTTATGGTGCGTACAGACCAAACGCTGACACGCCACCAACTTCAATGTTAACCCTATGTAGACGTGCTTCGACGTGCTTCGAAATGTAAGCAAAGCCGTCCGCGCGTATGAAGCGTAGCAAATGCGAGCCGATGATGATTAATGCGCGTCAAAGCCAGGGAGAACAGCGCGGTACATGAGCAGCGATGCCGCGCCCACTGCTTCATGCACTCAAGTAATCACAATCTACACGTGCGTTCATTTACGCCTTGTTAACCAATCAGGGACTGGGCTCAAAGAGTGAGCACAAGCGTCACCTGTTACCTGCAGCAGTGGCGCAAAAAGGGCATACGCAATATATGCCTTTCATAGGGGCGCCGAAAGTGATGTGTCGGTCGCGAACGATCCGGCTCTTTTGAACGAGTCTTTACAGTGAACGATATGAACGGGTTCGCGGAGTATTTTTTTTTTATTCCTCTTTGGGGGAGGGGCGTCACTTTAGTTGTGCTTATTTTGCGAAACAAAAGTCACTGCTGGAGTGGGGCAGAGAGGACTGGAGGATTGGCAGAGGGACAGTCATCTCCACCCCCCACGAGGAGCTCAAAGTGAGCATAAGGCATAAGGGGGGGGTCTGAACGCACCTTTAAGGTGGCGGCTCCAGGAGGGGTGGGTAAAGTCAAACTGGAGTAAATGCACTCGGTTAAGGCGGGTGGTAATAGTGTTATGAACATAAACCAAGCTTCCAAATGGCTGCCTGTTGATTTCTATGTGACATGTCACCAATGAGAATCGTCACTTCTACGTTTTCTCCCACATTATGGGCGGTTACATGGGCCAATCAGCTAGAGCGGTTCTAGAGTGGGGTTACGCTAAATCTCAAAAAGTAATTAAACAACCATTCTAAAATGTATAGGTACCCTGTCTGGCAAACACAAGCAGTTTATTTTTATACTGAAGAGAGCTCTGTAGTAAAACATATTTCTGTGCCTGAGAAGATTTTCTGCTGCAGTACCACAGAAGTCACTACTCAAATACTACTACTCAAACAGGGAGCGGTACCCAAGCCTCCAAAGGAGAGTAACATGCAAAATACACTTTTAGAGCTTTTTATCCTGTTACAAAGTTGTTCACTCATCAAAAACATACCTGGAGTTGTGTTTTGAGTCACTAGCATATCTTTATTGTATTCACAGCACGGCAGCAGAAGCTCCCAAAAAGCTCCTCCTGAGGTCCTACCTATAGGTCTTACGTGTCAAGAAAATGCTTTCCCCAACTCGCGATCTCGTGCGAAGCCTAATCCTTTCATCACAGTGTAAAAATACTCGCCATAGCTTCACTACAGACACACAGGGAAACAGCTGCACTGCCAAGGGGAACAAGAAGAGGGGGAGTGGGAGGGGCTTATGGGGAGATCCCTTGAAAATCAGAAAGTTAAACTGATATAGATAAATATTGCATTTTCTAACAAACGTCAATAAAGGTTCTTGAGTCATCTTCTGTATTCTGTAGTTGAAGTGTTGAACGTTTCGCCTCTCAGTAAGGTTCAGCTCAGCTCAGATAAAGACCACAGAGAGGAGTTCAGCTTGGCTTAGTCCCTAAATCACCCCTAAGTTTCAGACTTAGGAGTGATTTAGGGCGTTAGGACTTTCAAAGACTTATAATTACAAAGATGTTTACCTACAGGTGAGAATAGTTGTTAATAGAGGGGAGGGACTAAGCCAAGCTGAACTCCTCCTTGTGGTCTTTATCTGAGCTGCGGGCTGAGCTGAACCTTAGTGTCGCTGACGAAGCCTTTTGGATGAGAGGCGAAACGTTCAACACTTTAACTACAGAGTACAGAAGACGACTCAAGAACCTTCATTGAAGATGGACAACGCCTTAGAAAATGTCTGTGTAGGCTTTCAAAGTGTAAGATAGTGATAAAGATGAGTTTAACATGATCAAATACCTAATAAAATGCACAATACCCCCTCTTTAATACATAAAAACACTCACTTTAATCACATCAGCTCTTTTCAATATTTTGTAGCAGAAAACTCCCCCAAAACAAAACATTTCCACTGCTTTGGACCCAAAACAGAAGCAGTCAGCCAGAGCGTGAGGAGTTTGTTTTATATTAAACTCGTGCGTGAGGCTGTACCTGTGGCAGGAGAAGAGCTGCTCGGAGACCTGGATGGTGATGTCACACTGCTGTCTGCGCTGATACAGAGACAACAGGTCAGCCCCGAGTCCAGAGGCCGGCTCCGGGACGGTGTCTGTGCAGAGAGACACATATAATAAACAATATCCAACAGGAAAGCATGGCGGATACTGGATAATTACTTGAACAAAGGTGCTGAAGTAGAACATTAATACACCTGCTTGAATAACAAGAATATTTACTATACAAGTAATGCTTTTTGTTGAAATCCAGTAAATCCAGATCTAAATGTATTATTGTTTATTAATGTATTATTTCAGTGCATTTTATTACTGAGAGCATGTTTGTTGTCTCTTTGTTGTCTGTTTTTAAGAACGTGTCATTGCAGCAAACCATCATTAAAAGGTTCCAAAATATGATACTCTAAAAAGTATTATTGGTATGGAAAATATCTCTAACACTGGAAAAAAAAAAACACCAAAGTTTTGATATTACGTGATTGCGCCAGCTCAAATAAATGATCGAATATGTCGGTTTTGCTCAAAGAAATAGTCTTATTATCATGAATAATGTAGTAAAAGTACAGGGAAAACAATATTATTCAGGTATCCGTACTGTAAACCAAATACTGTTAAAGTGCTACTACTGGAAAACATGCCTCACTGAGCTCTTCTCGCCATCTATAATAGGATACAATACGATATTATGGAGCTGGATGAGATTATCTCCTAAACTGACTTATGTGATGTTCAAAGAAAACAGTGTGAATGTGTTCGTACCGGAGTGAGTGGAGCTGTGAAGGTGTGAAACATCTGGACCAGACCCGGCCCCGTTTGGAAGGACGTCCCCTGAGCGCATACTCTGCTCCGCTGTGTAGACTCGTCTGTTGGGACAATATAGGTTCATTTAAATTCTTCATCACTTTGATAAAACAGAACTTCTAAAGCCATGAGAGCTTTAAGGCCGTGTACCTGATTATTTCTAGAAGTGGAATAAAATGTATGGTCTATTATTAGAGCAGACAAGTGTGCAAAAAAGACTTTTGTGCATCTAATTGTTAAGCGTTTTTATTGACCTGAAGTAGCAGGCTGGTTGTTTACATAACTGTGACAGTATTACCGAGTGAAGGTTGTGAAATACTGCCGGACCAAAATAAAGTCGACACCTGGGGTTGCTGCAGTTGGTCAGGTCTAGGTTCAGCAACACTATGTGCCTAAAGAATGAGATCATCTGAAAATCCTGAATGGCCAGGTTATTCTATCAATGGATTTCTTCTTCTCTGATGACACGGGCATATTCTAGGATGACAATAGCAGGATTCATCTGGCTCACATTGTGAAAGAGTGCTACAGGGAGCATGAGATGGATTGGCCGCCACAGAGTCCAGATCTTAATCCCATTGAGAATCTTTGGGATGTGCTGGAGAAGGCTTCGCACAGTGGTCACTCTCTCCCATCATGATTACAAGATCTTGGTGAAAATCTAATACAACACTGGGTCTGACATTGCAGAGGTTTATTGAAACAATGCCATTGTGAATGCATGCTGTAATCAAGCTAAAGGTGAACCAACAAAATATTGAGAGCGTGTGACATTTTAGGGCAACCTTTTTGGCAGTGTAGCACTTACAAGGTAAGGTATTGGGTTAGGAAAGAGTTTTTAATATCAAAATAATGTAACAGCTTTAAATTTGTCCTTTATTTTTCTAAAAAAAAATTGTTCTTAGTGAATTAACTAAAACTACAAACATTTATTTTTAAGTAAATAGTCACTTTAACTCAGTGTACGGTTCTTGTCAAAGTCACTTCACTTCCCGACTGCATCAAAGTTATTCTTCCACTCTAAAGACTAAGTGAAGGCCTCAAACAGATAACGTGAATACTTTCTCTGTGATTGTTAGAGATTCTGCCTTTCTCATGTGAGTACCTGATGAGTTCTTGGAGCCCTGAGAGGTCGTATCCAGGCACGTGGACAGAGGACGGGTCTGTGCGGGACTGTCCCTTCAGGAGACGAGGCGTCCGGGCCAAAAGCACCGCTCTGTGTGCCGTGAGTGAGCCAGCACTCGTGCACAGGGTCACATCCGCCTCCATCTCCTCCTGAAGCAGCCTGAGGGCACAGAGCACGAGGACTTGAACAGCAAATAGGCATTCACTGTGCAATTTATCAACATCCCCGTTTCTCTCCAAAAGATCTTATGAACCCGATAACTCTGAAGTTAAGTCTGCTTTCACAAACATTCTGAAATGCAAATTAATATTAAAGTAGTTTTTCATATTTCATATTTCTGTCTCCTCTCAAATGGTAATGCTCCTCATCTTGTTAAATTTAGTTTGAGCTTAAGGTGAATCTTTTCCAAAACTATATTGTCAATCTATTAACAATTCAGAAAATCCAAAAGAACCATTTCAGCTCTAAGTCTGTAAAACACTGACACCACACTATGACAAATCAACTGTGTCAAACGGATCGGATATTATGGCCTATTTTCTAGTGGCCTCTTCCTTATCATTAGCTCCTGCTTCAGTGGATAATCTCAGTGACCCAAAAGTGCTCAGCTCTGGGCTACTGGGGCAAGAGAAGTCCAAACGCTGACTGCGTTCATAAACTTTGGAATTGATAAGACGCCTTGTGACTTCGCACTGCGCTGTCCACGAGAGCCACAGGAGCTGGGAGGTTAGGTTTGTTTTCGAGCACTATAGTGAAAGATTAGGACATAAAACACCACCATGGGGTACTGGCTATAAAATACAAGAAACCCGTGTAGAGAAGAGATTAGGAAAGCGCAATAAAATAAAAAAAGTGACAAAAAAAAGCCACAAAAGCGCCACAAAAACATGACGAAAACACAACTAAACAGCGATTGAAAAAGCAACAAAAAAGTGACCAAAAAAAGCCACAAAGAAGCAATGAAAGAGTGAATAAAAGCAACAATAATACAACAAAATGTCACAAAAATGTGGCAAAACCACATCAAAAAAGCAACGGAAAGGTTATGATCAGTTTTGTAGGTCTAAGCTTTCAATTGAGGCATTACACTGTTGCTCTCCAGTCGAGATTGGGATAAAGCCGAACAAGAGAACATGCACTTGGTTCGGGTAAGAGGTTAACCAAATGGGACATTTTAAAAATACTAAATTATGACCCAAACAAGGCTAAAATGGAACTAAATGAGGAAAATCCTGACTAAAATTGAACTTAAGCGCATTTTTAGTTGCCACACGATTATAAAAGATGTCTAAATCTATGTTGTGGCTTCTTGCGTTATGGAAATTGGGTCAGCAATTATTGCGATAACAATAATTTGGCAGTACAGCCCTCGAGGAGCTCTTTATTATTGGAAGAGACAACATAATGTTTTGGAATAGGTCGTCCCCTGAAGCCGTGGTGGAAATTGGGCGAAATGGACTAGTAAGCATTCTCTCCAGCAGTGCAGCAATTTATCATGAAGACAGTGATGGTGACACTGTGAGGACCACTAGTGGAATAATGAAGTAACTGCATCCACAAGGTCACTGGTCTCATGATGCACTGGCAACGCCCAATATTAATGCAGATTATTTCCAAAGCTATCAGATTTGTGTGTGTGTGTGTGTGTGTGTGTGCCTTTAAAACCATAAACAACTAAATATTTCAACATGACAAGCCATTACGATACTACAGTTACACACCCAGATAATTCTTGGTATTGACTGGACCATTGTTATTTGTCTAAGTGCATTAGGTAATGATCAGGAGCCTTTGTTTTACCTGTTGAGATCCGCAGACAGCGCTGACGACAGGCATCTCCTCAGCTGCTCTTTGAACCGCCGCTCTTTGGCCTGAAACTCTCTCGCAGTCTCCGACGTGATCATGGCTTTTTATGATCTCTGGCAAAGACAAATAAATAACTAACTTTAGAAAGGATTGACATGAGTGGAGTAACATGTGAGGAATACTTTCAACTCATAAATTCACCTTTGCTTTGAAATTGGTATGACTTAAGCCTATATCAAAAATGATTGGACACAGGACAGAAACAAATACTAAACCAGGAGAGTCACTGAGATTTTAGATTTTCTTTTACAGAAGGATCCATATATGGTTTTAGTAGAATGAGAGAAATCTGTCACAACTTGTTTGCAGACAGCTCCGACCCAGGAATCAAGCCGCTCTTGAGCCAAGAGCGCTAACCACTGAATCTGAACCTTGAACCACAGTTCCAACAAATCTGGCATCTGACAGCAATAAAACAGAAATAAACACAATACTTGTATTATTCAAAAGTACTTGGAGGACTCGGAGCAGACAGTTTGCCTTAAGCTTGAGGTTTATAAGAACAAAAGCTCTTTCAGTTAAAATTGTATCAACTGAGGACCATGGCAAACACCAAGGCTACTGTCAACCCACAAGCTTAATGTTCTGAGAAATGTAAAATATTAGAATAGCATTTTCATTACATAGTCTGGCTGTTCTTGTCTAGGTGTATATTATTAACAATGTAACAAATGTGATGAAATAAACAGTATGTAGTTAGTACCCAACACAGGAAAATATCACAATAAACAATATTATTGACTAAAAAGATACCAAATACTGTCAACTCTAAAGCATAAAAATGAGAGAGTAGGCCTATATCTTTGTTTTAACCTCGCCTAAACCGAGTGCATTTTCTGCAGTTCAGCTTTACCCAAATCCATAAGGTCACTTTTTTCTTGCACTTTTATCACTTTCCTGTTGCTCTATTTTGTTGTGTTTTCATTACACATTTTTGTCACTTTTTTGTCACATTTTCATCCTTGTTTTCGTCTCATTTTTGACACTTTTTTCAAGAAGCTTTTACATTTGGGTAAAGCCAAACTGGAGAAAATGTGCTCGGTTAAGAGGTTAAAAGTGCATTGTCTCATATCCTCAAATTCCCAACACAAGCTGCATGTAACCCAGTTTGCTTCAGGTAAACAAAAAACAAAAGTTTTCCAAAGAAAAGACAGGGTAAAAAAATGCTAATAAATGTGCAGACAATAAATACTGAGCCCACAAATGTATTGTTCATCTGTTATATATTGAACGATAACTCGATATAGTAATAATGGCAGCCCTGTAGCAAACGTCAGGTTAGTAGAACGTTAAAATAACTAATTGGAACGGTTGGATGTAGGTTTTCTGAAGGTTGCAGCAAATCAAGGTTAGGGAAACGTTAAAATAACCAAAATATAACGTTAGTAAAACGTTTCCGGAAGGTTTCCATTAAAGTACATATGACAGATTTCAATGCTCTTGAAAATATGACTTATTTAGATGGATTACATCAGTTGTAAGTTCATCAGTTGCATAGTTATAATTTTTTTCAGTGAAGCAGCAATTTTAATGAAGAAATGTTGGGCAGAAAAGTTATTTTTATTTGAATTTTTAAGCTGCTGACAGGAAGTGACATAAAAGAAGGAAACATTCCATAGCAGTTTGACTCATTTACCATTGACTTAACATGGTTGCATGGCAACAGTTTAAAATTGTTTACCTTTTTCGATGTCACTTCCTGTCGGTGTCCAATAGAGTTCGGGAATGTGATGTCATACCGCTATGCATTATGGGATTAGCAGCAATTATAAACTAATGGAGATTTTAAAAGTTAAAATACTGGAGTTATAGCTCGCATTAAAACACTTGGACACCACAGTGTGTTAGATGTACTGTATTTACCAGCAGTAACTCAGCAGCTAACGGAGTTGTTCCACTGCTTTTTTCTCCTCTTTTTAGCTAATGTTAGTCAATGGAAATGTATGCTAACAGCTGCAAAGATGGCACATGTTGTGCAAGTTCTCACACTTAAAAAGATGAGAGAGGCCTGTAATTTTCATCATAGGTAAACCTCAACTATGAGAGACAAAATGAGAGAGAAAAAATCCAGAAAATCACATGGTCTGATTTTTTATGAATTTATTTGCAAATTAGGGTGGAAAATAAGTATTTGGTCAATAACAAACAAGCAAGATTTGTGTCTCTCACAGACCTGTAACTTCTTCTTAAAGAGGCTCCTCTGTCCTCCACTCGTTACCTGTATTAATGGCCCCTGTTTGAACTTGTTATCAGTATAAAAGACACCTGTCCACAACCTCAAACAGTCACACTCCAAACTCCACTATGGTCAAGACCAAAGAGCTGTCGAAAGACACCAGAAACAAAACTGTAGACCTGCACCAGGCTGGGAGGACTGAATCTGCAATTTGGTGTGAAGAAATCAACTGTAGATGCAATTATTAGAAAATGGAAGACATACAAGACCACTGATAATCTCCCTCGATCTGGGGCTCCACGCAAGATCTCACCCCGTGGGGTCAAAATGATCCCAGAACCACACAGGGGGACCTAGTGAATGACCTGCAGAGAGCTGGGACCAAAGTAACAAAGGCTACCGTCAGTAACACACTACGCCGCCAGGGACTCAATTCCTGAAGTGCCAGACGTGTCCCCCTGCTTAAGCCAGTACATGTCCACCCCTGTTTGCTACAGAGCATCTGGATGATCCAGAAGAGGACTGGGAGAATGTCATATGAAACCAAAATGGAACTTTTTGGTCAAAACTCAACTCTTCGTGTTTGGAGGAGAAAGAATGCTGAGTTGCATCCAAAGAACAGCATACCTACTGTGAAGCATGGGGTGGAAACATCATGCTTTGGGGCTGTTTTTCTGCAAAGGGACCAGGACGACTGATCCGTGTAAAGGAAAGAATGAATGGGGCCATGTATCGTGAGATTTTGAGTGAAAACCTCCTTCCATCAGCAAGGGCATGGAAAATTAAACGTGGCTGGGTCTTTCAGCATGACAATGATCCCAAACACACCGCCCGGGCAACGAAGGAGTGGCTTCGTAAGAAGCATTTCAAGGTCCTGGAGTGGCCTAGCCAGTCTCCCTCCATAGAAAATCTTTGGAGGGAGTTGAAAGTCTGTGTTGCCCAGCGCCTGCCCCAAAACATCACTGCTCTAGAGGAGATCTGCATGGAGGAATGGGCCAAAATACCAGCAACAGTGTGTGAAAACCTTGTGAAGACTTGATGTGATTTTCTGGATTTTTTTTTCTCATTTTGTCTCTCATAGTTGAAGTTTACCTATGATGAAAATTACAGGCCTCTCTCATCTTTTTAAGTGGGAGAACTTGCACAATTGTTGGCTGACTAAATACTTGTTTCCCCCACTGTAACTGGAATTTCCCGAACTCTATAAGGAAGTAAAAACATAAACATCACAAAAATGGTCAAACTAAAGAAAACTGGGTATAATCTTTAGCAACATCTTAAATATAATCGTGTTAACTGTGTTTTAGCAAACGTTGTGTCTAATGTGTCATATGCACTTTAAATTAACGTTTATGCAAAAAAATAACATTGTATAAACGTTCAGAAAACTTTCCGTAATAACCACGAAACAACCCAAAATAACGTTCCCATAACTTAAAAAAAAAAGTTACCAAAACGTTTTAAAAATAAAAAATTGTTACATGATAAATTGCTACAAAAAAAGCATTTCTCTGGAGGGATGCTCTCGCTTCTCTTGTTACACGTTTTTCCCAGGTGAGTCGCTGTTTTGCAACACACCAATGACAAATAGAATCGTGCGTCTCAGATGGATCACATTTCTGATCAACCTTTGTATGTAAAACAGGGCGGGTATGACAATGTACAAAGCAGACTTTAGAAACAGAACACAATCATGGCTGCTGGGCGTGCAGCTGCACCATTACCATGTCATAGCATCATTAGATTTAGCAAGGACTTCATACATAAGCTCTATCCAACATGAACTCATTATTTACACATGAACCTACCATGATATTGAGAACTGAACTTGCTCCTCTTGGTCCCCTCCGTTCAATCGGGAAAAAATGATTGAAGCACTTTCATTTTTTTTTTGGACAGCTAGCATCACGCTTCTTCCATCAGCTTCATTTTTGCTGACGTTTGGAGCTCAGTCCCGTATCAAATGAGCTGAGATTACAAATAACGATAGACCAAAGTACTAAATATAAACGCTAAGGCTACACAAGTTCCTCGGGGTTTTTTATAAAGGCGCTGACCCACTGCCCGCTGTTGTTGACATCTCTGCTCACGCTGTTCACCGAGCTCTGCCCGGAGACTACAGCGCATGCGCAAAGACACCCGCGATACATTCAAAGGTCTAAGTAAAACTCGGGAAATAACCTATTTGGCTCTTTATGTGCGTTTCGTGAAGCCAATTTGTGAAACTATGATTGAGTTTGAATTTTATGTATGAACATTGTTTTTTTTAACCATGAAGTTATACAAAGAATCATACAGGAAGAAAGATGTCAATGTTTATTCTCGTAATAGAGCAACGGAGGTGTGAGAGTCTGTATTTTGAACGTTTTCGAAGGCAACAGTACAGTGGCACGTCCAGTGGGTGATGTCAGTGATGAGTATCAATCATAGACTGTTAAAAATAATCAATGGTCTATCCATACTGACTTCAAAACAAAAGTGGAGTTGATGACGGGGTACAATGGGTCCAATCAATCCGCAAACTAGAAATAGCTACAATAGAGGTTATGCAGATTCCACCTCTATTTAAATACACATTCAACGATTCAAAGATTTTTTTATGTGTCAAACCATTTGTGAATGATTTGAAATTATATTTCTCTCATCCTTGATTGTGGAAGGGGGGGGGGGGGGCTCAGCTGGGAAGAGTTTAGCAGTTAATCAGTGTTATTCTCATTAGTCAGAACAATAGTAGGGCTAGAAGGCATGTGTGGTTTAGCCTTTAGTCTTGTCTGGATACCTCCTCGTTTGTCCCTTTTTTGTTTCCTGTAGTGCCTCTTGTGACGCCTCGTGCTGCAGGTGTGGGGGCTCTTGGTGCCTCTTCAGTGTTTCAGAAGAAATGTGTAGGTCTCAAATAGCTCGCTGTTTGTCAACTTTAAAAAAGCTGCTTTCTTCAGGACCATTATGGACTCTCTGCAGTAAAAAAAAAAAAAACACTACCGGTCAAAAGTTTGGGGTCACCCAGGCCAGTTCTATAGCTTTTCTAATTAGCGCGACAGTTTTCAGCAGTGCAAATTGTACGAGGGTTTTCTAATCATCAATTACCCTCTAACACGATTAGCTAACACAATGTACCATTAGAACACTAGAGTGATGGTTGCTAGAAATGCGCCTCTGCACATCTATGTATGTATTCCATTAAGAATCACCCGTTTCCAGGTATAGGTACTCACGACATTAACAATGTGTAATAATATTTGTAAATATGTGAATAAAGTTATAATAAAATCATAATTATGTGAATGATGCAACAGCCAAGTATTTGAATTTATCTTCAAGGTTAGCATATGTCTCACAATGTTCCAGTAGTATCTAAGAAGATACTGTTTGGTATCAAAAGTACGTGAGAAAGCAGCCTGGTATCAGGTTGACCATGTGTAGTAAGACAACGGAGTGAACTGGACGAACGTAAATCGAGGTTGGCCCCGGACTGTCTAGGTCAGACTGGGTATTATTGACATCAGGTGTCCTTGTACAGGCCGGGCCTTCCTTGATTAAGTATAGTGTGATTCATGTTTTAAGATATGATGTGATACATGTGTTTGAGAGGTGACGAGCAAATATCTGTAAACTCCACCTCTCTATGTGTGATATGCTGTGGAAAAACCAAATAAAAGGCTGTACCAAAAAACAACTCGTTGAGAATGGGTGCAGGAGAACCACTCTGCGTAGCTGTGGTGAACTGCTATTCTTCTCCCTTGCAAGCCAACCAAAGTATTGATCTCTGTGTCGTTTTCTTCTAGTTGAAGCGTTCTCCAGAATTGGAAAACAAAGGTATTAACCCTAATTTTCTGACACAATGTCTAGACTGTATTTCAGATTAATTTAATGTTATCCTTATTGAAAATAATCTGTGCTTTTCTTTCAAAAATAGGGACATTTTAAGTGACCCCAAACTTTTGAATGATGGTGTATATACTAGTATACAGTCCACACTCGGTGGTGATAAGCTACTATTGTTGGCACAGCTGCCCTGGGGAAGACTGATGGGAGCGAGGTTACCAATCTGTGCCATGGGCCCCTCCGACCAACACCCACCACTCGCTCACACACAACATTCACTCAGGCAGTGTCTTCCCCAAGGACACGACAGTCTCGATTCGAACCTCAGACGGATTTGGTCTCTGGTGCATGGATTTTCTCTGCATATACTTTTTTAGGATGGTAAAAGTACAGTTCAATATTGACTCAAAAGGCTGATGGAAAAAAGACAGAATAGAAAATACAGCCTTGTGAAGAGGTCTTGCAAATAAAAGACATACGGTCTGCTAGAAATAACACTCTTTGTTGATCGGAGAAGCTACAAATAACTGCACTGTCACATCATTTTTGCAAATCATTCCCTTTTCTGCTGAGTTTAGATCTTTTTTTAAGCCTGGGTTGATCGTGAATACAAAATGCCTTTTCTAAAATAACTTGTCATTGATATACAAAACACTTTTAGAACAAAGACATTGACACTACTTTGTTTTATTTATCAAATCAGATGGCATTGTTCTGGCTCCGTGAGTTTCCAAAATGCAGTGATACAAAATAGAAGTCCAGCACAAATGTTTCTACACAAGAACGCTAAATCTGATTTCTCTGTGTTGCTGACGTTTCACAAATGGCCTCATAGGAGCAGCACTCTCGTAGATGATGTTGGCATTTTAGTGGCAAAATGTCTGGAGATTTGATCAATTTGTCTAGCGCACATTCATTATCTTTCCTCTGACTATTGTTGAAAATGGTCAAATTCCAGAGCGCTATAAAAAACACCACCAACACAGGGAAACCATCCACATTGCAAAATCGAGTAACAACATCCGGTGTACATTTGAATCTTTAAAGGAAAAATTACAAAACATAGACGTCCTTTTTTTTCTTTCTGTTTTTTTTTTAGACAACACCTGATGCTAATAAAGAACTGTGCCTGATTTAGAGCGTGGAGCAAAGTGTCGAAAGCTACAGCAGACAAAGCCCATTCGCTCTCCACGTCAAGTTCAAGAAGGCACCACAGAAATACAAGCCACACCATCCGCACGCGTTTCAAAGACTGCAGACTGTAAGGCGGATATTACAGGCCCCCGTGTTACGCTGCTAAACATGTAATAATGCTGTTTCTTCGTGAATAACAAACCAGCGATTGCGTGTTTTGTTTCATTCGCACACGTTTAAGTACTAAACACTCTTCTACATGATGCTTTTGGACCTTGAGATTGATGCTGCATGTTTTTAAGAGTCCATATAGTATTTCACAGGACTCGCTCTCCAAGACAAAGCATCTATACCTCTGTCGTGTTTAGCCATTACATAAAGCTCCTGTCCCCACTGTTGCCAGCAGAGGGAATCCAAAAGTTTTCAAATGCAAAGTGTATAAATAAATTGCGGCGCAACTCGTGAAGTTATAAAACCTGAAAAAACAACAACAACAACACAAAGATGCCAAAAGTATTCATATAAAAAGCCAATATAAAGCATAATGTGTCTCCTTTCAAGGTGCAAAACAAAAGCTTCGTGTCACGAGTCCCAGTGATGTGTGCTTCTGCCTCAAAAAGAAAAAATCAGACATCTTCAAAAGAGAGATCATCAAAAGGGTGGAATTACGGTGGCTCAGGAGGGTCATGTTACTGCAGCGAAAAATGCATGCACAATGATACAGCTGGGTCAAGTGCGGAAAGCCTTACACCTTGCCTTTTGACGGACTCCACTGCATAAACCCCAGTGGTCGCAGAGCATTGTAGGTCTTTTGTGAATTAGCCAAATACTACTTTTGTGCCCTTGGGCAAGTCGTGTTGTGTGAGAGCGGGAGGATAATGGCGTCCACCGAAGCGCTTTGAGGAGCTGGTAAAAAGTGCTTGTTTTGCAGCATCGCGAGGCTATAACGCGCAGGGACACAGCAGGAGGGATCGATGCATTTTTCAGAGAAGCACGTCTCAGCTAAACGTATCACAGCTGATTGGTCCAGTTTGGTTTGTGCCATGTCTTAACCTGAAACTTACTATAAAAAAAAAAAATGGCTGCCTTTGGACTCGGGCCGCACGGTTCAGGAAAATTATCTAGCTTTTGATTCGATTCGTACGTTTTTTTCACTGACTTAGTTCATTGTGCAGATTGTAAACATGCGCAGAAGCATTAGAGAGGAAGCCGAAATAAGACCAGCTGCTAAACTATTAGATTCCCATGCATTTCAGAGCATGATAGTAGAGCTCTGAACTAAAGGGTTTAAGAATAATATATACAGTGGGAGGAAAAAGTGAGGAGGGTCAACCAGCCATTGAATCCAACGGTGCACTCACTTATTTCACGCTGTCCTGTGTATGTTTACATGTTATGGCCAATAAAAATATGATCAAATGTAATTGTTTGGGTGGTATTAGTTAAAGAGGGGGTATTATGCTTTTTTCAATCACATAGCACCAGTCTATAGCATACTACAATGATGACGTAACCTTCTGTTGGTCTGTATATGCAGTAAATTAAAATAACTGCCTTGAATAAAATTGCTCTCTCAAAATGGCTGTACTGAACGTCTTGAAATAGGCCTCTGTCTCTTTAAAGCAGTACTAAGTAACTCTTGCCCCTAGAGGCCATAAGCGCAACTGCAGGTGTCTCAGCAAGTTACGATTTTTTTAACTTATTAAATGTCTTGGAGAGTAAATACTACGCTGACAGAAAAGGTGAAGGGAGAGAGGGGTGTTGTACATCCAATTATACAATGCGAATATTTTTTTTCACTCAAACGTGGCTGTAAATACTGTTTAAAGTGGCGCTAGCCCGCAGTTAGCTTTGCCCGTTAGCCTGTTAGCTTCTTCTCCGTGATTCTATTAGTGTGTATTGCTTGCTCCGCCCCGGTGGCAGTCAAGTTGCAAGCATGGTTTTCTGGCCAGAGACACCAGGGGGAGATGAAAGACCCCCCAATCATCCCATTAACACTTGTATTACCCCCACAGGGACTACGGAAAGGATTTATTAAGGTAAACACGTTACTTAGTACTGCTTTAAGAAGCTTTCCGACACGCCCCCTTCAGCACACTGCTGTGGCATCTAAACAACACTACTGTGCGGGGAGGGGGCTCTGCTGAGCTGAAGAGCAGTGGTTGGTGGCTTGGCTGGTGACGAAAGGTCCAGAGGCGTCTCCAGGAGGTGGGGGCGTTCCTAGGAGGACTGAGGCATAGCTACACCTAAAATGGCTGCCGTCTAAGTTTTTACTGATTACTCAAAAATATGTGAATGAGCCGAGGCAACACTCCAGGCATGTGTTTAATGAGGGAATGACATAATAACATGATATAAAGCTTGAAAAAGTCGATTTTACATAATACCCCTTCTTTAAGGCAGACACTGTTTACTCATTCTTGTGATTTTAATAAAGATCAGACCATATGTTATGACCAATTTAGGCAGAAATGTAAGAAATTCCAAACCGTGTACTCACTTTTTCCTCCCATTGTAATAGGACATGTCACTGCAGTCGGTTTGTTGATTCAAATTTTGATACAATTTAAAATATTTGAGCAGCCTTACTTCAGCCCAAAATCAGTACATGCTGGGGCCGACGGCATAACTTGTAAATGGCTTTGTGCGACTTTGTAGTGAATCTGAAGTCACAGTAAAAAATAAAACTCCTTTTCTTTAGCTGTATCTAAATGCATGCATTTCATTTCCGGCGCGTCCCTCGTCTGATTGCATTACCACCGTGTTGCTCGGTTTCACAGTCACAGGCGTATTCCAGTGCAGCAAATGCGTGAAGAGAAAACAAAAAGGATCCATCAGTCCCTGTAGCTTTTGCGCCCCTCTCCCTCTTTTAGGAAGGTCCATATGAGCGTGTTGACGATGTCGGGCTGGTCCTGTTGCAGCCAGTGACTCGCGCCGGAGATGATGTTGAGTCTGAAGTGGTTTCGAATGTAAACGCGGCACGCTTCCGCCATGTCCTGCTCCAAGAAGGCGTCGCGTTCGCCCCAAAGCAGCAGCACCGGAGACCGGACGTGGTTGTAGCTCAGCGGGAGGGAGCTAAGAGAGAGGAGAGAAAAGCCGGTTAGGAATATTGTTCAATTATTGGGGCGACATCCCGTGATCGGAAGGTTGGGTGTTCCAATCCCAGCTCCTGCAGGTGCACACTGTTGTTGTGTCCTTGGGCAAGACACTTCACCCACCTTGCCTCCAGGGTCTGCGTACATTGGTGTATGAATGAGAGTGTGAATGGGTGAGTGGTTCCTCCTGGAAAACGCTTTGGGCCTAAAGGAGGGAAAGCACTATGTAAGTTGAGACCATTTACCATAAACTTGAATATTGTATAATGTGTTTAATATATTTTTATTTGTTACAGTGATTATGTAACGATGTAACTTTAACCTCTTATCCCCCGCCTTAACCGAGCGCATTTTCTTCAGTTCAGCTTTACCCAAATCAAAACGTTTCTGACTGGACCTAACAGCCTATAGACCCTTTAACTGCTGACATCATCAGTGACATCAGCTGGAGGCAGGAAGTGATCAAGAGAAATAAGATTAAACTAAAACTAGCGATTTTAAGTGTAAAACTACAACTGAAAAATGTGGTCCATTGGTTGTGGCTTAAGGTGCAAGAACAAGAGGAATGACATTTGAGACGATAAAATAAGATTTATCTGATATTTCCAACAACAGTTAGACATTTGTTTATCGTTACTATGACAACAGCTACAATGGAAATAGATAGGAATCTAACTTCCTGCCTCCAGCTAAGCCCAGAATGTTTACAAACAATTAAAGAGTTCGGGAAATTCCACTGTTACCATGGAGATCTGCCATCTTTGCAGCTGTTAGCATACATTTTCCATAGACTAACATTAGCTAAAAAGTGGGGGGGGAAAGCCGTGGAACAAGCCCGTTAGCTGCTGAGTGACTGCTGGTAAATACATCTAACTCACTGTGGTGTCCAAGTGTTTTAATGTGAACAATAACTCCAGTAATTTAAGAAGAAGATAAAAAAAATTAAAAAAAAAGTAAAATACTTAGCAAAAAGTTTTAAAAAGTATTTTAACTTTTAAAATCTCCATTAGTTTATAATTGCTGCTAATCCCATGATGCTTAGCGATATGACATCACATTTCCAAACGTTATAGGCCAGTGTAACGCCTCATTTGAAAGCTAAGACCTACAAAACTGATCATTGTGACTGTTTTGGAAGCATTTTTGTCTGGTTTTCGTAGTTTTTTGGTCATGTTTTGTCTTTTTTTGGTGCTTTTTGTCATGTTTTTGTCTCACTTCTGTCACTTTTTAATTGTGTTATTGTTGCTTTTCTGGCACGTTTTTGTGGCTCCTTTTTGCTTTTTCATCGCTTTTTAATTGTGTTTTGTCGCCTGTTTATTGTGTTTTTGTTGCTCTTTTGAGGCTCTTTTTTCCCACTGTTTTGTTGCATTTTCATCCTTATTTTCGTTGCCATATTGCTGCTTTTTCAAACTGGAGAAAATGGTGAGGGTTAAGAGGTTAAACACTGTTTTTAAAAGACTGTTTAAAGAATATATAATTTTTAAACATGATGAAAACATCTAGAATGGATTTGAATGATATCAGTTATAATGTTTTAATGTAATGTAAAAGTTGTTGTTTTTAGTTCCTGAGCCGATGATCTGCTTGGCTGCATTTATTAAATATTAAATCTCAGATGTTGCACAATGAGAAGGAAGTGTAGATTTCTTTACATATTTCAAACCAGGGATCGTATTGAATTTTACGCTATCAACACTACACTGGCATTTTATATGGTTTAATCAATGCGACTTAATGTTAATCTCTCAAAGACTGTATTTGACCACTAGAGCGCGCCAGTGTACCACCTCCCGCTGTACCTGTACCACACTTTGAGAATCCCAGGCACTGTTGAGAATACTTTGAAATTGTATTTAGTTACTGAATACTGGCCTTAAAATGTATTTTGTAACGTATTCCATTACTTTGTCTAATTAGAGTACTGTATTCTGAATACTTTGAATACTTTTAGAATACTTTCACATTGATTGTCATTGTACTTATGTATAAATATGGCGTATAATTTCAAAAATGAAGACTCAGATTGTTGAAACACCTGTTATAAACTCATTTACCATGAATTAGGAACTCAAAAACTCTTGTCCAATGAAGCAGCAGATACAGCATCATATGTGTCACATGATGCTGTATCTGATGCTTCATGTGCAGTGTTTGTATGAACTGTGGCATAAGGCGTTTTAAATCTTTATTGTATTTTAGGAGGAAAAACAGCTCATTATTAAAAGTTCTTTCTTAATAATGTTGTGCAATATGGAGCTAAAATGTAATGATTGAGTACAGGGATGTATTCCCTTGATATTTGGAAAGTAACTGTGTTCTAAATACTCTCAAATGAAAGTGTAACTTTACCAGAATACAGTTACTCAAAATGAGTATTCTAAATACATGTGTTTAGTTACTCCCCAACACTGAGCCCGGGTGATGCAGTGGTTTCAACTGGAGCAAAAGTAGTGACCATTTTCATCCATTTTCTAATGGTCGTGTAGTTTTTAAAAAGATTTGCATACGGAATGTCATAAAATAAACTGGAATTTACAAACGTATGATAGACATGTTACTTAAAACACTTTGACTGCCTGGATGCTTGAAGTGCCTCATGAACACGGCCCGTTTAGCATTAATTTATGCTCACACTTCCTCTTGAAGGTTTTCGACTGACAGCTTGTTATTTATCAATGTCTGAGTCCCCTATATGCAAGTGTCCATAAAGCAATGTGCCATGCATTTCTATGAGCTAATAAAACATTGATTTACAGGTAATATCAGCTGTTTCATAGTGTCATTTCACTGGGGAAGTAAGATGAAATGCAATTTGAAATGTTCTTATTCATTATTTAGGTATTGGAGCATCCTCTGCAAACAGGGAAACAACTTCAGGTTAAAAAAAATACATTTTCAAAAGGGTTCATTCAGACCTAAATGTGTTGCAGGGAAGACCCAAAATGGCGCCCAATTTCTCGTCTTTGCCGTGCGTCCCTGCCTCCGTTTGGGTCGAGCGTGCGCTTGTGTGGGGGCTCTAATTGGCCATGGGTCAGTGAAGTTTTGTTTTACGTAAACCAATAAAGGGCCATAGCGAGAGATAACTCGTCGGCCTACGCTGCGGCGGCCGAGGGAGCAGATGGCACACTCAGTCATGCATGTCCAGCTCACATGTCGAAAATACACACGCCCAGATATTGCCTGAGTGGGATCTGTGCCACAGAGAAATATGGAACGTTGATTTAGAAAGACATCAATAAAAAATGAATAGGACACTCATGTTATGGAGGGCTTCTCAGTAAAGTAAGTCATTTTTTGCTTTAAAGAATCTGTAAAAGATATGTTTGATATGCTAATGTTGTTGTTTCCTTAGGTAAAAGCATGTGGGTATATGAAACACATTTTGGGGTGATTGCACTGGACACATCACTTTATCACTTTTTAGAAATGTCCTGAGAGAGTCCTAAACGGCAAGTACTTCCACAACACATTCACCATCTCTGCTGTTTGCTATTCTAATCCATTTTCAATATTTTGCATAATACTAAATATTAGAGCTGGAACGATACACTTCTGTCACGATCCCATACGTTTCATGATACCCAGAGACCAAACCAATACGTATTGCAATACAGTAAGTAATTATAATAAGTAATATGTTTACCTTAAACTGTGTAAAAAGAAAACAGTCATGTGTCCAAAGTTTATAAATCAAATGAGTGTTAAGATTGAAAAGTGCATCAACACAAAATGTAACAAAGTGCTCTGTCACTGGAAAACAAAGGAGTGCAGGATAAAAATGCCTCCAAACACAAGAATTTAAAGTATTGTGATGTTATGGCAGCCATTTTGAATACCGAAGTAGAATTATGCAGTACTACAACAATATCTTTACTCAGGATGAAAATGAAAGACAAATGATTGACAGTTGCATTTTTATGTACTCGTAATCATTGCTCATGAAGATAACAGGAAAAACACGTCCCCAGAGAGGCACGTCTCTGTCGGAACTATGCGTCATGTCATTGGAAACAGATGTATTGCAACAAAAAGTATTCTGATCCGATATAATACACTATTTTCCTAAATATAATTTGACAGTGAACTAATGAGAAGAGACAGGCAGCATTATTTTAGGTTATTACACTCCCTTCGATACAAAACTCGTTTATATTATTAGCTATTAACTGCACTCTCTACTACTTTCATGACGAGAATCTGAAGAGGAGAAGCGGCGTTTGATCCTTACATATGCGGACGGATTTTAGTTTAGATAATATAAAAGTGTCCTCTGAGCTAAATGCTAAATCATATTTAATGAAGTTTATACTTTTTTTGTGGGGCCAGATACACATCCAGTGGCCACTAAACTTCCTATTATAATATGGTAATGATAGAGAAACATAAAAATTATGTAAATGCCATGAAACGGACATGAAACAGCATGGCTCGCTAATATAGGGCCTGGCTTCTTTCATTTGTAAGGCGAGAGAACGTTCCATTAAAGCATGTCTGGGACAGTCGTTGGCTCAGAAAAGTATGTGTTTGTGGGAAAACAAGAAACAAGGTACTTTTGTCTCTACTTTTCAAAACATATCAAATTTGGCAAAAAAATTGTCAACTATATAAAGTAAAGGAGTCGATTTTGACAGTACACATGACCTGCTGTGTCTATTGTGTTTTCACCTGAAGACATTCCTGTAGTAGTTGAGTGCTCCGGTCAGAGCTCCAGGCTGGGACAGAGCGTAGAGATAAGCCTCCATCTCCTCCACAGTCAGCCAGCGGCCCTTCCTCCCGATCCCAGTGCTGCGGCTCGTGAACAGGGACTTCACAGCCTGAAAAGAATAAAGCAAGAAATATTCAAATTACGGAAACAGTATAGAGGAATTTAAGTAAGTTTAGACGCGATTTCTACTTGATTATACTGTATCATAAACTGTATTATGGAGACTTTGGATTGAAACGTCTGGTACTCCCTCTACCCATTTTAAAGGAAACACTTAGGACAGGTACAGTAGATGCCATTAGCCCTGCAGCAGTGAAGGTTGTCCACAGCACGGACCAGGAAAAGTCACTTAGATCAGCTTTTATTGGCCTCACTGTGAGCTCTGGCACTGACTTCAGCTGCTGGCTCTGCGACATTACACGCTGCGCTATAGCTCGGAAAATGATGAAACTCAAGCATTCGTGGACTGAATTCATGGCTATACTTAGATGAGGAACGGCCTAAAGCCTGTTTATAGGGTTATTCAGCTTGTCAATAATCTATTTTAAGGCTTTGTGAGCGAAAAAAGACACAAGCCTCCAGCAGGAAACAAAAGCTCAGTCCAATCTACACCAAAAACTGGTTTAATTATAGATGTGAAACTGTCTGACTGTGATGGATGTGACTGTAAGTGAGGTTTAATGCTGGGGCAAGTTTAGAGCATTGTGATATTGTTGTTCTATTGTTTATTATAGAAGGTGCATTGTTAATTCATTTTTTATCCAGAGACTACGGATACAAACTATTTAGTTATAATCTGGTGCAGTGCATCTTTGTCTCTGTGAGCTTAATGTCTCTGTACATTGTCCCTTAAATAAAGATTAAAGTATTTCATTGATACTTTCCTATAGATCTGGTCTTGTACTTATTGGGATATGAACTCTATAAAACAAGGATAATCTTGATTTATTTTTTTATTTTTTACAGATTTCCTCCAGTAATAAAATCATTATTTCAAAGTCTTATACAAAATACCCCAAAACAAATCTATTTATCTATAAATCTGATATTTGTCCCTCAAAATATGATCATTTCTTGATACTTTTATACATAGGCTGGCGTCCTGGTGCAGCCACAACAACCTGGAGCTGAACGCCCATTAGACAGTGGAGATGTTCGTGGACATTAGGAAAGACACATCCCACCGTCCCCCCTCGCCCTGACAGACTCTCCCTCCCCCATCTCCATTGTGGACTCCTTCCGTTTCCTGGGCACCACCATCACCCAGGACCTCAAATGGGAGCCGACCATCAGCTCCCTCATCAAGAAGGCCCAGCAGAGGATGTTCTTCCTGCGGCAGCTGAGGAGCTGCCGACCAAGATGCTGGTGCAGTTCTACACGGCCATCATTGAGTCCATCCTCACCTCCTCCATCACCGTGTGGTTCCCCGGCGCTACATACCGGGACAAGTATCGACTGCAGTGCATTGTGCGTGCTGCTGAGAGGGTGATTGGCTGTAATCTCCCATCTCTCGAGGTCCTGTTCAACTCCAGGACCCAGAGGTGTGTGGGTCGGATCACAGCTGACCCTTCTCACCCTGGACACGGACTATTCACCCCTCTCCCCTCAGGCAGGAGGCTACGGTTTATCCAGACCCATAAATCCCGCCACTTGAACAGTTTTTTCCCCTCCGCCATCAGACTCATGAACAAAAACAAGACCCATAACTTAGACACAGACTCATGGATGTACGTAATCTGTAATCGTCTTTTCTTCCTGTCTCTGTCGAGTGCAGACGTGTTTTCTCACTTCTCCTGGCTTCCGTGCTTTTTTCCAGCCTCTGCGAGTGTCTTGTCTGACTTTTATTTTTCCTCTTGGACCACCTGCGCGCTGTCCTCCCGAACCGCTATGGAACTATGGAATTGATTAACTGGAATCTCAGCGCAATTGACACGTTTTTTTCACAAAGTGAGGCCACGGAGGAGGTCGTCTTCCCTGACTGGATTGTCAGCTCGGTTTGCGATGGATGTTCTTTGCCTAGCGGTCCTGTCGATCGGAGACATCAAAGATATTTACTTATTTGGACTCTTGATAACAGGGCACCTGCTTATTGGATGGACTGCCCTGGATTATTGGTAATTTGGAATGACAGCAGTTTGCAATCGGACCACGCTGCTGTCGTTTGAAATTAACGAGCACTTTGGAGCAGGGAGTGACTGAGTGATGGAATTACACCGGAAAGTAACGCACAACGATGAACTGTTATGTACGACCTGGCAGCTCACTGTGGAGACGGACAATACTTGGACTATATTTTGGGAGGAAAAGGGTTGAACTGTGAAGGGAACTACCTGCTCTGGAGAACTGAACTAATGCTGAGACAAGTAAAAGCTGATTAATTATACATTTATGAACTATTACTGGAATAATTCTCTTCCTCCTGAGAGAGGAGATTTAAAGCAGCTGGACCGCTTATCTCTCCTACGCCGTCAACACTTCCCTTCAAGGCCAAGCCACGGAGCTAAACCTGATAAGGACTGAGCTCTCTGGGTCATATTTGCAAAACACTGACTTTCAGACTGTTGGTAAAAATGCACCTGGAATAAAGTTAACAAACAGATTTTTACCACGAGTATAACGAACAGAGAAAGTCAGAGAAAAACAGAGAACAAGAAGTCAAAAAAAAGATGGAGAGAAAAACTGTGCCAAGTGTCAAGGCCAGAGATATCCTGGTGCTTGGAGACGGAGCCATATCCAGATGTATCAACAAGAAATTCGCTTACTACGGGACAAGATTTCTTAGAGACGGAAAAAGGACTTAATGACACGCTCCCTGTGGAACCAGTAAGAAGACTGGAAAAACTGAAACTTGCAACCTAAAGCTAAACGATACAGTAACGTTAACAGACAACATGGTGCCAGGCCAAAGCAAAGACAACGTGCAAATAACCGCACACACATACGCCCTCCCGAACCACGCCCCCATCGTTCTGCATCTGCCTCAACACGTTTCCTCAGCCCCGCCCCCCAGTCAATGGCCGGTCGTCCTTCCCCTCCCCAAGAAAAAATTCCGCACGTGACCTCATGTGCTGTGTATTCCCATGTCTTGATGTTTCTATATATGTGCTTTGCCTTAACTTAACCTCATTGTAATTTCACATATCTTCTTTTGTAAGGCACATTGAGCTGCCTTGTGTACGAAATGCGCGGTATAAATGAAGTTGCCTTGCCTTGCCTATTGCACTGTGCGGTGTGACCACACTTAGATCAGCTGCTATCACTTTATCACTTTATATACACACATCTGTAAATACAAGCCCGCTGTTGTTCTCAACTGTTGTCGTCTTACCATAATCTACTTTTTATTTATTTTTTATCTTATTTATTTAATATTCTTATGCATGCCCCCTACAGCCTTATAAAGTTTATAGCTTATTTTTATCTAGATTCTGTGTTATATGTTTTATGTCGCACGTCAGCACCGAGAAAAATTCCTAGTTCGTGAACCTGTTCTCAAACTATGGCAATAAAAACGATTCTGATAAGATGCTCTACTTCCAAATGAAGATATACAATTAAAGAAATAATGTATAACAAACCAGGTTAACAAACAAATCCATAAACTGAAACCAGGCCTTTTCCATAAATAATATTTGTGTCCCTCTAAATAGGAAATGATTGACCTCTTTTTCCTAAGTGAAAACCCACAATACATACATTTTTACAATCAGGGTTTAGCCTGAACTACTCTTGGTGTAGTTCTGGTGATCCTGTGTGTGAAAACTAGAGACCACAGGCCTTTATTGTTGCCCATCATGCTTTACTGCAGAGCTGTCGCATTAACAGCACGTTGTGTGTTGTAAGTTGCTATATAGATGTAAGGTGACTCTAAATTCCCCTCTGAAATAAAAGGGGGTGTGAATGAGTGTCTGCGTTAGACAATCCTTCCATTAGTGGCATCCATCCAGGGAGGTCTCGGCTCGGTGCCACACGCAGCTGGGATGCGCTCCAACACCACAGCCCCAACGAGTTTAAGTGGAAATAAATGAAGTCTGGGAAGTTTGTTAAAATGAAATGCATCTTACAATTTTACCCACAACATTATATCTCACATTATAAAATGGAGCTAAAACATTATTTCCCACAGTCGCGGTTATTTACTTGGAGTTTGCATGTTCTCCTGTCGTTTTCCTGCGGGTTAGGGTAAGCTCCAGTTTCAATCAAAAACATGCAAAATAGGATAATCCTCCAATAAGTCAAGGGACTGCAACCTGCCACTTTGGGCCTTTTCAAACAAATAAATAAATATTGATAGTATAATGAAATAAAGGAGTTAAAAGTAAATTTAAGTTAATCATAGAAACCGTATAATTTGTATTGAACAGAACAAAAGGGGATCTGGAGGATCCTTCCCTGGAAATTTTGACAAACCATTTGTGACTGCCTTTGTTCTGGCTCAATTATGGCCTGTAGCAGTTTATTTTATGTATTTATTTGATAGGGACAATGTACATTGATGAACATGTGCAATGAAACAACAAAAACAGACGTAAACATGCAGGATTACAGAGGCTCATTTACATCTGTAGGCAGATAATAAAAGAACAGAAAATACAATGCAAATAATGTAATAGAAGTTAGTATGTTACAGCCCCAGGCCTCCAGCTCCTCCATTTTGGCCATATCCCTGTTTGGTGTCATCTTGGCTGATTCCGAAACCCTTAAATTGTAGCCTCTAAGTCCTAACACTAGCCACTAATCCTTAACCTTTCATGGGGTCAACTGTTAGATCTCTATGCAGTTAGTGAACTGCTTCAGCAGCATTTGCCCAATTCGACCTTCCGTACCCAGGGGAATGGGAAGTGACATCACCAACAGCTATTCATCTTCTTCTTTAACGATATACTGGCAGGCAAACAAAAGTGCATGCCGCCACCTACTGTAGTGCATATGCAACAACATAGTGTCCAAATAAAGACATTTAAGGAGAAAAAAAATAAATCCAAATGATCCATCACATTTCCCTTTAGCCTTATTTTATCTCAACAGCTGTTTCATAACCCTACAGTATGCAAATTAGCCATGTGGCTTAAGTTTCTACTAAATAAAAGCAAAAGCACAAACTGCCTTCATTTAAGCCATTTACTGAGGCTGTGACTGTGCTGTGATGACTCTAACATGTATTTCGTCACTTTCATAAAGTTTGGCTTGTGCAGAATCTCTTATATATATATATTTGTAATGAATTGTGCACCTGTCAATCAAAGCATGAAGAATCACTCGAGGGTAGGGGCGAGGGGGGCGGGCATGCGGCGCAGTGGCTTATGGGATGCCACATGGCTCCTAATCGCCAGTGAGGTAGCATCAGAAGCTCCTATGCTAAAGTGGCCATGATAGTTAGCATTGAGGCTCCTTTCCCTAACTCCTTCCTAACTGACAGCCCAATTCGGAAGCTACTTATCATGGCGGACGCTGACGCACATCCGGTTTGGCGTTGGACCACTTACCAATTTCACGGTTTCGGAATCAGCCCTTGTGTACTGAACCCTTGTTTTTGTGTGTATTTTAATCTGGCTGTGGAAGTCCTCTTCAGCCACTGGTGGACTGTCTCTGAGCCTGGCTCCTGATAGGCTAATGGGGCTTCTCCCTCTCCCATCATTGGTGCGCCTCCGCAGAGTCCTGAGCTGCCACACTCTTAAAAGGACCTGCCTTCCTGCCATTCAGGGCTGCTGGCATTTACACTGAACAGCAGGCCACTCAGCTCTGTGTCGCTTGTGCTTTCTCTTGTGTATTGTAATTTTGTAGCGAGACACTCGTAGTCTTTGTGACTTTGTTAGAGACTGGTTTTGCTTGTTGTACTTAGTTTAGTTATTAGTTTGGGTTTTGTGTTTCATTCTGTTTGTGCTTTGTTTTGAATAAGGCGCCTCACAGTCACTTCTAAAGGAGGCCCATGTCCTGGCACTAATACACTTTATAATTTACAGAGTTATCATTTTCCATCAAAGCTCAAAAGAGTCGCACCATAAGCTTAAAGAGGCTCCTGAGATGTGGTTGGTTAACCTTGAGCTCGGTACTCCTGACCATCAGAAGTCAATTTGTAAATGAGTAGTTTCAGGAACACTTTTGGTCTGATGTGATGGATTCGAGGAACAAACCAAAACTGTTGCCGGAACACTCTCATTAAACACCATTATATCAGACCAAATCTTTGCCGGATCCTCCAAAATATTTCCCGGATTCTTTACCCTGAAAAACTGGCCGTTACTATTGAGGTTTCAGAAGTGATATTTTGGAGAAAGAAAACATGAAATAATATGAAAATTCAGACTTCCAAAAAAAATGCCATAGAAATATCTAAATATTAAATAATTTGGAAGAATAGTACACATAAAACGCTGCTCCAGAGCTTTTGAAAGATGGCTCAAATGCATAAAACACATTTCCCTACGACGACAATAAAGTATAGGTTCTCGAAAACGTCCACACGCCAGTTTCCTCATGTGAGTTATGGTGAAATTTACATTTTCAGGGTCCCAAACATTACACATAACCAGGTTTGCTTCTCCCGTAAAGCATAGGAAAAATCTGTCCGGTCACTGTAACTGACTGCTTGAACAGGTACGAGTCCCCACATGACTTGGTAATCACGCGCCCACACACACACACAGCAGGCCTGACCTTGACATTGAGCCAAGGCCACACAAACAGAAACACGCAGGGGCAGAGGAGGAGGGAAGAGAGAGAGCGCAGAGCGAGAGAGAGAAAGAAAGAAAGAGGAGAAGGACAAACCTTGAAGTCGTTGATGGAAAGCATGAGCTCGGGGAATCGCGGCAGCTGGAAAAAAAAGAAGTGACTGCATTTGAGCAGCTGGCTCGGGTGTCGCATGGCGTAATCTGAAAAAGACACAAACAGCGTGGACATAAGGGTTCAATATTGATTAAAGGAGGGATTGGTGCAAGAATGACAGTGATTTTCTTGCAGTTTCGACTATTTTTAAGCATTACTGATCAGAAAATAGTCGGAAGGTAGCTTTAACTCTTCCATATTGACGCCACTGTCAAGGTCGACAGTTTGTAAGTTTGTAACACTTTAGTTCAGAATTATCAACATGTTTTCCCAAAGTGAGAAGGAAAATGTGCAACTCTCCCCCTCGACTCTGCCTGCACCCGTTCAAGCAGCTGTTGTGACTGCACATTAGCGGTCTGTAATTATCTTCCTCTCATTCGCCCCTTAAAGGCTGGAGAGGGTTTGCCAGACGGATGCAAAAACTGCAGCAACAATGCTCACTAATTGATGATAATAATTACGTTAACAGTCAAACAGCGCTGTGCTAATGAGTGCGCTGCAGAAAGTCACGGCGAAATCCAGATCTCCGGGTTCACAAGCCGGGCAAGCCTTTCACTTTCATTGCAGTGAAGTGGGTTTAGAGTCTTTCTCATTCAAACGCGCATCCTTTGACGGAATAATGTACTCCTCACTCTTTAAAAGTCTTTGGTGACGAAGCAAATGCATGTAAAAGTGGTGTGATCATTAACATGTAGATTTAAATAGACATAGCCCCAAATCCTATTAATTAACTTGTTAATTACATAAGCTTGTTCTCAGTGTCAGTGCTTGTTCTCTACCCACGCGCTGACACTGCACACATAGAGGTTTAGGCCCAATCTCAATTCTCTGTTCTACCCCTTGCTCTTGCTATTGCACTTTCCCTACACCTTTAAACAGAGGGCTAAGGGCGAGGGCTGAAAAGACGGCCCTAAGAAATGGGACAGTCCTCCATTTGACTGCATTTTACAACTAACAGAGATGATTAAGGTTATGTGAGTTTGGAATGGAATCTTATTTGTATATATATTTTTTATCAATTAGAACACATTTATATGAAAGAAAATGTAAAAAAGCAAGCCCCTACTTGTCTCTATAGCATGTTTCTACTGAACCAGTTCATCAGTAACTTGTAACAGACTGATGCTGTTTTGTAACACCTAAACAACAGGACTCTGTTTCAGCCCAAACCCTACAGATTTTCATCTATTTCAGCTTCATCCGGCATTACATTCTCCTTCCCCGGCGCTACATACATACTCAACGCATTGTGTGTGCTGCTGGGAAGGTGATTGGCTGTGAGCTCCCATCTCTCCAGGACTTGTTCACCTCCAGGACCCGGAGGCGTGTGGGTCGGATCACAGCTGACCCTTCTCACCCTGGACACGAACTATTCACCCCCTCCCCTCAGGCAGGAGGCTACGGTCTATCCAGACCCATAGATCTCGCCACTTGAACAGTTTTTTCCCCTCCGCCATCAGACTCAAGAACAAAAACAAGTCTCTGTAGCTTAGATACAGACTCATGGATGTAATCTGCACTTGCACTGTGTGGTGTGTCCACACTTAGACCCGCTGCTATCACTTAATCACTTAATATCACTTAATATCACTTTATACGCCTACACATCTGTAAATACAATCCCGCTGTTGTTCAATGTCTAATTGTTGTTGTCTTACCATATGTCACTTTTATTTTATCTTATTTATTTAATATTTTTACGCATGCCCCTATAGCCTTATAAAGTTTTTTAGCTTATTTTTATCTTAACTCTATGTTATATGTTTTATGTCGCACGTTTGCACCAAGAAAATTCCTAGTTTGTGAACCTGTTCTCAAACCATGGCAATAAAACCTATTCTGATTCTGATTCTGATATAGCGCACTCATAGCGGGACGGGCAGAGGTAGACCCGCTCACAGTGCGCTCAGGGCGGGGACAGGCGTCTGCAGCCTCCGCTCTGAGCCCCGGGCCTGAGCGGGGCTGCAGAGGTGCGCTCAGACCGGGCACAGACAGTATCGTACGTGGGCTCAGAGCACAGCGGCACGGGAGACAGCGGGCGCAGCAGCAGCAAGGCACTGAACCCTGTGTGTCATGACAAGAGCGACGTATCGAAAGTTTGGAAAGAAACTCCAAGGTCAGGCAATACAGCGCGAATAAACGGAGCGTTCGCAGCAGCAAAGCGGAAAACATAGAACTGACACGTTTATAGCAATGGACTGTTCTAATTGTTGCACAAAGCGAATAAAGTCACGAACGAAGCATTCTGCAACTTTATAAATGTTGTAAATGTGCTTATTGATGATATTCGTGAATTCATTTCGCAGCATATTTCTGTGTTTTGTCAAACTTCTCCTACCCCTTCATCTGTAGTGTGCATCAGAAAAACCCTAGCTTTGAGAGCTATGTGGCCCTTACCCCTCCCCGCAAAATAGAATTGGGACACCCCTTCGTCTCTCGTGAACGCGCAAAATGGAGGGCTAAGGGGTAGAATTGAGATTGGGCCGTTTAATCTGCGCTCTCCACTTACATTGGCACCCTTGACAAATACGAAGGACAAAGACAATTAGTTCTTTGTAAGTTTTGCTCAAAGAATTACCAAGTAGGCAGCACTGCGGCTTTGCTGAGTGGCACATACTCTCACCTCAGAGTAAGAAGAAGCCAGGTTTAATCCTTGGACCCGGTGGGCCCTTTCTATGTAAACTTTGCAATCACCAGCTAAGTGTTGACCAAACATAGCTCAAGATGTGGAGATGGATCCCCGCGAGCTGCACTGCGGACGCCCACTGTTTGCCCCAGTGGCTTTAAAGGATGGGATGAATGCAGAGGACAGATTAAAGGCAGTAACGCTTTTTTTGTGTATTGCTTTTTCTTTTATTTCAAGACTATTTACGTTGTAGATTCTCACTGATGGCATTAATTTGTGAATGAACATATATGGAATTATGTCCATCCATCCATCTTCTTCCACTTGTCCGTTGCCGGGTCGTGGGATCACATTGCACCAGCCCCCTATGGCTCCTCCTGCAGGTGGTGGGTCCACAGAAGGACGGCCTCACGATTCTAACCGGGCCTGTTGGTCTCTCATAAGGGGCTTCTGAACCGCTCTTTGTCTGAACCATCACCTAGGACCTGTTTGCCATGGGAGACCCTACCAGGGGCACGAAGCCACCGACAACAGAGCCCCCAGGATCATTCGGGCGCGCAAACCCCTCCACCACATTAAGGTGGCGGTTCCAGGAGGGGACCGCCACCTTAACGTGGAATTATAAAAAATGTTTTAATAGATTCTTCAAAATAGCCGCCTTTTGCTTTGATTACTGCTTTGCTCACTTTTGACATTTTCTGAATGGGCTTCACGATGTAGTCACCAGAAATGGCTTCCACTTCACAGACTGTTGAAACCCATTTCAGGTGACAACCTTATTATACGAAGCTCATTGGAAAAACGGTTAAAAACATTTTTTTTTGAAGAATATATCATATAAAACATATTTTGAGTTATTTTGCCCTTTTTTGTTTCTTACATAATTCCATGTGTTTGTTCATACAGTTTGGCTTCAATGAGAATCACACAATAACAGTGTTGAAAATACAGAAAAGTCGTGACCAATACCTTACGTCACCCCTGTAATCTAACCAGCTGCATCACTGTGTGGGACTGGGCCATCACTGCATCCGGCTGTAGGAGCCTCCAGTGCATAGTGACAGCACGAGAGCTACCCCTCTCCCCTCCGTGCAGGACATTTACTCAGTCTCCCTCACAAAGCCCTCAGCATCGCGGGTGACCCCACACACTCATCACACAGTCTCCTGACTGAAGAAGAGGCTGTCAGTAATCTGAACTCTCTCCCTTCCCTCTCCTCTCTCTCACTGCTTCCACCTGCAGTCACAAGCCAGAGCCCCAGTTCCTCAATGATCCTGAACGCCGCACAGTTATGCATAGCAGTAATATATTTTCAGATGTTAGATTTTGCTCTACATATTACATTCTTTGCATGTGGGAAACTAACAATAAGGCTGATTCTAACAAACACTTTCCAACATTAGTGTAACAACAAAAGGTTTGCATATAAATAAGCCTGGAAAAGAATCCTCCATGAATCACTGCAACAGAGCAGGATATATTTGGGTCTTGAGGTCAGAAAGCTATAGCTCTAAAACAACACACAGTTACCTGACCTCCCCGTGACACTTTAAAGCTAAGTCATACCTGCCAACACGGAGGGGTGCGGGCAGTTCAGCACGATGAGCTTGGTGACCATTTCCGGGTAGTAAATGGCGAACAGCCAGGCGACGGTCCCTCCCCAGTCGTGGCCCACCAGGCAGCATCTGTTGTATCCTGGGCACAAACGAGGAGAGTTACTGTAACCAAACAGGAGCGGCAATAACTCACTGTGAGGTATTAAACATCGTCAGGGCTCCGTGGATCGATGTGCGGAGCGCAGCAATAGGACCTCAAATCAATAACAGGATTCAGTTAATATCTTTTATGAATCCCCAGCGCTGTACTTACATCATGAGTTAATGGTACTTTCCCCTGATAAATCATAATCAGTTTTAAGAGAGAACTATGTTTTAATCGATGCATGTCAAGTATTCTTTACAGCTTGTGTCACAGCAGGACACTACCATTTCCCATGAGTCCAGGAAATATCACCTGTACAATGAAATATAAATCAGTGTGTGCTGTAAATGTCAAGTCATCAATACTGCGAATTTTTACTTTTCCAGTTTTACTTACTAATTGTCAAAGCCCGAACAGAATAATAAGGTTTTGTGGAATCTGACAGCACATGAATAACTAACACATTTGTTGAGGCACTGAAATGCCAGCCCTTGGTTATTTGTGTGGAAAAGACTAAAAGGTCAACTCATTGTCAATTCTACGGTTCCTAACCTTGAAAGTGAAAATGGCAGTGGTTTGAAACTGCTTTCCCACTCCGGCTGCACAATTTTGACCAAAAAATACTTTTTCAGAGAAGTATTGCAATTGCGATTTGATTTGAGTGAAGGAAGTCATGTTACTTTTAGACTGTCAAACAATATATTCTTGCTCAAATTGCCCCACATTAGGTATTTGGTTTTATGTGGACAGCACCTCTCGGGGACAGCCACGTGACTAAAACAAGTCCGGGCTGGAATCACAGAGTGTCTATCTAAACACTTTAGAATCTGCTTTATGGAAACCCAGACCTTTAAATCTGTTGCAGCTGATCCTGAAATCGCAAGGCTCGACTATTCTGATCGGTGAACATCTATCACTCAAATGCCAGAGACAGAAGAAAACCAAAACCTCAGCCTCTTGAGGTTATTGCAGTCGTCAGAATCTCTATTATGATTCGATATCAGTAAACCTCACAGCCCTATTTGCCACACTGGAAGAACATTTACCGTCTTAAACAAGATAAATGCCTGAATTAAGAGAATTTATACTAATTTTGAGTAGGTTTGTGTCTTGAAATGTGTCCCTGTATTTTATCCCACAAATCATGTGACGCTGTTGGAGCTGATGAAAAGTACCATGTAAATACAGGCATTATTTCACTTATACACTTATACAGTGTTTTATTATAAAAATAATAAAACACTGGAACTGAGAAAAGATAGTCCTTAGTGTTTGAGTCAGTGAGTGGTGGTCCAGATTGGCGGCCATGCTTCTGTCACTCAGCCCTAGGGCAGCTGTGTCTTTGAGTTTCCATGCTTGTTAAGCGCATATAAAATGTCTCGTTAATTTGCCTTTTGCTATCGCTCACGTGTCCGGCATTTCTCTCGCAACAACAGTACGTTCCTCCAACGTCAACAGCTCACGGTAAACTCGTGAAGACAACATTACCCAGAAATCGCTCCTCAATGATAATAAAAACATATCAGCTGATTTCCGCAGTCTTAAAGCAGTACTGAGTAACTCATGCCCCTAGAGGCCATAAGCACCACTGCAGGTGTAGTAGCATGTATTTTACTCATTAATTGTCCGTGAGAGTAAATACTACGCTGACAGAAAAGACAAAGGGAGAGA
Organism: Neogobius melanostomus; assembly: GCA_007210695.1. Classification (NCBI taxonomy): domain Eukaryota; kingdom Metazoa; phylum Chordata; class Actinopteri; order Gobiiformes; family Gobiidae; genus Neogobius; species Neogobius melanostomus. The sequence continues at coordinate 5,009,200 of VHKM01000047.1, forward strand.
GGGATACTGAACATTCAATTTCACGATGGAGATAATTTTTTTCACTCAAACTTGGCTGTAAATACTGTTTAAGTGGAGCTAGCCCGCAGTTAGCTTTGCCTGTTAGCCTGTTAGCTTCTTCTTCGTGATTCTATTAGTGTGTATTGGGTCTCCGGGTCGGAGCAGGGAAAGCTGCAATAGTGGTTTTCTGGCCAGAGACACCAGGGGGAGGTGAAAGACCCCCCAATCATCCCATTAACACTTGTATTACCCCCAGAGGGACTACGAAAAGGATTTATCAAGGTAAACAAGTTACTTAGTACTGCTTTAAGTTCGAGTTCCCCAGTTCTTTCTCCCAATTTCGAACGATTTCCGAGTAACATTTAAGCATAATGCTGCTTGTTTCTTATTAAGCGGATACAATCTAAATTCGCACCATCATTTGTTCACTATAACTGTTCCCTAATCGAATGCTTCCTATTTGTTGCAATATTTGCCATGGTTACAAAACTGAATACATTTAAAAGTGCCCACATGTATCCAACTGATAAATAATAACTGCTAGAAGATCTCACTTTCTAGTCTATATGCCATTTTATTTACGAACAATATCAATATGCCTCCACAGCCCTGATCATTCTTACTAGTGTTTCACGCCCTCCAGCCAGAAGCGGAGCGAGGTGAAGCCCTTCGTGTCCATCCACTAATCCCCTTACACAGCGCCTCTTGCCTTCAGTATCGTTAGCCGAGCACCACTCTCAGCCCTGCAGCCCCCTCACATAACGTGCAGTATATTTCTTCAGGGATTACATTAGAGCCACCTCCGTCAGAGCTGACACCACCACTTCTCATTTCAATGCCCGCAGAAGGAAGAGTCACGTCTTAAAGAGGGTTCAAGAGTCCAACAGCAGATTATCGACGTGAGGAGTTATGCAGCCACAATATCAATGCGTGGAATAGAGTGAAAGATGGAAAAAGAGTCAGTATAAATACAGGACTTGACTGCAATACATCTGCAACATATCTGCACCTGCTATTGTTGGCTATTACATTCAAACATTTCCTTATTCTCTGCATAATGCACTGAATCTGCACTATTGGAAACTTGTCGGGTAGATAAATGCCTTGTATTGAGTTGAAAAAGGCACATCTATGCACCTTCATATTGTAATTTCCACGGGAAAACCGGGAAATAATTTTGATAAGTGAGTTTTTGAATTTTGAAGGATCTATAGGCTATTCCCTCACCTGAAGTTACTTGTTGAGTATTCCAGCGTGTGTTTGACATGTTTTAGCCACAAACACTGAGCAGGGGAACGTGTCATTATTTCAGAAGTTTAACCCTTTATTGGGCAAGTGACTATTTTTGGTCATTTCCGCACACTTTACATAATGGCCTCCCTGCTGCACATCAGTAAGGTAAAGAAGCATGTAGTCCTCAATCAGCCAATCAGAAGAGATCACCCTACATCACAGATCCCACTACTGTGGCATTTGACCAATCAGCAGAGACCGGCCGCGCTCTCAACTTCCTGTTTTCTCTGAAGTATGAAAAAGACCCAAGTCTGACTAATTCACGGTTACATTTCTTTACATAACTTCAAAACTAACCATGGTAAGTTGATGAAACTCACACATTTTATTGGTGAATAATTGTGCTAAGTGATGATATATGTGTTGGTTTTGGAGGATGTAGAGAAATAAGTGAAATTACAGCATGAAAAAGGCAGGCACCATATTTGATCATACGGATCATACTAAGTTAATTAGTTTTGTCCATATTTGGACTTGCCCATTGCACCTTATATTCATACTTATAGTATTTTCTTGACAAAAGAACCAAGGACTACTGTATGTTTTTATGTTGCCAAAGGTTATTTTTATAACAATATTGGAGGTAACTGACCCCTCCCACTGCACCTAAAGTACAATCACTTTAGGCCCTATGCCCCCATAGGGCCTAATTTCCTAGTTATCTAGAGTGTTGTTGATGTCTGGAGATATTTATTTCTTAAATTCATGCAGTTCTTGTATATGAAGAGTCTAGTGGTGCTAGGCTAGGGCAAGGCTAAAGCATTTCTATGGTATCAGTTAGCCTGCATTAAAAACAGTCTGGCACACTAAATCACTTATAACGCCAGACTAACCATATAAATGTCTGTGTTAATAGAATAATTTTTGAAATATAACTGACCTTGTATCACATGAATTACCGCATTTTGAGGGACTATTTTCTCGCAGATCACTCCGCCGCTGCGTTAGCTTACAGCCAGGAAGCTGATGCTGTGGAGTGGGTCAGACTGTTTTAATGCAGGCTAACTGATACCATAGAAATGCTTTAGCCTTGCCCTAGCCTAGCGCCACTAGACTCTTCAAATATAAGAACTGCATGAATTTAAGAAAACAATATCTCCAGACATCAACAACACTGGATAACTAGGAAATGAGGCCCAATGTCAAAAATCCTGAAATATCCATTTAAGTTGAAATTATGTATTTCAAAGTATTTCAATGAGTGCCCTATAAAGGGTTAAAACAGGGTCAAACTGTAAAGTATTGGAACATGATTTTCAAAGGAAAGCTGTCTAAAAGATATTAACCAGTAAAAGGTATTAGTATGGCACATATTGGTTAGTTGGGAAAGGTTAATAGACACTGCTCGGTTGCAACTGTCCGTGTTATCCACTGACTGTATTAAAAGCAGCCGCGGCGAAGCAGAAGCCTCATATCTAAAAGTATGGTTGACAGTTGACAAAGCACTTTTTCAATAAATATTTGATGTGCCGCCATTTGAGTTCGCTTACTCACAGAGCATCCTCTCCCAAAGGCATTGGGAATAGTGAAGCATGGATTTATTTGGACTTTTTCAAGAAGTGCGGTCAATATTTAATGAAAGAGTTTGCAGACAATTTAAAAGGACAGTTGAAAAGCTGACAGAGATCATTTGTGCCCAAAGCTGGTGTTCAAACCACATGCTCTTCTTTCAAACCTCATCTATCTGTCTGTCTGTTTGGGTCTTGTACATTGGGAGTCGCGTGGAGCTGGAGCAAAAAATGCTGCTTGAGACAGAAAAGGTCAGTTTTCTGTGCACATTTAGCGTTAGCTCTGAGTCCACACCTCACGTTAGCAGTGACTCAGAGATGGTGTGTCGCAGCAGCACTTAAGGCTGTTTCACTCTGGTAAACAACTTTATTTTGAACCTTGTCAAAACACTGTCCTTTTCATTTTCGGTTTCAGATTGGGATGACTAGATCTCTAGGAGGTGCATTTTTTCAAAAACCTGATGTTTAGTCGATTGATTTGTGTAAAATGTCCAATGTTCATTTGCACCAACAAGTCGATACTGCACCGTTTCTCTGCGCAGCCTAAAATCGGCTTTATATTCGTGTAGTAACTCATTTTCTCTTGACTTATGTAAACTAATAGGAGTGAAGGGGCGGCCACAATTCATGGCGGCACCCACCCGAACTTCCGGAATAAGGTGAACAGCTCATAAAAATGACCAGTGATCCGAGATTAATGGTAAACGTGTTCCAATCAAATATGGATATTCATATTGTAATGCTGATTTTTATTCACAACTACAAAAATATATTACATGATCAAAAAGATGTTTAAAGGGATTATACAGGGTTTAAAAATGTTAAAACTAAGTATTTTCATCCCCCTACACGTTCCAGCCATGTCCTAATGTATAGAATGAGCCCAGACCTATTCACCTAGCCTGGTTTTACCAGACCCTCGTACTCATTTCGTTTCGTACAAGGATCTGGATCTTCACAATTGAGCTCGGTTATCAGGTGAGAGGGTGAACTCTTTTGAAATGATTGGAACTGATTTTCGATAGCTTTGGTCGTGATGTATGTAATGCGCCGTGTTGAGTAGAGCAGTTATCATAACTCTTGGGTGCATTCCTTGCGCATTCCAAGGCTTCAATTTTAATATCTGGATATTTGGGAGCCGAGCCAGAACGGATTGAAGAGCTTCCATTACTTTCGTATCCGCCGCCATTGCCGAACTACAACCAGCAAATGTGGCGCAAATGCTTGACGTCACCTACAACACCCGCCTCCCCCACTCGCTGAATGGTTGGTTGAAATTCACAGCCACTGAGATCAGACCCAGACGTACATGTAAGGAAATTATAATTGACTGGAGTTTACGGATGGCTAAGGCCAGGCTACTATTCACCATAACTGCCTCTAAAATTCTGCACTGTCATTCAAAAAGTTGTTACTTCGGGTCCGAACTGCTGTCATGCACGAGCTTAATATAGAGACTGCAGTTACGCATAAGACCTGAGGTGGCAGTAGTGAGCATAAAATGACCAACTTGCATTTAGTCTCTTTAAAGTGCATATGACAGGTTTTAATGCTTTTGAAAATATGAGTTATTGAGATGGATAACATCAGTTGCATAATTATCATTTTATTTCAGTGAAGCAGCAATTTTAATGAAGAAATGTTGGGCAGAAAAGCTTTTTTATTTTTTATTTTTAAGCTGCTGACAGGAAGTGACATAGATAAAGGTAAAGTTCCATAAGAAAAACATGGTTGAACGGCAACAGTTTAAAATTGTTTACCTTCTTCTATGTCACTTCCTGTCGGTGTCCAATAAGGAAGTGAAACTATAAACATCACAAAAATGGCCAAACTAAAGGAAGCTGAGTACAATCTTTAGCAAAATCTTAAATATACAGTAATTGTGTTAACTATGTTTTAGCAAAACATGTGTCTAATGTGTCACATGCACTTTAAGTTTACATGTTATGTTTTGGTTCTCAAGACCATTATCAGAAAGCAGAATAACCTCAAAAAGTCTACCACATCTAATACACTATTTCCATGTTAAGAGTTAAAAAATAAAGCGCTATATAAGTTTGATGTATTATTAATTAAATGTAGGTTTGCCTGATCCTACACCTAAAATCAGCTTGAAAAACAAAACAAAAGGACCATCACTAATATTAAATCGAGACATCAGTTTTCTATGCATTTCCTTTGGTTAAATATCTGCAAGGATTGGGGACAAGGATAGTAAAAATGGAGCGTCTCCTCATTAAACAGAGCTGTCTGGTCATCCTCCCTGGGGTAAATGAGCCTTACCTAAGTACTCCACGATGTCCTTGACGTCAGTGACCAAGTGCTCGAATTTGTAGCTTTCTGCGGACAGCGGTAAGTCAGACTCGCCGTATCCGCGCATGTCGATGGCCACCACTCGAAATTCACTCTTAAACTCCCTGAGCTGGTAGCGCCAAGAGAACCTAAGCAGAGGAAAGCACACAGTGATTTAAAAAGGTTAATCATGTCATTTGTAAGATCAAGGGAATGGTTTGGGTATTAGCACAAATGGCTCTATGACTTTTTGGGGGGGATTTAACCACACGTTTCTTCTCTGCTGCAAAGAATATGGGTTATGCACAAATTGGCTCTTATTATACGACCAATTGAGTGCACAAGACTTTCATTTTTGACAAGAAAATCTAATCAAAATCCTCTCCATCTGCGTGAAGGTCATCTTGGAGATTTGGAACTGTTTGAGATTCAGTCCGCCCCCTGATCATGTGGTGGGGACAGCTCCTAATTGAAGATCTTGTCTCGTGAAGCGTCCCTCTGTCACACCACGCACCCCCATCATCTCCACCTCCTTCTCTCCTTCTCTCCCGCTCTACTTCTCTTTTCCTACCAGTCTTTCTCTCCTTTCTCCTCCCGCAAGCAGAGAGACGCTATTTGATTCTGATTACTCAGTATGATACAGCGTCTGCAATACTATCCATAAACATCTCCTCTGCATGAATTAGCACATTTAAAGTTGGTGAGAGATGAATGTACATATTTGTTACTTGAGTATTTTTGGTTACTATCAATCGGAAGTCAGTAAATTTAGAGTATTGGAGTTTTGCTTTTCTAAATAAGGGTTGTCAAGGTTAAGATTAAAGCATATATTGTCCTCTATGGGAAGATTTGTTCTCTGCCGTTGACCCATCAATGCCACTGGAGCAGCCTGTCACAAGCAGTGAGCGACAGCAGTGCAGCGCCCTGGAACACATCCCCAATCTTTGGTCAGGAGGACTTGGCACGAGGTGAGGCAGCCGCTATCTCAAGAGCCACATGCTGCTCTTTAAAGCCTCAGGCTCTTTTGATCTTTGATGGAAAAAGACGATAACAAAACAACTTCAAACTAGAACATTTAATTAGACGTGTTTTTGAGTGATGCGTTGCTAAAAATATATGGCTTTACAACCAGAATGAGGACAGTGACAAATAATTAGTTCAAATTTCCCAGAGAAGGGCCCTCCAAATACCTCTACATTTTCTTCTCATAAAAGTAATATTTAATTCTTCATAATTTTATCAATCAAAAATATTATATTGTTGCTTGCGGATAAAAAAAAACAAACACATTTTTGTATCTCTTTCATTCTTTCATTTGGTTTGAAACAGGGCGAAGCGGCTCTTTTGAGGTTGCAGAACTTTGGCTTGGAAAAAGAAGCCTGTTTTTGCATGTTTTAAAGTGATCGTCTGGAAGTCTAAATGTATTGAAAAATTTACAAAAATGTGAAAAATCGACCCCCTGGTCTTGCATTTTGATGTAAAGTAAGTAATAATATATATATATGTATATTATTTTTTGTAAAGTCCCAATTTCCTGGATCTCAGCAACTAATCAGAATCTAGTATCCTCCCGTGTCGACCAATGAGATGAGCTTTGCCAGTGAACCAGCCTGTCAGGTCCAATCAGGACGGGAGGGGGGAGGAGCTTGATTGTTTAGTTTTGAAAGTTCTGTTCCTGCTCTCCTCATTTGTAAACTAAGAAGGGCTTTCTGGTTAAAGAGGAGAGGAATATGATTGTTTAACGTTCAAATTTCACTCTACAGTATCTCTACTCACTTTGCAAACTTGCACATTATCACTTTAAAGAGTACCTAAACGGGTGTGCCAAAGCCTTTCCCCACCCACAAACAAAAGTCAAAAATTGCTGTGAAAGAGGCGGTCTCTGAAGTTTGAGGGTGACATGCGGGGGGTGAATGTGTGGGCCTTTGCATTGGCACAATCACAGCAGACAGATTACGTGGGAGGGACTTGGTTATATACCACAGGTACAGGGGCAGGACAATTGGCAGCACCTGATGACGATGTGTGGAGCTGGTGCGGGTTATGACGTTTTGTGGAGGCCGTGGACACGTCTCCAGCCAATCAGGAAATTCTAATTTAGTAGCAGAGTTTACCCTGAAGGGGGCGCAACCCATTCGTTTTCAGGCCAAAGTTAGGATTTTACACATGTGTGCGCTATAATGTCAGAATAATGTCTGGGACCAGTGGACAACACTATGAGACACCCATTGAGACAGTTTATCAGTAAAAAAAAACTTGATTTGGTGTTTAGTTACTCTTTAAGGGAAACTGGAGCACCTTGAGGAACATGGAGAGAACGTGCAAACTCTACACAGAAAAGCCCTACAAAGTATGGAAATAGAACCCAGGACCTTCATGCAATAAGGGGGTGAATGCAACCAGTCACCGTCACTCACAGTCCAAATAGTGACAGAACTACATAAAATCAAAGATGAGCGTCTCAACAAGACAATGCATTTCAGTGAGTCTGTGTTTCATCTACTTGAGCAACTAACAATCAGGGACAGGAAGTAAGAGTAACGTCACTTTAATTAACGTATTTAACTGTTTTGTATTTAGGCTTTGGCATTATCTGACAAAGAAAACCCAAAAATAATACCCCCAGAAAAAAAAACTGCCATGATAAAATAAGTGACTCAAGTAAAACCACAAAGTGCGGCTCACTAGTCGCCAACCTCGACATGTTCAGCGCGTTTCTCCCCATGTTGTCTTTTTGTGACTCCTGTAAAGAATCTGTCCAGTGAAGCGGAAACAGCCTCCACTGTTAATTAGGCCCGAGCCGTCCCGCGGTCGCTGGGGTTTGTGCGGATATGGGCAGCCCTAAGTTCCCTGGCCTCGATCCAGCAGTGACTGTGTGAGGAGACCTTTCACATCACATCAATGAGAGACGACGAGGGAATGGTTTGGACCACTTTCATGGGCTGGCCGCTAAAGACACCGTTTACGGCAACCGCTGCTGGGTAGAAGGAATGTTTTTGATTACTTTTTTGTTCTACGGCGAGGTTTAAGTACTTTTAGAGCACAGTAATAATAACATGGTAATAGGACGTAAATAGCATGATAACTAAGGATAACAAAGAATAATGTGTTTAGCAGCCCTATCTCCTCATTATTACTAAGAAATAGATTATGTGTCCTGATCATTTACAGTCTTGATACTGGGATAGTGTTAGGATTAGTCATATAACCATAGAACAAATTAGGATTATTATGTTGTTACACTTATAGGGATCCATTTCCATCCTATAACCATGCTACTGTGCTACTATTCAAGTGGCTTTAAAGCTACTATACTTTCTGGTAAATAAGTCAAGTAAGGAATGTCTGGAAATGTATTTGTATTTTTCCCATGCAGGAAAAAGATAGGAAACCCCCCACACAAAATGTATACATAACATTGCATAATAGCTCGACAGTCCTAAAGGCCACTGACCCAACTGAACACAACGGGTCAACTAGAGACCGGGTATTTCCCAGGGTCTCTGACTGCGCGCTCCCACAGACAGATGATCAAATGACAAATGTAGAATCTTTGGTAATTTGTTCGCTGTTGCCCATTACCCCAGGTCCAATAAATTCCTACAAAACAATACGTCTCATGATAAATACAATACATATTCCAGTTACATGGGCTTCTCCTTCATCGCCTTCTGAAACAAATGGTCTCTAAAGGTGAGAGAGCTGTCTTTCTAAATGAGCAGTTTTTCCATGTGCATCACAATGAGTGTGTGACTATTAGCCCACAGGGAACCTGGAGTGGTTAAAAGCCCTATAGAGTTGTGAAAGGGATATTTCAGGAATTTGACATAGGGCCTCATTTCCTAGTTATCCAGAGTGTTGTTGATGTCTGGAGATATTGTTTTCTTAAATTCATGCAGTTCTTATATTTGAAAAGCTTAGTGGTGCTAGGCTAATGCTAGGCTAACGCATTTCTATGGTATCAGCAACCCTGCATTAAAAACAGTCTGACCCACTCCACAGTGCACCTGAGGTAAATCACTTATAACGCCAGACTAACCATATAAATGTCTGTGTTAATAGAATAATTTTTGAAATATAACTGACCTTGTATCACATGAATTATCGCATTTTGAGGGACTATTTTCTCGCAGATCACTCCGCCGCTGTGTTAGCTTACAGCCACAAAGCTGATGCTGCTCAATTATAAGTTATTTTAAATGCAAAATGGTGATAATTAATTCTATTGACACAGACATTTATATGGGTAGTCTGGCATTGTAAGTGATTTACCTCAGGTGCACTGTGGAGTGCGCCAGACTGTTTAGGAAATGAGGCCCTACTGTATGTCAAAAAACCTAATATAGCCCTTTAAGGCGAGACGCTGCAGGTGAATAGTTTTTTTTTTTAATTTAAAGATATCAATTTGAAACTTCTGCTGTAGATTACTGGCATAAATATGAAGAAAAAATGTATTGCAAGTTTTCTGTAATTTTATGTGTTCATATAAAAATAAGGTGTTTTATGCCTAAAAATGCCCAAAATGTTGCATTTTTCAAGCGACGAAAACTGGATAATGGATTGAGCCAGATTCAAATTTATGGTTTTATGGTTTTGTTTATATATTAGTTACAAAGACTTTTTCAGAGGGGATTTTGGATCTCTTGTTAAAATAAAGTTTTTTAGTGAAAAAATCTGTAAAAATTAAAATTTCGCCTTGTTTTTTAACATTCAAAACTCAATAAATCAGGCTAGGAATTAGATATTAAAAATCCCTCTGAAAAAATCTTCCAAATATTGTTCAATCCAAGGCTGGAAATGTTGAAGTCTGTAGGAGCTACTGACGTCAAGATGTTGTTGCCCCAATGAGAGAAAAATGCCCTTTGAGGAAATGGTCCTTGACATTACGATTTCCCAATCTGTGCAATATTTAAACATGTTATTGTGAAGATTAGGTATAATATTAATTTGTACTTCCGGGTCCAGTGAAACATACAGTATGTCCAATTCGCTAATTAAACCTTTCACTGATTTTATCTTTAGCCTCAGAGTTTTGTCCATTGCTCTGTTTACACCTCTGATTACACAGAAATATTTCCATTTATACATTTGGACCGCAGAAATGGTTACATCTATGAGTATAATTCTGTGTAAAAATGTGCTATTATTTCAGCAGGAGGTTAAGTTAAAGTTGCTGTTTTTACTGTGTTTGTCAGTGGAACATTCAACAGTTTGGACCCGAAGTAGCTCTAGCTGGAAATGGCAATTGAACACATACATACTTTCGAATTGTGTTCGTCCACTGATCCAAAAGTCTATGGTTAAAATTCAGCTCTGACCGGTGCAGTTTGTTGTTGTGTCCTTGAGCAAGACACTTCGCCCAACTTGCTCGCTCGTGTGTGTGTGTGTGTGTGGACCGCGAGCAAGTGCTTGGGGTGGTTTCAGTAGATGCAGACACAGATTTGCTGTCAGTATATACCCCAGGGCAACTGTGGCTACAATAGAGTTGGGAGTGAATGAATAATGCACTGTATTGTACAGAGTCTCTGGAGAAGCACTATATGTACACAAGACTCACAAAAGGAAGTTTGTTTTGGATTGCACCATTCCAGGGTTTTCCGCAGGGCATTAAAAAGTTTTAAAAGTCATTAAATGAACTTTGCCCTAAATGTCATTAAAAAGCATGACATTTTATTTCTTGCAAAATTATAACATCGCTCAACAATTTTTACTGTATACTTGAAAATACCAAAATGATGCTCTGTGCTCTATTTGCTGAACTTTGTCATTATTGCATCATATAAAAAACAGATTCAAGTCAGTTCAAGACTGAAAAAAGAAAATTCCATGTACATGAAACACAAGACCTTTGAAGACCACGTGAACCACAACCAAACCATCATATCTTGATAACTTTTTGACCTACCAGAATTCAGGGAAGCCATGGAGAAACAACATAAGCGGCTTTCCTCTCTCCCCGGCCGCGACATAGTGAAACCGCAGTCCTGACTCCTGGAAGAGAGAGGAAACGACCAGTTACTTACACATAAACATCCTGCTAACGTCTCCATCAAAGCCTCTTAGTGCACAATATGGTTCAAGTCAGCATTTATCCGTCATTATAAACCCATAGAAATAAACATGACATAATGCAATTACATGGGGAAATGGGGTAATCCAAGTCTTCCATGCGGAAAATATGGCTTATGGCAGTTCTAATAAAGCGATCCTCGGTGGACAGTGCAACTCTGCTTGTGCCAATAACGGATTACCATAACAAAGCTAATCCATAAAAGATTAGCATGGCCTGAATGACTGGGCAAGCACACCAGAATATGCAGATCACGATGAGTAAATAATGCGAAGCTATTTATATCTCGACTGTGCCACTTTTAATGGGTATATTTAGAAACATTTTCCAAGTGAAGCACAATGACAGCAGGGAAAAATGCTATTGTGAAGATATGACTCTACATGAATTCGAACTGCTAAATTTGACAAGTTACAGATGTGGAAATGTGTGATTAATTAATACCAAATAATGTAACAAACAGATAATCTATTCTCAAGCAGCAAAACAACACATTTAACATTTTCACTTAATATCAAAATAGCTACCGTGTTTCATTGATCCAAGCATTAATTCAATCATATGGCGCCTATTGGACCAGCGCATGGTCCTCAAATTTCATGCTCTGTTTATAAAATAAAACAACAGTGTACGGTCAAAAAAAAAAAAAATATTAAAGGCACTATACATGATTCTTTTTTCTAGACTTGGAATTAAATTAGTTTTGTCCTCCTTTAGTATATTGTAAAGTCAGACATTTGAGGGAAAAACACTGTGGATCTAAATATAAAGCATTTGCATCAATCTCATGAACTTGCAGGCGAGTTTTCTTGGACTTAAAAGAAAGTGAACCTGCAAGTTGTGAAACGTGGCGATAAACTCGTGCCTATATGAAGAATTGGGATGCTACAAATATGTTAGGAAGGTTCGGAATGAGTTCAGATCACAACTAATTTAGTGGCTTCTTTCATAGTTTGCAATAACAAATAATAATAATTAAAAAAATCAAGTCTAGGACAATATTGATCAATGTAGAAATTAATGTGTTACATCAGCTCTCAAGAAACACTCAGGGGGTGCAAATAGACGGGAAAATGTACAATCAAGTCATCGTTATTAGAGGCATCTTACATTGAATGAATATAAGAAAAACAGTATCACTTTATTTTACAGTACCTTGATACATTATACTTCACTAAATTTAGCACAATGTAATGTGCTCTGTAACAATCTGTAATAACTTGTACCTACACAATGGAATAACTTGTATTAGTACTTTGTAGGCACATAATGTAATATCCTATATATTAATCCTATATATATTATTCCATTGTGTATCTAACCCATAGGTACAAGTTATTACACATTGTTACATACAGTAGCAGATTACATTGTACTAAATTTAGTTAGGTACAATGTATCAAGGTTCTGTAAAATAAAGTGTTAGCAGAAAAACTTTAAAGGGCAAAATATAAAAAAATTAAAATTAAAACAGAATAAAAATATACAAATATAAAACATATCAAGTCCACAGAGCCTTTAAGCCATATTTGAGTTTAATCTCATTCTCACAGAACTCACGACTATCTGTTTGAGCAACACTGGAGAAAACTCTTCCACAGAAATCTCTTTTAAGGTCATGGGATAAGATTTATTCACACACTTTATGCGACATGTAAATACACGACCTTTAACTAACCCTGATGAGCATGCAGATGTTGTAAAGATTGGCTTGGGTTTGAAAAGAAGGTTGAAAACATTTCTACCTCAGTGACACTATCTAGCCAACTTACTGTGTGTGTGTTTTTTTTTTAATATGTCTGTATCTAAATCTAAAGCCTTCCACTGCAGTGACTCACTCGTGCCTATTATGTAAAGCTATGCAAATAAATAGTGTCAGAAATATTGCTTCGTCTTAAAGTATCCAGTTTGTGCTGAGGCAAGGAGTCAGTTTTATATTCTGTTTGCTGCCAAGTTTTTAATTAGACTTTGACTTGGATTTAGCCTATTAGTCAGGTGTTTTACCAGCGCCATATAACACTGTGTTGCACATAAAGATCTGTAAAGAGCAGTCCTCAGAGTTCCCCCATGTTTTGGGGTTACGATACCCACTAATGCAGCGTGCAACAATTGCGACTTTTCTTACATAGGGAAATATAAAACACATGCACCCGATTCAAAGCTGCACGCGCTGGAGTGTTTGCACGCATTTGGTGGCGATCGTGAATTCTCAAAACTTGGCTGTGACATAACGCACGCTCCGTCTGCAGCGCTTTCCTTTCAGCACCACCTGCCAGTGCCATAGCGCGCGCGTCGAAAACAGTCATTATCGGGCCATTAGCACGGAGATGCCAATCCCCCCCCCTTTTTTTTTTTTTTTTTTTGGTTCACCAGGCCTGTTAAAGTATTTTAGCCGGTTACGACGCCACAACAACACCGATGTGCGAGGTGGCGCGCGGAGCCTTCTCCCACAGTGCGTGCAGCTTCGTAAAACAATGGGTAGACTTATGCCTTACCTTTTCCCCTCCCACCAGACATACACGCTCACTCACGTTCAAGTGCGTGGTGCCTTTTTTGGCGACTTACCTTGATGCGCACATAACAATGCGTGCCCAAGGACGTGTCATTCAAACAAGCCGGGGGAGTTTCGCGCACTGCCCACTGGAAGACCGCGGTCGGCCTCAGGATGAAGCTCCACCAAAGTTTAAGAAGCGCCACCGCGGTGCACACGCCACAGTAGCCGTAGATCAGTGACCAGTAGCCCACAACTTTGATCTGCATCGCGAGTCTTATCAAAAATATCACCAAGTTGTAGAGGACTCTCGCCATTTTTTGTGTGTCTATTCCCCCACCCCTTCTGTTTTTACATTGCAGCAGAAAGCAGGTTTGGAGCTCTGCGGGAGGAGGAGGAGAGGAGGAAGCTATCGATCCGGGTTTGTGTCAAGCGCTTTTGTGGCCAGCGCAGCCCTGACAATGCTTCGTTCCCAGCGCATAGGCACGACTGAGTGAAGGGGAGGATCCCACGGCGGCGGTGGCGGCGGCAGCAGCCCGACAACAACGTGATGAAGAAGCGGCTGAATGGGACTGTGTTGGTGGCGGCGGCGGCGGCGTGGGGCGCATCACGTCAGATTTTTACGCGTGCGTGTCGGTGCTGCTGCTGCTGTTGTTGTGACGACTAATACACGAGGCTCGCCAAAGAGCAGCGACCACCAGCAGCAAAGTCCGAAGCCGAGGCGGGAGGAGGAAAAAGAGAGCAGGGGATACACAGTAGTAGTAGCCATTTCCAAAGAGCCTTTAAAGAGGCGCTGTGAGGGAGAGGAGGAGGACGATCAAACCAGCACGATCACGAGGGATGGCTTCGGCACGCTGTTATGGCAACACGGAGAGAGGAGTGGAAAGTCTTGCGCGCTAAAGGTTTAGCGCTGAGGAAAGGGACTTCACACAAACTAAGCAGCATGCCATGACATTATTATTTGGGAAAGCTATAATGAATGTATTGCTACGTTTTAAATCAAAAGGTCCCCGTGTGAAACCATTGGGAAAGGCCGGTCACTTTGGAGTAAAAAAACAAAACAAAAACGGGAGACTAGAAATGTCTGGCCATGTCTGACGGATTACCATAAATCACCGCAGTTCATTCAATGCTGGAGGCAGACGGTGCCACGCCCGCTTTTCTTCCGAGTGGCACGCGCGGGGCAGGGCGCGGCACGTTTTGGGACAAGGGACCGAGAGCAGGTGGAGGAAGGACATTTTAACTGGGGTTTTATCACTTATTAACACAATCACAAAATAATGTTGTTGTGGTAGTTGACCTTAGAGAACAAGAGAGAATGAAATCTTTTATCTGCATTGGAGCAGGATGTTCAAGGCTGTAGGCAAGTTTGGTGGGTGACGATCAGAATTTCTTTCTTATACCTAATGGGCTTGTTAATGCAAATACCTTTACCGACATCAATTTGAAGTTTCAATGAATGGAGTATCCATATTTATCCGGGACCAGGTCGCAGAGGCAGCAGTCTGAGCAGAGATGCCCAGACTTCCCTATCTACTACACCTCCTCCAGCTGCTCTGGGGGACCCCGCTTTTGTCAAGTGTTATAACATTGATGGTTGTGTTGTACCAATGGCAGTGCTTAATTTGATCCCCCGTTTGGGGGAATGCATTCCCCCAATTCTCAGTTTTTCAGGGTAAAGGATCCGGGAAATATTTAGGAGGATCCGGCAAAGATTTGATCTGATATAATGGTGTTTAATGAGAATGTTCCAGTAAATGTTTTGGCCTGTTCCCCGAATCCATAACATCAGACCAAAAGTGTTCCTGAAACTACAAATTTACAAATTAAGCACTGACCAATGGACACAGAACATGCACTTCAACCAATACGTGACCCTCTGGAAAAAGAGAAGCATTAAATAAACTCAGACAGTGAAGTAGTGAAATAAGTTTTTACTGAACTAAAAAAAAAAAAAAAAAGAAAAAAAAATACAAACCGTAACAAACGGAATATGTTGACATTGTCCAAATGTAACTTTGGAACTGCAGAACCAGTTGAAAGTGCAGGTAGTGAATATTTAACTAAATAAGGTGAAGTTCAATGTAAACAAAGCAAAAATATTGAATGAATGAATGTATACCGCAATAATACATTCCAAGCATGCCTTTAGTGCAAAATATACCCAAATGAAATCCAAAACCACAGTGGCACCTTGATTCAGTCTGTGACACGTTAAATCCTTCATATGTCAGAATTTTTCAATCCAACTCTCAAACTCACAATCCAAATAAGCAACATAGAAATTGAACTTTGTGCGTATTCAGAGTTGCTTTTGACAAATTTTGCAATATTCGGCTCTTATAACTCGGCTCTTATGCAATAGCAAATGTGGAAGTGCATCTTTGATTCACCAAATTAATCTAATCCCAGGGTGTAACAGTGTAAACAATAACGAAAGGCGAAGAGTAATAATACAATTTATACATTCATTTTACTTTGACAATAGGTTTTCTATTATAGAAACAATTCAGTGCTGTTGTGGAGGTCAGTATTTTAACTCGTTTAGTCCAAATTTAGCTCAAAGCTGGTCATGATGTCTCGCTGCATCGACATGTCAATACCGCACATCTGAGGAGACACAAGGAACAGGTCGTTACAACAGAAAGCACAAGTGCATTGACAATAAAGATTAATCTAACATTTTAAAATCAGTAAGATCTGATGGAATTAACACAAGAGTCTTACTAAAGCGATAACATACTGTGTCTTGCTAATGCTAACCAGAAGCAGATAGTTACCATACGTTATTACTTGACCAAGTTATTCCCCAAAGTTGAACAAGTCTTACATTTTCAAAGACATGGATAAACAGCACATTTGTGAACACGGCCCAGGATTTAAATTAAACAAATGAGAAGGATGCGGCGCCTGACAGAACTGTAAGGATGAAGGACACTCGCATAAATAAGCACACGCTGCGATCTACGCAGAGCAACGGCATAAGAGGGGAAAGACACTGACATAAACACAGCTGAAACAGAGACAGAATGCTGGGTTTAAAGCTCCAGATTGAGGAGCCTGGTCATGTATCCGCACTGTAGAGGAGCAGCTCGCTGCCAAACGCTCGCATTAGCGCCTGACATTGCGTAGCAGAACGTTAGCGGCTTGGGTTTATGTCACTGACGGTGAAAAGAGTCAACTGTGCAGAAGTGCTTAGAACCGTGATAAAACGATCCCACAAGAATGACAGATCGTCAGCTCTGGAGATCGTAAGACGGCCTAATATCGTCATATCGCCCAGCCCTACGTGAATGTGAAACTAATGAAGAGAATAAAAGTTGTAAAATGAAATTGAATTCTTCTTGCTATGTAAATAGACCATAGAGCTCACTCACTGCTTCTCTCCGGCGTCGCTCCTGCTCCTTCCTGCGGGCGATCTCTCGTTCCCTGTCCACTGGGGAGCTTGAAGGTGCGACCTGTGATTCCTGAGGGGACGGTGGCTTCAGAAGCTCGGCATCTTTCATGATTTCTGAGAGCAGATCGGTGCAAATCGCCTGTGGTGTCTGCGGCGAGGCAGGTTTCTCTGGCGATGGGAGCATCTGGCTTTTAACAGGCCCAGGCAAACTAGAGCAACAACGTCCTTGATTTAAACCATTATCATTTCAAAACAGCTTTACTAGAAGAAATGATTCGGACAGATATCCTGTTGTGTTCATATGACATCTTAATATCTGGATAGATATGGTTTGATATTCATTCAAAAACAACAGGGCCCAGTCCATCTGAAATTAGAACTTCAAAAGCTGAATACCTGTTGTTTTCATGAGCTTCTTTATCGGTGTGCTCTTCCATTTGTTTTCTTTTCAGTTCCTTCTCTCTCTCCTCCTTCTCGATCGCCGCTTTCCTAAACTGCTGAAAACTCTCCCTCGAGGATTTGATGGGGACCGACGTGACCGACTCCCTCACCACTTTGGCCCAAGACTCTGCATTTTTCAGAACAATGTCCTATGAAGAAAAGTCACAATAATATCACCGCTTTCTAATGACAGCCTGTAGTGTAATTTGGCAGAGTAATGCCAACCTTCTTGAGCGATAGGGGCCTGTCTTCCTCAGAGACGTTCCTTGAGCTGGTGCAAGTGAAGTCCTCAGAATGTCTGAAACCTAATGCATGAACAGTAAAGTACAGTGTGCTAAAGCTAAACTACAGTGAAAAGCTGCAGACAGTTTGGTCCAGTGACTTACTGGACCAGCTCTCATCCTTCAGTGGCACTGGACTGTCGCTCAGAGGGGACAGCACAGGCTCCTGCTGAAACAGAAGTCATTCAAGTATTATTAAAATTTGTGGTACACAACATACGAGGCTATAACACACCAAGAGATCCACGTGATGTTCCAATAGTAAACTAATTGGTCGTGCTGCAAGGACATCGCAATGTAACCAAAAATAATAAATGGTGACAATTAGTTGTGTACCAAATGCGCGGTATAAATAAAGTTGCCTTGCCTTACCTACAATATATGCTAGAGACATTGAGATCAACATCTATCCCCCCCCCCCTTTTTCTAACCAACTAATCTTACAAATGAAGCCTTGCTGAAAGCAAAGGGAATGTTGTCGAGAAAGCCATGGTACTATGGTTACTAAACAGAAACGGTAGAGAATGTGGCTGCAAATGTAGACACGCTCTGTCTCCTCTACATTGTGCGAATGACACGGGACTAAACCATGACAGTAGATCCTCCCTATTAGGTCATTTACAGTACAGAATTCAGCATCTCTATATTACTTTCTACCTTGTCATGGGTTACTGTAAAAGGAATATACCTCAAATCTGGTGGTGGTGGCCCAATCCAGGATGATCCCAGGAGAAGCCATTGGGGATATAAGTGCAGATAAATCTGTCAAACAGGACACGATATATATCGATCTTAGCTGTGCTTCTGTGTCAGGCATTAGAAGAAATGAAAAATGTATACAGCTAGGACAGTAATGTGAGGCCTAAAGCTGACGCAGCAGAGCTCCACTAATGCCAGAAGCACTGTGAGCCTTGTATACTTCCTGAACATAAGGGCATAAAAACAACTGCTTTGATGCCAATTTAACAGAAGCAGAAACAGCATTTTATTCAGCTCTAAGCAGATGATGTGATGTTGAAACCAGAGCATTAGATTGGAGAAATGTTACCTGGTGGAGATATGTGCAGCTCATTACTGTTGCAATCTGTCGGTGGCTGTTTGGACTGGGTTTTACTCTCAGTTACTGAGGACTGCACCAGGGGACAGGGTCTGACCAGTCCACTGCTCAAGTCTTCAGGTCCAGAGGGACTTTTGCTGTCAGCACAGGTCGCCTTTAAGAGAGGGTAACGTTTTTTTTTCATTGTATTTCATTGTTCAAAGCCTATTTGTGTGTGATAAGATGAACTTGCCTTTGTCACCTTGTCATTACTCCGTCTCTTTGTGGGTGGTACTACAAAGCATTCACAAATCATTTTCAGACTGTAACATGTAATGAAGATTTAAATAGTCTCTTAAACAATATATATATGAGGGTGCTAGCAACTCTAAATGACAATAAATGATGGAAATTAACCCAAGGCTACAATTTGGCATGTCATGTTTACATGCATCAGTCATTAACATGCACTGTCCCGACCAGATAACAAATAAGTAACTAAATGTATGGCTTATTTGAAGCATCTATAGAAATTTAGTTAAATAGCTCTGTTTATTAGTGACATTAGCAACAAGTATGTCACAACTTTGTGATGTTGCTGCAGTGACGATCTCCTATCAGGGCAATTGACTTGGCAACACAAAGCACTCACTTAGGAAGGAGCAGAGTGCTAGATAGTAGATCAAACTTTGTTAAAAGTACTAAAAATAATTTTAACAAGCCACTTTAACTTTTTAAGGGGGTTATAAGATCCATAATCAGACTAAAGTTTAACTTAGTATTTTCAAAGAAGGTACTTGAGTCATCTTCTGTACTCGGTAGTTGATGTCTCCAAACTACTTAACTTAGTATTGTTTTACTGTTTAATGTGCATACTCAGGTGAAACTATATTCACGATACATGTAATTAAGAAGTTAAGTGTGTGTGTGTAGCAGGCTGACCTGTTGATCACAACTGCAATAAGAGTAAATATGTGGATGGTTAAAGGGTAAAACAAATAAAGCAGACCTGAATCTTGTATTAAATTCTTTAATGACGCGCAGGCGTCTAAACTGTACCCAAGTTGAGGCTCTCAGACTCAGACTCGCTGCTGGAGCCGGAGGAGCTGCTGCTGCTGCTGCTGCTCGCACTGAGGACCGGTCCTCGAGGACGCTGTGGGGTCAGTGGTTTGGATGCTGGAGAGACATTTTTGTCTTAAGATAAATATATCACTATCTCCATGTGGAGGCCTAATGGTGACTTACCAGGTGGCTTTTTCTGCACTATTAACTGCTCTTTAGGGGCAACCTGGGATTTCCAGACATTTTTAAAAACCACTGCTTGAGCCTCTTGTGATCTTTGTTTTTCTGCAAAACACAAAATATACTATATAGTGCATTTATGAACCAGTGTTTCCCACACATAGACTATTCTGTGGCGCACCGCCACAGAATCAACACCGTGCGCCACATATTGAGTTTTTTGTCCATTTTTTTTTTTTTAAACGCTATTTAAAACACGCATTGTATAGCACCGCCGCAGCGGTCATTTTGACTGATAGAAAGTCTCCCTACAAATCCTTTGGACTCGAGTTCATCTGGTTTTATTACAGTCAGCGCAGCCTCGTGCAGCTGAATGTGTTACGCGCAGCTCCAATGTCTTTCTGTCACCAGCGCCGCTGAGCGTCTGCTCTCTCCCTTTCCCCTCAGCTCGCGCTAATGCTTCCAAAAGCTCGTGGCGTTGCAGCCTCACACGTTTTTGTCACAACCTTAATGCTTTCACAGGACGGAGAGCCGCATTTATCCCACTGCTGCAGCGGGAGGCGGACACAGGAGAGAAACGGAGAGGCCTCCGCACACAATCTCTCCTGTGTCCGCCTCCCGCTGCAGCGCGCTGCGATCAAAGGGCTGCGTTGCACTCTGAAAAACGTGACCCATAGTCTGTGCACGTGTTTCTCCACACGCTCCCCCATCAGCGCCCCACCCCCCCCCCACACACACATTAGCCCCCCCCCCGCCACACATTGCCTTCACACCTGTGAGAAACACTGTGAACCATATTAACAACATAATAACCAGTGGTTTTGAGTAAGGCACTTACTGAGACTTTCCTTCTTCAAACACGAGGACACGTATTTCTGCAGCTCTCGGAGTGTGGAGTTCTTGAGCACTTCGAAGTCGACCTCGATCTCCTCCAGAGTGGAGTCTCTGAAACAGACCTCTCGCTCGTGGATGATACGCACCAGTTTCCCCAGTCGGTCCCCGGGCAGGCGGTTAATGTCCAGCTTCAACTTCTTCTTCTCTTGGTACGACATTGGGCTTTTTAATTCTTCTTCGTATTGCAAGTATTTCCTGCATTATATGTAAACATTTGCATTACAATCTTAGAACATTTAAGTCCACCATACAATTCAGTTCTGCGTAGTGTACGTACAAAGACTTCTTTTGTTTCATTTGTTCCAATAGGGATTTGTATTTGGTGGATTTGCGTTTGAGTTTTGCAATAATCTTTTTGGATTTTTTATCCTTTCTTAACTTGTCTTTCTTTTTTGACTTCATTCTTCGCAGATGTTCAGACATTTCCTTTAACTGTAACCCAGATCAATACTTAATGAACATGCTGTTTATATATTAATGGCATGTACAATAGAGTACAGGACACACACCCACTCCTCCAGGTTGGTGAGCTGTGTAGCCACGTCCTCCGTGGAGTTCTCAGTCTCTGAGGGGCTGTCGCTGTCTGAGCTCCCAGAGGCAGGAACATTTACAACTCTTTCTTCTTTAACTTTCTGTATTTTCTGAACAGGTACACTGCTCCCAGGTTCCATTGGGATTTTTGCATAACGTGCCTCAAAAACCTCCTGATCACAACAGATTTACAGTCATACTGGGTACTGTACTTGTGTAGTACATGTACTAAGATATACTTCAGAGTCAGACCTGGAGCTTCCTGGCCATGTGGACCACTTCCTCTGACGGTTGGTTGTATTTGTAGCAGTTGGAAAACATCAGTCTGATGTCCGCCGCAAACTCTTTTGCATCTGCATATAGTCGCTCATCCATTTTTTTCTGAGGGAAAATAGTGAGTCTAAAGCTCAGAAATCACTCAATATCTTGCAACGTGAACTGTATTAAATGCAATGTTTTTCTCATACCCGTACAGTGCCCAGGTCCATAGGCTGCTTGATGACCTCGTGGTAGTCGTGCAGGCCCAAAGCCACAGCGTCCACAGGTGTATAAAAGGCCCAGGCGTATGCATAGTGCCTCTTGGAGAAGAGCTCCTTCAGGATGTTATTACAGCTGCGCAGTTGCTCTGACATTCGGCTCTTTTTAACCTCATCAGTTGGTAGGTCTTTCTTTGGGGGTATGATGGGTCGCCCGCTGCCCTTCCTCAGAGGACACGAGGTGGACGGTTCGCTCACAGACAAAAGCTCTACTCTGGGCACCGCTGATGGCAGTGGTGTATCTGCCTTTCTCTTCAGACATTTTGATGTCTGAAATATTTTTAAAAAACATGACGTGAACAAACCTATTACAAGCCGATATTACAAACCTATGACCAATAAACACAGGACTTTTATTTTAAAGGAGGGCCTTACATTGCCATTTGGGGTTTTGGGGACCTTGTTGGGAGTACAGTCATTATCAGGTGGAAAGACTGTTACTGTCTGTTGAACCACGACTTCAGATACTGCAGGTTTATGTTTAGCGTCACCAGTGCAGCCTGAACAAGACACAGGGTTCAGAAGAGCAAAGACCGAGGAAGAAAACTTGAACTACAGTCACTTCTATTTACCTGAATTCTTCAGTTTGACAGCAGATTTACCAATATACTCATTAATGTCACACTCATCTTTGGGCATTTTGGCAATTTTCTGTAGAAAGAGCTTCTCCAGGTTTTGTGCCATAAAAACGATGTCATCTCCAGGCTACAGTAAAACATGCATAAATATGAATAATAGAAGCATGAGGGTAAATCTGTATCAAATACATGTTTTTCTTATTACAAAAACGTGTATAAACAGCCCGGTTATCTCTTAGACAAATCCATCTCCCAATATTAATTCAATAAAACAGCATGGATTATGTGTGTTCTCTCTCTTACTCGATTGTACATGTAGCAGTTTGTAAACATGGCGTTAAAATCCTTTATACACTCAAATGCTTTCCAGTAGTACTTGTTCTGGAGGCGCTTCTTGATGGTGCCCAGATCCATTGGATTTGTTATAATTTTATAATAATCCTGCAAAGCAAAAAAGTTACAATAAATAAATCTACATTGTAAACAGGTCTCTAAAACATGTGATGGTCTGCAACCATGAAATAACTGCTCCCTAAAAAAAAAGAAGTGCTTTTATAAAGAGCGACAACCAAATAGAAAGCACCAAGACTATTTTGCCTAATGGAAATACACAAAGAACATGGATGGCCTGAAACTTTGTTCAAGAATATCGCTTCCTGGTCAACTCTAAAACAGCAGGTTGAAAGTCTACTGAAACAACAGCCTGAGGTTTATTTCTACACAAACACTTACTGGTATATGAAGTGCCACAGCGTCGACAGGCTGACGGAAAGGCCATGAGAAATTGTGTTTCCATAGGGCTTTAAGCACAACGCGCTCCAGGTACTGCAACTGGTTGGTCACTCGTCCAGGCTTCTTTGGGTTCACACATTCTGGAGGAGGGGGGTTTCTGATCACAGTGGGACAGGCCTTCACGTCCGACATAGTGGACACATCTGGATATCATCAACTGGCCCAGTGTTCACTTGCTTTTCCTAAATATTGTTTTCTAGAAAAAGCAGAAGGGAGATTTTGAGTCTAACCCAGATCCAGACACTATGTAAAGCGGATCAGTATCAGCAGAGGCATTGCTTGATCAAACACTTCATATTGTACCTCCAGGCGTGTGGCATTACTAGTGCAGAATGAAAGCTCTGCCCTGCCACCTATTGTTTATGTGTAATGCCACTTATTTGTACTGTAGTGTTTTAATTGTCTCAGAATTAACGTATTTTATACAGACAGACACAGGCAACAAGAAAGTGAAAGTTTGGAGGTTTGTTTAATTATATACAAAAAGAATCTGTCAATTAATTTAAGAAAAGAATAATTCAGATCAACACAAACTTTACTCAAAGGCTTCAGATTATTCCAGTACAATTAGGCTAAACCCAGTCGACTCGTCATATACGACCCAAAGGTATTTGGTGAAGAGATTTGTCGGTGTACGTTAACGCTATTTTGGCTCGTGGAGGCTGCACTATATTATTGAGCTGAACACTGAACATTTTATTCAACTGGTGGTCCGTCACCGGCCTGGATCAAAATAACAAAAAACATGATATATATTTGTGCCAGCGTTGAGTGACTGCTAGACTAACGTGACGCTAACGTGCGTTAGCAGAAGTTTAGCTAATGCTAATGCTAGCCTCAAACTTGAGGTCACGGCTTTGTATTTGGAAAACAATCTGAACTGGCAAACAAAACACTTATTGATACAACATAAGTGTTCTCACTCACGAGCTAAACAGTGTAGTTATAATCGATTGTTCTCACCGAAATGCATCTTTTTTTACAAACTAACGCTAAAGTTAGCATTTTTCAAACGTGTGACGGCAAAACTATGCACAACACTCAACTTCATAGCGATAGTTTTGTTCCTTTAGGCTAGATTTACAATAGCACATGCAAAACAGTCGCATATGTCTGCCAAGTGAATAATCGATCATATTTCTGCCTATAAATTTTACCTGATCTCGTTTCTCCGCGCTCTACTCTTCACAGTTCCGTCTCTACAGCGACTGCGTGAGTTTATATGCGCCTGTCGTCTCCACAACTGATTGGTCCAAACGCCCTACACTCCGCTGCCGCCTGAGCTCCATCTAACCTTCAAACGCTGTCCTGTAATTCTCTAAAGTTTAAAACTCGTTAAAATGCGAGGTTAAGGAAAAGGTCAAAATAACACAGATTTCCCCAAAATATATAACATGTATCTTGAAACTCAGCAGTGTCCCTCAGCTCTGAGAGCACAACAGCCTGGCAGTCTGTCTCTGACTGACTGCACTGAGCCACACGCAGCGCACACCTGTCCCCATGCCATGCCTGGCCCTCCTAAGTCCGGCCCACAGCCGGGGGCGGGGCGGGGGGTTCAAGGGCCGCACAAGGGCGGAAAACTAAACATTCAACAGAATAAAAAGCACAGGTCTAATATAGCCTAAATAAGATATAATTGGTGTCAACAAATCTAGACACTAAGCTACGTTTTATATATATTCAAAATGATAATAGTCAATCAGTTGTTAAGTTAAATGGTGAACCTCAAAACTCAAAGCGTTATTGTTATTTAATCCTGACCAAACTTTTTGAGCAAAACACCGAGGCTCCTGAGATTAATCAACAACTAATAAATGATTCTAACATCGCTATGATTAAAATGTTGTTCTGATAGTATGGTCGCAGTGTTTTACAATGACAAAGTTGTCCACGAGATGGCGCCATTGTCAAACTAGCTCTATGTAAATCCAATGCCAAAACCAACAGGGCTTGATATGTTTATAGTAGCCTTCACACAGTTATCTGTAAACAACAGGATTACCTTTTTTCCTTATTTTGGGGGGCAAGAGTAGCCAACAATACATTTATTCATAGCCTAAAATGGTTGAAAAATATATTTGCATCACAGACTTGAACTTGAACATAAATAGTGAAGTGGTGTTGTCCTGACTGAATGCAGGGCACTTCTCTATAGCCAAATATTTCAATGACCAATAAAGAGTCATGGTTTACACTTTTCCACATAAAAGAAAAACATTTGCAAACATCTTCGAAGTCATTTCTTCCACAGGCCACAAATAATAGCCTTATGTTTCATGATACTTTTTTTCTCTCTCTCTCTCCCCTAATCATACCCTTCTCTGTAAAGTTATGAAGGTTGTTTCCTTTTCTACTTAAAAATAAATAAATAAATCTTTTTTTAATTTATCTTAACTAAACAAAAACATTGTACTCAGAAAACGTTCTTCAAACCTTGGTTGAATTGGCTAGACCTGCACATGTGACTGTCATTTGAAAGCAGTTCTTATCTCTCAAAGACTCAGAGCAAAGAAGTCATTGGCACAAACTATGTTTTACTGTCACGCTGAATATAAACAAATATCTTGGACATTGTAAATATTGTAGAAGAGGCTGTAGACAAAATACTACAATTCGTATTGTATTACTGAAACATGTGACATAAACGCAACAGTGTAGTAGACAAAGCATATTTTATTGTCCTCACGATGTGCCAAGTTTATCATGTCCCTGCTGCCATCTAGTGGAGCTAAACAGTAAGAGCATATTTCTAGAATCTAATCTAATGTAATCTAAGGCTCCACAAAACAATAAACCTGGGGAATAAACTAAATCACCAAAGACAGAAATCATGTACAAATGTTTGACTTGATGTACACTATTGCAATGATATTCCACTTTTACCACCATACCTATGACATAGCTTAGTTTAGGAATAAGAAAAAACAACCCTACATACAGTGCCTTGAAAAAGTAAGTACCCTGTCCGGAATTCCTCACATTTCTACCTAAATTGGGCTCTAAATGTGGTCTGATCTTAATCAAAATCACAGGAATGATTAAACAGTGTCTGCCTGAACTAATACCACCCAAACATTTACATTTGATCATATTTTTATTGGCCACAACATGTAAACATTCACAGGTGAGCGTAGAATAAGTAAGTACACCGCCTGAATCTCACTGAACTGCAGCAGTTTTGTAAAGAGGAATGGTCCAAGATTCATCCTGACCGTTGTGAGCGTCTAATCTGCAACTACAGAAAAGAGGTTACTGCTGCAAAAGAAGGGTCAGCCAGATATTTAATACAGGGGTTCACTTAATTATTCCATGCTTGTTGTGAATGTCAACTTTGGGTCCAACAGTCCACAGCATATTTATCCAGTAGTGCAGTGGAGCATCCGAGAGCTCTTTCGTATAGAGCAGGGAAAATCATGGTGTGGGGCTGTTTTGTTGCCTCAGGGCCTGGACAATGTGCTATCATCAATAGAAAAATGAATTCACAAGTCTATCATGATACTTTGCATAAAAATCTGAGACATTCACAACATGCACTGTAGAAATGCTTCTGTGAATTTTGTGGTTTATGTAAATGTTTGCCTTGTATATACCACATCCTATTGCAGTAGGCCTACAGTCGGCTTACAGAGGAAATACAGTATATGATGATGAACAAGGCAGTAATTGCAGAAGAAGGTAAATTAACTTACATTGAAGGATATTAACCTATTAATCCCCGCCTTAATCGAGTGCATTATCTCCAGTTCAGCTTTACCCAAATCTAAAAGCTACTTGACTGGAGCTCACAGCCTAGGCCAGAGTAACTGTGAGTGAGTGAGTTTTATCCTGGATAAATAAAGCTTAACAAAAACAAAACCTGATCGTAACATTTTTGTCGCCACATTTATGTCACATTTTGGAGGCTTTTTTGTTGTTTTCGTCTCTTGTAATGTTTCCTTAGTTCTTTTTGTTGTGTTTTCATAGTTCTTAATGTTTTTATATATATATAGTCATGTTTTATTGCGCTTTTGTTGCTTTTGTCACTTTTTTGTTGCTCTTTTTCTGCTCATCACTTTTTTGTTGTGTTTTCGTCAAGTATGTATTGTGGGATTGTTGCTTTTCCGGCACGGTTTTGTCGCTCTTTTGTTACCTTTTTGTTGCGTTTCCAAGTTAAGGTTGGTACCATTGTTTAATCATTGCAGATGATATCAGTGAGTGTCAAGGAGGTTGAGGGTCAGTGTAGTAAGTAAGTGCTTTATTTGTCATTGTACAACTGCTTACAGAAATTGTGTTGAGGTGTTAGTCCTGAGCCGCTGCGACTGTGGGCCAACCTGACCAGCATGTTTTTGGAGGTAAAGGAAACCATAGCACCTGGAGGAAACCCGGCTGGCTGCCTTCAGTGATCCTCTGAAACGGTGCACCGCCTCCTGGGTTTGTCCCTGTTTCAGAGCATGGTGTCCTGCACTGGTCAGCTCCTCCTCCACCTCCTCCTTCCTCTTCCTACTGCGCAGCTCCCTTCGCTCCACAACAGTCTTCTGGGAAGAGTGTAGCAGTTAATCGGTTTCATTCTCCAGTAAACGTCCATTAGTCAGAACAATAGTAGGGACAGAAGGCATGTGTGGCTTAGCTGTGAGTCTTGCAAGGATACCTCCTCGTTTATCCCTTCCTTGTTTCCTGTAGCTCCTCTTGTGACGCCTCCACTGTGCTGCAGGTGTGGGGGGCTCTTCGTGCCTCGTCAGTGTTGCAGAAGAAGACATATGTAGGTCTCAAATGTCTTCAGCTCATAAGATAACTGTTTGTTTACTTTTAAAAAGCTGGACCATTATGGACTCTGCAGTAAAAAAAAATCAGCCAAACCCCGCAAAAACACGGCAAAGACGTACAAAAGCATCCAGCAAAACAAAGTGGAACACAGAAACCACAAATGCAGGTCACAGAAAAAGGCAAAACACATGCAGCTGTACCAAGAGCTATGTTGCATCACATTTAAACGCTAACACTCATTTGGTTAATGTTTCCTTGCTGTGACATCTTTTCCATAGACCCCCATCAACATGTTATAACTGTGCCCAGTGGCGGACTGGCACCAAAAAGAGGCCCTGGCAATTTTAGCAGAGAGGCCACATGTGCTGCCGGTTGCGGGCGGCCAATCCGCCAAAAGGCTTCCGCATCTCCGCTTTATTTATTTATTTAGCCTTTTTATATGGTTGTGCGCCACAAGTTGTGATGAGCGGCGAGCGAGCCGCTGGTGGTGCTGCCGCTTGCAGCCATTGCGCCAATAGGCGGGCGCTTCCTCGCTTTATTTAGCCTATTTATTTGTTTGTGATGCGGCCACAACAAGTGATGAGACCAGGCGGCCGCAGTGGCATTTGCCCACATTGCCCAATGGCCAGTCCGTCACTGACTGTGCCGAAAATTAAAACACACAAAGTCCAAGTTCACCAGAGGCGTGTATAGAGCATCCATTCATTCAGAGCTTATTCAAGTTGCTTTGAAATCATTTACAGAGGTATAAGTATTAACCCAAATAATTACTTAGGTATTTTGTTTAAAAAAAACTGATGTGATCTGTTTGAGTGTTAAAGTCAGATTTATGTTTTAGAGTTAATAATAGGATATACAAAACATATAGGCTCATAATGTGAACACAGACGGACATTTCCAAATAATACACAAAAAGTGAAAACAAAGTCACTGCGGAACAGTTACTTATTGTGGGAAGAGTAACCAGATGTTTACTCTTGTGAAAGGACAGTGCAGAACATGTAAATAGAACTAAAACACACTGTGATAAAACTACTCTAAGAACAGTGAGTAGTACTACCCGCCTCCGTGTATTGGTCAAATGCAGCCATGTGGGACTGGAATCCAAAGGCAGGTAATAAACAGAGGTGACATTGACAGAATGCACTTTTTGAAGCAACCGTATCATTATTTGTGATTAAAGTTTAAAGCTGAGACAATGAACTCATACATGGAAAAGTTATTGTAAAACACGTTTATGGAACTGCCTTTTTCTTTCTTGGGGAAAGTAAACTGTCTTTGCGATATTCTGTAAAGTTACTTGTTGTGTGTCATAGTCATAGGTTGAACAGCAAAATAAGCTGTCTTTTCGGTCTTGTTTTTTCTGAATAATGGTCTTTCGACATTGTTATTTTGACTTTTGATCGAAAACTAAACGTGTAATAATTTCATCACAGTGTATATTATTTATAGTATAGTATAGTCTTTTCTTGTATCTTATACTGTATGAAGAATTATACCTTCTATCTGTTTTTTCCACGTGTGAGTGTGTTCTTTGCACATATCAACATTTTCCACATTATTTTATATTTTCTCTGGCTACTCCTCACCTCTGACTGAGAGCCACTGCACGGGGAGCACAGTGTTGTCAAAGCCCCCTCTCTGCCCCCTCCTCCTCACAAAGCCACGCCCCCGATGATCCTCTCAGTAACAGAAAAAAAAAACGGGACACATTAAACACATTAAACTCACAGAAACGCGCTCGTCCCACACTTTAACCTTCACTCCTGTCTCCTGGTTTGTTTTCCTCACGCGGAATAGTTTGGATGTCAACAGGAAAGAGTGGGATTTTTTTTGGACATCCGCCTTCACTTACAGCCAAGCAAGCAACTCCTGTCAAAGATCTTGGACCTTTTTTTTTTTGACTCTTCATGGTACGTATATACGCTCGTTTTCTCCTGCCTTACTTTGCAGAACTTCTATCCACGCGGCTTTCTCGTCATTTAACGGAGCCTATACGCAAGATAGTGTGAAAGTTTTGATGGCATTCGTGACAATGTAAAGTGGCGGTGTTTGTCTGAACTTATAGGCGCCCGCAACAACAGCAGCTCAACATCTGTCCGAGGAGACGATGACATTCCCCACGTATGGAGCTGCATAGCCTGTGTGCAAAGCTGAGCCACATAGTCGTGCATGACATTATCTGCATTGGTCAAACTGGGTAGGAACGTTCATTTGACGTTGATAAACAAACTGCGCGCGGTAAGAGGAGAAGAGGGTCCCACAGAAAGCAGCGTGCTCTCTGGCTCAGCGTTGGCAGCTCAGGCGCTGATGTGTGTGGGATGAGATCAAACAGCTATTGACAGTTGTTGAGGTTAGAATCATATTGGTAGCTGATATCGTTTATTGAGTAAATATGACGATAGGTTTCTGTCAGCCAGGCCAGTATGTTGCATTTTTGTATGGCAAACACATTTTGGTTGGTCAAAAGACGATTATTTTTTAAATTACAAACAGTGAAAGAGGACAGAAGCAATATAGAAAATGCCATTTGTGGTTCTCATTCCTTACTTTCCTACTATTGGATAGCAACTCTTCAGAGTCACTTTTCAGTGTCACAGAAATGCTTGTAAACTAGACCGCAAGTTTATGATTTTGATTAAAGTGTTTTCCCCACATAATGTCTGGCTTTACAATATTCTGTTCCATTACAGGAAAATAAAAGTATTTAGTTAAAGACCCTAACAAACAGTGACAGAGGAAGGCATTAAATCAAAATGTTAGCTGTGGTCCAAACTCATTCCTAACTTTCCAATCACATTTGTATCATACCAATTCTTTACAGAATCATCTGATGCTTGTATTGTATTGAGTCCTTGTATATGGATGGTACACACTGTATGCTGCTGGACACTCGAATTAAAGTATCTATCTATCTATCTATCTATCTATCTATCTATCTATCTATCTATCTATCTATCTATCTATCTATCTATCTATCTATCTATCTATCTATCTATCTATCTATCTATCTATCTATCTCATAACTTGTAACCTGCAAGTTTTTGAAATTGATACGAATGCTTTAGAATTAGATGCACAGTGTTTTGAGTTGATTTGTTTGCATCTTAACAATGTGATCGTCTGCATATGGACATTATTGTAGTCATTATCAACTAAGGAATTGTATCAATGAATGTCAACAGCTATGTTTCTTAATGTATGGGGTAGGCATTTATAAGTTATCTTCTGCCTACTCCATCGTTGTTACTAATAACAACCTTGCAGCCCAAGTAAACCAAATAAACAAATAAACAGTTTACAATGTACTAAAGGGGGACAGAACACATTTCGTTCCACTACTAGGCAAAGAAAATCACGTATAGTGCCTTTAATTTACTATTGTACTTATTTGAATATAATGTCAGACACTTGCGTTGCTCTTTATAAGCCTGTCAACCCTCTCAAAGCGCTATACACTGTTAGTTGTCAGTCATTATGTGTTCACTTCATATTTGGTGGTGTCGTGGTGGCAGACTGTCGGGAGCAATGCTGCCAATCTGCGCCATGGGCCCCTCCGACCACCACCACTGGCTTATACTCACACGACACCTTCAGGAAGGGTGGGTGAAGCGAGAAGATTTGCCACCTTGCGATTGCTCCATCATTGTTGCGTCTCAGTGTAGTGATTCTACTGTTAGTTGTCTGTGAATTAAAACTATAATTTGTAAGTAGCAACCCCAAAAGGCAAATTATTATGTTGGTTTAATGCCACACAGTCTGTAGACAAAATGTATAATGACGGTAATGATTTGCTGCGATGAGGACAGGTCTGCACCATCAGTAACAGCTGTACAAAGCAGCTGACTCATCTTTGTGAAAGTTTAATGCCTTTGGGTGTGTACTGTCCAAAGTCACTCATGAAGGTTGTTACTGGATAATTGAGCTGCACAGGTAATTGCACCTGAAAAGAAATTGCAATTTGCAGATGATGACTGAAATATAGGCCACAAACCCGCACGATAGTTCAATAGTATCAGTGCGTTGCTATAGTTGCATAATCTGCGTTGTGCATTGGCCCATTTCACAAATTCGTAACAGATTGCAAAGTGTGCAAAACTATACACTGCACTTCTAAAGTTTTAATCAGTGGGTCAGATCTGGAGTTCAGTAGTCTGACAGTTGTGAGCCCACACAATAGAAAGAAGACACCGAGGACCTCATTTGCAAGAGTAGGCGCATCCTGATGACCTGCATTTCTTATCTATGTTATGCAAACAACTTGGACACAATTATTATTCCCCTCAAACTCCCTAAATGTAGTTTTGCCCATTCAGTTTGCTGATAAAACAAATTGCTTTGTGTTTAAATTTAACAGAACGTACTGAGTGGAAATGCTAAGTATCATTTCTTTCCATATTCAAGTTATCGTTATAAAGCAGATTTTTCTTCATTTGATTTCAGCTGTCAGTATATTGAAGGTATCATGCTGTTTTTGCAATATTCAACGCATCGGTCATCTTTTTTTTTTTTCT
Source organism: Neogobius melanostomus (assembly GCA_007210695.1). NCBI lineage: Eukaryota > Metazoa > Chordata > Actinopteri > Gobiiformes > Gobiidae > Neogobius > Neogobius melanostomus. The sequence continues at coordinate 5,041,839 of VHKM01000047.1, forward strand.
CATTGCCCTGAGTTAAAGCCATTTAGCCTTTTGTTCACACTTCAGCATTGTAAAGCACTCTAAACCGCAGCCTCCTCTCCATCTCTCCTTCTGTTTTTGTGATTAGCCCCGGTGCACTTTTCACTTTTGCGCCTGGACGATGGATCGAGTGAGTGCGGATGAGATACGGCTCGACCCTTTAACAGCGCGCTGACCACAGACTCATAGCTGGATCTCTTTAATGCGCTTCAGTGCGTCGGGTCCGGGGTCCTGCCTGATCACTGTAATGCGTTCTCCAGATCTCTCCTTTGAGGTGAAGCAGCAGCAGCAGCAGCAGCAGCAGAAGCTCGTGGCACAGACGGTCAGGGTTGAAGGGAGAGTCACATGAGGTGATTTCACTGTTGCTGAAACAAAAGGAGTAAGACCCCGCAAAACCAAAACAAAACGAACAGAGACGAGGTTTAATTAAAGGGTGGATTCTGTGTTGTGTAAATGTGGAGCGGTTCAGTACTACTGTATGTTCTCTGTTGTTGGTCAAGTGCATGTTTGTGTAAGCTGCGGTTACCCTAACTAGTCCTTTGCAAAATATCAAAGGGCACGAAGAGATAAAAGAACAGGACAAACAGGCGACAAAACCAAAAAGGAAAAGGGTTATCTTTGCCTTATGTTAATGGAGTTTCCGAAAAACTCTAGAGCAGTGGTTCTCAAAGGCGGGGTCCGGAGCCTGAAACTAAGGCACTACAGGGGGCCCCAAAAGCAACAGTGGTTCTCAACTAGGACGCTGTCAGGACCCATCATAATCCTAGAATAGCAAGTCACGACCCAAATAAGAACTGAATTTCTTGTATGTAAAATACTGTATTCCCTCCACAAAATAATAATAATAATAATAATAATAATGCATCGGTTTTATATAGCACTTTTCTGGACACTCAAAGATGCTTTACATTGCACTATTCATTCACTCCATTCTTGGCGGTGTTAAGCTACTATTGTAGCCACAGCTGCCCTGGGGTAGACTGACGGAAGCGAGGCAACCAGTCTGCGCCATCGGCCCCTCCGACCACCACCAACCACTCACTCACTACATTTGCTAGGCTTCCTGGTGTTCCCAAACAGTCTCCCATCCAAGTACCGACCAGGCCCTTCCCTGCTTAGCTTCCAAGGTCTGACCGGATTGGGCAGAGCAAAGGCGGTATGGCCACATATTATTGAATAAACATTAATTAAACCTATAAACCTGAAATTATTAACAGTCAGTTTCAGATGTTTCTATACTATTTTAAAAGGAAAAATACATTTATTTGCGAAAGACTTGTTTAGTAAATATCTACAGTAATTATTAGCTGTTGTTGTTTATGTAATTTTAGCTGTAAAATAATAATGATATAGTAAATGATTATTATTGGATCGATCAGGGGGCCGCGATGTCCCGGACTTGGGGAATGGCTGGGATACTGTATTTTGACATTTGGCTTAATTTCACAAAAAAATATGCTGTTTTCAATCAAAAATGCATCAAAATCAATGTCAGAAATGTAAAAAAAATATTGTCTCAAAATCATCTTTTGACTTCAGTGTCCCGCAACCCCCCGGTGGGTCTCGACCCCCACTTTGGGAACCACTGAGCTAGAGGATCCTCCTTGCAAACATAGTGTACTTCAAATCGATTAACACTTTGATACAGAGATTTGATGCTTCTGAAAGACAAAGCTCTGGGCATTACACTAACAACAACTGCATAAGAGGCTGTACCAACATCTCCATCTGAAAGCCACTAACCAATGAGACAGTGAGGTTACAATTCTAGCGAAATAAACAAGATGGTTAGACAGGGGTGGAAGTGAAATTAAAGTAAATATATGGAGCCATCTTCTGGGACCTCTTGTACTACGTTAGCAGCAAAATCAAGACACAGTTTTATGTTTATAATGTTAAAGGGATATTTCAGGATTTTTGACATAGGGCCTCATTTCCTAGTTATCCAGAGTGTTGTTGATGTCTGGAGGTATTTTTTTCTTAAATTCCTGCAGTTCTTATATTTGAAAAGCTTAGGGGCACTAGGCTAATGCTAGGCTAACGCATTTCTATGGTATCAGCAACCCTGCATTAAAAACAGTCTGGCCCTCTCCACAGTGCACCTGAGGCAAATCACTTATAACGCCAACGATATAAATGTCTGTGTTGATAGAATAATTATAACTATTTTGCATTTAAAATAACTTTTTTTGAGCAGCATCAGCTTTGTGGCTGTAAGCTAACGCAGCGGCGGAGTGATCTGCGAGAAAATAGTCCCTCCAAATATCGTTAGTCTGGCGTTATAAATGATTTACCTCAGGTGCACTGAGTGGGTCAGACTGTTTTTAATGCAGGCTAGCTGTTACCATAGAAATGCGTTAGCCTAGCATTAGCCTAGCGCCACTAAGCTCTTCAAATATAAGAACTGCATTAATTTAAGAAAAAAATATCTCCAGACATCAACAACACTCTGGATAACTAGGAAATGAGGCCTTATGTCAAAAATCCTGAAATATCCCTTTAACTAATTGCCTCTGATTTCTGGGGTGACGGTGGCGCAGATGGTAGAGCGGGTCGTCTCATGTTCGGATGAGCGGTTCAAATCCCGCCTCCTGAAGGTGCACACTGTCGTTGTGTCCTTGGGCAAGACACTTCACCCTCCTTGCCTCCAGTGCCTGCGTACACTGGTGTATGAATGAGAGTGTGAATGGGTGAGTGGATCCTTGCTGTAAAGCGCTTTGAGTGCCTAATGAAGGTGGAAAAGCGCTATATAAGTTGAGACCATTTACCATTTTACCATTAAAGTTAAAGATGATTACCAATTTAAAAAGTGACTTGCTACAAACATCTCTCTGAGTGTTAGTAAAAGTCTGAATATTTGGTCCCCTGAATCCCCTGCAGCAGACGTGTTTGTTTTCCAGTTGCATGGTGATAGATACATGGTATTAGAGTGGGCGATTGTGATACGCTTCAGTGTAGTTCAGACAACCACATTCAGCCACTTGCTCTGAGACGCTGCGGTTTGGGCTAATGCTGCAGTAGCGCTAATACTTTCCTGTCGGCTCGTTCCCTTTTTGAAGTGACACAAAATACAATCATCTGCCTCCAAGTGAAAAGAGAATTGCACTAAAGACCGCAAGGTTGAGACAGTTGGATCAAGAGCAAAGGGCAAATATTGCTAATAAAATGTCCTCTGCAGAAAGCAACAAAATACTCCCTTTAACCTCATAACTCATACATTCGAAAATCGATTTAAGCACAATTATGTCCTTCTTGACAAAACTTGATTTAAAGTCCATATAAAGTGCCTGATTTTGTGCATAGTAATATAATTAAATTGGTTTTGCCCTTCAATAAACTGTAAAAGTGTATTATTTGTGGTAAAAATTCCTTTGTGAGCTGTTCATCTTATTATATAACCATTTGTATAGACCCTTTAATTGTTTGTAAACATTCCGGGCTTAGCTGGAGGCGGGAAGCTCGAATCCTATCTATTTCCATTATAGCTGTTGTCATAGTAACGATAAACAAATGTCTAACTGTTTTTGGAAATATCAGATAAACCTTATTTTATCGTCTCAAATGTCGTTCCTCTTGTTCTGGCACCTTAAGCCACAACAGGACCACATTTTTTTGTTGTAGTTTTACACTTCAATCGCTAGTTTTAGTTTAATCTTATTTCTCTTGATCACTTCCTGCCTCCAGCTGATGTCACTGATGATGTCAGCAGTTAAAGGGTCTATACATTGTGAACTTGCTTTCTTAGTTGCTGTATGATGAAATGTGGCTATAAATTCATCAATGTTAAGAACTGAGAAAAGTTAGAAATGTGTGTGGACCCCAACAAAAAGAAACAATCAGGTATCTGGGCTTTGGACTGGCATGACTTTGGGCTTGTGCTCTTGTAGCTGCGTTGAACAGACATTGTATTGTCAGTGTGGAAATGTAATCTGGAATAAAACTTGTTTTCTCTCTAAGGATGTGCAATGCGGGCTTGTGTAGTTGGCTCGCTTCTCCCACCATCTTATTATTTGGAGACAAGTGCCCATTTTATAGATCACATAAATCTAATTTACCAAATCCTGGTCAATCCATTTCCCGTCTGTCTGAACTTTATGTGGCAGGGCAGAAATTCAACACCGAAGTACGAAACAGCTCTTTCGCCGCTCTAAGCCTCTTCCCTTTGATTTGGGCCATTGAAGGTGTCCCGACACAGTTCACCTGTCCGTAGTCCGAGTGCATTGTAAGGTCAAGGAGATGCGTAAATCACACAGGGCGCTGGTTCACCTTCTCTAAAGCTGGAAGTGTAATATTTGTCATGAGCGTCCGAAAATCCTACACAGTGAATGCGTCTTTGTCTGCGTTTGTGCAGGTGGGGGAGTTTGCACAGTTACCACAGTGATGCGGCCGACAGTTTACCCGAGGTGAACCACGATGAAGGAAATATAAATGTTAGAGCCACGTGTGATTCCTGTTGATGCACCTGCCGTGTGTAGAGTTTCGGTTTGGGGTGACATTTATTATACACAGTAGTTCTCCAGACGTGGGAAATCATGTTTTCAGTGACTTCAGTGAGTTGCAGCTCAGGAATTTGATTGACGTGAACCATTGAGTAATTTGGAAACGAGTCGCCACCTGGATTTAACTATCTGCTCTGATCTGGGGTTGCTGCAGTTGGTCAGGTCTAGGTTCAACACTACGAGCCCAAAAACTGAGATCAGTTTACTACCTCAATGGATTTCTTCTTCCCTGATGGTACGGGCATATTCCAAGATGACAATGCCAGGATTCATCTTGCTAACATTGTGAAAGAGTGGTTCAGGGAATTGGCCACCACAGAGTCCAGACCGAAGCCCCATTGAGAATCTTTAGAATGTGCAGGAGAAGGCTTTGCACAGTGGTCACACTCTCCCATCATCATCATAAATCTTGGTGAGAAACGAGTGAAACACTGGAAACGTTTGACATTGCAGAACAATGCCACAGTGAATGCGTGCTGCAATCAAATCTAAATGTGATCCAACCGAATATTAGAAAGTTTGACTTTTATGTGTTGTAGGTTACTCATAGTATTTAGCCGCATATCAGAGTCTGTACTAGGGGTGTCCATGGTTAACCGATTAACCGGTTAACCGTTAAAAATTGCGTAACCGAGTAAAAGCATTTTGCTCGGTTAACTGGCGTGTATAATTTGCCATGCTATTGAAAATATTTGTAATACATTTTTGCACTGCACCACCAGAGACCGCCAGAGCGCTCCCAAACATTTGTTCACGAGAAGCCGTCATCGCGCATGGCTAGCTAGTTTAACTTTTCAATATGAAGCGGGCCATAAACAGCACAGCGTGGGAGAAACGCTTTACAACCGAGAATGACGGATCAAGATGCAAGTATTGCATTGCAGTGCTTAGATATACTTCAACTTCATTGTTGTACCATCTCAACAGCCCGGGCATCACTTAAGGTGCTTTCAGACCGAACGTGCGTCCACGCTCCGTCAGCCTCTAGTTGGACGCCAAACATTGCCGCTTCACACTCGCGAGAAACGCCTGTCTGCTGGCGCGTGAAGTTTCGCAAGCGTCATAATTAGGAGGCGTGTCATACAACTCGGCTGAGCGCAAACCGCGATGATCAACTTGTCCTCTATGCTCCAGGTCAGGGGCGCAACTACCGCAACTACCCCCCCTCCCACACACAAATACACACATGGCTCTTTGATGGTTGTTGTTGTTGTTTTTTTTAAAGAAAATAAATACCCTCTTCATTCACGTAACTTTTCCTCCTCTCCCTCTCTCTCCCTCGCGCAAGAGGGGAGAAAACAACGCAAGCGTCAACGCGATCTCCTCTGTAACCGTGTTTATTATTTCATTAGGACTTTTATTTCTCAAACTTGTTGCCTTATGCTCACTTTGAGCTCCTCGTGGGGCTGCAGGCTGCAGCAGCAGCGGTGGAGATGACAGTCCCTCTGCACTCCTCTCTGCCCCACTCCAGCAGTGACTTTTGTTTCGCAAAATAAGCATGCACAACTAAAGTGACGCCCGTCCCCCAAAGAGGAATAAAAAAAACCCACTTCACCACCGTGAACCTGTTCATATCGTTCACTGTAAAGACTCGTTCAAAAGAGCCGGATCGTTCACGACCGACACACATAGACTGTTAAAAAGAACACATCACTATTGGCGCCCCTATGAAAGGCATATATTGCGTATGCCCTTTTTGCGCCACTGCTGCAGGTAACAGGTGACGCTTGTGCTCACTATTTGAGCCCAGTCCCGGATTGGTTAACAAGGCGTAAATGAACGCACTTGTAGATTGTGATTACTTGAGTGCATGAAGCAGTGGGCGCGGCATCGCTGCTCGTGTACCGCGCTGTTCTCACTGGCTTTGACGCGCGTTAATCCTCATCTGCTCGCATTTGGAACGCTTCATACGCGCGGACATCTTTGCTTACATTTCGACGCGCGTCGAAGCACGTCTACATAGGGTTAACGTGGAAGTTGGTGGGGGTAGGGGGCGCGTGCGGGGGGTTGGGGGTTGGTTAGTGCGCACACTAATGGTTAACCGAGTATTAACCGCTAAGGGCCTCTGTTAACGGTTAATGAAAAACTTGAAAACGTGCAGCCCTAGTCTGTACATATGCATTGTTTACTGCATTCAACCTTTCCATTAAAGTGCAAATGACTTATTTAGATGGATAACATCTATTGTAACTAAGTAATAATTATAATTTTATTTTAGTGAAGCAGTTTTAATGAAGAAATGTTGGGCAGAAAAGTTATTTTTATTTGAATTTTTAAGCTGCTGACGGGAAGTGACATAGATAGAGGTAAAGCTCCACAGCAGTTTGACTCATATCCCATTGACTTAACATGGTCGGCACGGCAACAGTTTAAAATTGTTTGCCTCTATCTATCTATCTACTTCCTGTCCTTAAAATTGTGTTAGCTATGTTTCCGCAAAAAATGTGTCTAACGTGTCATGCACTTTAAGTTTGGCGTAAATACAAAGCGCAAAATACTGTCCAGATCCTGTTCACTCCAGCACCAAATGAGTTAACGCGTCATGACTCCTCCAGTAAAATGACTCGCTCATCAGTGGCGCAGATGGGAGAGCGGGACGTCTCGTGATCGGAAGGTCGCGGGTACGAATCACACACTGTCATTGTGTCCTTGGGCGAGACTCTTCACCCACCTTGCCTCCAGTGTCTGCGTACATTGGTGCATGAATGAGAAAGTGAATGGGTGAGTGGTTCCTTAATGTAAAGTGCTTTGGGTAAAAGCGCAATACAAGTTGAGACCATTTGCTGACAAAATGATACGTTTGTTAAGTGTGACGCCACGACTTCCGCTTACGGGTCCTGGCAGACGGGCAAATATGCGAGAAAAAAACATAAAAAACCCTTAAAAAACAACCATCCATATTTCTGAAACTCAACAGAGAGTTACTGAAGCTACTTATTTCTCAGACTCATTAGCCAAAAATGCCGCACCTACTGCTAAAAAAGTAATATTTACTAAAGTCGCTACTTCCGGGTTTAGCTGAACCGTTAGCTGCGCCGTTAGCATTTTTCTCCGCTAACCCAGATGTAGCGATTTTGGTAAATATTACTTTTATAGCAGTAGGTACAGCATTTTTGGCTAATGGGCCTGATAAATAAGTATGTTCAGTAACTTGATTGTGGTATTAAAGAGTTTTTTGTAGTTTCTTGCACATCTGCGGACCCGGAAGTAGAGCTGTGACGTCACCACTTAACAAACGTATTGGGTCGAGCTCCGGTCTCTTGCTGTATAACTCCTAATAGGAGTAAGCGGTAGATGAAACGTTTAGAGATAATGATTAACCTTTAACTGTGACCAAAATAATGCTTTTTGGCTGAAATTCACTCTTAAATTAATCAAATCAACGATATCTTATTGTGTTGCTCATTGCTTATAATGATCCAGTGTGTTGCTGGTAATATACAGGTCATATTAATTATTCGACGAAACAAACGATTAAGTAAGTAAAGTAAGATAAGTAAATGTAAATGATCTAAATAGTAACTCACACAGCTCCACAGAAGCGTAAAATGTATCTCAGCGAGGCATGTCCGACTTCTTATGGTCATTGTTTTGGGTTAGGTTTCTCCAGTTCAATCCCGAGGGCAGGTCATGCTGGTTAGTTTTGACTTAATCCTCTTACTGTGGACCCCTCGGGAGCTGCCAATTAAAACACGCTCTCGATTAAACTGTGGTAATAACCTGTGACATGTGCTCGGCCTTTCGTACTCTCCTTATGCGTCTCACTCTGCCCAGGAGAACAAATGACCTCCAATTAACCTGCTCACCCTAATCCCTCATCTTCACTGGTCTCATCTCAGCTTTACTCAGAGTAAGAAGCGCTGCCTTGGCTCCATATTGGACGATCTTTGGGTAACCTCTTGCCTCTCTCTTGGATTCACAGGTTGGATGGTGACTTCTGAGGACAAGACGGCAGAAAATTGAAGAGGCTGATTCGCAAAGGTTTCTCCGCTGATCGACCTGTTACCAGAAACGGCTGGAACTGCTCACCATGTGGAAACTGTATAGACGTTTGATATTGTTTCTCACAATATGGCACTCAGCATCTGCAGGTAAGCTTTATGAAGAGTCACTCTCAAAGGCTTTCAAATCATGGTGTAGATGTTTTTTCTCACAAAGCACGCAGGCTTTGCACACTTCTAAACGGATGATTTAGAGAAGGGCTTCATGTAACTTAATTTTTCTTGATATATTTATTGGTTTGTTGCATTTCTACAGCTAGCCTTTAATCCCACGTTTTGATAAACAGCTGTAAAGTAGCACTTTTATGCACAATATAGTGACAAATGATTGTTATCGCAATAATACCTTCCATGTGACTGACATTTACAAACACACGGTAACTTAAAAATGTGCAGAAGTTCAGTTTTAGTCACAATTTTCGACCATTTACTTCCATTTCATTCTTTTGTTTTGTCACAACGTATGATCTCTGTTTAAATTCAATAGAACACACTTTGTTATATGTTTAGTAAAAGATGGCAATATTATCGTTATTATTTGTAGGCGTTATTGGGTATTATTATTATCACATTGTGCTTTATCTTCTTCAAACATATCACTTTTATGTATTTTTCTTCCTCCCCAACATGGTTTAAGTAATGTTTAGACTCATTTTGATATGGTTAGATGTACAAGTGCATTTCTTTCTCATATGGCCCTCGGACCAATCTTTGGTGGCCCTCAGGCTTCTTGTTGATATGGCACATATTGCTACACATTTTTACCACAAGTTTCATAATTCACACAATGAAAACCTCAAAAACTAAAATGTTATTGTGGGAAAGAGCTGGTTTTAAGGTTCCAGTTCTAAATAAAGCTGTGGGGCACGGGTTAAACTCTGCTAAACACACTCTGACTTGACCAGCGATCTGGTCAAGTCAGAGTCAGAAAATAGTTTTAACAGCCCATTCTACTGTCTTTGTCAAATCAGTGTTAATTTTGACAACATTTTTAAATTTAGTTTCAGTCTTAGTTTTTTGACAAAAATGTCATTTTATTTTGGTCGAAATTTTGTCATATAATTTTCTTCAATTTCAGTCTAGTTTTAGGCGACTAAAATTGTGTGTAAATTTAGTCAACTAAATTGAAGACACATTTACAATGCATTTATAATATTTACTATAATCATATTTAATCAAGGTCCTCTGTTTCATGGAGCTTCTCCCTCATAGACAAAGCTCAGAGCTGTTCCTTTGGCAGAGAAGTGAAATGATCTGAAGCTCTTTCAAACTGTAATTGAAGTTTGGATGATTTCCGTCTCTTGTTTTCATTTTTTATAGTCATATTTTAGTCGATGAAAAATATCTGGACATTTTAGTCAGTTTTAGTCTCATAAAAAACTTTAAATTTAGTTTTAGTCCAATTTTAGTCAGCCAAAATATGACTTTGACTGAAATTATGACTAAATATTTTAGGAAATTCAACTCGGTGAGCAGAGTATTTGACCAGTAATAACCCTCAACTTTGATTTTTTGCAGTAGTTGTTGCACAAACATAGATGCAGCAACTTTTAGCCTTGTATATGTTACAAAGTTAGCCCGTGCCCAGGGATTTTCCCCAGTCTCCCAGCATGCCTTTCTTGGGCTGTGCCTTTTATATCAAGGATACACGGATTAAGCCTTAAGGATGTTATACCGACAGCTTTAATCCCTCAATTAAATACGAATGACGGGATATAATTCAATAGATTTTCATTTTTGTCAGTTGTAAACTGTATGGCGGCGAAATGCGGTGTTGTGAATGTATGTTGTAACGCCATGGTATGCTACATGATGAGGCGTGTCGCTGGATTAATGGCATTAAATGTGTCCCACTCGGATAACACTGAGAAAGAAGCTGTGTGGTGCTTTGGGTTTGTGAAGTGATCAGAAATGGGTGAATTTTTGAGGATGTTGTGGACACTGGTGATTACTGTTGATTATGATGATGACGATGACACATTGGTTAAAGCCCAGATGTTTTGTTTTATTTTTCTTTTAAACTTTTAGGAAGTTGACCAAAGCAAAGTTTTTACATGGCTTGAGATAGGACTGTACAATCACCATTCACAGCCTATGCAACTTGAATCTTTCTCAAGAGTTCTACAGTAAAAAGGATTGAGATTAAGAACACAGGTAGTGGACATGATGAGGAATAATAATCCAGTAAGTGTTTTATGTCACCTTAAAAGGGATTATTATAAACCCTTTTCAAATGTGGTATTCATGGAACTGTGAATTACCATCACGACTCTTTCAACTTGAATTTTCTCTGCATTTCTACTGTAAAATTTTATTAGATTAAGGACACGGGTGGTGGAAATGATTCAGTTCAGTCAAGAGCTTGATTCACCTAAAAAAAAACAAAATCACCCCTTCCACAAGTAGCATGTATAGCACTTTGGATTACGTGCAAACCGTGTATACTGCCATTGTGTTGCTTCCAGTGTCTGTGGAACTGCTGTATGTAAATTGTTGTGTGTTTTTGTGGTCTACAGTTGCGTATGAACACTAAAAGTGACCAAGGAGTGAATGAATAATGTTCTGAAATTGAAGAACCTAAAACATGCACAATAGACTGAAACCAGTAGTAGGTACTATCATACTCCTGAGCAAACCCAGTTTAGGAGATGGGTCCCTGCTTCTGACAGAGAACCCCAGTTGCTAAGAATGGGTCAAATTAGCGATGCACCGATTCAGCTTTTTTGCTACCGATACCGATCCCGATACTGGGGTTTGACTATCTGCCGATATCCAATATTTACCGATACCAAGAGACTTTCTTAAAAGTGGCTTTCTCTGAGTGAAAAATTGAATTGACTTTTTTCTTCATTTTAAGACCCAATAAAGTCATACATTATTGTTATGATGTTACGGATCAATTATCAATTATATCTATTGATAAACTAATGGATAAACATTAAACAAGGATCACTGGGCTTTTCTACACCTTGGGTAAATGACAGGCTTTAGGTTAAATTAATATAAACAACACACATGAAGTGATCTGATCATTACAGATATGTTAGATCAGTTAATAAAAACGCTTGGCTTCAGCAGTGGATTAGTTTTCGTTAGCATTAACATGCACCCGCTATGCTTTAGCATGCTATTGCTAGCACGGCATTTTGCGCAGCGATCAAAAATACGTTTGCGGAGGTTACAACTAAATCAGCTGTTGGATTCCCCTGGTTCTCCCCTTTAAAATGATAATGCAGAATTCTCATATTCCCTTTTAGGTGGTAAAAGTTGTGTTTTTAAGGCGGTGAGAGCCAAAACTTGTGTGGGTTCAGTATCGGATATTTGTAGCCGATACCCCATATCGTATTTTTTCCAGTATCGGCTCCGATATCCAATACCAGTATCGGATCGGTGCATCCCTAGGTCAAATCAAAAGGCAGTTCTTGACCTGCCTTGTCATTGAGTTGTCCGTGTAAGGAGTCATTGTGACAATTTTAAATTCACAAATTCTGTTTCTTACAAAACAGCGTGTTGTCCGTCAACCATTTCCTTTCCATTTTTATTATTCAATCATCTTTTTTTCCCCCCAAAATGCCCTTCTTATTGCAATACTCTTCATCCATCTAGGTATGAAGCTGCTTGTGGATGGTTTGCATGTACTACTTATCAATTGTTTATATGGAGCAGTAGATAATCTAATTCGTAATGCATATGCAAGCAAGAAAAGTGTATCTGATCATTTCTATGTACATGGTTCAAACGAAAATTCATTATGTGAATAAATAAACATAAGAGAAGTACAGTGCAACTTAGTCTTATATAAAAAGTCCTGAGTAGCTGTTTTACCAAAGCTGATTTCACAATATAAGTCTGTGGATTTGAAACAAGTCTTTATTTAATCCCCTCCATCCTCTGTTGATTGTTAGTGGTAGAACAGCAGTAATTACCCTGTAGGAAGCTCGCTCACTTTAGCTCCAGAAACATCCAGTCTGCTTCCCAAAACTTTCAGCCCGGTCGTCTCCACAAGTCATTATTTCAAAACTCTATTCTCCCGAGACCTTAACCCACAACATTCGCGGGAGCTCGCCTGGCTTTCAGGCTCGGCAGCGCACAATCGAGCGGGCAGCGCAAACATCACCCCCTGCCACAATGTCAGGATCTGGGACACAATGCAGGCACGTCGAAAGTTTTCCTCCTGATTCTTCCCGATCGGGCTCCGCACATTGTTTGAGCGCGTCACCAGGGACACGTATTTACGGCGTGTCGGCCAAATGCCCTTTCCTCCACAGTGCACTGGCAGCGAGTCATGACGGATGGAGAGGAGTTCAAATGGTCCCGGTTAACCACACGATTGGATTCTGGTAAAAAGCGAGGGGCGCACAGTGGAGTTTGTTGACAGAAGTCTGGACGGTATTGATACACTGTTAAAACAATCCAGAACATGTAATTTGCTTTAGAAACCTTTAATTTACGAAAACATTCATTGTTTTTCGGGCTGTGAAACACGTAGGATTGTGTAAGCCTCTGCATGTGCCTCAGGACTGCTTGTCAGGAGCAGTTGGAGACCACAATGCAGCGCCCAAGAGCCAGGATCTTGGTCACAACCTACAGTAGCTGGTGGAGAAGCCTACTATACATGTTTTGGATTGAGGGGGGAAGTCACACGGACATACGCAGAGCATGAAAACTCCACACAAAAAGGCACAAGACTAGGAACCTTCTTGCTGTCAGAAGTTCTTGCCACTCAGACACTGGGCCATTCATTTCATGCTCTTCTCTTTATCTTCCTCCTAAATTGGTCATTTTAAGTAAAAGTGACATTTTCTTGAAATAAGTACTTTTGTCTTTGATTTGAGAGTCTAATTTCAAGAAATTTGTCCATAGGGCAAGATATTTACACTTAAATTAAGATAAAACAGCTACAACAGTTTTAGTTCAACCTGGATAGACTCAAACAGACAAAAGCAGCGATTAGGAAGATTTATTGACATGTATATTAGTTTTGGCGATCAGACCCCGGCGGTAGACATCGATGTATGTATGAAAGTCAGTATGGATGAACAGCTTGGAGTTAGGGATGTCTTCCCCTGGAGCCTGGACACTGGTGGTGGTATAGGAGACCCGTGAAGATGCAGCAGGGAGAAGCCGTGGGCAGAAGAGGTGGAGACGGGGCGGAGGTGGGTCGCAGCGCAACTGGGAAGCGAACGAACCACGATTGCTGGGGCTTAAAAGCGAGACCGAGGGCGATGATTGGCTGCTACGGAGGTACGCTCTTACGCTGATGGGCTGAGGTGGAGGTGTGGCCCTCTCTGAAGCGACAATTGGCTGGAGGTAGGTGATGCTGAAATTAGTCTACCAGGTTGAATTAACACCTAGGCTTCATTTCAAGTAAATTCACTAATCTATTTTTGCGGTGATTTCTTCTGTCTTAATTTAACTAAGTGTAAATATCTTGTCCCATGGACAGGTTTCTTGAAATTAGACTCTCAAATCAAGGAAAAATTACTTATTTCATGAAAATCTTACTTATTTCAAGATTACGTTTTGCAGCGTAGCTGGCTATTACACTGCCTGAGCGGTGGCCACCTGGATTTAACTAACTGTTATGATCTGGTGTTGCTTCTGTTGATCAGGTCTAGGTTGAGTGCATAGCTATAATAATTATAGAAAGATGATTACCTATTCAGCCCCATTCATAGTAATGGACCCGAGTCGTTTGTGAAACTTACATGGCTGCTCAATCTCCTCCTGTTCCTTAAAAGAGCAAAAAGGCGGGGCGGGTGGAGCCTCCACAGAGCTCCAGAGCTTGATTGACAGGCTCTGGAGCCTGTCAATCAGCCTGAAAATGTGTCCACTATTTCGGGCTGATATACAAAAACCAGCGTGGTTAAAAATATTTCACCTACCCAGCATTGTCACATTGGTCATAGCGATTTTTAGTAGAAGAAAAACTCTTTGGAGCCAGGCTTTTAAGCCGTTCTAGGGAGGTCTGAAGTCCCATTAGAATCCTGTTTCCATACCTCATGTCAGCTCCCCACCATGAGGACCGTAGAGAAGCACGTTCCTCGCCCATCGGTTCAGCAACACTACTCTGTGCACAAAGAATGAGATCAGCTGAGGACCTGAACATCCTGAATGACCAGGTTATTTCATTCTGCCCTGATGGCACGGGTATATTCCTAGATGACAAAGCCAGGTCCACTGAGAATCTTTGCAGAAGCTCATTCAAAACAATGCCACAGTGAATGCTGTCCAACCAAATATTAGGGCATGTGACATTTTTTTGGTGGTGACTTTTAATTTGGTCAGGCGGTGTTAGCCTGTATGCGTCGATAGGATCTATTCATATGTTTTAGTTGATTTTATTTATACTAAAGAATTCACTGCTGAGAAACAACATCTTAACTCCTAGACTACTTTAATGTGCACCCTTGCCAAAACAAATGGGAAAAAGTCTACTATCAAGAGCTGACCCTGCATTATTGCCTTTTAGTTTTGTTCCTAATCCTAACTGTGTAATCGGGTTGTAGGTATTAATGAATTGTCACACTCACTACCGTGTAGTTTTATATTCTCCAAACAGAGAACAAAGAACCCCTATATCTTATAATATGTCAGCCTGCGACACGCCTTTGTTCTATTTCTATCACGTATGCATCTGTGTAAACCGCACTGCAGCCCTCTCAACGTGTCAAAGGGCCGTTACGTAATGTTTAGATTAGCCTGTTCGGGCCTACTCTTTGCTGTAATGTGATCTTATAACTCTAACAGCCAGACGAAGACACCTTGACGTCCATATTTCAACCTCTGAAGGCTGCCTCTCTCCTCTCTGCTTTGCATGTTTATGTTTTTCCACTCTTAACATTTTGAGGTCAGGTTGTAGACCCGGTTGCCAGACTTCGACGCGAGGGAGCAGACTTTGGGTTCGCTGTTGACATTTAAAGTTGTGCGGGAGGGTTGCCAGATATGATTTTTAAGGCAGGATGCTGGTTATAGCGGAGGCACGAGGCCCGGGCTGGTGGTGGCTCACTCAGACAAAACCACTGTTCAGTATTCAGACTGTGACAAGGACTTTTTCCTCTATTCATAGACTTTGAGTGCATATATCTGTCCAACTACTTTTTCGTAGAGTGGTAAAACAAATATAGCTTTCTTTTAAACATCGGTTGCTCTCTTTTATTCAACATGTAGTCTTCATCAAAACTTAGGGCCTGTACAAGTTGCTGCTCAATGATTCTGTCTTTCTGCCCAATTTTGGTGTCTTTATCATCCATGATTAATGTAGGTAGCAGCTTTGGCGTGAATCTGTCTTTAGCTCCTCGTTGTATAGTCTGAGCTCGAGTCAAACAAAGCACTTTAGACGGACGCAAACCCTCAGCATGAAGTCTATACGTTTAAACGGCGCTCTCTCTGAAGCCGAACGTTCACATTAAAGTAAACAGCCCCCTCTCCGTCTGCATTTTTGTGTGCTCTTGGCAGACTCCAGTCATTGTGTGGCCAAAGGCAATTGTAATGTTTTCCCCCCAAAGGTTTTTTGTCTCTCTATCGCTCGATCTCTGCGGTTCTCAAACGCCGGGAGGGGCAACCAAACGTGCCACATGGACTTTTTAGGATTTTTGCATTTGAAGGTCTGCTTTTGTTTAAAATGCTCATACA
This sequence comes from Neogobius melanostomus, assembly GCA_007210695.1. NCBI lineage: Eukaryota > Metazoa > Chordata > Actinopteri > Gobiiformes > Gobiidae > Neogobius > Neogobius melanostomus. The sequence continues at coordinate 5,057,992 of VHKM01000047.1, forward strand.
TGCTTTGTTTTGTTTCACGCACATGTGATGAATCCTGCATATTCTGTATCTCTCCCCAAACTCTTATTGCTTATGTAAAATTGACTTTTTCAAGCTTTATATCATGTTATTATGTCATTCCCTCATTAAACACATGCCTGGAGTGTTGCCTCGGCTCATTCACATATTTTTGAGTAATCAGTAAAAACTTAGACGGCAGCCATTTTAGGTGTAGCTATGCCTCAGTCCTCCTAGGAACGCCCCCACCTCCTGGAGACGCCTCTGGACCTTTTGTCACCAGCCAAGCCACCAACCACTGCTCCTCAGCTCAGCAGAGCCCCCTCCCCGCACAGTAGTGTTGTTGTTTAAATGCCACAGCAGTGTGCTGAAGGGGCGTGTCGGAAAGCTTCTTAAAGAGACAGAGGCCTATTTCAAGACGTTCAGTACAGCCATTTTGAGAGAGCAATTTTATTCAAGGCAGTTATTTTAATTTACTGCATATACAGACCAACAGAAGGTTACGTCATCATTGTAGTATGCTATAGACTGGTGCTATGTGATTGAAAAAAGCATAATACCCCTCTTTAAGTTTTAGAGTTACAATATCTGAATTGTAAACGCAAGATTTGTGGAGAAAAAGGAAGACAGACTCTACGCACTGTTAGTATCTAAATAGAGCGTATTTTTATTGATTCCGATTGTGGGAGTAAGAATCTAAATCATGATGTATTTCTGTGGTGGTCCTCCCTGATTTCATTCCACCATCTCACATCTCCATATCCGCATGAAGAATCAGGATTTGTGGAAGTTATTGTGTGAGCTAGAAACGGGTTAGGGCAGTAAATAAGAATTTATGCTCAACCACCTGCGATGTTTATGGCTTAAGAATGGGAGGAATGTGTGCAGCTTTAAAGACGGGGTGTTACGCTTTTTGCAGGTATTTGGTAATAATAATAATAATCTCAAACACATCTTTATCACTGTCTTACACCTTGTTGGTTAGAAAATGCAATATAGATCTAAAACAGCTGAAACAAAAATATCCAGTAGTTTCATTTCCTGATTTTCACACGATCTCCCCTCCCGCCTCTTGATCCCCTTTGCTGCGCAGCTGTTTCAATAAAAAGGCCTGTTCGGCTTGTGTGGCTAGTGAAGCTATGGTGAGTGTATTGACTTTACGATGAAAGGATTAAGCTTAGCAAGCGATCGAAAGGTGAGGAAAGCATTTCCTGGATACGTAGGACCCCAAGAGGAGCTTTTTTGGGAGCTGCCGCTGTGGTGCTATGATAGCCTTTGGGGACGTTTCGAAGATTACTCAAAGTAGTGCGCGTGGGTTGAACACAGCTCCAGGTCTGATTTTGATGAGCGAACAACATTGTAAATAATCCCTCTTTAAAGCAGTACTAAGTAACGTGTTTACCTTAATAAATCCTGTGTTAATGGGATGATTGGGGGGTCTTTCATCTCCCCCTGGTGTCTCTGGCCAGAAAACCATGCTTGCAACTTGACTGCCACCAGGGCGGAGCAAGCAATACACACTAATAGAATCACGGAGAAGAAGCTAACAGGCTAACGGGCAAAGCTAACTGCGGGCTAGCGCCACTTTAAACAGTATTTACAGCCAAGTTTGAGTGAAAAAAATTCCCATTGTATAACTGGATGTACAACACCCCTCTCTCCCTTCACCTTTTCTGTCAGCGTAGTATTTACTCTCCAAGACATTTAATAAGTTAAAAAATCGTAACTTGCTAAGACACCTGCAGTTTCTCTTATGGCCTCTAGGGGCAAGAGTTACTTAGTACTGCTTTAAGTTATAAAACATAGATCAACATAGATCGATCTCGATGTTTGATCCAATTTTATTTCATCATAACACAAATAAATACATGTAGCTGCTGTTTCATGAACGTACACATATCTTTTATACAAACCTCAGCTCAAACTAGGGCTGAACGATATGGACAAAATTTCATATCTCGATATTCATGCCAGATATCGATACGATACGATATAACTATGAGTTAGGTGAAAACTAAGCATTTTTCAGAAAAATAAAATCATAATACAAAAGAGGGCAGTTTTATTGATGAAAATCTATATTGTTTATATCTTGCTTTTTCGATTTTAATATTTTGAATGTTCATATCTCGATATCGATATGATAACGATATATCTTTCAGCCCTAGCTCAAACAATAACAAATAATTTCCTCCAGTATCTTTTAATGCAACTCCAAAAACTAGGAGCTGTTTTGTTCCCCCCCCCCAAAGAAATGGCTTTAAACCTGACGATTTATAAAGTTCCATGATGATAATTGAGATTGACCAAAGTGGAGATTTCGATTTCGATAAAATTTCGATCAATTTCCCAGCCCTTATGAGGTGTTCAAACTGATTTTCAATTGCCCGACTACAGCATAATAAATTGCTTTTAAACTAGAGTAAGTCACTAAAACTGTCCCTTTTAATCCATAGTTTTTTTTTGCCGTGATAGATTTGGTCTTAAGCGGTTGTGACAGTATCTGCTCTCTCTCATACAAAACCTTGGAGGGGATTGCCTGCCGGGGCCCACAGTCTTGTGCAACAGTGAAACGTGAGCGGAGGGCTGGCACAGGGGAGGAGACAGGAGACACCCTCCACACGCCGCTGTCCTGCCAAACCCACGCCGTCCCAGATGTGCAGCAGTGGCCCGGGCCAAAGCAGCACACAGGCGCAGAGCAGGGAGAGCAGTAATGTTTATACAGCAACGGGAGTCCCTCTGTCTGTAATTACAGCCCTGCAATCCCCACCATGAGTGCTAATATCGAGAGCTGTCAGGCTCCGTGACCCTTTACACAAGTGGGAATTATCAGTCATTTTAGTTGCGTTCAAGCCATCTGTTAAAATTAGAGGAATGGAGTTTGGTAATCAAGCCACAGCGCTCTTTGAGGCAGCTTCAAGCCCATGCAAAATGCTGCACGTATGGAGGCAGGTGATTTACTACCTGGAAAAGGAAGAGCATATGGAAAAGAAAACAAGAAGCATGTGTTGAAATCCATATTGCTGTGTGACTCAGTGGTAAAGCTGCAGCACATATGCGTGGCCTTGGCACGCATATGAGTCTCATCTCGATTTACCAGATGTCCTGACAACAAAGTCTGCCATAGATACAGAAGGCAACGCGTCACACAAGGGGGCGTGGCCTTGCCGAGGCGGTAGAATACCTCTTGTGAGAGTCTAAATTTTTCACTATTTTTAGCCGTTTTCTGGCGGGCTATAAAACATATTTATCACACACCAATAAAGTCGAGCCAAAATTGGGTGCATATGGATGTTTTTTTTTTTTTACAGCAAATTGTTCAATAGAAGTGAAAACGGCACTCGTGAGTTAACATAGCGTGAAGCTAACGTTAACTTGGCTAGCGTCCTGGTTAGCATTGTCCGTTTCTTAAAGGAACAGGCCACCGTTTTTCCATACTGGGATATGTTCTTACCTGAGCTTAGACACGTTGATACGCACCTGAGCACACGCACAAAGACCAGACAGTTACGCATCAACTCGTCTAAGCTCAGGTAAGAACATACTGTATCTCAGTATGTAAAAACGGTGGCTTGTTCCTTTAAGTATTTATGGGCCTTTGGTCCACTTTGCTTCCCTCCATGTCTCTGTCTCTTTATTTAGTAGGAAAATATCTTCATAATTCTTTTGTTAAAGTAATGGTGGAGAAATGGAAGAAGGTTCATTATTTTCTCTAGGCTACTTTGTTTTCCCCCTCTGACTGCTTCAAACATGACCATATATGAGCAATTCCAAACATGCCGTCTGTATGGCCAATAATCATTACTGTTAGGGGCTCATTTACCAAGCGTTTGCTCATGTGCAAAGCGAGTAGGACGTGCAAAAGTAGATCAGCAGCACAGTTATTTATGCATTATTATAGTCATTATCTACTCACGCAGCATTGTCTTGTTTCCATATAAGATTTGGAGCCATAATGCTGTAATAAATTACAGGCAACATCAGATAGTGAACTGGGTGCAACATGTTCAGCTTGCACTCGCTATTTAGCACCTGGCTTGATAAATGACCTCATTACTCTTTTAATAGTTACAACAATCACAGTAATCATAAGAATTATCAAAATAAAAGCCTTACAAAGCAATCTATGTGCTTATATTTATTGTTGCTTAAATGAACTGAAAGGCTTGCGTTGATTGGTTCTGGGTCGGCCATATCTTGTCAGTCCACACAGGGTTCTGACGTAAATCTGGAGTAGTAACTTGACCTCTCTCCCCCCTCCGTCAGTCTGGCCTCTCGCCTCTCCTGCCTCTTCCCTCTTTCTTCACCTCTGTCCTTTCTCTCTCCATATTTCCAGTAAGCAGCGGGCGTAAATAATTTCGGTCAGGGGCAGTAATGAAACACAGCTGTAGTGATTGTGCGTTTTCCATTGTGTTTCCCTCCTCCGCGAAAACGACTTGGAGTAAGAGTCTGGTATGTGACTTCATTCAAGAGAGTGGTAATAGCCCAAGAATGAGCCTGTAGTAACGACAATTATACCCCTTTAAACGTTTCACACATCAGACACAAGCTTTGTTTTGACATTTTGCCTGGGTGTGCTTTTATTTGTGTGCATTTGACCTTTCCTTCATATCATCTGCATTTCGCACTTCACATCAGCTTTTTGGACAGGACCGTTTTGATGATGCAGCTTTTCAGTTATCTAGGTTTTGGACAGAAAAAAGTATTTTTGCCTTTAGATTAAACTAGAACTAAACCTTGACTAAATGGATGAACTAAATCAGGAATGACCCAGGACCAGGTCTAAGCAGTGAGACTCTTGATAATACCGTATCTGTCCTATAATCAAAGGAATACGTGGCGGTGGTATTCAATCATTAAAGGCACTATAGAACTGAATTTGTTTTCTCCTCCTTTAGTATATTGAAAACATTTGTGTGGAAAAACACTGTGCATCAAATTACAAAGCATTTGTATCAATTTCATCAACTTGTAGGCGAGTTTTTTAGCATTTCTGTGAATGTGACCCTGAAAAGTGACCCTGCAAGTTTTGAAATGTGCTAATAAACCCGTCCTTTTGAAGAAATGGGATGCTACACATGTGTAAAGAAAGTTAGGAATGAGTAACTTTTTAATTTGGTGGCTTCATCTTTCATTGTTTGTAAAAAAGAAAAAAGAAAAAAACAGTTATAGGGCCTTTAAGAAGCTGTGTGCCATTGTGCATGATGCTATAGCACCTCTAACACTGCTTCCTGATAATCAGTAAAAAATAATGGTTTATGCAGACAATGCTCCATGTGCCGTGATGTGCTGTGCTCTTTTATAAGTTTATGGCAAAGTGCTTTTTTAATTTTCTAACTAGTGGTAAATAAATGTCCATAACAGTTGTTGTAAGAAGTGGACATGTTTTAATTACAGTATATGCTGCTTTTATACAGTCGTATATAATGCAACTCAAAGTATTCAGAGAGTGTCCCATTAGATAAGGGACTTTTAATAGTAGTATCAGTCAGAGTACCTCAGTTCTTCTTCCTTTTCTCCGAGGTTCAGAAGCCAATACACAAAGTAAAATCTGCTAGTGTTTGGTCAGGGTTTCTTCATTTGTGGCCTTAAAATATAGTGCTTGGGAATTAAAATGGCATTAAAAAGCATTAAATTTGACCTGCTTCTGCCTGTATAAAACCTGCTGTAACTAAATACTATTTCATTCCCTCCAACGCTGGGATCCGCACCACATTTTGAGAATCTCTGTGCTATAGTTTGTAACTGCAGTTGTTGTTGTAGTAGAAGAAGTGGAATGTGACTCGATGAAGAACGATTTGGTCATTGCAAAAGAATGAGCTGGCTCTGCTGTGCCACTTATGAAAAATATACAGCCCTATAAACGTTTTTACACATCGGCCTTTCTCTTTTATATTGTTGTAAGTTAGTTTGACCTTTTTAAACTGCGGAGCCGCGCCAGTTTTTGTGTTCTTTTTTTTTTTCCTTCCCCCCTCGCAGGCTCTTGTCCTAATATGGGATGGGGCTGAGGGCTTCCAGGTGGCGTCTTTCGTCAGACGATCCCCTCCGAGGCCTCACCTTCTGCGGCCCTTTTCCAACAGACGAGTCTCGATGAAAGATCACGTCCCAAATTTGGACCAATCCACTGGAAAATAACAAAAGAGATCGGGTGACATCATGGAGGGGCGCAAAGGAGTTTCAGCAGATCACAGGCACAATGAGGACGATTTAGATACGGTGCAGATCACATTTGAAGTTGTATTTGTGAGGCTTATAATTTCAAGCGGAGGTTTTATGCTTTTTGAATCTTTTTGAATCTTGAAATATCCCACAATGAACATGACATACAATGAGACACAGCTTACTTTGGTTAAAAGTGCAGTGGTCTCTCGCTGTAACACGGTTCACCTTTTGCAGTCTCGCTGTTTATTCGCGGATTTATTTTTAGTACAATTTTGCATGCTCTTTTACAGTGTATGAACGCCATACGCACATTGTGTTCTGCGACCTGATTGTCTACTCGTAGAGTGAGCCTCCTCTCGCTGCAGAGAGGATCTCTGTCAGTGTCTTGTCAACACATCAGCGCACACAGAGTCACAAGCAACACAGGCCGGGCATGAGCGGGTCTGACTCAGCATTTTACAGGACTTTCTCTGCACTTTTCCACGGAAATAAACAACGCTGTCATCTTATCTTAGAACAATGGCTTGAAATAAGACATTTAATGCTGATTCTGAGTAGGTTTGGACTTGTCTTGAAATATGATTGCCAATGGAACAAGCATTAATTTGCTTAAAATAAGAGAAATTAACTTGAACGCTGAAAATAAGACCCAAAAAACTTGAAATGAGACGAAAAGTCAAAGACAAGAAAAATCTGTAGTTCCATTGGCAATACAATAGTCCAAACCTACTCAAAATCAGAACAAATTCCGATAATTCAAGCACTTTTAAGTCATTTTTGTCTAAGATGAGATTTCATTTTCTCCAGTGCTCATCTCAGCTAAACACTCGCCTCCTGAAGCCTGAAACTGCTATGATAAAACTTTGGTCGTTGCTACAATTGTCTCGTAGTTTTAACAATCTCACAGCGGAGATGAGTGCAGCTCACGATGTTACCATCCCCACGTCTGTAATGTGACATCTAAAAATCTTATTAGGCAAATAAAATCACAACAGGGTACATCAGGCATAAGGGTGAACCCGTGTGGACTAGTGAGAAAAGTGTATAAAGTGTGTGGTGAGGGGTTTTACAGCCTTAAAACATATATAATAATAATTGTAAAAAATAAAGCTGACTACTTCGCGGATTTAGTCTATTGCGGGTTATTATTAGAACGTAACCCTTGCGATAAACGAGGGACCACTGTATTACATTAGAGAAGTGGTCACAAAAATGCAAACAAATGTACTGACGATAAATACTGATGACAAAATGTACTTTTTATCTGTTATTTACTGAATGATAATATAGTCCTTATTGTGGCAGCCCTCCCACCCGCGCTCCCCTCCCAAACAAACCTCTGACTCTATACTGTAGGTGTAGCATGCTACCAGAGTGCAGAGTGTTTTTTTGTAAAAGTCAAACTTCGGTGGATATTTTTGCCTGTCAGTGCACAGTGACAGAAGGGTACGTTGTGCTCCTGCTTGAGAGGCAAGGTGAGCACTTCCTGTGGGAGGAGCTTCAGGTAAATTCGAGGAGCTTTGTTGAAGCGGACCTCGCGGCACTTCAAATAGTCTCTGCTGAAGATGCTAAAATTGCTGCACCGATGAGGGAACATTATAACATGGCAAAAAGCTCTAAAAGTCGATAATAATGTGCACTTTTTTAACATCTTAATTTAAAGCCCTTTGCAAACACTTCACTGATTCGAGGAGGGCCTTCTTGTTCTATCCGTACTTCTATCAGTGCATAATGCTGTGGTGCCCTTGGGCTAAACACTAAACCTTAGCCTTGCCTTCAGTGCTGACCTTATTCCTTTCATCTATTGGACAGAACACAAATTATAGACCATTTGCTCCTTCTTTTTGCCCGTAGGCTTCATGTCACAACTGTTGCAATAGAGTTTAAAGCGAATGTTCAGATTTACACTGACTTTTAGCCCAAGTCTTTCTGTGACATTGTCCATTCAGCCCTTGTCGTTTGTTAAGTGTCCGTTAAAGCATGAGACAACACGACTCCTGACATGTCCCCTCTTCTGCCCCGCGCTGTTCTCCAAGAGGCCCAGAGGAATGCAGGGTGCTGGCCCCTCTCACCTCTGTGGCTTCTCACACGCCCATCACACAGGGACCCACCCTCCGCCTCGCATACCGACCTGTCATTGTTCAGCGCATAAAGCCTTTGCGAGCGGTGACTTTGTGGTTTTCTGTATCTTGTCTAACACAGGATATCAGTTCAGCATTCTTTGAGAGGAAGCATCACTAAAGTTCTTTAACACCGCAATGTCGGGCCCCACAAAAGAGATCGGGTGATTAAGCAATTATTTAGGCAGTGCAAATAACCCAATATCCTGTCTTCATGGATCCTTGTTGCATAAAACCTGCTATCGTTGTCATGTGGCACTTTAAAGTTTACAAACATGTTCTGAAATGCATGAGATTCTTACATTAGTTTCGCAGTAGACCTGTCACGATAACAGAATTTGAAGTTCACTATATTGAGTCACAAAAATATTGCTATAAACACTATTATTGAAGACCTTTTAATGCCATAGAAACTAACTCTAAAGCCTAAAGAAGAACTAAGTAACTTGTTTACCTTAATAAATCCTTTTCGTAGTCCCTGTGGGGGTAATACAAGTGTTAATGGGATGATTGGGGGTCTTTCATCTCCCCCTGGTGTCTCTGGCCAGAAAACCACGCAATACACACTAATGGAATCACACAGAAGAAGCTAACAGGCTAACGGGAAAAGCTAACTGCGGGCTAGCGCCACTTAAACAGTATTTACAGCCAAGTTTGTGTGGCAAAAAATATCTCCATTGTCTAATTGGATGTACAATATCCCTCTGTCCCTTTGTCTTTTCTGTCAGCGTAGTATTTACTCTCACGGACAATTAATGAGTAAAAAAAACGCAACACGCGACGACACCTGCAGTGGCGCTTATGGCCTCTAGGGGCACGAGTTACTTAGTTCTGCTTTAAAAATGACAGTAAAGCTTTGTTTGAAAACTACTTTATCTTAAAATATCCCACTATAAACATGAAATACAATACAAGTATTACATAAGAAAAAGTGTCAAAAGTGCGTATGAATGTACATATGATAAATATTGAGGCCAAAAATGTATTGTTTATCTGTCATTTATTGTGACAGCCCTATTTAGTAGATCACATTTGAGTCTTTTCTCAAAAGCTAATGCTCCTGGACATGTTTAAAGGTGCATTATGCAACATTTTTCGCTGAAAAACAGTTGATATTTGTGCGTATTTTACCTTGTAGTGACTCAATGACTGCATGAGTGGTCAGTGTGGCGTCTTTACTTCCGATCACAGTGGCCTCTACAAAGCTCTGGGATCAATTGTTTTGTAGGCTTCTAGTGAGAGGGTCCGTCATTAGTGAAAATCTTACAAATAATTGATCCTAGAGCGCTGTAGAGGCCACCGTGGTGGAAAGTAAAGGTGCCATGCTGACCACTCATACAGCCGCTGGGTCACTACAAGGTCAAATACGCACAAATATTAACTGTTTTTCCCCCGCATAAAATGTTGCGTAATGCACCATTAAAATCTCCACTGGACTGAATATTATGGATTTTAAAACATAAACCGCAAATGTAATGTAATCTAATTTACTTTGCAGTAAAATTGCTGAGAGATATTTTTCTAAAATCATGCAGCCCTACCACAGTGCCCTTCATAATAAAATAACTTGTTGCTACAGCTTGTAATTGAACACTTTTACATAACTCACTGTTTAGTCCACTGACAAAATGCTGGTTCGGTCCCATAAACTCAGTCTTCTTTATAACACGTTTCCAGCTCCGAACACTAATTTACTTTATTTCATGCGCACAAGGTTGCCTAAACAAACTACTCCCCTTATGTCATTGTAAGGCGGGCTCTTGTACATGAGAGCTATCAGAACTTGGCGAGCGTTGGAGCAAACCTATACAAGCAGCCAAGCAACACAAACAAGAAGATAGCATCATGTAATAGAAGTCACCAGTGGCCCTCCTATCGGGCCCTCCAGCTATGACCCAACATTTTTTTGCGTGTGTCCATAAACACGAGTGAACCCCTGCTGTTCGTGACAGAGTGATTGATGAGGGAGAAGACCTCAGAACTCCAGGAGCGATATTACTCAGCGGTTTGGGAGGACACTGGGAGTTCTGTTTGCCTTGACATGATGATGTTGTCGAATGGAAATAAAAAGAGACAAGAGAACAGACGTATTGGGACGTTTGGATGTTTTTCCGCGCTTAGATTTTAACAGATGGCCTTGTGACTCCAAATGGTTAACTGGAGTTTTCAATTGAGATGCACCGATCCAGCTTTGTTTGCTTCCGATACCGATACTGGGGGTTTGAGTATCTACCGATATCCAACATTAACCGATACTAATAGACTTTCTTAAAAGTAGTTGCTGTGAGTGAAAAAGTTGGTCCTCTTTTTAAAGTCTCATGTTTTCTTGCAAACAAGATGTTATCAATTATAGGCTACAGTATCTATTAACCTCTTAACCCCCACTTTAACAGAGTGCGTTTTCTCCAGTTTGGCATTACCCAAATCTAAAAGATTCTTGAAAAAAAACATCAATACAGCAACGAAAACGAGGGTGAAAACACAACAAAAATGTGACAAACAAGCCACAAAAAAGGGACAAAAATACAACAAAAGAGCGACAGAAATGTGACAAAAATGTGGCGAAACCGAGGCAAAAAAGCAACAAAAACATGACCAAAAAGCTAAAAAAACAGAACAAAAATGCTTCAAAAATGTGACTAAAACGTGACAAAAAGTTAGGATCAGTTTTGTAGGACTAAGCTTTCAAATGAGGCATTACACGGTTGCTCTTCAGTCCCAAAGCTGGAGAAAATGCGCTCGGTTAAGGCGGGAGTTTAGAGGTTTATAAACTCTAATCTAACTTAGATTAATATGAACAACTCACATACAGTGATCTGATCATTACAACTTGTGCTTTACAGATACAGTATGTTATCAGTTAGTCTTTAACATTTCACACACTAAAATACACTTGGCCACTGACTGCAGTGTTTCATAGTTTTCATAGTTTAAATCCCAATCCCATACTGTTGCTAGCCGCGCCATTTTGCTAATAGGTTTGTGGTTGCTGCCCTTCAAAATGACATACAGCATTCCCACGTTCACTTAGATTTAGTGAAAGTTGTGTTTTTAAAGCGGTGAGAGCCAAAACAGGTATCGGTTCAGTATCAGATATTTGTAGTCGACACCTGATATTGTCTTTTTTGGGTATCAGCTCCATTATCAGATACCAGTATCGGATCGGTGCATATAGTTATCAAGGACTACATCCTATTCCATCTTAACCACTGCTGGGCTCTTCACACCTGACAGTTGCTTTGATGACTCTTTTGTTCTCGATATTATAAACTGGGGACAGCACATGTCATCAGCGCTCAGTGAAGACTTACCGAAACAGTTAGCCCACTCATGTCCACACACATGTCCAACGGATCACTTTACACACTGGCTCCCGTGGCCCTCTGGGAGTTACCCTTGTCATCCGTTTCCCCAGATCCACCTGATTTATGTCTGTGTTTAGAGCTGGACAGAAACGTGCCACTTCTGTTTCACGAGCAGCCGACTACGAGGTTACTCTGCAACTTTGAGAGTTTATAGAAAGCCATGATCATTGGTGAACGAAATGCTCCTTTGCTGTGGTTGTTTTGTTAACGAAAGAGGGAGCAAGAAAAGTGTGTTTCAAAGCATAAGGAATCAAGTAGAGGAGCTTTAGTAGAGAGAGTAGCATGAGAAGTAAACGTAGAGGTAAATCTTGGCAGCAATCTGAGGTGAGAGAGAGAACATTATCTGCTGTTACTTAAACTCTTAAAGGATAAAAGAGTAATACGTTATGATTATGGGTTTGCTAAATCAATGGTTGATGCAGCTTTTGGACCCACCTCCTGTGACTAATTTAAATAAGTAATACAATAATTTTGTGATTTGACTGGGGTATGCATTTAAAGTCATTTAACTTAATTCTGCGAAAATCAAGGCCTATAAAGCATTCATTTGGAATCAAGCTGGCATTAAATCATCGATTTCTAGTGAAAATAGTGAAATTTCTCAACAATTTGTACAGACTTACAATGATTTTGGTCCAAAATTGGCAAATAAACATGCAGTATTTTGGTATTAACATAGAATTAACAAATGTTTCAATTGACCCTGATATCAAAATGCAGTAAGTTGTATTGTTTTCATTGGTCTTTCTGTGGTTATTTTTACTTGTGAACCATTGCTCTGAATGATTGCTTGTTTTCCCTATTGATTTGCTTGAAGCTTTTATTCGTCTTGGCCTGTTTTTATATGCTTTTATATTGACTTTCCGACCGGCCTCTTGCACAAATTTCACACTTTGACAGAGGAGTTTACGACTTCCCTAATGCCCTCCCTCTTCCTCCTCCATCTCCTGCCGTTTTCTCTCCGAGCCTAAGATAAATCCCTCTCATAGAGCCCCTCCCTCCCCTCATGATGAACGGACTTAGCTCACTTCCTGTAGTAGTGGCCCGGGGTTCAGTTGTGAGCGCGCTGCCGTTTTTGTGTCAACACAGTGGAGCCTGGGCACAAAATCCCCAAAGCAATACACGCATGGGCCGCAATATTACATTTCCTAAACTCTCCGGTGCCTGGGAATCGTGGCCCGAAGTGGTGAGACAGGAGATGGAGGATTCAGAACGCCTTAGTGGCATAGATGGGAACGGACTTAGATTTAGAGCATATTAAAGTGAGAGGCCCCGTGCTTACCTTGTGTTTTGGTATTGTCTATTCTGGGCTATATATATACCTTGAACTCTCAACGTGCTGGTTGAGTAACTGCAGAAGGAGCAGCAATTGCAACCGTTACACGTCGCAGGCCTCGGGTTCGTGAAGTACTTTCTATACTGCTTGACCTTGCCACCTGGATTTAACTCACTGTTCTGATCTGGGATTGCTGTAGTTGGTCAGGTCTTGGTTCAGCAACACTATGTGGCCAAAGAGTGAGATCAGCCTGACTGCCTGAACATCCTGAATGACCAGGTTATTCCATCAATGGATTTCTTCTTCCCTGATGGCACGGGCATAGGAGTGGTTTAAGAGCATGGGGCCCAATTTTCACACATGGATTGAGTCCAGATCTTAACCCATTGAGAATCAGCGGCGTGTAGTACTCAAGTACATCAACTTGAGTAACCTTTTGAAGATATTGTTCTTCTGAGAGTAGTTTTACCATGGGACTTTTAAAGCAGTATTAAGTAACTTGTTTACCTTAATAAATCCTTTCCGTAGTCCCTCTGGGGGTAATACAAGTGTTAATGGGATGATTGGAGGGTCTTTCATCTCCCCCTGGTGTCTCTGGCCAGAAAACCACAATTGCAAATTTCCTGCCACCGGGTCAGAGCCACCAATACACACTAATGGAATCACGAAGAAGAAGCTAACGGGCTAACGGGCAAAGCTAACTGCGGGATAGCGCCACTTAAACAGTATTTACAGCCCAGTTTGAGTGAAAAAAATTATCTCCATTGTGTCATTGAGTTGTGGCACAATGTAAAATATCCCTCTCTCCTTTTGTCTTTTCTATCGACGTAGTATTTACTCTCACGGACAATTAATGAGTAAAAAACGCAACATGCTACGACACCTGCAGTGGCGCTTATGGCCTCTAGGGGCATGAGTCACTTAGTTCTGCTTTAATTTGACTTGACTAATATAATGAAGTATCTGTACTCTTACTTGGGGCAACGGTGGCGCAGGTGTTAGAGCGGGGTCGTCTCATGATCGGAAGGTCGTGGGTTCGAATCCCAGGTCCCGCAAATACACACTGTTGTTGTGTCCTTGGGCAAGAAGACACTTCACCCGACTTGCCTCCAGTGTCTGCGTACATTGGTGTATGAATGAGAGTGTGAATGGGTGACTGGTTCCTTATTGTAAAGCGCTTTGGTCCTGAAGAAGGTAGAAAAGCGCTATATAAGTTGAGTCCATTTACCATTTATTTACTTGAATACAATTTTTTTTGACGGGCAAAAGCCTCATGTGACACATAAAATAGATGTAGTTTGTACATATTTTAGCTACCCACCTCTGTTGAGAATCTTTTGGATGTACTGGAGAAGGCTTTGCGCTGTGCTCACACTCTCCCATCACTCTCTCCCATGAAATTTACTTGCAAATGGTTTTCTCTGCTGTCCCATAGAATGCCTTTCTTATATTAAACTATACTGTGCTGAGTAATTGTGGCCTGCAGCGGAGAGGCAGGAGATGGAGGATTCACAAAGCCTTAGTGGCATAGACTTAGATTTAGTCGGAGCACTTATTGAATCGAGAGGCCCTGTATATGAAAATAGGTCTATATGTCTTGTGCAGCTCTATTCTGGGAACTTGGGTTTTCGTTTTAAGCCGACTGCAAAAGCACTTGCGTTAGCAGCGATAAGCCACGTCATTTCTCCTTTGGAAAACCCTCGTCTGCTGTTTACCAGCACAGAGCCGCAGTGGTGAGTTGTGTATGCGGGGTATGCTCTCACTCTCTCAGGGGGAGGCTGTTTGTTTATCTTCGGAAATGTCTTTGTGGGAATATCACATGTGTCCCGGACTGGCACAAGCTCTGACATCACTTCCTGTGCCCGGCCCTGGCGCAGTGCCATCGTGTGGAGGGAAAACAAAGAGCCTTGTCCAAAACAACAGGAGCTTATCTGCAGAAAGGACCTAACCAGGCACAGCCCAGGTTCTATATATAGGCTATTATTGTAGGGCTTTCATACAGTGTAGTTGATTTGATTTCTGTGAGTTTGTATAAATTAGAAAGTTTTATCATTTTACAAGAAATGAACAAAAAGTAGACATTAAATGCAGGCTTTCCTTAATGCTTTGGTCCTATCTCGCCATGATAAACATCGTTCACTCAAACTCCGCTGTCTAATCCAGTGGTTCCCAAAGTGGGGGTTGCAGGACACTAAAGTCGGGATCACAAGATGATTTAGAGACAATATTTTTTACATTTCTGACATTGAATTCTATGTATTTTTAACTGAAGACAGCATATTTTAGTAAATTTAAGCCAAATATCACAATACAGTATCCAAACTAACATCATTAAACCAGATTTTAAATGTTAAAGAAGAACTAAGTAACTTGTTTACCTTAATGAATCCTTTTCGTAGTCCCTCTGGGGGTAATACAAGTGTTAATGGGATGATTGGGGGGTCTTTCATCTCCCCCTGGTGTCTCTGGCCAGAAAACCACAACTGCAACTTTCCCTGCACCGCGTCGGAGTCACCAATACACACTAATGTAATCACGAAGAAGAAGCTAACAGGCTAACGGGCAAAGCTAACTGTCAGCTAGCGCCACTTAAACAGTATTTACAGCCAAGTTTGAGTGAAAAAAATTTACAATATCCCTCTCTCCCTTTGTCTTTTCTGTCAGCGTAGTATTTACTCTCATGAACAATTAATGAGTAAAAAAAAAACGCAACATGCTACGGCACCTGCAGTGGCGCTTATGGCCTCTAGGGGCATGAGTTACTCAGTACTGCTTTTGATTTAATAATTTACATTATGCATACGATTATTTAGATTTTTGTTTTGTCTCTTGAGACAATTATCCACTCAGAAAGCAGAATGACACACCATGGGTTGCCAGATATGTCTAAAACGGTCGGTAAAAGGTCTCTCTCTGATCTGAATCCTTGCTGCCAAAACACAGTGCAGGCGTCCAGTTCTGTGCCTGAATTCTGTTGGGTCTTTTGAGTGAGGTTCCCCAAGCCCTCGTAAGTCGGTAAAGGACACCCAGGTTGTGCTGTGACTGCTATGCTTTAAACCTCATGCTCCATATCATATCTGTAATACTGCGTCTAAATTTCACAAACACGGCGCCTAAATCAAGTCGAGCAGTGACTGAGATCACACGTAGTACATTTCTGTAGCTTTTTGTGTGTGCATCATTAAAACTGGCTCCATTTTTGCATGTTATTATCTGATATTTTTGTTCTATAACTCACGGGGGGAAAAACGAAACATTATATTCCACTATTTACATACAGCGGTTATGGATTTACGAGCACAACTATATATCATCTCGCAAAAAAAAAAAAAAACGCAAGGCAAACAGAGCTATAAAACCCTGTATATTTTACTAGCATTTGCTTGCCACGGCAGGCCAGCTCTAAACAAGGGGTCCACTGTTAAAAAAGGCATAAAAGATAGACTCGGTTTTGTCTATAACTTCAAAAGTGACACTCCCTTGGCTGTTAACGCCACGATTGAAGGAAATATCATCTTCTAAATCTACCAAGACAAACACAGGCCGAGAGAAATGTGTGTGCAGTGCAATGAGGAGTGACCGGATGAAGTAACTGGAATCTGACAGCGTTGTGTCAAAAATACTACATAAAGGAGTGCTCCCTTCCAATTACAAGAAGCTGTTACTTGTCTCAATGTGATACAAGGAGGCGGCCTTAAAGAAGTAGATGCTATTGCTTAAAACATAAGTTGTACATGTCCGGAGCATGAGCTAATCCGCAGTGAAGGCAGAGTTGTGGAAATAAACTTTTGGGGTTTGTGGAAAAGGGAGGGAGGGGGAACTGGGTCAAGGTGCCTGTCCGTCACTGCGGTAATCTTTCACGTCGTCGAGATGGATGTAATGTAATTAGAGAAATACTACACACAGAAGGAGACAAATTGTTTGGAAAAGAAATGAAAATGGTTTGAAAGCTTGTCAGTCCGTGCGACCAGGAATCGTACACTGGGTTAAGTTTCAACAAAGCGTCTCAAATCGTAAGCTTCTTTTGACGTTTCATTTGAAAATATCAAGTCAAGGAAAGGGGTTTGAGGCAGTGCCCAGGCTATCCGTCTGGTGGAAACTCTTACTTGCAGGACAGAAGAAACAACATGTATTTTAAATAATCAACAGAAACATTGACTCTGCAATATAATTTTTCTCTAAAATTTTAAGCAGTGAATTGGTGGCCCAGTGACTCTCTATGAACAATTTTCTGCCTTTGAAACATGATTTTTTAACACATAAACATAACTGTAAGTTCATAAATGTACCTATTTTTATATGAGGCTTAAATATATACAGAGCTTGGTGAGTTCTTGCCCCCCAAAAGTCTTAAAATTTCTTGTAAAAAACTCGATTTAGGTTTCGTTTTGTTTTGAGTTAAAGCAGAACTAAGTAACTCTTGCCCCTAGAGGCCATAAGCGCCACTGCAGGTGTCGTAGCAGGTTGCGGTTTTTTACTCATTAATTGTCCGTGAGAGTAAATACTAGGCCCATAGAAAGGACCAAGGGAGAGAGGGATATTGTACATCCAATTACACAATGGAGATATTTTTTTTTTCACTCAAACATGGCTGTAAATACTGTTTAAGTGGCGCTAGCCCACAGTTAGCTTTGCCCGTTAGCCTGTTAGCTTCTTCTTCGTGATTCCATTAGTTTGTATTGGGTCTCCGGGTCGGAGCAGGGAAAGCTGCAATTGTGGTTTTCTGGCCAGAGACACCAGGGGGAGATGAAAGACCCCCCAATCATCCCATTAACACTTGTATTACCCCCAGAGGGACTACGGAAAGGATTTATTAAGTTTCTTAGTTCTTCTTTAAAGTTTTTCATTTTTTAGTATTTTTATATCCAAATTATTAATACTATATGGGCCTATATATATTTTCTGAAAATACAAATCGAAGTACAATATTCTTTTGTATATATTTATTTCCAATATTTCGTTCGTTTAAATTGCCTGAGAGCATTTGGTCCCATGACATGTGCCGAGAAAAAACTTGATAAAGCGAGTGTTATCAAACAGACGACAGGACTAACATTCGCAGACATGTTCCTGTCACCTTGAACTCGGGAGCCCCTCAGACCCCACGGTCTGATGGGAAAAACACACGGTTATAGGATCAGGCCTCTAGTTTTTGACCTTGACTTCTGCTTGATTGATGACGGCTTTGTTCATTGTCCCAAATGCGGATCAGTGAACTTTCAAAAGACCTTGAGCTTAAAGCTGACTATATTTCTGTACCATGGGATTTTAAAGGGGGGGTATTATGCTTTTTTCAATCACATAGCACCAGTCTATAGCATACTACAATGATGACGTAACCTTCTGTTGGTCTGTATATGCAGTAAATTAAAATAACTGCCTTGAATAAAATTGCTCTCTCAAAATGGCTGTACTGAACGTCTTGAAATAGGCCTCTGTCTCTTTAAGAAGCTTTCCGACACGCCCCCTTCAGCACACTGCTGTGGCATTTAAACAACAACACTGTGCGGGGAGGGGGCTCTGCTGAGCTGAGGAGCAGTGGTTGGTGGCTTGGCTGGTGACGAAAGGTCCAGAGGCGTCTCCAGGAGGTGGGGGCGTTCCTAGGAGGACTGAGGCATAGCTACACCTAAAATGGCTGCCGTCTAAGTTTTTACTGATTACTCAAAAATATGTGAATGAGCCAAGGCAACACTCCAGGTATGTGTTTAATGAGGGAATGACATAATAACATGATATAAAGCTTGAAAAAGTCGATTTTACATAATACCCCCCCTTTAAATAATATTGTTCTTCATATAATGGAGAACAATGGTGTATAAAGTTTTACATATAAAGTTGCCACCATATGATAGTGATGTACGTCCAGCATTTCCACAAAAGCTATTATCATTCACTTTCTATCTGAATGAAACCCTCCGTTAAATGGAAAATTGCGATACAAAGCCTCATTGTTTGTTATTTGTTTTCTGTTTCGTGGAAAAATTAATTCAAAACGACACTCAAATGCTGTGCAGTCTCTCTCAAACGGCTCGATAGCATGTGGAAGCTCCATTAGGCATTGTTAGTCACTCTTATTGTTAGCCAATAGTGTTTTGGCAGTCGGCTCGTGTGTTGCCTGTCTTTTCTTTGTAATTCTGCAACAGTGAGGGGGAAAAAGTGAGTTTGCCTGCACTTCGTTTGACAGAAAATAATGATATCTCACATGTTTTCAATATTTGGTTCCATTATAAAGGTAGCAACAACGTTTTAGAAAGTTCTCCCCGTGTAGCTGCGTATTGTTGTACTCGGCTTCACGAACCACTGTTCAAAAGGTCCTTTCTTGGGCTTTGACTCCACTGAAAAAAGATATTTTGTTTCTCAGTAGGTGTTTCTTGGTAAATATAAAGCATGGCTGCACAATATATCGCCAAATTAAAGTTATCGCAAATTAGGTGACTCAATATCCATATTCTAAAAACCTACAATGTATCATAAAACTATCCGACTCATGTGATTTACACATTTTTGGGCAACACAGCCTTAAACAAAATTGCATGGCAGCTTAAAAATCTTAAGTTTTCCGAATCCAGTTCCATTTCAGCTGTGCATTGGTCTTGATTTTGTTGAAATAGAACGTTCTGTATTGAAATTTGGTAAAAAACTCAGAAATATTGTGATTATATCATGGATAGGGCTGGGTACCGGTAATTTTTTTTCTATGCCGGTACTTTAACGATACTTGGTTACCGTTACCTGAACGATACTATTTTGGATACCTATTCTAAAATATTTGTGTATAGAACCTCAAAACACAACCATAATGATAATTTGTTCCATAAAAGACTTATTTCTTTTCAATTATTTGAGCTGAAACAACCAAGGAACTTCCTTTTAATGTTGTCCCTGGACCCAACAGGTGTAAACACTTTTTCGATACCAGTAGTACCTAAACTTTTTTTTTTCATTACCACACCGGTATCGATTAACGGTACCCAGCCCTAACAGTTATTGAATATTGCGATTTTTCTCACATCATTGATCCCTAGATAATCACATACCGTAAATCCTCTAATACTGGCCTGTATTCCATTAGCGGCCGGGTCTCTAACAGTGGCCGGGCTCGCTGCTGGCGGAGACAATTAAAAGCCGATCTCTAATTTAGGCCGGGGCTATTATTAGAAACTGGGGTTGGGTTATAATTTAACTTTATAGGAATTTGTCTCATACTAGTGTAAACAATAACTCACGTGCAGGAAGTAAACAAACTGGAACCCAGGCCGTGAGAGGGAACGCTGCGGAGTGGAGCTGATCCAAGCGTAACTTTGAGACAGATTTAGCCACTTTTCAAACCTTCTGTGACTCTTTTTGGAAACAGGGCAAGCAACAAATGTTGTGTGACCCTCCAGGGTTTTAATAAAGTCACCATCGCGTCCTCAAAGCACATCCAGCGGCTGCGGCTCCATGTGCAGGTAAGTCCCACGCCTCAAAATAACTCCTCCGATCGGCGCGAGCATCTAGTCTTCTCTCGGGTCTGTTTTATGATCAATCACAAACACAAACGCTCCGTCTAAACTCGCCTTTACACCAGATAACAACCAATAATCCCAAATACATGGTAAAAACGAGAGTAGAGAAATCTGCACTGACATTGATGTCAGTGCGAAACGCTTCCTGTTGTTCCTACAAAATAAAAAGCGTCAATGAGTGTTTGAAATGTTAATTTATAAATGAACCTAATATTTTAGGTTCAAATGGACAAAAATCTCGTTTTTCTTCATTTTCCTGGTAGTCTGTTTTCCTCATAGAAATAAAGGCCTGTCTCTAATTTTGGCCTGGTTCCAATAAAGGCCTGGTCCTACATGCGCTTGAGTAAATAAAGGCCCCGGCCTATATTAGACGATTTACGGTAAGTAAAAAAAACGTTATCCCTGCTATATTATCTACAGAAAGCCTTATGTGACGTGGTGCTTCTGACAAACAAAGATTCTGGCTCGTGTTCTGTACATCGGTGCTGCACTAAACGAAAACAGATCCACGCATTACTTTGCCTGTCGCTGGGAAAACATGGCGGAGAGTGCTGCTCTGGATCAAATACAGTGAAAGCGTAGAGAGAGAAGCAGGTGACAAGTGGGACAAAGGATCTTGAATAGAAAACGGCAGCTAAGTTTGCAGATTTAAAGGGGGGTATTATGTAAAATCGACTTTTTCAAGCTTTATATCATGTTATTATGTCATTCCCTCATTAAACACATGCCTGGAGTGTTGCCTTCGCTCATTCACATATTTTTGAGTAATCAGCAAAAACTTAGACGGCAGCCATTTTAGGTGTAGCTATGCCTCAGTCCTCCTAGGAACGCCCCCACCTCCTGGAGACGCCTCTGGACCTTTCGTCACCAGCCAAGCCACCAACCACTGCTCCTCAGCTCAGCAGAGCCCCTCCCCGCACAGTGTTGTTGTTTAGATGCCACAGCAGTGTGCTGAAGGGGGCGTGTCGGAAAGCTTCTTAAAGAGACAGAGGCCTATTTCAAGACGTTCAGTACAGCAATTTTGAGAGAGCAATTTTATTCAAGGCAGTTATTTTAATTTACTGTATATACAGACCAACAGAAGGTTACGTGATCATTGTAGTATGCTATAGACTGGTGCTATGTGATTGAAAAAAGCATAATACCCACCTCTTTAAAGAAAGATGTAGTCGTTTAGCATTGCCATTGGTGGAAATAATGTAGTTTTGTTTACAGTATAAGGGGGCTGTTTTGTGGTGGTTTTGTGGGCGAGGGATGCGAACCAGACGCCATCAGCCTTTATACTTTTATCATTAATGTATGGCAAAAGCCTACACGCATACTTCCCAAATTAGAACCAACAATGAGAATGTGTTGCGGTCGACTCCTCTTGAAGTTTAATTTTTACCATGATTTTTCTTTTGAAGCAGTTATAGCAAATACAGACTATTTCTGGATAAAGAGCGTATGCAAATGACATCAAAGCATTCTGAATTGAGTGTCGAAAGCTGTTTAATTGCAACGTTGTTATTAAATGAGCTCAAAACGCTTCTAAAATGGGACAGTACTGCATTGATACTATAAGGGGCTGTTTGTAGATGGAGGAATAAAAGCCAGATGCTCCACAGGTTTTTGCCATTAGCCTTGGAGCTTTGATCGGAGCCTGCCATGTTTTATAAGAGCGCTCCCTGGACGTGCTGTAACATCCCGGAGTGACTTCACCAGCTCCAGGTCGAGACATGTGCGGACGGAGCATCCCCAAAAGACAAATATGGAAACAATAAAGTCTCCTGTGTTTTTCCCACAAAATGAGATTTGCCATACACGATCCCGGGGCTTTATGCAGATCTCCTGTCTGTTTGTCGGACGAAATGAGGGGCCTGCGATGTTATGCGCTACGAAAAGTAACACGAGGCAGTGCGTTGAGACATTGAGACAGGGGTGATTTGCCTTGCACCCAACTATTATTAAGGCTTGTATTGTGTATTTGAGCTCGGCTTGAAGACATTCTTTTGGTTATATCCAAATGTATATTTTACTTTTTCAATTATGCCTATATAAAGAAAAGGAAGAAAATATTTTGAAATGGCCTGGAGGGTCGTCTTCAGGCAACAGCAGGAATGATATACCATAACATTGAAAACAAACTTAAAGGGGGGGTATTATGTAAAATTGACTTTTTCAAGCTTTATATCATGTTATTATGTCATTCCCTCATTAAACACATGCCTGGAGTGTTGCCTTGGCTCATTCACATATTTTTGAGTAATCAGTAACCTTGAGTAATCAGTAACCCTAACCCTAACCCTAACCCGCACAGTAGTGTTGTTTAGATGCCACAGCAGTGTGCTCAAGGGGGCGTGTCGGAAAGCTTCTTAAAGAGACAGAGGCCTATTTCAAGACGTTCAGTACAGCCATTTTGAGAGAGCAATTTTATTCAAGGCAGTTATTTTAATTTACTGCATATACAGACCAACAGAAGGTTACGTCATCATTGTAGTATGCTATAGACTGGTGCTATGTGATTGAAAAAAGCATAATACCCGCTCTTTAACTTTCATAGTACTATTATACTATTGCAGTTGTTATTGCCATTGTTATTGTTGTTGCTGTTGTGTTGTTATCATCACTATTTTAACTTTACACTTTAAATGTAATAGTCTAGGATTAATACCTAACAATCTATAGATTATTCTTAGAATCAAACTTAATCGATTCAGACAGCGGTACTGCTATTGATGCTGATGGTAATATAAAGGAATTAAATTCTTAGAAGTAAAACATGCACAAATCTATGTACTCCACATTCAACATAACCCGTAGTACAGGGCAGACAGGTGGGGGTCGGCAGCTCGAGGAAACCCTCTTCTGGCAGCAGACTCCTAAAAATTTGTCTCTTTTAATGCATAGTATAGGACACTTAACAGAGGATGGTCCGGTTGCTCGGGGGCTGCTCCCCTCTGGCAGCAGGTCCAGTCACAGAAAAAAAAGAAGAAAAAAAAACCCCGAATCCCTTGTAACACACATCATTAAGATTATTCTTGTTATCATGAGCATCAATCGGTCTGCGATTACTGTACCTTTCATGAATAAATGTGGAGTATTTTATGTATCATCAAACACTTTGATACAGAGTAATGTTATATGGTTTGTAATGGTGATGATGAATAACGATAATGACAACATGGTAATGAATTCGGTATGGGAAACAGAAATAATACACTGGTTGTACTGTGAATGTTGACCTGGTATAATGCAGTATGGCATCTGTTGAAATGTAACCAACTCGGTTGATAGTTGTATTGTAAGATGGTAGGAAATATGCAGTGTTGTTAGTTGTTGTTGTTTGGGTCTATGAACAGGGGTGGGAGTCAATAAGCTTGTCTTCTTCCCACTCCTTTTCGAGTTAGAATGTATATTATTTTTCTTTTTTGTTTTTTCTTTTATTGTGTATATATATTTTTCAGTTTTTTCTTGGATTTTGTGCCTTAGCTCGAAATAAAAACTCAATAAATAAACAATAAATAAATAAATCTTTCTCCTGACGACATGCTACGGCGCCATGATGAACACACTTTGGGCCTTGAGCACAGGTGAAGGGGAAGGCAACGTCAGGTTCTGCTGCAATATCAGCTTTAGAAATATTATTATGCACATCAAAGATCAAACACCTGTCAAAATAAAATGCTGAAAATGCTATTTCCTTGAAACTTTCCTTGAACACACCTCCCAAAACTCTGTGAGATTGTTAGTTCATAAGATGTACCACACTGGGACTTTGGATAAAGTGGTGCTTTACTTTTTGGAGGTTTGGCCACTGTCTTTCAACCCAACACCAACTTCCGTACCCCTGGATTACTGTACGGACTATTCACCCGTCTCCCCTCAGGTAGGAGGCGACGGTCCATCCAGACTCACACCTCCCGCCACAAGAACAGTTTTATCCCCTCCACCATCACACTCATGAACAAAAACAAGACCCAATAACTTAGTTACAGACTCATGGATGTAATCTGCTCTATTGCACTATGTGGTATGTCCACACTCATATTTGCTGCTAACACTCAGTGCACTTGTACATCTGTAAATACACTCACGCTGTAGTTGTATGTCAAATTGTTGTTGTCTTCTTTATCATAGTTTAAATTTATAGCCCTTATAGTCTTATTGTCTTATAGTTTAAAGTCTTTATAGTTTATTATTTATCTAAAGTTATATGTTATATGTTTTATGTCTCTTGTTGCACGATCGTTGTGAATCTGTTCATCACCATGGCAATAAAACCAATTCTGGTTATGATTCTGATTAAAAATGCCGAGTACAGTTTCAGTTTCAACTCAAATGCGCCTGCACTGAAAGACAATTGAATCCCACCTTCTTTACAGTAAATATTATGTTCATCAATTTTCAAAACCGCCCAAAACAAGAACAAGAAGAGTGTTTTTTATTCTTTTGTAGCTACTTTCTGCAATCAACTGGATTTATAAGCATCATACACCTCTGGCACATCATGAAATGGACCTCACTCTTTCCCACAGAACTGAGGGATGAGTTTTGCCACACATAACAAAATGAACAAAGTGAAAACAATAGCTATGAGTGTTACGAAGCGTATTTCTTTCTTCCCCCCTTCTCCGTGCCCCTCAGCTGCAGGACGTTCTGTTTTGGAATCGGTCGGAGGGACCCTAATGTTGTTATCGAACTGTGTTTCACCGAGTCTGTAAATGATTTCCAAATGCTCCGTCTGATTGCTGCTGGCCGTGCGTGTTTAGTGTGATCTGTTTGAAACGCGAGCTCACTTCAGCTGGCACAGGGGGTCAAATGTGGAGAAAAATACTGGCAGTAGAAAATCCATCATAATGCAGATGACTTATGAGAGGGGGGAAAGCACTGTTTGGTTACTTTGTCAAACATTCACAGTGTGATTTATGCACACTTTATGAGATTGTCCTATTCTGGTAAACTGCAGTGGAGTTTTATGTTTAAGACAAAATAAAGGAGGATGATACATTTGTGGTTAGCGTGTGTGTTGTAAGAAATATAAAACACTCCATAATGTGTTCATGAAGATTTTTATCACTGCAATGATAAGGGCCTTGGTTAACCACAACAGTGACTACAGTAACAGGGAGTCATCGAGTCGAGGATTGAATGTTTAGAATCTGAATGTTATCCACCATTTTGGTTGCAACTATAATTTCCATTGAGTGACATTGGCCAAAACAGTATACAAAGAGGTGTGAAAATACTTTAACTGTGGTTCAGTCATCGTATGATATTGTAAGTAAGTGCTTTATTTGTCATTGTGTCATAGTCCCGATTCTGCGCGCCGCAATTGTGGGCCAACCTGACCAGCATGTTTTTGGAGGAAAGGGAAACTGGAGCGCCTCCTGGGGTTGTCCCTGTTTCAGAGCGTGATGTCCTGCACTGGTCTGCTCCTCCTTCCTCTTCCTCCCGCATAGCTCCCTCTGCTCCTGCCGCCTCCTCTCGTGCCGTCTTGCCTCTTGTGACGCCTCCACTGTGCTGCAGGTGGATTTGTAGCTAGCTAGCGTTAGCTGTTTTGTTTACTTTAAAAAAACGCTTTTCCTTCACAAAAACACAGCAAAGAAGCACAAAAACATCCTGCAAAACAATGTGGAACTCACACACTGCAAATCATGTTCACAGCAAAAGGCAAAAACGCTGCATGTTGACTATACTCTAGGGCCGGTATTGTTTTTGTTTTTTCATACACGCGCTTTAGCTGTACTTTGTTTTTGATACGGATACTTAAAGACTTTATCCATAGAACAATGAAACAGAATGATAATGTTCTAAGAGTTAAACTATTCACACAGAACCATTAGTTTTCATAATTTATTTGAGCTGGAGCAACCACACCTTTGTTTTGTTTTGTTTTTATACCAGTAATCAGCCCTAATGACGACACAATCGTGATCTCCGAGTTAAAGTTGATACATGAACTCCATTCACTTTAATTACACAAAATGTAAATAAAATATTGTTTCGTCAAAGTGAGACGGATGGGTTTACAAGAAAAACGACACATCTTTGAAACTTTATTTATTCTGTAAAAATGGTTTTGAGGATGATCCAAAAACAGCCCAACCGAGGGCAGGAGTTGAAACTTGACCCTGAAAACACAACCCGTGACTCAGAAATCTGATTTCTCAATCTAACAGTCCGCAGTAATCTAATACAAACATCCAAAAGATTAAATCAGATCTTACCAAATCAAATTACTCAGGCTGAAAGTGTTGAGTGACCACATCATAGCAGCTCTTTCAACAACAGTATAAGTGACCCGACCTTATTCGCTCATCTGTTTTCTGTGTAATTCATCTGTATTTGTCAGGTTTGCACTTATTACTGACTTTAACAGCCTTAGACCTTTGAATATTTTTTAGATTCTCTACTCGATCCCAGTGTTACCCCTTGTTTACACGCTGAATGTCAAGGCTAAAATATCCCCCTCGTTTTCCTTCCAGGCCCCGTGTTCCGCAGCCCGTGTGAGCTGCTCCCGGTGGGGCTGGGACACCCGGTGCAGGCCCTGTCCAAGAGCTTCACGGCGCTGGCGGGGTGCGCGAGCCGAGGCACCAGCAGCCTTCCACAGGAGGTGCACGTGGTCAACCTGAGAGGACACGCCCCCGAGGGAACCGACGGGACACGCCCACTGGTCGGTCACTGCTTTATTTCATCCGTGCAGCTGTTTGGGAAAGGGATTTGGTTTCAGTCATTTGTCATAGAAGTGCATGAGTTTAGATCAATAAAATGTCTAAATACACACATCTGTCCGTGCAAAATGACTCCGGGCTCGGAGAAGGGTCCCTCGGTGCTACTGTGCGGTCTCTACTATTACTCACACATCTTAGTGGTATGTAGCTTTACAAAGTGTTTCACCAGGAACATTGTTAAAACATGATGCAAGCTTGTAATAAAGAAGCTACTTGGCATCCACATATTCATGATGGGGTTTAGTTTAGTCTCATTTGAAGTAGCAATCTTCATAACATGCACGTTGTTTTAACATAACTAGGCTTGTTGCAATAATTTAAAGTTTGAAATATTGAGGTAGGGATCCATTGTGATCAACGATGATGTTATTGAAGACCATTTTAACCAACTAAAAGAAAAGAAAATCACTTCTTGTTCTAAGAATAACACAAGTTTCAAAAAACATGATACACTATGAAACACAATTAAAAAAAATACAAATGTCATGAAAAACATTATGTAATACTGACGATAAATATTTGGGGGGGGGGGGTATTATGTAAAATCGACTTTTTCAAGCTTTATATCATGTTATTATGTCATTCCCTCATTAAACACATGCCTGGAGTGTTGCCTTGGCTCATTCACATATTTTGAGTAATCAGTAAAAACTTAGACGGCAGCCATTTTAGGTGTAGCTATGCCCCAGTCCTCCTAGGAACGCCCCCACCTCCTGGAGACGCCTCTGGACCTTTCGTCACCAGCCAAGCCACCAACCACTGCTCCTCAGCTCAGCAGAGCCCCCTCCCCCCACAGTATTGTTGTTTAGATGCCACAGCAGTGTGCTGAAGGGGGCGTGTCGGAAAGCTTCTTAAAGAGACAGAGGCCTATTTCAAGACGTTCAGTACAGCCATTTTGAGAGAGCAATTTTATTCAAGGCAGTTATTTTAATTTACTGCATATACAGACCAACAGAAGGTTACGTCATCATTGTAGTATGCTATAGACTGGTGCTATGTGATTGAAAAAAGCATAATACCCCCTCTTTAAAAGAATATAAAATGGAGCCGAAAAGATGTGGCTCACAATAGTCTAGCTGGAGGACTATTAGTGCATATATTTTTTGGGGGGTGGTTGGGAAACCAGTACTACACCCAGAGGAATAGGCTCTAGTGTGCGAGTGACTCGTGACTTCCGAGTGTGATCTCCGGAGGTCGTGGTCCTTCCTCTCTCGCTATTTTCCCAATAAGGATTAGCCATGTCTCGCACAAATCAACGAATAGTTACTGATACTGATGGGAAGTCACTCGCCACGTGTTAAAAACATTATGTTGGAGGTAAATTCTTGACTGCAGGAAATGTTTGTTTATAGGACTTTTTATCTCAGAGCTAATGGCTAGTATCAAAAAACAACCCATAAAAATTCTAAAACTAAAAAAGTATTTATACTAAAGACAGGCCGATTATTTTTTTGAGAGGCCCGTTCAAAATCTTGGTGCTATTTTGATTTTTGTTTAGTGTTAGCCGTTAGCTTCAAGGCCAAAAACACTGTGATGAGCAGGACGCGATGCTGTGACTGTCCACCAGTAACTCACCGCCTGCTACTTATTTTTTGGACAAGACGCTGCTACAAACTCATAAGGAAATAACCGGGACAGGAAGAGCAGGATCCACTCGGAAGTCACGTGACGCCCGGATGCATTTAGTCCATCCCACCCGGAACTCTATGCAGAAAGGTCCACATTGACTGGGGACCTGTGATAATAACCACTCAGCCACCTCCATGCCACCTTATACAACAAAACTGTGATGTACCAATCAGGAGCAGGGCTGAGTATGTGTATTTTCTCACTCCTTTTTTGCATTCATACCAATAAAATTCATGCTAATGTAAAATCACATACTTGTTATTATCACCCCAAGTCCATTTCAAGGTTTAAAGTTCAGCAACTGTGTAGAAGCTATGGATTTCTGGCATCATTTACAGATAGAAGCTCATGTTGTAATGCGATTTCTCCTTTCCCCTCATATCCCCCCCATCTCTCGAAACCACAGTCAGCGCCGATATTGATTTGCGAGCTGTCATCCCGCGCCACTCCCTTATCGCTCGCGCTACCCTTCTCTTCTCTTCTCACCGATTTCCCAATACTTTTCTCATGATTCACGGCCCCAAAAATCGCTGTGTGGGGAATTTTTTTTTTTTTTCCCACCCCGTCCCCGCGCTCTGCCCCCCAGTCACTGCAGTGTGAAAGGCGCAGCAGCGTGCACAGACCTGCCGTCACTGCTCCGTGCTGATGCTGCAGGGAGAACAGCGAGACGACGGTGATACACGCTTCGTCAGGGCGTAAATAAAGGTGGTTTCTATGGACGCACCGGACAACATCTCCTGGCAATCGTGGAGTGGATGTCATTTTGATAAAGTTTAAGATCAAGCAAGTTTAAGCTCCGGGTTGTTTGCTTAGTTTGGAAAGTTGCAGAGGATAAAGGGGGGAAGCTCGTGTTGTGTAACGTTTCGATAAAGGAAGGATTAATGCGGCTCGAGGTGGTGTATTGGAGAGAGCGTTTGTTGTAATCCAGAGTATATTACATTCAGTATCTGGGGCGTACATTTTGTTCTCGGAGATTGTTTTGAGTTGCTCGTATAGGCTTTTTCAAATAGGATTATACCAAGAATGTAGTGCTGTGTACTTTTTTCGGTTCAGGCTTATAGGCCAGTCATGATAACAAAATCTAAAGTTCGATACTATTGAGCCAGTAGGATAAACGATACCGAAGACCCTATAATGCCACAGAAACTAACTGTAAAGCTTAAAAAGGACTGTTAAAGAGGGGGTATTATGCTTTTTTCAATCACATAGCACCAGTCTATAGCATACTACAATGATGACGTAACCTTCTGTTGGTCTGTATATGCAGTAAATTAAAATAACTGCCTTGAATAAAATTGCTCTCTCAAAATGGCTGTACTGAACGTCTTGAAATAGGCCTCTGTCTCTTTAAGAAGCTTTCCGACACGCCCCCTTCAGCACACTGCTGTGGCATTTAAACAACAACACTGTGCGGGGAGGGGGCTCTGCTGAGCTGAGGAGCAGTGGTTGGTGGCTTGGCTGGTGACAAAAGGTCCAGAGGCGTCTCCAGGAGGTGGGGGCGTTCCTAGGAGGACTGAGGCATAGCTACACCTAAAATGGCTGCCGTCTAAGTTTTTACTGATTACTCAAAAATATGTGAATGAGCCAAGGCAACACTCCAGGCATGTGTTTAATGAGGGAATGACATAATAACATGATATAAAGCTTGAAAAAGTCGATTTTACATAATACCCCCCTTTAACTTTGCACTGCCAAAGCTGACCTTGATATTACTACTTTTTATAGTCTGTTCTAATTTGTATTGTTTATTTTAGTTTTTATTCTATTGTTTATTTTTTAATTGTTTATATTTCTGCCCCTTAAAATGTTTGCTTTTACTCATGATTTACTCATTGTACATAAGATACCTCTTTCTACTAATTAACTATTTGCACATTTCCTGTCTATTTTGCACACCCGGAGTGATCTTATTGAGAGCCACATGTAACAAGTGAATTTCTCCATTGTGAGATCAGTAAAGGATTATCTTATCTAAATACAGTGAGACTTACTGTAAGTGTTACATTAGAAAAATAGGGGAAAAATACAAATAATTGTACTGATGATAAATATTGGGCCCAAAAATTTAATTTATTGAACGATAAGTTGATATATCGTGACAAAAAAAGAGCAACAAAAATGTGATGAAAACTGAACAAAAATGCATCAAATGAGCAACAAAAAGGTAGGTCTCCATTTGGGAAGCTTTTAGATCTGGGTAAAGCTGAACTGGAGAAACGGTGGGGGTTAAGAGGTTAATAAATGTGTCTGTCAGAACTAGTTTTTTCTTTTTTTATAGTCATCACTGCCCTAAAGTGATGTGCAGGTTCAAAGTGTATAGTAGGTATATATAGTTTTGTCCCGTTTACCATACTAATACCCACGCACCAAACCGTCAGAACTCAATCCCACAATGCTGGGTCCACCATACCCCCTACAACCTTATCGACTCGGCTATCATAGTGCACAACTTGTATACAATACTTGGCATTATTTGATACATGTGAATTAAACCTGTACTTTTGCGCGCGTCTTTTTCCAAACAAAAGAAAGACAAACATTTAATTAACAAAGGTGCCTTAAAAACATTGCAAACATTATGTCACAATATAATTAAATTGATTTAAAGCAACATGCTGAGATGTTTTTTGTGCCAAACAGCATTTTTGTGTGTGTGTATAATTCTACAGATTTTGCTGAAAAGGCACTAAACACTGAAAATCATGAAGTAGGTGTTAGTGAAAGCTGTGCACGCCTCAGGAAGCTGTCTGTCAAAAGCCCTTTTCCTTTTGTCTCCTGAGGCTCTGCTGCTGGAGACTGACCCAGAAAAATACGTTAGCTAACAGGACTATAAAATCAATGTTTTTAGTGTCATTTACCCATTTTTTCTTTTTTTTTAGATGCTCCTTTTGTTTTTTACCCCAGGTACTTGTTTTGTTAAAGGTAAACGTATGTGCAGCAAACTGTTTGGATGTTTGATTTATGAACTTAAAGTTATACACAGCAGCTATAGAGACATATGAGCCAGACACAATAAATTCCCTGAAAGAAATGGTAATTAGGTGCTTTTGCAAACTTCCCTGAGGGGGATCCACAGTGAGACAGAGTGAAGATGAATTGTTTCTCCTAAAAGGGGACATAAACAAATCAGGTTTTTGAGCTTTTGTTATCGCTGTTCCCTCGTCCAAAACATGTACCTGGAGTTGGCTTCATTACCGCTTGAGTCCTCCGGTTCACTCCGCTCGTTTCTTCTCACTGCAGTTGGCGCAGAGTCACAGGAAGCTCTTATCTGATGATCAGCGCTCGCAACTGTAAATCTAAATAGGGACTTCTGAGTTCCGCTGAATGTGAGTTGCCTTCTGCAGAAAGGGCTGTGAGCTGGACGACGGGATGTCACTGCGTCAAATAAATGTGATATTGTGAGAAGAAGCATTAGAATTTCAATGAGCGTGAAGGGGGAAAAAAAAACCTAGAAAACTCCTTGTCATTATTTTTATTAACCCTGTCTAATAAATCAATTGAGCTATTATAATGTGACCAGCTACAGCAAATGAATCTTAAGAAAAAAATATCTTTTGCTGCTTGATATATATATATATATATAATAAATGAAATAAAATAATGTAAAATTTCCCCAACTAGTGGTATGCAAACACTGAGCAGTGGGTGCGTTGAAATATGTTAAAAAAGAGGTTGAAACCAAATGATTATTATTATTATTAAAGGGATATTTCAGGATTTTTGACATAGGGCCTCATTTCCTAGTTGTCCAGAGTGTTGTTGATTTCTGGAGATGTATATATTTTTTATTTCATACAGTCCTTATATTTTAGGAGTTTAGTGGTGCTAGGCTAGTGCTAGGCTAGTGCATGTCGATGGTAACTAGTAGCCTGCATTAAAAACCTCTTCAAAATCATCGTGTAGTCTTCCAAACGTAGCCATATCTGATTTGTAGAAAGCTCCTTTGTGAATTCCACATGTAGTAATGCGTTATAAGTGATTTGCCTCAGGTGCACTGTGCTTGGGTCAGACATGTAGCCTGCCTGTTTTTAATGCAGGCTACTAGTTACCATAGACATGCACTAGCCTAGCACTAGCCTAGCACCACTAAACTCTTCAAATATAAGGACTGCATGAATTAAAAAAAAAAAAAATAATCTCCAGACATCAACAGCACTCTGGATAACTAGGAAATGAGGCCCTATGTCAAAAATCCTGAAATATCCCTTTAATCTATATAATATGTTGCTGTAAAGTGCATGGATTTGAGCGTATTTATCTGTCTTTAAATTTGACTTTTTGACAATTACCTTCTAAACAATCGGCTACAATGTTGAATTAGGGGGTACTTTGGGGCATAAGTGAAGAGCTAAGTTGTGCGCCAGATACAAACGATTGGGACTCACGCCTTAAGAGTAACAAAAACATTTGAATGAGACCTAATGTTTGTAAAATTCTCGATCAAATCTTTACCCCTGACATCTTTTTATTTCCCAACTGGACGAAGGAGACAGCTGGATAGGACTCCATGATACAGGATAAATCGAGGGTTAGTCAAATGAAAAGACGAGTGAATGTGGGAGATTGATTTTACAGATAGAGACAGTCGATGCTTCACAGGGATATCTATAACAGTTCAACCCGAGGTCCGGCACTGAATGGTAGATTTGAGGTTTAGTTTCTCTTTATCAGGGCATATCATCTCAATTTTAAAACACTTTGACCATAAATCTGTCTCATGTTTATCAGTTTTGAAACATAATATCAATGCACTTCCAGAATCGCCCACATATAATGGGTCTTTTCAAAGCCAGTCAAATGGCCGTGCAGCTATAGCCCCTTTTCTAGTTCCTCTACTCACAGATCAAGTGTGTTTGTGAACTTGGCCAGTCTGAATTCACAGCAACATGTTGTTTTTCTGTTTATTTTGTTGCATATCAGCTTTGGCCAGACTGATGATGTAAATGACAGAGATCTCTGTCTCTCTTTGGCTGATGGGGTTTGGAAGTGGTGTCTGTCTGGGCTCTGCACACACAGTATCTGCTCAGTGAAAGAGCACCCTGTCCCGGGACTGTCTGGGTACTGACCCGATGGAGAGTTATGGAGGAACACGATGTGACTAAACCAAGCCTCTAAGCAGGTTTGAGGAGAGGGACAGGAGGCAAGTGCACACTGCAAACTGCTTTTCCAGATTTATGATGCACATAAATTAAATGATGGAAAAGCCAGTTTTGTGCTTAGTCCAGGTTTAGTTCTGAGTTAAACCTGGTTTTGGATGTAATACCTTGTGTATTCTGACCACATTAATCCTGGCATTGTCATGATTGCAGGCCCCCTTTTTGGTGAGGAGGTTCATATTAGAGCAGTGTTCTCAAAGTGGGGGTCAAAGGACACTGATGTGGTGGACGCAAGATGTACATTCCTGACATTGAATTTTAGGTATTTTTGATTGAAAACACCATAATGTCATAATACAGTATCCAAACTAACATCATTAAACCAGATGTTATGCACCTTAAATAATTATAAATGCTAATTACGTTTTACAGAAGGGGGTCCTGAGTTGTTGGTTGAGTGATTTTGGGGGTCACGGTCTGAAAAGTTTGGGAACCCCTGTATCAGAGGATGCGTTTCTGCTCCTGCTCTGGGACAAGTGTGGACCAGTCAGACCAAGAGCACCTCGGAGACGTAGTTTTGTAGTAGCACAAGTACATGTACATCACTGCATTTGAAAGTTAATGTTTATTTATATTTATCTGATATAGATAAAGTTGCTCTTTGAAAAACATTTTTGTTTTGCTAAACGTCGGAGCAGCAGGTTTCTGCCCTGACGTCACACATGCTCGCACAGTGTCATTGAGCCGACCTACAGTACTACGTTGTTTACAAAGGGAAAAGGAGGGGCTGAGCGGTTTAGGTTTATATTGTCTTTTAATTTCAATAGGCAATTAAGTTTAGAGTCTTGCATCCTGTAAGCATTTGATCAAAACTGAAACAAAAATAATACTTAAGATAGACGTGTGTTGTCCAAATAAATCTCATAGTTTTTTCTTGTCCACTAATAATTGCAAATACTACAATCAGTCTGTCCAGTTTCCCGTCACTCACAGCTGCAGCGTGTGAGGCCGCTGCTGCACATCCATCAGTGAAGGTCCTGGTTTTAAAGTTCAAACCAGGCTGTGAGAGCAATGAATGGCTTCCTGACCGGCTCATTGAACCCATTTACCACGGGTCTTAACCGAGGCGAGTGACTCTTACTCACAGAGAGACGTGCACAGCTGGCACTGACGCAGGCCCACACACCCTGGCTCTGGTCCAGGTTTAGGCCAGGTTTAGTCCAGACTTCATGCCAGATCTGAGTCATTGAAGCCTGAGGAACAGCAGCCTCTGATGACAGGACACATGGGGGCAGTTGGGAAAAGGCCGACAGCAGTCACTTCGCATTTTGTCAAAACACTAGATCAGCCGTGGTAATACAATAAAGGCATCTCTGCTGACCTGACTATAAAAACTAACAAAACTTACAAAGAAGCTATAACAAGATCCCTTTTGTTCTTCCAATTTTCCATCTCACGGCTCTCTTGTGTTGCTAATATATCAGATAAACAAAGCCATTTCAAATTGCCATGTGGAAAAAAACGTCTTGTTGATGAGCGCTGTAGTGATCTGGAGCTGTTTCTCAGATATTATCCACGCTCTGTGTCTCCTGGGGGTTGAAACCTCTCCGCGTTGGTGGACTGTTGACCTGGAGGTGTTGGTGTTTTGCCACTCGAGCTCTGCAAAAACAATGACCTCATCTTTTAAGTGTTCATTTGCGTTGCCCCCGCTCCTGCACCACGACGGCGCACTAGCTATTATCAGGTTTTTGCGCATTTTCCCATATGCCTCTATTACGTGCCAGTGCGGCCTTTGCACTTTGCTAACAAGCCACAGGAGGCCACGTAGAGATTAGCCAACACCCGCTGACGAAGCCTGTCTTTGCTTAGTGTGGATGGGGAGAAAGTAAACATGGAAAACAGGACGGTCCGGGCATAAGTTTGGCTCGAGAATAAACAAGAGCCCCATGGTATCTTCAATCAGCCAAACTTTCTTTAATCAGTTTACGAAAGGCAAACATCGCACACAGGCTTTGAATCAGGAGGAGGCCACGGATGTGTTTTATCAGCTGGAGTTCATAGATATCGGTAAAGCACAAGCACATGGGGACAAAACTCGGGCTGATCCTGAAAAGTCCATTTCAGTCTATACAGGCCTGTCAAACTCATTTTGGGTCGTGGGCCGAAACTCCGCTCCCATGACGGGTTGAGGGCCACATATGACATAAACAGGAAAATACTGTTGAAAATGTTTTCGATAAATTCATAAACTGTGATTTTAAAGAGGGGGTATTATGCTTTTTTCAATCACATAGCACCAGTCTATAGCATACTACAATGATGACGTAACCTTCTGTTGGTCTGTATATGCAGTAAATTAAAATAACTGCCTTGAATAAAATTGCTCTCTCAGAATGGCTGTACTGAACGTCTTGAAATAGGCCTCTGTCTCTTTAAGAAGCTTTCCGACACGCCCCCTTCAGCACACTGCTGTGGCATCTAAACAACACTACTGTGCAGGGAGGGGGCTCTGCTGAGCTGAGGAGCAGTGGTTGGTGGCTTGGCTGGTGACAAAAGGTCCAGAGGCGTCTCCAGGAGGTGGGGGCGTTCCTAGGAGGACTGAGGCATAGCTACACCTAAAATGGCTGCCGTCTAAGTTTTTACTGATTACTCAAAAATATGTGAATGAGCCAAGGCAACACTCCAGGCATGTGTTTAATGAAGGAATGACATAATAACATGATATAAAGCTTGAAAAAGTCGATTTTACATAATACCCCCCCTTTAAAATAGTGCAGATTTGATCAAAAGCCCGACTGGACTGTAGCCTAATAAATAATAATAACAGCTTACACTTACATTGCGCTTTACAAGCCTGTGTCCCAAGTTTCTCAAAGTGCTACATTGTGTAATTATTTATGTGGCGCTATTGTAGCCACAGCCGCCCCGGGTGCAGACCGACCATTTACCACGTGGCTATAATGTGTTGTTTATATCGTGAGCTCTTATTATGTCAGTGCCCTCTGCTGGACACGTGTGGAATTCTTTACCCCTTTTTTCTATTTTGGCTGCCCCCTAGTGGCTGGAGGCACTGTGGTGCAGCAGTTTGCGCTCGTGTCTCACAGCAAGAAGGTCCGGGTTCGATTCCCACCTGGACGGGGCCTTTCTGTGTGAAGTTTGTATGTTCTCCTCGTGTCTGCATAGGTTTCCCCTACCATTACTCCCCTGAAAAAGATATTCTTAATCTCAGTGGGACATTCCTGGTTAAATAAAGGTAAAAAACAAAACAAAAAAATCATCTCCTTGTTGTGACACATGTGATCTAGATGCATTTCAATATACAATTAGCAAAATAAGAAGATTAGGGCTTTTTGGAGTCTGAATCTGTAAAAACTTCAACCAAGTACAAACAACATTACAAAACAGAAGTTAACAAAAGAACAACGTGGATAGACTAAACACTTTGAATTGCTTTGTGTATTAATTGTGCTCTATAAATAAACTTGCCTCATCTGCTTTGCCTAAACTTGGTTAACAGCCGGGTCACTTCCCGTAATTCATCTATTTTACATTTTTAAATCTATTTGTTTTAAAGTCCAAGACAATCCCAATCTCTCTAATAACTTGTTGGTAACTTTTGAAGTGATCATTCATTGATCTCACATTGCCAATCTTTACGTCCTTGTAACATGAAACCAAGCAGCAGTGTCAATCCTTACAAAGTGTCCTGAACATTTAGATCCAGTCGCATAAGTTTAATCACCTACTTTCTTTTATAAGCTCACCCTCTTCTGATTCATTTTTATCTTTCTCGGCATGCTGCCTCAGCCATATCGCTCTAAGATTCCAATCCACAGTTATCTCTCCCTTTAACTTTTTTTTCCTCTCTTGTCGCCAGCTTCTGAACTTTGCACAGACTGATTATCTTCACCGTTAAGAGGAAAGGCTCCAGGTAGCGCCCCTGTTGCTCTCAGAAATGTAGTTTTTCAGCAGATAAGAGCGGTCACAGGCCTGCCCTCCTCTGTCCCGGGCCCCGGCTGCCTCTGTGCATCCTCAGCGATCCTGAAACAGCCAAGATCCAGACAGACAACGCAGAGCCGCTCATCTGATAACACTGGCACTGCACCGTCCCGACCTCCACGGCACACTGTAGACACAGGGCCAACCAACTGCAGCAACCACAGACGCAGGGGGAACTATATTTTTTGTCTGACAGTGCATTTTAAGCATTATATGGTATAATAAAAATGCTAATAATGAATAAACAGCAAGATGGACATTGTGGCATTCATCACCTCACTTCCATCTTAGACTCTGTTGGTTAAAATTGCATTATTGATCTAAAACAAAATATCCTGTAGTTTCACTTCCTGATTGTCAAGCGATTTCACCTTAAGCACCTCCCACCCCCCTGGTCTTGCTCCCCTTCGCTGCACAGCTGTTTCAAAGAGAGGAAATAAAGAAAGGAAACAATAGTCAGTGTGGCTTTAATAAAGCTATGCCGAGGGTTTTTGCTTTGCGATGAAAAGATGAAGCTTAGCAAGCAGTGGTGGAAAGTAACAAAGTACAAAAGTACAATTACAAGTAAAAAGTACAAATTATAGATACTTTTACTTTACTTAAAGGGGGGGTATTATGTAAAATAGACTTTTTCAAGCTTTATATCATGTTATTATGTCATTCCCTCATTAAACACATGCCTGGAGTGTTGCCTTGGCTCATTCACATATTTTGAGTAATCAGTAAAAACTTAGACGGCAGCCATTTTAGGTGTAGCTATGCCTCAGTCCTCCTAGGAACGCCCCACCTCCTGGAGACGCCTCTGGACCTTTCGTCACCGGCCAAGCCACCAACCACTGCTCCTCAGCTCAGCAGAGGCCCCTCCCCGCACAGTATTGTTGTTTAGATGCCACAGCAGTGTGCTGAAGGGGGCGTGTCGGAAAGCTTCTTAAAGAGACAGAGGCCTATTTCAAGACGTTCAGTACAGCCATTTTGAGAGAGCAATTTTATTCAAGGCAGTTATTTTAATTTACTGCATATACAGACCAACAGAAGGTTACGTCATCATTGTAGTATGCTATAGACTGGTGCTATGTGATTGAAAAAAGCATAATACCCCCTCTTTAAGTCAATTTTATGATGAATACTTCTTACTTTTACTTCACTACATTTTAGAGCCTGTATCTGTACTTTCTACTCCACTACATTTTCAAAGTGACCTCGCTACGATGAACTGGTTTAGTCCCAGTTTAGACTTGGTTTAGTGGTTTACTCCTTTAGACCTTGTTTAGATCTGGTTTAGACCTGGTTTAGTTCCTGTTTTTGACCTGAGTTAGTGGTTTACTCGTTTAGACCTGGTTTGATTCAAATGATTAAAAAAAAACCTGCACATTAAACTCTTAAATACTTTGACTTTTTACTCATGAAGTACATTTTTCAACCTGCACTTTTACTTATGTAAGAATATTGAGTAGGCTACTTCTTCTACCACTGTTAGCAAGAGAACAAGAGATGTGTGATACTTTCTGGGAACAGGAGGAGCCTTTTGTGAGCTGACACTGCTCTGCTAGGAACAGCCTCTAAGGAAGATTCAAACATTAGTTGCGTTAGTGGGTCAAAAAACAACTCTAGGTCTGTGAGAGAACAACATTGTAACTTGGTAAAAAGCTTTAAAAGGCAGTTTGGCAAAATATCCCCCATTTAAAGACAGCGATGTTCACAAAGGTTTAGCCTGCTCACTTCCCAGCGTCCTTTTACTGCACACTCGAGTTGGCTCATGCTCCTCGTGCCTGTCTTCTGTAGAGAGAGAAAACAGAACCATCAACATCAACGTTATATATTTGCACAGATCAAGGTGCTATAACTGGTCCGAGCTTAGCTATACCTTTAAAGCGTTCCCCTGAGAGACTTTGCGGCTGCTGCAAGGCTGTAGAGACCCCCTGATTGATTAGCGGGACGTTGGCACTGTGGGCTTTGGGGTCCGGTGTCCATTACGGTCAGGGCCAGCGTTTACCAGCATCTCGGGACGGGGGCTTGTCTGGACCGATCGTGTTTCCGAAATCAAACTCTCCTCTTGGGACAACAGCTGAGGCCGAGCATAAGCCAGGCCTGTCACCAAACATACCATTACTGCCGGTAGCATGTGTCAACAACAGGCTTCTGAAAACTGTGGATAATAGAGCTTTAACATGTGAGCACTACATCACACGCAACAACAATAAGAGCAGCAACTGCCACCAGTGTTTGATATTTAGTCAGGCAAAAGATTATGACTCTCCCAAAGGTTTTGACGTTTCATAAGCAAGTAGAGAAATTCAAATCTCTCTTGCTGTCTATGGGATGGTGATACATTATTTACTCTGTAGCATGACTGAGCAAAACAATCTTTATTGGGAAAGAAATCAACAAAACATGGACTTAATATGAACCAGGACTAACAAAAGAAGAATAGCAGGAGTAGTAAGTAAGGATTTAATCAGAACTTATAGTGCATGTGACAGGTTTTAATGCTTTTGAAAATATGACTTATTTAAAAAGATAATATCAGTTGCATAATTATCATTTTATTTTAGTGAAGCAGCAATTTTAATGCAGAAATGTTGGGCAGAAAAGTTATTTTATTTGAATTTTTAAGCCACTAATGTCTAAGTGACATAGAAGAAGGTAAAATGTCATAGCAGTTTGACTCACTCATTTCCCATACGTTTGTTCAGTGTGACATCACACATAGTAGTAAGCTACTTCCAAACAGCTGAGAGTTCCTTAGACAAACACAACAAAAAACGCAACCTTATCTGAATCTCCTGCTGAAATAACAACAGGTATAAGGCTAAAAACTGTTTTACACCTAATTCGAACAATATAGCTCACCATTTCTCCAGGCAAAATGAAGATATTTTTATATTTAAAATAAGCGTTCATTGTGTATGGAAAAAAATAAGTAGTAAATGTAGTATTTTTTTGTCATCAGATGTTTAAAAGAGCCTTGTAGTTGGCTCTAAAGCTCTGTTGGACTCGGAAGTAGAGCGATGACATCACTTAAAATTGTTTACCTTCTTCTATGTCACTTCCTGTCAGTGTCCAATAAGGAAGTGAAACTATAAACATAACAAAAAATTGTCAAACTAAAGAAAACTGGGTACAATCTTTAGCAAAATCTTAGATATAATCGTGTTAACTATGTTTTAGCAAAAATTGTGTCTAATGTGTCATATGCACTTTAAAGCTGGACTAAAGAACTTGATTAAACAAGGTCCAAACCAAGACTAGACTCAAATCAAACCAGGACCAAACCAATGGGAGATGCAAATGCAGGGCTTGACGATATGACGATAACATTCGTACTGGATCTGCTCTTATGACGATCGGCCAATTCGGAGAGAACAGGCTTTAAATCTAAAATTCTTCGTACGATACACAAATGATTTTTTTCGCTCTAATGTTGCCAGTTGTGTCCATAGACTGTACAAAGAATAGACAACTCCTCCTCACTCTTCCCCGTTTAC
Source organism: Neogobius melanostomus (assembly GCA_007210695.1). Taxonomy (NCBI): domain Eukaryota; kingdom Metazoa; phylum Chordata; class Actinopteri; order Gobiiformes; family Gobiidae; genus Neogobius; species Neogobius melanostomus. Next base: position 5,099,339 of record VHKM01000047.1, read on the forward strand.
CATAATGACCATGTTCGAGGGGAAATCATGGCAGATTTACAGACTCCTCCTCCCCTGCTCTGACGAAGCATGTTCCTAATAAGGGCATAAGGGCGGGATCTTCACTGTAGACTCGGCCCTTGCGTGACGTGTAGCTCGTGCAGCTCCAATGCCAACAGTCCGACCCTCATTAGTACGAGATTTCCAGCCTGGTTTCTTTAATTGTGACTAACCCAGCGTAATCACAGGAGGAATATCTAGCTGTAGACCGTGTTAAAAAAATAGAAACCAGGCGTTAAAGTTGTTTTTAACGTGTCTAAAGTCCAATGCTTTTTAATGGGAGACTAGCGGCTATATGGAGGTACTACAGCAATGGCGGAGCAATGGCGGCCTCCAGTGTTGCGGTCATAAAGCAGAGCAGCCAGCGGCCATTGGTTGTGTCCAATTTGATTCTGAATATCAAATATACCTCAATACAACTTTGACTGAATCTTTGCATACGGAATATGCACAGATATCACTGTTTGTGGCATTAGAAATATAGTATTTGGGCCTAAAAAAGCACTAAAATGACTTGCTGCTGCCCATTTAAACTGCTGTCTTGTTCTTAGGTAGGCAGGAAGATTTAACCAATTCATTTACTTCACTGTGAACTTTCAAATGCAGCAGATCGTGATTTTGCTCTAAGAAAATCTTGATTCAGTTTTAAAGTCTATCGCCCGTATTTCTCGTTTTGGGCCAACTAAGCAAATCCAGCTGAACGCGTCAGGGTATGGATTGATTTGTTTGTGCTCTTTGAATTCCATGTGGTTACAATTTCATGACCTTTTTGGACCGAAGGAACTACATAGTCTCAGAGGTGCTTTAGTCATTGTAATGTGATCTTACTGGTTGAAACACCAAGCGCACAGTCAGTCGGAATATCTCTTGAGGGAGTTGGGAGTTTCCTCTATTGACAGAGAAAATTAAATGCCTTGATTTTTGGTGATTCCCAGTGAAAGCCACAACATCCTTTAATTAGGTAGAAAGTCTGAACACAAAGCGCCAACCAGGAAACAATCCCTGACTTCAGAAATGCACAAGAACACACCTTATTCCTTGATTATATTGTAACCTCGATATGAACGGTGAACGATGGGGTAAGGATTAACAATGTAACTGTCTGGTGAAATGCGTGGTCTCAATAAAGTCAACTCACTTTCGTTGCAAGTCTATGCAAGTTTATTAAAACACATTTCATCTTTGCCAGTAATCCTCAGTGTTGGTGAGAACATGTCACGTGTCAGGCAAAATAGACTTTTTTGAGATTTCAACTACTGTACAGTATTTTCCCTCGTCAAAAACACACATGGAATTGTATTTTGTTTACACAGGTTTGAGTAATCGTGTTTACTTTGGTTATTTCTTCCTCTCCTGCAGAGGGATACCCATTTGTATTTCGGGGTAAAACCAGGAAGTGTCTTTCACATTTTCAATTTCAATTTTCTGTTCTGAACAGTTCTGCACTCAAACTGCATTTATAACGGCACCATCGTTTTGTTAGCATTATCTTAAAGGAACAGGCCACCGTTTTTCCATTCTGAGATATGTTCTTACCTGAGCTTAGACGAGTTGATACGTACCTGTCTGGTCTTTGTGCGCGCCCGTGGAAGAGCTTCTAACGTCACCCCGTTTGGAGCCATAGAAATATGCCGGGAGAGGCCACATACAGTGCCTTGCGAAAGTACTAATACACCTTGAACTTTTGCACATTTTGTCATGTTTACAACCCTAAACATAAAGATTTTATTTAGATTTTTTTACTGAAAGTTCACACACAAGTAACAGACAACTGTGAAGTGAAAGCAAAATGATACATGATTCTGTAATTTTTCAAAAAATAGAAAAGTGAAAAGTCGGGCGTGCATAAGTATTCATACAGCATGACTTAATACTTTGTGGAACCCCCTTTTTCTGCAATAACAGCAAGTCTTCTGGGGTATGACTACAAGGTTTGCACATCTAGAGACTGATATTTTAGCCCGTTCCTCTTTACAAAACAACTCAAGCTCTGTCAAATTAGAAGGAGAGAGTTTGTGAACAGCAGTTTTCAGGTCTTTCCACAGATTTTCAATAGGATTTAGGTCAGGACTTTGACTGGGCCATTCTAACACATTAATGTTTTTAAACCATTCCATTGTAGATTTAGCTTTGTGTTTAGGGTCATTGTCCTGCTGGAAGGTGAATCTCCGCCCCAGCCTCAATTCTCTTGCTGACTCCAGCAGGTTTTCCTCCAAAATGTCTCCGTATTTGGCTCCATCCATCTTCCCAACTATTCTTACAATCTTCCCAGTCCCCGCTGAGGAAAAGCAGCCCCATAGCATGATGCTCCCCCACCATATTTGACACTGGGGATGGTGCACTCAGGACGATGAGCAGTGTTAGGTTTGTGCCATACATAACGTTTTGCATTTGGGCCAAAAAGTTCAATTTTTGTCTCATCTGATCAAAGCACCTTCTTCCACATGGTAGCTGTGTCCTCCATATGACTTCTAGCAAACTTCAAACGGGATTTCTTATGGCCTCCTTTCAATAATGGCTTTCTTCTTGCCACTCGTCCATGAAGGCCAGATTTGTGTGACTTATAGTTGTCCCATGTACAGATTCCCCCAGCTCAGCGGCAGTACGTCGCAGCTCCTCCAGAGTTATCTTGGGGCACTTGGTTGCATTTCTGACCGGTGCTCTCCTTGTTCGGTCTGTTGGTTTAGGTGGACGGCCGTGTCTTGGTAAGTTCACAGTGGTGCTATACTCTTTCCATTTCCCAATGATGGATTGAACAGTGCTCCGTGAGATGTTCAAATCTTGTGAAATCTTTGTATAACTTAACGCTGCTTTAAACTTCTCCACAGCTTTATCCCTGACCTCTCTGGTGAGCTCCTTGGCCTTCATGATGTTGCTTAGAGACCAATACACTCTGACCATAGCTCTGAGGCCCTCACAGAACAGCTGGAATTATACTGAGAGTAGATTACGCACAGGTGGCCTCTATTTAATGGTTAGGGCAAGGTGTGAACTTTCTGCAGTCATTAAGAATGTTATAAAGGCAATTTAATGCACTCAGAAAATGCTGTATGAATACCCACTTTTCACTTTTACACAGAATCATGTATCATTTTGCTTTCACTTCACAGTTGTCTGTTACTTGTGTGTGAACTTTCAGTAAAAAAATCGAAATGAGTGTGAGTTTGAGTGTAGAGCAAAGGGTAGGGGGTGTAGGTGTGTGTGTGTATATTGTGATAAGGGTTTGATGGGCGAGAATGTTTTTAATGTCTTTTTAAATGTCAAGCACTTTGCGATGCACCTGGGTAGCGCTCTATCCTCACAGCAAGAAGGTCCCGGGTTCGAGTCCCGGACCGTGTGGGCCTTTCTGTGTGGAGTTTGCATGTTTCATTCCCTGTGTCTGGATGGGTTTCCTCCGAGTGCTGCGGTTTCCCCTATCAACCGAAAACATGCACAATAAGTTAAACCTCCAGCCAGGTGATTCTGACCATCAGCCTGGCTCCACATTTGGAAATAAATCTCCGGGCGCCCCAGCGGCATCGAAGGATGGGTCAAAACAACCCAGTCCAGTTGATGACTTTGGAGACTTCTAATACAATGATGAACGCCTGGATGACTTACACAAACATATTCACTTTTCATATTGGTCGCTAGTTTGCCGATATTTACTTAACATTGATATACAGTATTATTGTAGTTAATTCACAAATTTGATGTAGGTTCAGTAGCCAACAATTAATGATTAACCAAATAGAAACAGACTTGAACTCACACATCTCCTTAACTTTGGCTAATACCATACTGAATTCTATGAAATATCCTTTTTTCCCCTCCGATACATCTTAAAACACACACAAAAATTCAAGCCCTTTAAGATTTTTCAACATTTTCTGTCAAAGCCTTAAAGTTCCTCTGCCTCCTTCATTCTTCTTTTACCTTTTTCCTGTTTATTTTGCTTAGCCTTGGCCACTTCTTCCCCTCTTTCACCCTTACTCGTGTGTGTGTGTGTGTCTCATGTGTGTCTCGTGTGTGTCTGTTGTGCTGCGTTCAGGTGACTCACGTCTTTTGGAAGTGTCTTTGTCTGGCTTTGACATTCCTCACTCTCTCGCTCCGCCTGCTCCTCCCCTCTTTTCCTGTTTCTATCCAAAATCTCTATCCAGGTATGATCTTAACTAGGCCCTTGTTATTTTGTAAAGGCACACGCGATTTTCCACATGTGCTCGTTTCCCCTCATCTTTCCTCATCAGGCCTGGTGACTTTGTGATGCTTTTTGTGCTGCTTGACTTCTCCAAATACTTGTCTCCCTAAGGGCAAACATCTGTAAATGATACATAATTTGATTTTGATCAGACGTGACCTAAAACTTTTTGTGTTATTTTCTAGTTTAAGAGACAAATGTAGCATCACAGTGACTTTCCTTTCCTCCAAGTCTTTGAAGGAAAGGATGTGTGCAGATAAAAAAAATCACGCTTCGCTGCAACCTGCGTGGAAACATAACAGGTTCTAGAGCCAGTTTTTTTTACAATAAGCGGAGACGAGACTGGTGTCAAAAGTTGTTTCTGTTTGTAATGTGAGCAAAGATGGTAAGTTTAGTTGAGTCTGACTCAGACACTGCTGTTAGGAGAAGAACCAGAGATTGAAATAGCTGTCATCAAACTCTTATGTAAAATATATCAGACTTTTTTGACAAGCAAGGTCCATAGATACAGACGGCATCTCTGGAATCGCCCATATATGGTCCAGCAGTTGAGGGGGAAAACAAAGACGAGAAATATCGAAACTTTCTATAATTACTCCAAAACTACTTTAACAAATGCTGAAGTATGAATATAGTTTTCTACTAAATAAAGATACAAAGACATGGAGAGGGGCAAAGTAGAGGCCGACCGATATGGGTTTTTGTAAGGCCGGTGCCGATATTCTGGGATGTTAATTGGCCAATGCCGATATGCTCGGCCGATAATTTGACCGATATTTTTGACCGATATTTTTGGCAGATTTTTCCAAATTTCTGGTCTATAATCCTGTAAAAACAAATACTTGGCCGCTCCAGCAGTGGCCAATTCTATTTTATTACTTGAGGTGATCCAATCAAAGTTTCTGTCCCAGCTTTGATTAGTTGTTGTTAGCATTAGCATGTTGTTGCTAACCGTGGTATTTTGCGCGGCGATCAAAAACACAATAGTGGGGGTTAAAACTAACTCAGCGATTGAATTCTCCAGATTCTGCACTTCAAAATGACATGCAGCATGTCCATATTGATGGAGGTTTAGTGAAACTTGTGTTTAACAAATTTGAATCTAACCAATTTTTATTGCGATGTTTCTCACCTCCCCTGAGGCCTAGGGAGTACTAGGACTCGTTTTAAAGCCCTGACTTTGCTTTTTCCAATGCAAAAATCGCTATCATTTTCGGTCGCAGAAATATCGTCTTTTTTCGGTGCTAGATCGGCCGATAGCCGATATTGTAAAATCCCCAAATATCGGCCAGATATATCGGCCGGCTAATATACCTCTAGAGCAACAGCCCATAAATACATAAATAACGGAGAATGCTAACATGATGCTTCGTGTTAGCATCATGCTACGCTAGCTATGACTGCCGTGTTTTCGTTTCTACTGAATTTCAATCTGCTGTGAAAAAACATCCACATGGACCTGATTTAGACTTGACTTTATTTGTGTGTGATAAATAAGTTTATATTCCGTCAGAAAGCGTCTAAAAAGAGTGAAAAATTGTCCATACTTCCTTCCCCATTGGCGAGACCACGCCCCCTTGTATGACGCGATGCCGTCTGTATCTATATTGACAATTGAAGAGCTACAAAGTCTTTGAGATTTGAACGTTAGATGTGAATCCTTGTGGAATGAATTACCCCCTTTCCCCCCAAAACATAAGCCTGGCCGAAACAAATCTGAGAATACAAATACATCAGAGTAGAGGTGGCCATTATATTGAGTGTTGGATATGCAAATTTACTTTATCGAGTTTAATGTCAAGAAATGTGGTAACAATGGGGATGGAGGGTAAAAATGTGGGAGAAATTGGGGAATAATTTGAAATAATTTGGGGAAAATAGGGAAAATTTAGAAAATAGTTTTTTCCCCTTCCCGTTTGTTAAGAAGGACAATTATCTTTTTGAGCGACAAAGCAATGTAAATCAAGATGTTAGCAGCACATTTTCTGCATATTTCTGATGGTTTGCAAAAATATCGCTTGGCCATCATTATCGAGAAAGTCCCCCAAAATATTGGCATATTCATTTTTTGTCAATATCGCCCAGCCCTACATGAGACACAGGCAGCTCTCATCAAAGACGCACAGGATATTGACAGACCTTAACCATCCTGTTATACGAGGGGTCCAAACCATGGTCCTCCAGCAAGCAAGGCGTTTCTTTATGCGGCAGTCTCTGGCTAACAGACTGTGGAAATGCCAGTCTGAGAGGCGAAGGCGTAGAGATGCTAACAGCGACACGCCACTTTAGTAATTTTTTTTTTCTTTCTTTTTCTTACATTAACAAAGGGTGCTCTGTGTGAAAGTGGAGATTGAGAGGCCCCAGTATCAAGAGTGGAGCGAGAGCCTTTTAGGGAATACGCGGCAGCACGGCGTCTCTGTAGTTTTATCAGCGAAGGCCGGGGTAAACAAACGCAAGGCTTGATAACTGCCGACTGGAGCTGTACAAGCTTCATACAGGCACTTTAACATCGACAACATTTAATAAACTGATTTCACCATATTGATCACAATTGTAATGCTAAATAATTCACTAAACCATTTGAGATGAAGTTTATGTGTCTCATATAGTTTCGTATTAGCGTGCTCCATTTTTGCACATTCACACAGAGATTAGGCTCTTACACCTGAAGCTACATGTTCTGTTGAGGCCAGTGAGGCTTAAGTGTCGTGCTCAGGGACACAACTACAGTACGCGCTTGTCACACTCTTTGTTGGCGAGTAGCATATTGACTGAACTCAGGGATGATGTGTGAAACTGTTCTTTTTTTCTTTTCAACAAGACTTCGTAGTGTGGAGGCGTCTTACACTTTCCCCAAAGGCAGTGAAACTTCTTGTATGCATCAAAGGAGGTTTAGCCGATAAAAGCTAGTGTGGAGTGTCAGCGATAGACTGGAGTTTCACACATTCGCTCTTTTGACATTATCAGAACTAACCCACAAGCACAAGCAGTCTACAATATTGGTGGCTGGTTTAGTAATGGCTGTCTCACACATGATAATTATTCAGTGCAATACAAAACATGCAATTGTGTGGAATTTGATGGGGTTTCTATTCTCTTTTTCTCATACAAAACTGCACATTGACCAGCTTTGCTCTTTTCTATTTCTTTAAAAGGCTGCGGTACTTTTGGGCAGCCAGGAAAAATGTACACTCTCACAGTTGTACTACTACATGCCCAAAGGCTGTATCTGGGCTGCAGCTGGAGCCTTGGCTGCTGTTTTCGACATAAATAAAGTTACACAAATGTTTTTTGTCATGTAAATCAATCAAATAATGTCTGAGGTGTTGAAATCAGAAAAAAACGTTCACATTGCACTTTGCATTCAGTGCGCTGTAGCAGAAGATGCAATTGGACGCTGAAGTGACTCAGAGCAGGGGTGTTAAGAGCGAGTTAGTTTAAGTTGGTGCAATCCAGTGGAGATAACACAGAAGTGTCTGCGTGAGTAAATAACCAGGTGGGGCAAAAAAAGAAAGTAGTGACTAATGTATAAAAGTGCATAAATAATATATTTATCATTTGCATAATTCAAAACTGACGGTGTCAAGCCCAGATTATGTGTGTAGTGGCCCCTGTGAAAAGAGAAGAAACCGATCCTACAGCCATAGGTTTTCAAAGCTAACGCGCTATGAGATGAGCTACAAGGCTGGAGATGTGTGGGCTGGTTTGAATAATAAAACTCCTGGGCCAAAATGATGTCCCAGCACACCCCTGTGAAAGAGCATATCATTGATTGACTGCGGAATCTTCCGCAGTCAATTATTGGTTTTCATTGATTGACTGCGGAACTTTCCGCAGTCAATAATTGGTTTTCATGTTCTTTAATTGATTGACTGCGGAACTTTCCGCAGTCAATTATTGGTTTCCGTTTCTTTATTGATTGACTGCGGAACTTTCCGCAGTCAATAATTGGTTTTCATGTTCTTTAATATTATTCTTCCATCTTTTTCCTGATTTTCTGCACCTTTCAGCACTTTCATGCTTTGTGCAATTTCTGCAAGTTATGCATCAAAACGTTCCGCATGTTGAGGAGAATCCTGCTATTACTTTTGGGACTTCTGCGATTTACGGTTTTTCCGCAATCGGACGAAATACCGCACATTTTTCCCATTGACGCATAATGGGGCTCCCGCAAATTCATGCTTTTCCGCATTTTTTTCCGCAATTTCTGCAATTTCTGCAACTTGTGCATGTTCAGCTTCCGCAACTTGTGGGATTTGAGAAAAAATTGGCCTTCTGCAGTTTTCCAGTTTTTTCTACAGGAATTTGAACTTTTTGCATTGGTGTGTATGTGGTCTCTGCTCCATTAGTGTGTATGGCGAATCCAGCCAATGCATTTTAATAGGATTTCTGGCTCTCCATGTGTTTCAGCCATTTGTGCAGCTTCTGCATCTTCAGCATTTAGGCGATTTCAACAGTTTGACCAGTTTATGGAATTTAAAAAGTTTATGCAATATAAACAATTTATGCAAATTAACCACTTTATGGAATTTAACCAGTTTACGCATTTTAACCAGTTTACGCATTTTAACCAGTTTATGCAACATAACAATTTATGCCATTTAGGATTTATGAAATTTAAACAGTTAATGCAGTTTATATAATTTATGCAAATTAACCAATTAATGCATTTGACCGTTTTTTTTGCAATTTAACCAGTTTATGCAACATAACAGTTTGTGCAATTTAAACTGTTCATGCATTTTACCGGTTTATGCAAATTAGATTATGCAAATTAACCAATTTATGCATTTTACAGTTTTTCTGCAATTTTACCAGTTTATGCAATTTCACCAGTTTATGAACATTAGATTATGCAAGTTAACCAATTTATGCAAATTTATGCAATTTCTGCATTCGATTCCCGCAGTTCCGCAGTCAATCGCAATGGCGCAGCCATTGCTGCATTTCTAGTTATTATTATTATACCGACACATTTTTCCTGATTTTCTGCAGCTTTCAGCACTTTCATGCTTTGTGCAATTTCTGCAAGTTATGCATCAAAACGTTCCGCATGTTGAGGAGAATCCTGCTATTACTTTTGGGACTTCTGCGATTTACGGTTTTTCCGCAATCGGACGAAATACCGCACATTTTTCCCATTGACGCATAATGGGGCTCCCGCAAATTCATGCTTTTCCGCATTTTTTTCCGCAATTTCTGCAATTTCTGCAACTTGTGCATGTTCAGCTTCCGCAACTTGTGGGATTTGAGAAAAAATTGGCATTCTGCAGTTTTCCAGTTTTTTTCTACAGGAATTTGAAATTTTTGCATTGGTGTGTATGTGGTCTCTGCTCCATTAGTGTGTATGGCGAATCCAGCCAATGCATTTAAATAGGATTTCTGGCACTCCATGTGTTTCAGCCATTTGTGCAGCTTCTGCAATTTCAGCATTTAGGTGATTTCAACAGTTTGACCAGTTTATGGAATTTAAAAAGTTTATGCAATATAAACAATTTATGCAAATTAACCACTTTATGGAATTTAACCAGTTTACGCATTTTAACCAGTTTACGCATTTTAACCAGTTTATGCAACATAACAATTTATGCCACTTAGGATTTATGAAATTTAAACAGTTAATGCAGTTTATATAATTTATGCAAATTAACCAATTAATGCATTTTACCGTTTTTTTTTGCAATTTAACCAGTTTATGCAACATAACAGTTTGTGCAATTTAAACTGTTCATGCATTTTACCGGTTTATGCAAATTAACCAATTTATGCATTTTACAGTTTTTCTGCAATTTAACCAGTTTATGCAAATTAACCAATTTATGCATTTTACCATTTTATGCATTTTACCAGTTTATGCGATTTTACCAGTTTATGAACATTAGATTATGCAAATTAACCAATTTATGCAATTTTAGCAATTTCTGCATTCGATTCCCGCAGTTCCGCAGTCAATCGCAATGGCGCAGCCATTGCTGCATTTCTAGTATTATTCTTCCATCTTTTTCCTGATTTTCTGCACCTTTCAGCACTTTCATGCTTTGTGCAATTTCTGCAAGTTATGCATCAAAACGTTCCGCATGTTGAGGAGAATCCTGCTATTACTTTTGGGACTTCTGCGATTTACGGTTTTTCCGCAATCGGACGAAATACCGCACATTTTTCCCATTGACGCATAATGGGGCTCCCGCAAATTCATGCTTTTCCGCATTTTTTTCCGCAATTTCTGCAATTTCTGCAACTTGTGCATGTTCAGCTTCCGCAACTTGTGGGATTTGAGAAAAAATTGGCCTTCTGCAGTTTTCCAGTTTTTTTCTACAGGAATTTGAACTTTTTGCATTGGTGTGTATGTGGTCTCTGCTCCATTAGTGTGTATGGCGAATCCAGCCAATGTATTTTAATAGGATTTCTGGCTCTCCATGTGTTTCAGCCATTTGTGCAGCTTCTGCATCTTCAGCATTTAGGTGATTTCAACAGTTTGACCAGTTTATGGAATTTAAAAAGTTTATGCAATATAAACAATTTATGCAAATTAACCACTTTATGGAATTTAACCAGTTTACGCATTTTAACCAGTTTACGCATTTTAACCAGTTTATGCAACATAACAATTTATGCCATTTAGGATTCATGAAATTTAAACAGTTAATGCAGTTTATATAATTTATGCAAATTAACCAATTAATGCATTTGACCGTTTTTTTTTGCAATTTAACCAGTTTATGCAACATAACAGTTTGTGCAATTTAAACTGTTCATGCATTTTACCGGTTTATGCAAATTAGATTATGCAAATTAACCAATTTATGCATTTTACAGTTTTTCTGCAATTTTACCAGTTTATGCAATTTCACCAGTTTATGAACATTAGATTATGCAAGTTAACCAATTTATGCAAATTTATGCAATTTCTGCATTCGATTCCCGCAGTTCCGCAGTCAATCGCAATGGCGCAGCCATTGCTGCATTTCTAGTGTTCTTTAATTGATTGACTGCGGAATTTTCCGCAGTCAATTATTGGTTTTCGTTTCTTTATTGATTGACTGCGGAATCTTCCGCAGTCAATCATTGGTTTTCATGTTCTTTAATTGATTGACTGCGGAACTTTCCGCAGTCAATTATTGGTTTTCATGTTCTTTAATATTATTATTATTATTATTATTATTCCATCTTTTTCCTGAATTTCAGCACCTTTCAGCACTTTCATGCTTTGTGCAATTTCTGCAAGTTATGCATCAAAATGTTCCGCATGTTGACGAGAATCCTGCTATTACTTTTGGGACTTCTGCGATTTACGGTTTTTCCGCAATCGGACGAAATACCGAACATTTTTCCCATTGACGCATAATGGGGCTCCCGCAAATTCATGCTTTTCCGCATTTTTTTCCGCAATTTCTGCAATTTCTGCAATTTGTGCATGTTCAGCTTCCGCAACTTGTGGGTTTTGAGAAAAAATTGGCCTTCTGCAGTTTTCCACTTTTTTTCTACGGGAATTTGAAATTTTGCATTGGTGTGTATGTGGTCTCTGCCCCATTAGTGTGTATGGCGAATCCAGCCAATGCATTTTAATAGGATTTCTGGCACTCCATGTGTTTCAGCCATTTGTGCAGCTTCTGCTATTTCAGCATTTAGGCGATTTCTACAGTTTGACCAGTTTATGGAATTTAAAAAGTTTATGCAATATAAACAATTTATGCAAATTAACCACTTATGGAATTTAACCAGTTTACGCATTTTAACCAGTTTATGCAACATAACAATTTATGCCATTTAGGATTTATGAAATTTAAACAGTTAAGGCAGTTTATATAATTTATGCAAATTAACCAATTAATGCATTTTACAGTTTTTTTTGCAATTTAACCAGTTTATGCAACATAACAGTTTGTGCAATTTAAACTGTTCATGCATTTTACCGGTTTATGCAAATTAGATTATGCAAATTAACCAATTTATGAATTTTACAGTTTTTTGCAATTTAACCAGTTTATGCAATCTTAAGTTCATGCAACATGAAAGTTTATGCATTTTACCGATTTATGCAAATTAGATTATGCAAATTAACCAATTTATGCATTTTACAGTTTTTCTGCAATTTAACCAGTTTATGCAATTTATCCAGTTTATGCATTTTACCATTTTATGCAATTTCACCAGTTTATGAACATTAGATTATGCAAATTAACCAATTTATGCAATTTCTGCAATTTCTGCATTCGATTCCCGCAGTTCCGCAGTCAATCGCAATGGCTTCAGCCATTGCAGCATTTCTAGTATTATTGATTGACTGCGGAATTTTCCGCAGTCAATTATTGGTTTACGTTTCTTTATTATTATTATTATTATTATTATTCCCGCACATTTTTCCTGATTTTCTGCAGCTTTCAGCACTTTCATGCTTTGTGCAATTTCTGCAAGTTATGCATCAAAACGTTCCGCATGTTGAGGAGAATCCTGCTATTACTTTTCGGACTTCTGCGATTTACGGTTTTTCCGCAATCGGACGAAATACCGCACATTTTTCCCATTGACGCATAATGGGGCTCCCGCAAATTCATGCTTTTCCGCATTTTTTCCGCAATTTCTGCAATTTCTGCAATTTGTGCATGTTCAGCTTCCGCAACTTGTGGGTTTTGAGAAAAAATTGGCCTTCTGCAGTTTTCCGGTTTTTTTCTACGGGAATTTGAAATTTTTGCATTGGTGTGTATGTGGCCTCTGCCCCATTAGTGTGTATGGCGAATCCAGCCAATGCATTTAAATAGGATTTCTGGCTCTCCATGTGTTTCAGCCATTTGTGCAGCTTCTGCTATTTCAGCATTTAGGTGATTTCAACAGTTTGACCAGTTTATGGAATTTAAAAAGTTTATGCAATATAAACAATTTATGCAAATTAACCACTTTATGGAATTTAACCAGTTTACGCATTTTAACCAGTTTATGCAACATAACAATTTATGCCACTTAGGATTTATGAAATTTAAACAGTTAATGCAGTTTATATAATTTATGCAAATTAACCAATTAATGCATTTTACCGTTTTTTTTGCAATTTAACCAGTTTATGCAACATAACAGTTTGTGCAATTTAAACTGTTCATGCATTTTACCGGTTTATGCAAATTAGATTATGCAAATTAACCAATTTATGCATTTTACAGTTTTCTGCAATTAACCAGTTATGCAAATTAACCAATTTATGCATTTTACCATTTTATGCATTTTACCAGTTTATGCGATTTACCAGTTTATGAACATTAAATTATGCAAATTAACCAATTTATGCAATTTTAGCAATTTCTGCATTCGATTCCCGCAGTTCCGCAGTCATCGCAATGGCGCAGCCATTGCTGCATTTCTAGTTATTATTCCATCTTTTTCCTGATTTCTGCAGCTTTCAGCACTTTCATGCTTTGTGCAATTTCTGCAAGTTATGCATCAAAACGTTCCGCATGTTGAGGAGAATCCTGCTATTACTTTTGGGACTTCTGCGATTTACGGTTTTTTCCGCAATCGGACGAAATACCGCACATTTTTCCCATTGACGCATAATGGGGCTCCCGCAAATTCATGCTTTTCCGCATTTTTTTCCGCAATTTCTGCAATTTCTGCAACTTGTGCATGTTCAGCTTCCGCAACTTGTGGGATTTGAGAAAAATTGGCCTTCTGCAGTTTTCCAGTTTTTTCTACAGGAATTTGAAATGTTTGCATTGGTGTGTATGTGGTCTCTGCTCCATTAGTGTGTATGGCGAATCCAGCCAATGTATTTTAATAGGATTTCTGGCTCCATGTGTTTCAGCCATTTGTGCAGCTTCTGCAATTTCAGCATTTAGACGATTTCAACAGTTTGACCAGTTTATGGAATTTAAAAAGTTTATGCAATATAAACAATTTATGCAAATTAACCACTTTATGGAATTTAACCAGTTTACGCATTTTAACCAGTTTACGCATTTTAACCAGTTTATGCAACATAACAATTTATGCCATTTAGGATTTATGAAATTTAAACAGCTAATGCAGTTTATATAATTTATGCAAATTAACCAATTAATGCATTTTACCGTTTTTTTTGCAATTTAACCAGTTTATGCAACATAACAGTTTGTGCAATTAAACTGTTCATGCATTTTACCGGTTTATGCAAATTAGATTATGCAAATTAACCAATTTATGCATTTTACAGTTTTTCTGCAATTTTACCAGTTTATGCAATTTCACCAGTTTATGAACATTAGATTATGCAAATTAACCAATTTATGCAGATTTATGCAATTTCTGCATTCGATTCCCGCAGTTCCGCAGTCAATCGCAATGGCGCAGCCATTGCTGCATTTCTAGTTGATTGACTGCGAATTTTCCGCAGTCAATTATTGGTTTGCGTTTCTTTATTATTATTATTATTCCGGCACATTTTTCTGATTTTCTGCACTTTCAGCACTTTCATGCTTTGTGCAATTTCTGCAAGTTATGCATCAAACGTTCCGCATGTTGAGGAGAATCCTGCTATTACTTTTGGGACTTCTGCGATTTACGGTTTTTCCGCAATCGGACGAAATACCGCACATTTTTCCCATTGACGCATAATGGGGCTCCCGCAAATTCATGCTTTTCCGCAGTTTTTTCCGCAATTTCTGCAATTTCTGCAACTTGTGCATGTTCAGCTTCCGCAACTTGTGGGATTTGAGAAAAAATTGGCCTTCTGCAGTTTTCCAGTTTTTTTCTACAGGAATTTGAACTTTTTGCATTGGTGTGTATGTGGTCTCTGCTCCATTAGTGTGTATGGCGAATCCAGCCAATGTATTTTAACAGGATTTCTGGCTCTCCATGTGTTTCAGCCATTTGTGCAGCTTCTGCATCTTCAGCATTTAGGCGATTTCAACAGTTTGACCAGTTTATGGAATTTAAAAAGTTTATGCAATATAAACAATTTATGCAAATTAACCACTTTATGGAATTTAACCAGTTTACGCATTTTAACCAGTTTACGCATTTTAACCAGTTTATGCAACATAACAATTTATGCCATTTAGGATTTATGAAATTTAAACAGTTAATGCAGTTTATATAATTTATGCAAATTAACCAATTAATGCATTTGACCGTTTTTTTTGCAATTTAACCAGTTTATGCAACATAACAGTTTGTGCAATTTAAACTGTTCATGCATTTTACCGGTTTATGCAAATTAGATTATGCAAATTAACCAATTTATGCATTTTACAGTTTTTCTGCAATTTTACCAGTTTATGCAATTTCACCAGTTTATGAACATTAGATTATGCAAATTAACCAATTTATGCAAATTTATGCAATTTCTGCATTCGATTCCCGCAGTTCCGCAGTCAATCGCAATGGCGCAGCCATTGCTGCATTTCTAGTTATTATTATTCCATCTTTTTCCTGATTTTCTGCACCTTTCAGCACTTTCATGCTTTGTGCAATTTCTGCAAGTTATGCATCAAAACGTTCCGCATGTTGAGGAGAATCCTGCTATTACTTTTCGGACTTCTGCGATTTACGGTTTTTTTCCGCAATCGGACGAAATACCGAACATTTTTCCCATTGACGCATAATGGGGCTCCCGCAAATTCATGCTTTTCCGCATTGTTTTCCGCAATTTCTGCAATTTCTGCAATTTGTGCATGTTCAGCTTCCGCAACTTGTGGGTTTTGAGAAAAAATTGGCCTCTGCAGTTTTCCAGTTTTTTTCTACGGGAATTTGAAATTTTTGCATTGGTGTGTATGTGGTCTCTGCTCCATTAGTGTGTATGGCGAATCCAGCCAATGCATTTTAATAGGATTTCTGGCACTCCATGTGTTTCAGCCATTTGTGCAGCTTCTGCAATTTCAGCATTTAGGCGATTTCAACAGTTTGACCAGTTTATGGAATTTAAAAAGTTTATGCAATATAAACAATTTATGCAAATTAACCACTTTATGGAATTTAACCAGTTTAACGCATTTTAACCAGTTTACGCATTTTAACCAGTTTATGCAACATAACAATTTATGCCATTTAGGATTATGAAATTTAAACAGTTAATGCAGTTTATATAATTTATGCAAATTAACCAATTAATGCATTTTACTGTTTTTTTTGCAATTTAACCAGTTTATGCAACACAACAGTTTGTGCAATTTAAACTGTTCATGCATTTTTACCGGTTTATGCAATTAGATTATGCAAATTAACCAATTTATGCATTTTACAGTTTTTCTGCAATTTTACCAGTTTATGCAATTTCATCAGTTTATGAACATTAGATTATGCAAATTAACACATTTATGCAATTTATGCAATTTATGCATTCGATTCCCGCAGTTCCGCAGTCAATCGCAATGGCGCAGCCATTGCTGCATTTCTAGTTGATTGACTGCGGAATTTTCCGCAGTCAATTATTGGTTTGCGTTTCTTTATTGATTGACTGCGGAATTTTCCGCAGTCAATTATTGGTTTACGTTTCTTTATTATTATTATTATTATTATTATTCCGCACATTTTTCCTGATTTTCTGCAGCTTTCAGCACTTTCATGCTTTGTGCAATTTCTGCAAGTTATGCATCAAAACGTTCCGCATGTTGAGGAGAATCCTGCTATTACTTTTCGGACTTCTGCGATTTACGGTTTTTTCCGCAATCGGACGAAATAACCGCACATTTTTCCCATTGACGCATAATGGGGCTCCGCAAATTCATGCTTTTCCGCATTTTTTCCGCAATTTTCTGCAATTTCTGCAATTTGTGCATGTTCAGCTTCCGCAACTTGTGGGTTTTGAGAAAAAATTGGCCTTCTGCAGTTTTCCGGTTTTTTTCTACGGGAATTTGAAATTTTTGCATTGGTGTGTATGTGGCTCTGCCCCATTAGTGTGTATGGCGAATCCAGCCAATGCATTTAAATAGGATTTCTGGCTCTCCATGTGTTTCAGCCATTTGTGCAGCTTCTCCTATTTCAGCATTTAGGTGATTTCAACAGTTTGACCAGTTTATGGAATTTAAAAAGTTTATGCAATATAAACAATTTATGCAAATTAACCACTTTATGGAATTTAACCAGTTTACGCATTTTAACCAGTTATGCAACATAACAATTTATGCCACTTAGGATTTATGAAATTTAAACAGTTAATGCAGTTTATATAATTTATGCAAATTAACCAATTAATGCATTTTACCGTTTTTTTTGCAATTTAACCAGTTTATGCAACATAACAGTTTGTGCAATTTAAACTGTTCATGCATTTTACCGGTTTATGCAAATTAGATTATGCAAATTAACAAATTTATGCACTTTACAGTTTTTCTGCAATTTAACCAGTTTATGCAATTCATCCAGTTTATGAACATTAGATTATGCAAATTAACCAATTTCTGCAATTTATGCAATTTCTGCATTCGATTCCCGCAGTTCCGCAGTCAATCGCAATGGCGCAGCCATTGCTGCATTTCTAGTTATTATTATTATTCCGGCACATTTTTCCTGATTTTCTGCACCTTTCAGCACTTTCATGCTTTGTGCAATTTCTGCAAGTTATGCATCAAAACGTTCCGCATGTTGAGGAGAATCCTGCTATTACTTTTGGGACTTCTGCGATTTACGGTTTTTCCGCAATCGGACGAAATACCGCACATTTTTCCCATTGACGCATAATGGGGCTCCCGCAAATTCATGCTTTTCCGCATTTTTTTCCGCAATTTCTGCAATTTCTGCAACTTGTGCATGTTCAGCTTCCGCAACTTGTGGGATTTGAGAAAAAATTGGCCTTCTGCAGTTTTCCAGTTTTTTTCTACAGGAATTTGAACTTTTTGCATTGGTGTGTATGTGGTCTCTGCTCCATTAGTGTGTATGGCGAATCCAGCCAATGTATTTTAATAGGATTTCTGGCTCTCCATGTGTTTCAGCCATTTGTGCAGCTTCTGCATCTTCAGCATTTAGGCGATTTCAACAGTTTGACCAGTTTATGGAATTTAAAAGTTTATGCAATATAAACAATTTATGCAAATTAACCACTTTATGGAATTTAACCAGTTTACGCATTTTAACCAGTTTACGCATTTTAACCAGTTTATGCAACATAACAATTTATGCCATTTAGGATTTATGAAATTTAAACAGTTAATGCAGTTTATATAATTTATGCAAATTAACCAATTAATGCATTTGACCGTTTTTTTTGCAATTTAACCAGTTTATGCAACATAACAGTTTGTGCAATTTAAACTGTTCATGCATTTTACCGGTTTATGCAAATTAGATTATGCAAATTAACCAATTTATGCATTTTACAGTTTTTCTGCAATTTTACCAGTTTATGCAATTTCACCAGTTTATGAACATTAGATTATGCAAATTAACCAATTTATGCAAATTTATGCAATTTCTGCATTCGATTCCCGCAGTTCCGCAGTCAATCGCAATGGCGCAGCCATTGCTGCATTTCTAGTTGATTGACTGCGGAATCTTCGCAGTCAATTATTGGTTTTCATGTTCTTTAATATTATTCTTCCATCTTTTTCCTGATTTTCTGCAGCTTTCAGCACTTTCATGCTTTGTGCAATTTCTGCAAGTTATGCATCAAAATGTTCCGCATGTTGAGGAGAATCCTGCTATTACTTTTGGGACTTCTGCAATTTACGGTTTTTCCGCAATCGGACGAAATACCGCACATTTTTCCCATTGACTTATAATGGGGCTCCCGCAAATTCATGCTTTTCCGCATTTTTTTCCGCAATTTCTGCAATTTCTGAACTTTGTGCATGTTCAGCTTCCGCAACTTGTGGGTTTTGAGAAAAAATTGGCCTTCTGCAGTTATCCAGTTTTTTTCTACGGGAATTTGAAATTTTTGCATTGGTGTGTATGTGGTCTCTGCTCCATTAGTGTGTATGGCGAATCCAGCCAATGCATTTTAATAGGATTTCTGGCTCTCCATGTGTTTCAGCCATTTGTGCAGCTTCTGCAATTTCAACATTTAGGCGATTTCAACAGTTTGACCAGTTTATGGAATTTAAAAAGTTTATGCAATATAAACAATTTATGCAAATTAACCACTTTATGGAATTTAACCAGTTTACGCATTTTAACCAGTTTATGCAACATAACAATTAATGCCATTTAGGATTTATGAAATTTAAACAGTTAATGCAGTTTATATAATTTATGCAAATTAACCAATTAATGCATTTTACCGTTTTTTTTTGCAATTTAACCAGTTTATGCAACATAACAGTTTGTGCAATTTAATCTGTTCATGCATTTTACCGGTTTATGCAAATTAGATTATGCAAATTAACCAATTTATGCATTTTACAGTTTTTCTGCAATTTTACCAGTTTATGCAATTTCACCAGTTTATGAACATAAGTTTATGCAAATTAACCAATTTATGCAAATTTATGCAATTTCTGCATTCGATTCCCGCAGTTCCGCAGTCAATCGCAATGGCGCAGCCATTGCTGCATTTCTAGTTATTATTATTATTATTCCCGCACATTTTTCCTGATTTCTGCACCTTTCAGCACTTTCATGCTTTGTGCAATTTCTGCAAGTTATGCATCAAAACGTTCCGCATGTTGAGGAGAATCCTGCTATTACTTTTCGGACTTCTGCGATTTACGGTTTTTCCGCAATCGGACGAAATACCGAACATTTTTCCCATTGACGCATAATGGGGCTACCGCAAATTCATGCTTTTCCGCATTTTTTTCCGCAATTTCTGCAATTTCTGCAATTTGTGCATGTTCAGCTTCCGCAACTTGTGGGTTTTGAGAAAAAATTGGCCTTCTGCAGTTTTCCAGTGTTTTTCTACGGGAATTTGAAATTTTTGCATTGGTGTGTATGTGGTCTCTGCCCCATTAGTGTGTATGGCGAATCCAGCCAATGCATTTTAATAGGATTTCTGGCACTCCAAGTGTTTCAGCCATTTGTGCAGCTTCTGCAATTTCAGCATTTAGGCGATTTCAACAGTTTGACCAGTTTATGGAATTTAAAAAGTTTATGCAATATAAACAATTTATGCAAATTAACCACTTTATGGAATTTAACCAGTTTACGCATTTTAACCAGTTTACGCATTTTAACCAGTTTATGCAACATAACAATTTATGCCATTTAGGATTTATGAAATTTAAACAGTTAATGCAGTTTATATAATTTATGCAAATTAACCAATTAATGCATTTGACCGTTTTTTTTGCAATTTAACCAGTTTATGCAACATAACAGTTTGTGCAATTTAAACTGTTCATGCATTTTACCGGTTTATGCAAATTAGATTATGCAAATTAACCAATTTATGCATTTTACAGTTTTTCTGCAATTTTACCAGTTTATGCAATTTCACCAGTTTATGAACATTAGATTATGCAAATTAACCAATTTATGCAAATTTATGCAATTTCTGCATTCGATTCCCGCAGTTCCGCAGTCAATCGCAATGGCGCAGCCATTGCTGCATTTCTAGTATTATTATTCCATCTTTTTCCTGATTTTCTGCACCTTTCAGCACTTTCATGCTTTGTGCAATTTCTGCAAGTTATGCATCAAAATGTTCCGCATGTTTGGGAGAATCCTGCTATTACTTTTGGGACTTCTGCGATTTACGGTTTTTCCGCAATCGGACGAAATACCGCACATTTTTCCCATTGACTTATAATGGGGCTCCCGCAAATTCATGCTTTTCCGCATTTTTTTCCGCAATTTCTGCAATTTGTGCATGTTCAGCTTCCGCAACTTGTGGGTTTTGAGAAAAAATTGGCCTTCTGCAGTTATCCAGTTTTTTTCTACGGGGATTTGAAATTTTTGCATTGGTGTGTATGTGGTCTCTGCTCCATTAGTGTGTATGGCGAATCCAGCCAATGCATTTTAATAGGATTTCTGGCTCTCCATGTGTTTCAGCCATTTGTGCAGCTTCTGCAATTTCAGCATTTAGGCGATTTCAACAGTTTGACCAGTTTATGGAATTTAAAAAGTTTATGCAATATAAACAATTTATGCAAATTAACCACTTTATGGAATTTAACCAGTTTACGCATTTTAACCAGTTTACGCATTTCAACCAGTTTATGCAACATAACAATTTATGCCATTTAGGATTTATGAAATTTAAACCAATTAATGCATTTTACCGTTTTTTTTGCAATTTAACCAGTTTATGCAACATAACAGTTTGTGCAATTTAATCTGTTCATGCATTTTACCGGTTTATGCAAATTAGATTATGCAAATTAACCAATTATGCATTTTACAGTTTTTCTGCAATTTTACCAGTTTATGCAAGTTCACCAGTTTATGAACATAAGTTTATGCAAATTAACCAATTTATGCAAATTTATGCAATTTCTGCATTCGATTCCCGCAGTTCCGCAGTCAATCGCAATGGCGCAGCCATTGCTGCATTTCTAGTTATGATTGTTTTAGGTAAAACGGATCAAAACATGCTTTGAATCCTCATAGAGACAGAATACGTTTGGGGTTGTAACTATCCTTCTGACTGGCTGAAGACAGAGCCAGTGATAAGAAAAGATCCTGCTGTGTTGGGAGTAGAATGAAACAAAAATGGACAAATAAATCATTTAGGCCATTCTTCTTCATCAGGTTTAAGATTACGCTGACATTTTTTCTTTTCTTGGATGTTTAAGTGTTGATCAATGGGCACAGGCTGTGACATATAAAAGACCTCTAAAACATGTACAGCTGGGTCTAGGGCAAGATCTGTAAAATTTAAAATTTAAAACCTGACCATGTGACATCCATATTCTCATAGTTTAAAATGAAATCACATATGATGCTTTTCCTAACCTGATCTCCTATTATTGTTTCATACGTGTTCCAAATGAGTCTCAATTCGTGCCCTGTTTGTTGTTTGTTTGCAGGTGGATCTCCACCTGAAGCCGCTCCAGTCCCTGCTGAGTCATCACAAGGCCCTGGTGTTGGTGCTGAACTCTCCTCAGCCGCTCACATGGAGGATCCGTGCTGAAAACCTGGCCCCCGGCGTCGCACGCACCTTTCATGTGAGTCCAGATCCCGCTTCCTAAAGCCATCATTTCCTCACAGCCCAAACCCTATCCCTGCCTTAGCCCCCTTCAGCGCTCGGGCAAATATTAAAGTGGCAGTCATTTGTTTCCCATGGTACTGGCTATTGTCACATCAATTCCTAATGCAGTGTTTTCAGAGATTGGAGAGTTAGGCTCCAGTGTTGACTTCTGTTGCTAAAGCTGTTAGTACATCTTAAATTCTGACTCTTCTTCTCTTCATAGTTTAAGAATGTTTTTCTGATACAAACATTATGGCAGTGGTTCTTAACTTGTTTGGCGTCGCGACCCACAATCACCCTGGGATGACAATATGAAATATAATGTAAAAATATTGTCTTTCCCTAAAACGTTGTTGTTCAATGAGCATTAAATAATGAAATTAGGATAAGAACAGCCCGATAACAGTAATTTTTAAGTAAGTGCTTTATTCTTGAACAACGAAAGTGCGCTCAGGTGTTCGGTTAGTCCTAAACGCACCGCCACTCTTGGCCAACCTGACCAGCATGTTTTTTGAGGTTGGGGAAACCGGAGGAAACCCGGGTGGCTGCCTTCAGTGATCCTCTGAAACATTTCTGAGCATGGCGTCCCGCACTGGTCAGCTCCTCCACCTCCTCCCTCCTCATCCTCCTGCACAGCTCCCTCCGCCGCTCCACAACAGTCTTTCACCCTCCGCTCCTCGTTTGTCCCTTTTTGTCCCTTTTAAAGGGGGGTATTATGTAAAATCGACTTTTTCAAGCTTTATATCATGTTATTATGTCATTCCCTCATTAAACACATGCCTGGAGTGTTGCCTTGGCTCATTCACATATTTTTGAGTAATCAGTAAAAACTTAGACGGCAGCCATTTTAGGTGTAGCAATGCCTCAGTCCTCCTAGGAACGCCCCCACCTCCTGAAGACGCCTCTGGACCTTTTGTCACCAGCCAAGCCACCAACCACTGCTCCTCAGCTCAGCAGAGCCCCCTCCCCGCACAGTAGTGTTGTTTAGATGCCACAGCAGTGTGCTGAAGGGGGCGTGTCGGAAAGCTTCTTAAAGAGACAGAGGCCTATTTCAAGACGTTCAGTACAGCCATTTTGAGAGAGTAATTTTATTCAAGGCAGTTATTTTAATTTACTGCATATACAGACCAACAGAAGGTTACGTCATCATTGTAGTATGCTATAGACTGGTGCTATGTGATTGAAAAAAGCATAATACCCCCTCTTTAACAGACTCAAGTAGTGATTCTATACTTTTTCTGTACATGAATATTAAAGAAATGTTTTCTCGGAATTGGCTCATGATCCACTAAAACAGTTCCGCGACCCACCAGTTCCCAACCACTGCATTATAGTAATAAATAATCAGTGCAAATTACTACAATACGGTACTGTGTACTACTGTACTTCTTGTCTACTTGGTCTGGCCTCAAATTGGGCGAAACAAAACAACTTCATTTGGTTTGATTTGATTCATGTGTCCTTTTAGTTTCTCACTCGTACATACTTGAATTTCCAACTACAAGCAGAATATGCTTATTAAAGTCCTTTTACCAGATTGTTTTTGTTCAAAATGATAAAAGAGGGAGCGCATAAAGTTCAGATCTTTAGCTTATCATCCAAACTCATTCCTACCTTTCCTAACACATTCTTGACATCTCAATTCTTCACAGTTTATAAGTTCATTTTGCAACTTTCAGGGATCACATTAGAGCTTTACAGTTACCTTCACTCAGATAAAGACTTATACATTGTTCCATCAATCCATCCATTTTCTTTGGCTTCGTTATGAATTGCGGTGCATTTTTAGCTGTGACGTGCTTGCATCTTTACTGTTTATAAACTCGCAGCTGTTCAGATTTGGCTGGGCGTTTCTGTGTATACGGGAACCAAAAACATGGAGAGTGAGAGTGCAAAGTTCAAGCGCTGAGTCAGGATTTGCTGCTGGAACTTGTATGCCCAATTAGTTCAGATATTTTGAGTTGTTTACGACCGAATTGGGAGTTCCCGGGAAGGGCGTGCTCCTGTTACTGTATGTAGACAGCGGCAGATAAGTTTTCTTCATTACTGCCTCGATATTATGCAGCTTAAGAGGTCTGCTTTAAGACAAGGGGCACATATGAGACAATACTATGATGTTAGGGAAGCAGTGGGAGCCAGTTCCCCTGCAGAGGACAGCCATATGTACCTGAGGCCCCGCTGCGAAACTTAATGAAAATGTAAAAAGTGACTTCTTAACCTGTCTTATATAAGTTCAGAGAGTGTTTCTGCGTCTGAAACCCCTCCCAGGGTCAATATAGAAGTTCTTTCATTGAGACAAAACATGTTTCCCACTGATGTGATGTTGAGATAGTGATGTTTGCCATTTACCATTTGTAAAGAATTCACCATTTGTAAAGAATTCTAATAATTAGGATTAAAATTATGCATTGGATTGTTCTGCTTGTTTCGAGATTATGGGGAAAACATTAGAACAGGCTATCGAGGTCGACTACTGAAACATGTTACGAACAAAGCATAATGTGAACCAGCTATTGATTGTAATCTACCAAAAACTGGATTAAGGTTAAAGTGAAGCTTCACATTATTGTCTTTGTCCTATTGTTAATTTATTGTGAAACTTGGCCTGTGCATATTCCCAACAATGGATGACATATCAAGCCTTTTGTGCATATTTAACTGCTTATTATTAGTGCTGTCAGTCGATTAAAGTATTTAATTGCGATTAATCTCATGAATGTCATACTTAACTCGCAATTAATCGCAAATCGCACATTTTTGTCTATTTCTAAATGTCCCTTGAATTATCGTTGTAATACTCTAATACTCTTATCGGGTTCCTCAAATATCCAGCAAACTTTGGGTGTGGGCGGGTCAGGTTAGAAAGCACACTTATTAATTGTAATAATTCAATTCAATTTTTTCCTTACATTGTGGTCTTACAACTTAAAGTGCATTCTTATCCATAAATGCCGCTCAAAGTAGGCGATGTTTTGTTGAATGTCCAGTTTCATGGGGTAAACGTATCATTACATGTTTTGTTTTCACTAGTTTAGATGTAACCCGTGCTTAATTTGATCCCCAGTTTGGCGGAACGCATTCCCCCAATTTTTAGTTTTTCAGGGTAAAGCATCCGGGAAATATTTAGGAGGATCCGGCAAAGATTTGATCTGATGTAATAGGGTTTAATGAGAGTGTTCTGGCAAATGTTTTGGCCTGTTCCCTGAATCCATCACATCAGACCAAAAGTGCTCCTGAAACTACTAATTTACAAATGAAGCACTGGATGTAACCTACAGCTCTTCTGCTCCAAATGCAGCACAACAACAGCAGTGCCCAAGCACATGCGCGACAAGCACATGCGATGAAAATAATGCAGCAGCAAGAAGCAAGTCAGAGCTTCTCACAGCGTCAGATAAAGGCTGCTCCACTTTGGTTCCAAACTTCGTTTAGTTTGACAGAAAGAGTCGTTCATGACGTGGTAAAACTAAAACAACAGGATATATTCTGCTCCTTGTTTCCTGGTAAGTCCATAAGCGATTTCAAAGGTGTTCTCAGCGGCGCAGAAGGAAAACAAATCAACAAGTGCTGTTTCTCCTGTAAACTTGCGGTCACGTGACGCACTCTCGTTCGAGTGACGGTCAGCGCCGTCTTTTTAACGTATGTCGGCACATTGAGACACATTTTTTCGGGTTGGGTCAGAAAAAAAGCTGACGGGCTCATCACTAGGCCACAGCTTATAAAAAAACACAGGTTCCCTAGGTCACAACAAAAAAACCACAACGTCACAAAGAACGATAATCACACGATAAAAATACATGACGTTGTTAAAATTGATTTGCGTTAACGCGTTAATAATGCGATAATTTGGACAGCACTACTAATTATAATTATATGCCCAGTATCATTGAACAAGAAACTTCACTCACCCTGTAAATGGTAAATCTCAACTTATATAGTGCTTTTTCCACCTACATTAGGCACTCAAAGCGCTTTACAGCAAAGAATCACTCACCCATTCACTCTCCAGTTCATACACCAATATACACATGTCTAAGATATGAATATGATTATTTACTGACGATAAAAAGCAGGAGGAGTTATTTGGACCTCCCGTATAAAATGCCCTACAGTCGTGATGTATTGCACTATAATGTTTTGTGTCTAGGGGATACTTTTAGACACAGGCAGTGTATCACATGAGAAAATCATCGCCCAGGGACTCCCATAAGCCGCGGCCACAGTTTAGCCCGACCTTATTACAAAGAGAAGCTTGTTTCACGGCTGTATGTGCTCCGCAGGCTTTTCTCGATTTTGCAGATTCCTAGAAGTAATCGTTTTCAATTGTCTGTTAACACCACGGCGTTCAGCAAGAATGTGCTATACGGTATTCAAATGGCTTCCACATGTGGACGGACCCTTGTTTTCTGCTTATACTTCACACACACAACATCCACTGGGAATCTACAATCTCATTCGCTTGGCTCAGACTCAATCGCACACAGAGTCATGGACTATTGTGCAGGCCCCTCACCTCGCAGCAAGGTCCTGGGTCTGCTGGCAATGTTAAAGTTGTTGTCCAAAGCCAACAGTGTAAACACAAATACAGTGGGGAAAAAAAGTATTTAGTGAGCCAACAATTGTGCTGCCACTTAAAAAGATGAGAGAGGCCTGTAATTTTCATCATAAAAAAAAATCCAGCAAATCACATTGTCTGGTTTTTAATGAATTTATTTGCAAATTATGGTAGAAAATAAGTATTTGGTCAATAACAAAAGTTCATCTCAGTACTTTGTTATATACCCTTTGTTGGCAATGACAGAGGTCAAACGTTTTCTGTAAGTCTTCACAAGGTTTTCACACACTTGCTGGTATTTTGGCCCATTCCTCCATGCAGATCTCCTCTAGAGCAGTGATGTTTTGGGGCAGGCGCTGGGCAACACGGACTTTCAACTCCCTCCAAAGATTTGCTATGGGGTTGAGATCTGGAGACTGGCTAGGCCACTCCAGGACCTTGAAATGCTTCTTACGAAGCCACTCCTTCGTTGCCCGGGCGGTGTGTTTGGGATCATTGTCATGCTGAAAGACCCAGCCACCTTTAATGTTCAATGCCCTTGCTGATGGAAGGAGGTTTTCACTCAAAATCTCACGATACATGGCCCCATTCATTCTTTCCTTTACACGGATCAGTCGTCCTGGTCCCGTTGCAGAAAAACAGCCCCAAAGCATGATGTTTCCACCCCCATGCTTCACAGTAGGTATGGTGTTCTTTGGATGCAACTCAGCATTCTTTCTCCTCCAAACACGACGAGTTGAGTTTTTACCAAAAAGTTCCATTTTGGTTTGATCTGACCATATGACATTCTCCCAGTCCTCTTCTGGATCATCCAGATGTTCTCTAGCAAACTTCAGACGGGCCCGGACATGTACTGGCTTAAGCAGGGGGACACGTCTGGCACTGCAGGAATTGAGTCCCTGGCGGCGTAGTGTGTTACTGACGGTAGCCTTTGTTACTTTGGTCCCAGCTCTCTGCAGGTCATTCACTAGGTCCCCCGTGTGGTTCTGGGATATTTACTCACCGTTCTTGTGATCATTTTGACCCCACGGGGTGAGATCTTGCGTGGAGCCCCAGATCGAGGGAGATTATCAGTGGTCTTGTATGTCTTCCATTTTCTAATAATTGCTTCCACAGTTGATTTCTTCACACCAAGCTGCTTACCAATTGCAGATTCAGTCCTCCCAGCCTGGTGCAGGTCTACAGTTTTGTTTCTGGTGTCTTTGGACAGCTCTTTGGTCTTGACCATAGTGGAGTTTGGAGTGTGACTGTTTGAGGTTGTGGACAGGTGTCTTTTATACTGATAACAAGTTCAAACAGGGGCCATTAATACAGGTAACGAGTGGAGGACAGAGGAGCCTCTTAAAGAAGAAGTTACAGGTCTGTGAGAGCCAGAAATCTTGTTTGTAGGTGACCAAATACTTATTTTCCACCATAATTTGCAGATGAATTCATAAAAAATCAGACAATGTGATTTTCTGGATTTTTTTTTTTTCTCATTTTGTCTCTCATAGTTGAGGTTTACCTATGATGAAAATTAGAGGCCTCTCTCATCTTTTTAAGTGGGAGAACTTGCACAATTGTTGGCTGACTAAATACTTTTTTCCCCCACTGTAGTTTCAAGACGGAAGGAGGGCCAGGTTTTGTGGAGCAGGGACAGTGTTGAGTGACAAGGAGAATCCATCCCTCTCCGGTGTACTTTAACACAGAGTAAGAGACATTTGTGTCGTTCATATCGTCATGAAAAGAGCAGATACAGGTCGCACATGGGTGAAAAAAAAAAATTGGATTGGGGTCACTTTGGCGCGCAGTCAGATCGTAGACTAAATAACGCTCTCTTCCCTATTGTACTGTATATTATAAAGCACTTACGGCCGTAGTGCACATTTATTGCTCCTCGAGTGTGCAGATTACACTGGAGCTGTTGTTATGAGTCTATGGTCGGCGATAGCATGCAGAGGCCATCATTTTCTGCAGAAAGGGGGAACGTTCTCATGTCACATTAAACTGATGCATTACGATGTGCATGTGGTGTGTCAGTGTTTTCTTAAGCAGCAGGTCAGCCTCACTGTGACTGTCTGCTCCTGTCAGAGGGAAGACAGAAAGCAGCTGACGGACTGAGAAAACACATTTATATCCTGATTTAGTCTTAGTCCAAGCTTGGTGCTGTAAATTATACTGTATGTTTTCCATAATTAGTCCTGGTTTAGACCTGGCTTAAGTTCGTAGTCCTGGTTTACCTTTGACCTGGTTTAGTCCTGGTTGAATTCTGATTTAGGCCTTGCATTGATAGTAGACATGTGTGACCAAATACAGTATTCTGGCCTCTCTAAACGAGCTGTAAGGCAGCTGCATTACATCCAGAACACTGCTGCTCGAGTCCTGACTAGAACCAGGAAGTACGACCATATTAGTCCAGTGCTCAGGTCGCTCAGACTTGATGTTCAAATGGTCAAATCCAGGCTGAAAACCTTTTGTACATATAACAACTGAAAGTATAATGTAATTAATTAATGATTATATTGATGTTTTGTGGATTGATTTGATCTGCCTTCTTGTATGTAACCGCAGCGCTTTAAATTGTGTACGAAATGTGCTCTATAAATAAACTTGTCTTGCCTTTGCCTATACAGTAGAAAGTAATGCAGTCTTGCTTTATACTATTGTACGTAATGGACTTTAAAGCCTGTTCAATTCATTGTAAATTAAAAGAAAATCAAGTACAATGTTAGATGGGTGAAGAACTTTTACTACATTACAACCACTGCTACTACCCTTAAAAATCTGAATTGTTCACTTTAGGCTTTTGTATATCATTGTTGAATCAGCTCAATTTCAAAATGAGAAAGACAATAACTGGTTCAAGTTCAAGTACCCGCTCCCCATTGACATTTTATACTTATTTTTTGTTACTTTATTGTGCCATAAGTTTCATAATAACATTACAAAATTAGCATATCAGAATTAACACAATATATATATATATGTTGTTTTTTAACACCCAGTGAAATGAAAAATAAAAAGTAAAAAAATAATAGAAAAATATGTATAATAATAAAAAAATTATACATACATATATACATACATATACATACACACATATGTATATATACATACACACAAGAAAAAAATAACTAGATATATCAAAAAAATAAAAATACACAGATACCTACATACGTATATAAACCTACATATTTAAGTATAGCTACAATGATGCAGTGGTGACAACTGTGCCAACGGAAACAACGACAAAACCATCAAACTATACCACGCCGACCCACATATACATACAGGCAAGCGTGTACGGGCACACACAGGCACACCCACAGTACACGCACAAAAGGAAGAAAAGTATGTATTTATTTATTTGTGATGAGTCCTATGCTTTGTGTTGCATAAAAAAAAAAACAAGGTTTGCGTGGGCAGCTGTCAAGAGATGTGTAACCTCTCCCAGCTTCCCGGCACCCGTTTACCCTTCACTAGTGATTGACATTTTATACTTATGATGTAAAATAATATGATTTTACTCCGACCACTCTTCAGTACATGACACACCAGTGCTGTTTTGTGTTCGATCTGACTGACTGACTGCAGGGCTGAGATGAATGAGGTGTTAAATGTCTGTTGTTTGAGCGACAGCAGCTGTTGGTATTTACCCCCAAAACCTGCTGCACCTGACCATGATCCAAAGGCATTTCACACGCTGTGCTACACACATGTATCATATGACCATAATGCGCTTGTTTTCTTATCACAGAGGACACCGTATCTGTCTGTCTCTGATAAAATTAGACAGAAAGGCGTGAGAGACTGTGATGGTCAGGATTTTGAATTAGCCTTGGAGCGCTCTCTGCAGGCAGTGGTGGGAATGACATGTTAACCGTAAAAACAAGGCAACGTGATGAATAGAGGTCGACGGCTATGGGTTTTTCTAAGGCCGACACCGATAGTTGGAGATTTTTATTGTCCGCTGCCGGGGAGCTTTATTAGAGGCATAGAGCTGATTTATCAAAAACATTCCTGTTTAGTATTGGTACTTCAGAGGAAGCTTCTATTAAAGCAGTAGTAAGTAACTCATGCCCCTAGAGGCCATAAGCGCCACTGCAGGTGTCGTAGCATGTTGCATATTTTTACTTATTAATTGTCCGTGAGAGTAAATACTACGCTGACAGAAAAGACAAAGGGAGAGAGGGATATTGTACATCCAATTATAAAATGGAGATAATTCTTTTCACTCAAACTTGGCTGTAAATACTGTTTAAGTGGCGCTAGCCCGCAGTTAGCTTTGCCCGTTAGCCTGTTAGCTTCTTCTTCGTGATTCTATTAGTGTATATTGGTGACTCCTACCCGGTGGCAGTCAAGTTGCAATTGTGGTTTTCTAGCCAGAGACACCAGGGGGAGATGAAAGACCCCCAATCATCCCATTAACACTTGTATTACCCCCAGAGGGACTACGAAAAGGATTTATTAAGGTAATCAAGTTACTTAGTACTGCTTTAAAGAAAAAAAAAAAAGTAAAAACGGTTTCAATCTCGTATGGTTCAAAAATCATAAGCAAAAATCTGCAAAAAAAATAAATAAATCAAATACGATCCGTGGTATACAAACTTGTAACCGATTTTAAAGCCCTGACTGAGCTCCTTCCAATGCAAAAAAACAGAAATCTCTATCGGTTCCAGAGATATCGCTTTTATCGGCATCAGAACGGCCGATAGCTGATATTGTAAAGTACCCAAATATCGGTCAACAAACTTTTAGAGCATAATCGCTCCTTAAAACATATGAAGGATCTTCCCTTTTTTATCTAATACGCAGCAAAATCCAGGAACTACAGATCAAAGCGCTCCTCTAGTAGAAGAAGAAATGACCAAAAAGCCCAGGTTTACTCCAAATTGCATAAATGAGGCAAAATACTATACTCCATGTATGTTTTTGATGAGGAACAAACGTAAATATCAGCAAAAAAAAAGTTGATTTTGCATGACGTTGCCTTTTAAACATATAGACAGGGACTTAATGATTGTAACAGGAGCATGAGGGTTCAACAGCTGGGTGAAGTTTTGGATCGTACCCTTCTCTGTCAGACCTCCCTCACTGCCGCGGCCCGGCGGAGGAGCTCTTTCCTGGGGCTAATTGGGCTCAGCTTCAGGCCTGCCAGTCCCTGTTTCCTGGTCCCTCTGTCACACTCTGACTCCTGGAAAGACTTCAGAGGTGGAGAGCTCTTTGTTGCTCTTGGACACTGGGAACTGCTGGCTTCCACAGTACCATGAAACAGGCTGCATTTGTTAAACATGCATTCTGATGCAACGGGTGTCAGTCAACGTCGGGCAGGCTTCAACTTGCTCCAACATGAAAAAAACGCCATTGAATTATGTAGCATCTCCAATTGCAATATGAAAGATCATCTCCTCCAAAAAGAGGTCAGTGCAGTACAAATGCATTTTACATTGGTGGAGTTTTATTGTTCAGCATCAGGTCAGCTTGTCTTGGGCTTGGTATGTAACCTTTTGCCCTTTTTGTCTTCATTATGAGACGGAGGGTTTCGAGCTTCTAGGTTAAGGTAAGGTAAGCTTTATTGTCCTTAAGAAGATGTTTGTGTTGGGCTACAGTGCCACATTAGCTGCATGACAAAAGTACAAAAGAGAAGCACACACAACAATCCTTTTCTGAAGGTTCAGTTTAGTCATGGATTAGGTTTAGTCCAATAATTCCACAGCCATGAGTCAATTATTTGTTGATTGAACTACATGTCCTGGTTTCTACTGTACCAAATGCTCTTTGCTTGTTTTCGTTTGAGGTTGGATCATAGCGCGGTTTTGCATGACCTTTTATGACGTCTGATGGAGCACCACTGTAAACTCTGGCTTTGTGTTGCCTATTGTTTGTTCTGGTCTTTCAGCTCCTCTCTTTGATTACTCTGTATAAGAAATACGTGGCTCCCACACATGCGCCCTGTTCTGACTGTAATTGCTAATGGAAACCACTATTGGTTTGTATTTGGAGACAGGAGAGTGGAGGAACGCTCCGCAGTGGCGCGGACACATATGGTATTGTTTTGTATAGAGTGAAGTTTGCCAGCTCGAATATAAAGCATTACGCACATCTGCAGCACCATTTGACTCCAATAGTTAATTATTTAATCCTCCGCTGCGACATGTATGATCTTATCTTTAAATTTATGAGCGCTCATAATTTCTTTTCACAGCATCTTTGACTTTACCTCATTTGGTGAAACACATCCTTGAAACACATTTGCTATTTAGAAAAGTTCAACTTGCCTTTTACGAACCTATAACGGAAGCTGATGACGTATCGGCCTACCTGTTATTTTAACCTCTTAACCTCCACCTTAACCAAGTGCATTTTCTCCAGTTCGACTTTACCCGAATCTAAAAGCTTCTTGAAAAAAGCCTCAAAATAGCATGAAAGTGAGACATAATGAGGATGAAAACTGTCGTGTTCTTTAATGGATGGAAAGAATACGGAGGCTTGTTCTATTATTATTAATCATGGTTTTATTCCTTAATAATACAATCTAAGAAACAATTTCTGTGGAGTGCTACATCTTGGTGGTCCAGCGAGAGAAGAGAGAGAGAGCGAGACCTCTCCCTGAACAACACATAAGAATATGGAGAAGTAGGCGTGTCCTTGTTGAACCAGTCAGTGCTCTTGGAATGTTCTTATCGTCACTTCCTCTGCACAATCTGACTCCTCCTTCTAACACACTGCCCCCAGTGGCTCCAACAATAAAGACAATAATGGGGCAGTAAAATGGAAACCCCAGTTTCAAATGAACCTTAAAGCACAGATTACATTAACACAGTTTTATATATAATCACTAAAGCCTAGTATGATAAAATATGTATAGAAATATTTCCACAAAACTCAGCAAAAAAAGTATCAAAAGAGTTACAAAATGCAAAAAAACAGGTGACACAAAAGTGATGAAAAAGCAACAAGACGGTGATGAAAAGTAACAAAACAGGCGACAGGGAAACTACAAAAATGCGATAAACACATGACTAAAAAGCACCAAAAATACAACGAAAAAGTTATGACAACTCTGCGACAACACAAGGAAAAGTCTTAGATCAGTTTTGTAGATCTTAGCTTTCAAATAAGACGTTACACTGGCGTTGCACTGGCTGTAAGCTCCAGTCGGGAAGTTTTTAGATTTAGGTAAAGCTCTACTGGCTGTAGAAAATGTGCTCGGTAAAGAGGTTAAGAGGTTAAAGGGATATTTCGGGACTTTAGACATTGGGCCTCATTTCCTAGAGTGTTGTTGATGTCTGGAGACATTTTTTCTTAAATTCATGCAGTTCTTATATTTGAAGAGTCTAGTGGCGCTAGGCTAGGGCAAGGCTAAAGCATTTCTATGGTATCAGGTAGCCTGCATTAAAAACAGTCTGACCCACTCCACAGTGCACCTGAGGTAAATCACTTATAACGCCAGACTAATGATATAAATGTCTGTGTTAATAGAATAATTTTAACCATTTTGCATTTAAAATAACTTATATTTGAGCGGCATCAGCTTCGTGGCTGTAAGCTAACCCAGCGGCGGAGTGATCTGCGAGAAAACAGTCCCTCAAAATGCGGTAATTCATGTGATACAAGGTCAGTTATATTTCAAAAATTAATATTATATAATTATTAACACAGACATTTATATGGTTAGTCTGGCGTTATAAGTGATTTACCTCAGGTGCACTGTGGAGTGGGTCAGACTGTTTTTTAATGCAGGCTACACTTTACCATAGAAATGCTTTAGCCTTGCCCTAGCCTAGCGCAACTAGACTCTTCAAATATAAGAACTGCATGAATTTAAGAAAAAAATATCTCCAGACATCAACAACACTCTGGATAACTAGGAAATGAGGCCCTATGTCAAAAATCCTGAAATATCCCTTTAATAGATACACTTTCAGACCAAAAAAAGTTGCCATAAAAGAAGACCGCCTTTAGCTTTGATTGCAGTGGTGGCATTGTTTCATCCAGTGTTGCGTTAATTATTCACCAAGCTCTTGTATTGATGATGGGAGAATGTGACCACTGCGCAGTCTTCTCCAGCACATCCCAAAGATTCTCAGTGGGGTTAAGATCTGGACTCCCATGTGTTATAATCAGGTCTCATGCTCCACTCTTTCACAATGTGAGCCCGATGACACAACATGAGCCTGATGGCATTGTCTTCTTGGAATATGCCCGTGCCATCAGGGAAGAAGGAATCCACTGATGGAATAACCTGGTCCTTCAGGATGTTCAGGCTGATCTCATTCTTTGTGCTCATAGTGTTGTTGAACCGAGACCTGACCAACTGCAGCAACCCCAGATCATAACAGTTAGTTAAATCCATTACTTTTGTTAAAAATGTCCGCTGTGAAACCTGATTTTAAAACACAAATCTAAGTCTAATCGCAATCCCAAAACACATCAGAAAAATGGTAAATGTCATCAACTTATATGCAGTGCTTTTCTACCTTAATTAGTACCAAAGCGCTTTAGCAAGAGACCAGTCACACACCAATGTACGCAGGGTAGGTAAAGTGGCTTGCCCAAGGACACAACAACAGTGTACATCTTCAGGAACTGGGATTCGAACCCCCGACCTTCCAATCATGAGACGACCCGCTCTACCAACTGCACCACGTCTCTTTTCCCCAAAAGTGCGCAGCCCTGTTGCAAATTCAAATTGACTGAAGTATGTTCTAACTTGAAGGGCTATGTCCTCGTTCACACAGCATTTCCCACACTCAAGATTGCAGCCCTATGATAAACATTTGACACATCCTCCGCCTGTAAATGCAACATGTGGCTCTGATCAATCAACTCTCACGAGCTCAAAGAGGGAAAATAAACATTCGCATATTGAGAAAACTCCCCGCAGTTTTACGTGATGAAAAATGTTTTAAACCCTAATTGAAGACGCGAGGGCACTCGGGATGCCAGTGGTGCGCCAAAGCCAAAAGATAGCGCAGGAATCCATGTGTGCGGATAAGAAATGTTAATTGCAGCGTGTTTGTTGTACCATAGTGTTACTGTGCGGCGGAAATAATGTAATGGTGGTGTGAAAAACACTCAAATGTTGTATAAATGGAGGGAGGAGGGTTGTAACATTGCAATCACTGTAATTGGCCAAGGGCAAATTCATGTTTTAGATCTTACTGTGCATTATTATGACACGTGGTCTGTTTTTCTGTCAAGTAATTACATTGACTATGTTTACATGCAGTTACTAACCCTTTCATATTTTTTTAAAACTTGAATATGACCCCTGAGTTACTCCTTTTCTAACCTGAATATTTGGTCATATATACACGTATCGGAATATCCCCACCCACAGGAACATCAGTTTGTGTTCTGAGGAATCTGAGAAGGGTCACGTGATCACTGGATTCCACTTTTCCACAGGAAATGATGTCACCTCTGCAGGACAACGCTATCTTAAACTAATCCAAACTAACCCTAAACCTTACCCCAATCCTAACCTTAAGGATAGTGGCGTGTACGAAAGGTGTTTTATTGAGATTAACTTAAATAAATGTCTCGGGTTGGGAAAAGTGGAGCTGACGTCATTTCCTGTGGAGGTCTGGAGTTCAACTGATCATGTGACTCTCCATCGACTGCAGCCAGATCCTCTTGTATCACTCCAATGCAGCTGTTTCCATAGTAACGATAAGCAATTGAGCTAGAACTAGCTTCAGGTAAAAGACTCTGCATCGACTGCACCCAGACCCTTCTTGGTCTTTTGAGTAGAGGAAGTACTTGTATACACCGTCAGTCTGGTGCGCAGCCTCCTGGAAATACACAAGAGGCAGAGTTTAACATGGCTAAACCCAGACACAGCACAGCACCAGTCCTTTGGAGCGAGGAAGAAACCGATTACTTTATTAGTGTGGTGAAAGACAAGGATATACTGTAATGTCCTTTGTTTGACGGTAGAAAGCACCGAGATAGCGAGATCTACAAGAAGGATGGCTGGAACGTTCCACAAAAGCCCCGGACTGTTCATTATCCTCCGTGCTGCTGCTGCTGCTGTTGGAGTCTTTGGATACAAGAAGAAGGAGTGTGTTTCAGTTTGGAATATCCCAATTGATTTATACAGGCCCCTCCTGGAACCGCTACCTTAACGTGGTGGAGGGGTTTGAGCACATGAATGATCCTGGGAGCTCTGTTATCGGGGGCGTCGTGCCCCTGGTAGGGTCTCCCATGGCAAACAGGTCCTAGTTGACGGGTCAGACAAAGAGTGGTTCAGAAGCCCCTTATGAGAGACCCACAGGCCCGGTTAGAACCATGAGGCCGTCCTTCTGTGGACCCACCACCTGCAGGAGGAGCCATAGGGGCTGGTGCAATGTGATTTGGGCAGCTCCAACAGCTGCCCCCACAACCCGGCAATGGAAAAGTGGAAGAAAATGGATGGATGGATGGATGGATGGATTTATACAGGAGTAACTCTGTCTGCTCATGCATGTAAATGTTTCAGAAACTGGAATATTGACCTTAACCCGAGTAATGACAGCCTGTAAGTGTAGTCATTGATTACAACTACTTTAATATAACAGATACTTGAGTGAAACTGTACTTATACTTCCAGGACAACTGAGAACTTGCTCAAACAAGATTTTGTATATATTTTTTTCATTCAACTTTCATTCTAATAACCTTAAAAACAAGACCATGCCTTAAACTTTTACCCAGTAGTTTTCAGTACGCTATTACGAGCTTTGAAAGCAGCGAGAGTTGCCCTTAACTTGTAACTTGGCTTTGAATTGTAACATCTAAAGAAATTCCCCGTCACTGCATCCATAATATTAACCTCATGTAGTTCAAATACACACATTTGTTCACAGTCTTTCGGGCCGCGTTGGCAGAGAGATGGGATGGATTTTCATACAGCGCTGAAGTGCTTTGCTTGGCTGCACATTTCTGTTTGAAGCTTAAGTCAGATACACCCTGCTTTAAACACACAAGGCTATTGGAAATCGACCATACTGTACTTACAAGTGAAAACAGACATCATCATAAAGTGTATTAAGTACGGGCCATATTGGAGCTGACTATATGTGTTTAAAGTATTATACGTGAAAAGGCCGACAAGAAGAGTCTAAAAATAATATGCTATATCATCATCAATCATTTAGTTTTTACCATCATGGAAGGGTAAGTTCAGCTCCATCCCTTCTTTGGCCCTTTAGCATTTACAGTATGTCAGGTTTATTTTTCCCACCAGTCAATAATTACTACTTCAGAATGACTTGCTTAGTTACTTGTATAATCCAATGATGCATTTAATTGTGTAGCTAAGTGAGAAGTATCACGCTAGATTAAGCTTTTAACCATGTTTTAACACTGTTCCCTCGTCAAAAACACAGCTGGAGTAATGTTTCACTAATCTCGTTCACTTCGGTTGTTTCTTCTTCTATCGCTGAAGTGCTGCCATCTGTCTTTCCGGGATTTTGTGTTTGTAATAGACAGAACATAGCGTCGTCCACATTTTAAAAAGCCTGTGAAACGTCACTGATCAACCACGTTTATCACGGTGATATCAATTTGTTAGCATGCCGTTGGCTTAAATTAGTGGCTTGTATTTTGCGTTTGCTATAGTTTATTCCCTCTGCTGCCAGTGGAGGGCGCTCCAAACAACACACAAGATGCTTATTTATTTATTTATTCATTTATTTGATAGGGACACGTGTGAACAATAAACATGTACCACACTACAACATTTATAGCCAAGGCTAATTTGCAATGTCCGTCCCTAGAAGGGCTACAGAGTACAGAAAATACATTACATTACATTTATACTGTAGTAACATTACTTAATTCTGACTTTACACAAAGGATGCGCATTTGAGCGCAAACTAAAAATGATTGCACACTTGATCTCTTTTTAAAATACGCTTTAGTTCATTTTTAAAAGCCCCCAGATCTAAGTCCTGTTTCAGCTCAGGAGACAAGGAGTTCCAGAGTTTAGCACCCTGAACAGTAAAGGCTTTTTTCTAACGGAGACTTTCACATTTCCATTAGCAGCTCCTCGTGTGATGGAGCCCACTGATCGAAGTGGGACTATGAGCCGTCTGAGAACATCAGGGGCTTGGTTGTGCAGACATTTATACATTAATTTCAAGTTACAAAATTTAATAAAATTTTCAAAGTTAAAAAAGTTTAACCTCTGCAATACTCCACAATGGTGTGTTCTGACAGATGTTTTATCTAATATTTTTAGTGCTTTGTTGTAAATCAGTCTTAAAGGCCTGATTGTTGTGGCTGTTGCCTGTGACCAGGAGGTTATACAGTAACTGAGATGAGAGAAAATCATTGCATGCATAAATATATTTGCCGCATGAAATGGTAAACAGTCCCGTATGATTCTGAAACTGTGCAAGTTTGCTTTGGCTGTTCTAGTGATCTTTTTGACATGACTTTCAAATGATAAATGGGAGCCGTCCTTCATCACCAAGTGTCATTTCCATACATACGTTTAGCTTAAAGGAATAGGCCACCGTTTTTACATACTGAGATATGTTCTTACCTTAGCTTAGACGAGTTCATTTGTACCTGTCTGGTCTGCACGTGTGCCTTCCATAACGTAAACACAGCACAGACGGCGTTAGCATTTAGCCTCTCTCTTCTCCTCTATAGCTCCAAACGAGGTGAAGATAGAAGCTACCAAACTCTTCCACGTTTTCCCTATTTAAATATGGTTACGTTAAGTGTTACACCATAAAGTATGATTACATAATGTGGATTTTCTAAGCGGATAAAAAGGGGAACTATATTGTAAGGCGTAATAATACCAGGAGTAATTCGACATCCGCACAGTGATATCTTCACTTTACTGTGCGGGTTTGTAAGTTATGCACGATGTGTCGCTTTCATACGAGAACAACCACTATAAGGACGTCATTCAGTCACATAAACTTATTAACTTGGGTAAACAATGTCAGACCAGCGCTTTCACAAAATATAGTTTATGGAAACTTCTCACAATAAATAATAAAAAAAAAGGTCAATACAAATTATTAGTAACAGTTAGATTGTGTTTGTGCTGTTCCTCTCTCTTCTCCAGACCAGAGCGAGAGAGAGTTTGTTAAAAGCCGCAGTGGGTCTTACTTCCCCGGTTCAAATTCCTGAGGTTTTTCCGGAGCTGCAGAAGCCTGGAGCTAGTTTGGCTTTCAGGCTTTCCCCCTGTAACTCTCTGTGACTAATTACACTCGTATTCCCGTAATTAAACCGATAAACGGGGCTGAGCTTCGCAAAGATTTGATCACCGGAGCTGCCCCGGACCACTGCACCCTGCCCCAACAGGACTGACCTGTGGGCCACACCTCCCTGTGCTGCATGTAGAGACTTTGCCTGGGACTGAATACAAAATGTGGCTGCAGTATTGTTAAAGGGGGGTATTATGCTTTTTTCAATCACATAGCACCAGTCTATAGCATACTACAATGATGACGTAACCTTCTGTTGGTCTGTATATGCAGTAAATTAAAATAACTGCCTTGAATAAAATTGCTCTCTCAAAATGGCTGTACTGAACATCTTGAAATAGGCCTCTGTCTCTTTAAGAAGCTTTCCGACACGCCCCCTTCAGCACACTGCTGTGGCATCTAAACAACACTACTGTGCGGGGAGGGGGCTCTGCTGAGCTGAGGAGCAGTGGTTGGTGGCTTGGCTGGTGACAAAAGGTCCAGAGGCGTCTCCAGGATGTGGGGCGTTCCTAGGAGGACTGAGGCATAGCTACACCTAAAATGGCTGCCGTCTAAGTTTTTACTGATTACTCAAAAATATGTGAATGAGCCAAGGCAACACTCCAGGCATGTGTTTAATGAGGGAATGACATAATAACATGATACAGTATGAAGCTTGAAAATTCGATTTTACATAATACCCCCCTTTAAAAGTATTGGCATTGTTTAAAATAATGGCAGAATCTTTCAGTGTATTGTAATCCTGCTTTAGTCCTTTTTTCAATTTGTTTTCTCACCAGGAGAACTTCATTCATGCAGTTTTCAGTTCCAATCCTGTTTTTTGATGTTTTTTAAAGGCCATAAACCATCACCAGATTCAGATGACTGTTCTATGCTGTGTCCATCACGTCACCATCTATTTGTATGTTTTAATCCCCCTGCTCCCAGCGTAGGGCGCTCCAACCGTACCTTGAGACGCAAACCAACACAGCCCTTAGTAAAGAAAAAAGTCTTCTTCCCATGAATGATTTATTGCTATAATAAATTGTTGAAGTATCACAAGGATGAAGGGATTTTACGATTACCACGATTATACAAATACAATTAGACACGGTAGGTTAATCGTAAGAATTTTAGAAGCCACAGTTAGCGCTGAAATCTCTCAGTGTATAAACTCACTGGTTGTTGAGCAAGGCAGAAGGACGCTCTACCCCAGAGTTGCATCCGCCCAAAAAACGATTGAAGTCAGCAGTGCGGTACCACTTTGAGTCACCAAAAGATGAGCCAGTATTGTTGTCGCTGATGGGAATTACACATGCAAAGCCTGTCCTCAGAAAGTTGCAGCAAAAGGCAATAAGATAGGACTTTAATAATTGTGACTGATAGACAAAACGTACAAAAGATGAAAAAACCAACAGTTCCTTGTCTTCATAAGAAACAAACTAAGCATAGAGAGAAACATGAGACTCAATCTATATACTTTATTTACTGCTTTCAGAGACAATGCCAGGAACGTTGCGAGGAGCGTCCAAAGGTCACGCAGATGTGGACCCATGCGTACCTTTAAATAAAGTTATTTCTAAAAGCCCATTGGGATTTAACTACTGTTGTAAAATCATGGCTGCACTAAACTCAAAGCTTCATAACACCGTCTTGAAGAAACGCTTTGTGCTTAGATTCAGAGGGATTTAATGTTATAAAGTGTACAAATGGGAAATTGGGATTCTTTGGTACAAACAAGTTGCGTGGAAATAAAAAATGAGGCAGGCTGTCCAGAGCGTGCTTTTGGACCGGTTGTGTTGAGCTGTGTTTTCAGCACATATAGATGTTTATCTCTCTGAAATGAAGCATATGAGCCTGGCTATATTAAGTGCCAGAAGGGCGGTCCCTCATAGTAAAGGACAAGGCCAATTTCCCTCTGACGCAGATCAACATTTTTTAAACCTATTTCTGTATACAGTATTCCTCTGGCGTCAACAATTAGACAAACCCCTTTTACAGTTCACATTTTACATCAACACCTCTCCCAAGCTGCATAGTTGTAAAAAACATACTCTATGCCCATAAAGTAGCACTTTTGTAAAGGAGGGTGAGGATATATAGATTTGTTTAAACAATGTCTCTTTAGTGCTCTTCAGTGAAGGCGAAAAAGCAAAAAAAACAAGTCCCTCAAAAGTAATAAAGCCTGTATATTACATGATGTACATTTTTAACTCTTGCTACATTGTTTAAATCCTTATGAGTGA
Source organism: Neogobius melanostomus (assembly GCA_007210695.1). NCBI lineage: Eukaryota > Metazoa > Chordata > Actinopteri > Gobiiformes > Gobiidae > Neogobius > Neogobius melanostomus. The sequence continues at coordinate 5,141,550 of VHKM01000047.1, forward strand.
TTAGAAGAATGATAGTAGTTTCAAAGTGTGTTAGCGTTAAGAACTTTAAAATGTTAAAATTACTTCTTGTACTTGTGTTGATTGGGTACACAGCCTTCTTAAGGTTTTGAATCAAGATTGGCTTCGATCTGCAGCTTGTATCATATAACGCCAACCCATTCTCTGAGTTTGGAGCGTGTCTGGTACTGGACTTGTACTGTTTGGATTTTGTAATTGTTCCTGGGACTTCCTCCAGTGAGACTGTGGTCTCTTGACCTGGTCTCTGTGCCAGAAAGTGTTCGATTCCTCTAAAATAAAAATGTTGCTTGACAGTTAGGCTTGTATTGATAATTCTTCTTCTGGTAAATTTGCAGAGTTGTAGAATTAAATTGTAGGGAGGTTGCCGGCTCATGCACATACTGTATGCCTGTCCCCGAGTAAAACATTTGAGCTCAATTCTGGATTAAAGTGAAAAGCTAAATCTCTGTGCGACTGTTTTACTTAAAGCAGAACTAAGTAACTCATGCCCCTAGAGGCCATAAGCGCCACTGCAGGTGTCATAGCATGTTGCGTTTTGTTTACTCCTTATTGTCCGTGAGAGTAAATACTACGCTGACAGAAAAGACAAAGGGAGAGAGGGATATTGTCCATCCAATTACACAATGGAGATCATTTTTTTTTACTCAAACTTGGCTGTAAATACTGTTTAAGTGGCGCTAGCCCGCAGTTAGCTTTGCCCGTTAGCCTGTTAGCTTCTTCTTCGTGATTCCATTAGTGTGTATTGCGCCTCCGACCTGGAGGCAAGAAAGTTGCAATTGTGGTTTTCTGGCCAGAGACACCGGGGGAGATGAAAGACCCCCCAATCATCCCATTAACACTTGTATTACCCCCAGAGGGACTACGGAAAGGATTTATTAAGGTAAACAAGTTACTTAGTGCTTCTTTAAGGCAGTTTGAGAACCACTGATTAAGAACATTTTACGCACCAAGATGGTTTGCACCCAGAATTGTGTGCTACATGTTTGGATCCATGTCACATCAATGGTAAAATTGAAACTATTCCTCTATGTTACTAATTTATTTATACATTTTCCTTTCTACTTGTACGCTCTGCACAGGTTTCGGTGGGCTCGGTGGTGCAGCTCCTGTCTGCAGACGTCTCCGCTCAGGTCCTGGAGGAGAGTCTGCCCCACGGAAACGAGCACCTCTTGAACTGGGCCCAGAGGAAATACAAGGCTGTCACCTCCTTCTCAGAGCTGCGCATGACCCAAGACATTTACATCAAAGTGGGAGAAGGTAACGGCTCCTTTCACACAAAACCAAATTAGAGTCAGCTCTGACAGGCTCAAGGCATGACTCTTTATTCCTTTATTTAAGGATCCCCATTAGTCTTTACCACAGTGTAGACTATTCCTCCTGGGGTTTATTCTCATTCTCTATTCTCAGCAACAGATCACATGGTTTACAGTTACCATGGATACATTAAGTCAGGGTAATTTCATGACGGGTCACATATTTCTTAAGATTTGTTTTAAAAAGAAACATGATTACTTATTCCTCTAAGTTCACGAGGCAGCATGTTCCAGTGTGAGATGGCTCGGTATGTAAATGTGTTTTTAGAGCATTAGTTCTTGGCAGAGGCAAAGTAAAAGTATCATCGTGTTCAACCCATGTGGACTGCAGTCTAGAGAACAGGCTAAAGGGTTTGTGTGAGGTCCAGATTGGACACTACATGCCGATCTGTTCTTGACATCCATGACAGTCGCTGATGCATTTCATTAGTACTTGTTTGAAAAGGACAGAGCAAGTGTAGCAAGGTCAAGGTCTGCCTTCGCAACACTTAACCACACAACGGGACAATAGTCTGTATTCTCTGTAATGAAACTTTAAACTTTTCTATCTATCTATCTATCTAGTTTATAAATTCCTTTTTGATTTCCATTTTGCATAAGTGATGTACTCAGTGTTGGGGGTAACGTTACAAAAATATATTACTTTTTTCAGTAACTAAGGAATATAACATTACTTACACAAAATATGGTACTATGTTAGTAATTACAATTTAAGTAACTCAAGTTACAGATGCATTTAAATGGTTTGTATTGAGTACAAAGAAAAAATGCCAAACTCCCCCAATGCGGCACCAAATCAAGTTGGACACTGGTGTATAAGATCTGCAGTTGCGCGTAGTTAACGTCGTCAAAACGAAACATGAGAGAATGTGGGAAAGCAAAGCAAAGAGAAATCTTTAACTGCACTTTTGCTCTGTGTCATTATTACTCAGTTTGTATTTTGTCAAAAGCAACTCAAAAGTAACTCAAAGTACCTCAAAGTAACTCAAAGTAGTGTAACTCAGCTACACTATATGTAACGCAAATATATTACATTTTTAAAGGTGTAACTATAGAATATAGTACAATTTTAAAAGTAACTTGCCCAACACTGAATGTAAGTTTAAATGTAGATGGGTGTCTTGCATAACATTTTGGCAAATCTTTTTCTCTATACACAACAACTTCAGCATTCAAACATTCAAACAGCAAATGAAACTCGTCACCAACAAAATTATCAATGCCTTTCTATCCAATGTTACCAGTTCTTAAATTACAAATGGCATGTCTGCAGGAGATATTCTCACAAAAGATACTTTTCTACTTTAAATACAGACTTAAATTCCACATAAACGTCACATTCCTCTCACCATTTCTGTATGAACTGGTCCTTTAGGGTTTATTCCACTCTGAGTGTAAGCCAGTTAACATTGGTGATTTCCTGAGATCTCCAAATAAAACCTTAACTTCATTACAAATGAACTAAACATGCATCTTCTCCGTTGTTTAAAGAAGTGTATCTTGGCGCCTGTAGAAAACAGAAGACAGATGCTTCCGTATTTGTTAGCCACGTCCTGGCACATAGCATAAACTCTGGGTTGGCACCTTCCCACTCCGGATCTGCGGTGGCACTTAAATAACAAGCCGAAGAGTGCCCTGTAGTTCAGCATCATGTCTCTACTACAGCCACAGCCGCGATGAAGCACCACTGAAGACATGAAGCAGAGGAAATCTACCCCTCTCACTCCCTGGAGCTCAGCCAAACCACAGCCGCTAATGACCCAGCCCCCAGAGCAACCGCTGCACAGCAACAAATAACAGAGCAGTCCCCACACCAGCCTGGATCTGTGTGCACACACTTCATTTCCAAAGGATTCTCATTAAAAAAACATCGTGGAGTCTTGGCACGGAATCAAAGTTGGCGGCTATAGACAATGTATGGAAAGCATGCAATTTATAAGAAGGCCTTGTAAAACGTGCAGTGTAGGTTAATCCTCCACCTAGATTCCCCTGACAAAGATCCTGGCACAAGATTTATGGGTACAATGTACATACAGTTTAGTTAAACAGTCTGTTATAAAGGCTCATTATCAAGGTTTTAATTTCAGAGATCAGAGAGAGGAATTAGAGAGAATAAAGGCACTTTTCTTCAACACTTTATATTAACTGTACCTTATTTAGCCTTGATAAATGATGAGTTAAAACTTAATTCATCATGAACAATTCATTACTTAAGTGTGACTAACACTCAATAACTACTTAACAATGAATAAATGAAGTATGTGAAGAACTATTCATCATGAGTTGGGCATAAACTGTAGTAGTTAAGTAGTTATTAAGTGTTACTTAAGTCACACTTAACTAATGAATTGTTCGTGATGAATTAAGTGTTAATTCATAATTTGTTATAAAGTGTAGTTATTATAACATGTTACCCACTTTTCGTGTATCAAACATTTTAAAAAGTTTTATTATATATATTTTATTATAGTTTTTATTATAAATTGTTTGAAAACAAAAGTGTTGAGAGCTCTGTAGTTTTGTCCCATGCAGTGACCCAAAGCCAACAAGCACAATGTGCTGGGACAAAGCTTTTAAAGATTTTTTAAACATGAATTAGCCCCATGGAACAAATGAAGGGTTTTTCTTGATTTCTCTCACAAGCTTTTACTCCAGGATCAATCATTTGACCAAAACTTCCTGAACATTTTGACTTCTTTGGAACATTAAGCATGTCTAAGCATTGGCCGTTCAAGATTGAAGACATATAGGACACACTTATGTTGGTCTATACTTAAAATCAATATTTATTCATTAATGTGCTCTTAAAGAGAAGGTGGTCCATAGACGCCAGGTAGCTACCCAGCCTCAGATGTGTTTGTTCAAGCTATTTCTATCCAACGATATGAGCCCTATGATCGACAAGTATTTTGATTGCTATTATATTGTGGATTTGTGTTTTAGAATCAAGATTCAGCTCACGGTGCACATTTTCAACATGGAGCATTAACAATTGAGCGAATCATTGCGCTGGTTGCCCCTTTTTGTGTGCACTGTTTACCAAAGGCCCACATGGACTTGACAGGGACTGGCTTTTACTTGCTTTAATAATGATGTTAATACGTCACCGTTACCCCAAAAGAGTGAAGTTAGACGATGACACGAGACAAATGTAGCGTATAAGCTTTAAGGCCGTAATGCTCTGTCGAGGAGCTGATCTATTGTAGCACACAGGCCAGAATAAAGCCTCAAAAACAGCCCGAACACGTGTGAAGATAAATCAGACCCTTCCATAAGACTATCAAAGGCTTGGTCTACTCCTCCGTCTAAACTTATTTATGGAGGAAAGTGGGAAAAGATGAATGTATATGTCTGCCAGTTTGGTCCAATGTGTGCAAGGTGCCTTTTTGAGTAGGAATTACGAAACATTATGGCGGCACGGCTGAACGGCTAACACAGTGAGATTTTTCTCCCATCAATCCTAAACATGCACAGTAGGCTAATCCTACAGCTCAAGTTCGGTGCTTCTGACCATAAACTTGGCTCAGTTTTGGGGAATAGATCCTGACGCTGAGGCACTTGCTTTCTGGTCAGAAAATAAGCTTGAGAACCAAAAATAATGTACTTTATGTAAAATGTTTTTTTTGTGAATGAATGAGCTGTAGTTAAGACGTGCATTATGGAACTTTTTCATGTGGAAAAAAAAAAGTACTTTCCAGTACGGTCGCTGGAGCGTTGTAGAGGCATGCTGACAAAAGGCTCAATTACGCACAAATATTACGGTTTTTTTCCGCATTAAAAAGTTCCATAATGCACCTTTAAATGCCATCAGCTGGATCGGGCTGATTGAGCTGAGGACGCGTCTTTTCACTCCTGTAGTCAAAATGCACAAGCTTCCAGTCTTTAAACACTGGCCACTCCTGAGGGGTCGAGTCAGGACTATCGGTGGGTACCGTCTTTAAATATTGGTACTTTAACGATACTTGGTTTACGATACCGATACCTGAACGATACTTTTTAAGGTACCTGTACTAAAATATCCATCATCTAGAACCAGAAAACAGAATAATAATGTTAATTTATTCCACCCCTCATGGAACCGCCACCTTCACGTGGTGGAGGGGTTTGAGCGCCCGAATGATCCTCGGGGCTCTGTTTTCTGGGGCTTCGTGCCCCTGGTAGGGTCTCCCATGGCAAACAGGTCCTAGGTGACGGGTCAGACAAAGAGCGGTTCAGAAGCCCCTTATGAGAGACCAACAGGCCCGGTTAGAACCATGAGGCCGTCCTTCTGTGGACCCACCACCTGCAGGAGGAGCCATAGAGGCTGGTGCAATGTGATTTGGGCAGCTCCAACAGCTGCCCCCATGACCCGGCAACGGACAAGTGGAAGAAAATGGATGGCTGGATGGATGGATGGATGGATGGAATTTATTCCATAAAGACTGTTAATTTTAAATGTGTTTCATTTATTTGAAACACATTTAAATAAAACAAATGTTTTTATTTGAAACAAATAAAACATTTGTTTCAAACGTTTTATTTGAAACACATTTCAAATAAACGAAATGTGTTTCATTTATGTGAAATGAAACACATTTATTCGGACCCAAGTGTTATTTTTTCTACACCAGTAGTACCTTAATCTTTTTCCCGATACCTATAGGATATCGTTTAACGGTACACAGCCCTAGTCAGGACTCCCATAACCCCACCTACAGTACCACACTTCTTGTTCACAGTTCACTAAAGAGAATAGTCTTTATTATGGGCTGTGGTGAAACTTTAAGTAATTTGGTCTCATTTACATTAAAGGTGCATTATGCAACTTTTTATGTGGAAAAAGTTATTTGTGGGTATTTGACCTTGGTAGTGACCCAGCGCCTGTATGAGTGTTCAGCATGGCGCCTTTACTTTCCATCACAGTGGTCTCTACAACACTCCAGAAACAGTAGTGAAAACCTTCAAAACAATTGTTTCTGGAGTTCCTAGAGACCTCTGTGATGGAAAGTAAAGCACCATGCTGACCACTCATACAGCCACTGGGTCACTACAAGGTCAAGTACGTACAAATATCAACTTTGTTTTCACATTAAAAGTTGCATAATGCACCTTTAACAAAGCCCTTTTAGTATGATTCATAAATCGTTCAGTCAGTCATTCGTTACAGTTGTTATTAGTAAAATAAGAGGTTGATTTCGACACATTTGCTTCATATCTACGGACACAGAATGGTTATGTTTATTGTTTCTCCTCTACCTTTGACTCTAACCGTACAAAGCCATAGCTGTTGGAAGCATCATCATAAGTGCTTTTGGATTCAGGGATGAGCTCTTTATCTGTTACTATCCCCGAATTAAACTCCAGAAAACAAACTCCCTTTTCCAAAACAGCCCTGTTGCACAAAGCGATGTGCGCAAACGGTTATTGCTTCACTATTGCTCACTCCCCCTACTTTTGCTCAACACTGATTTATGAATTAAACTAAAAGATAGCCACATGTGTCTTTTAGAGCACTGTAGAAACTAACACGTTTTAATTTGCTCCAGGTTTTGTGTGAGAAAAAGGCCCGAATGATTAAAAATATCCAGACTCTGAAGGAAATTAAACACATGTGTCTCCATTGGGGATACGAACAGGATATTTGTTCAGAATCGTTGATAGTCGTGAACACAAAGAGAAATCTTTCCAGGCAATTTGGAAATCAACAACAGTGAACCCTATAAAAAAGATGTTGGACTGCATTTGCAAAGAGAAAACTTTGCGGCCATGGATGTTGATAGTGAAGATGTAGTGGATATAAAACTGTCTGACGCTGTAATGCATTTGAATTAGTATCATAAAGAGATGTTTTCCCACACTTTAAATGGTGTACGCAAGAAGAAAAGCAGGGGAAATGTGTAAAGTTGGTGCGTATTTTATAACCGCTTAAATGGGTGTCTTCTGCTGCCAGCTAAACATGCTTGACATTTTTGCTATTTATTTAGTAAATAATGAGGTTTTAGAATAGCTTTTTTGGCATTTAATACTATATTGTGTGAGTGATAAATCCTACATCATATCAAACGTACAGGCAGGTTAATTGTTGCAGTTTTAATATTAAAGTGGACATGTTCTACATACACAACTAAGAATAGGCTTAAAAAGCTTTGATATTTTACGTTTTATTATTTGATAATATATCGCTGTAAGAATGACTGTAAATAGTAACAATGAAATGCAGGCGAAAGAGCTGGTGAAGATCTTGACTGGGGCTCCTCCTGCTGGCAGCTATAGGAATAATTTTCCTAAAAAATAACTACCTGGTTGGATACGGTGTGGTGAGCAGCTCCAGCAGTGCGTGATAAACGCACTTCGAGCACAGAGCGGCCCAGAATCGATAATGTTGGATTATAGGCTTTAAAGAGGGGGTATTATGCTTTTTCAATCACATAGCACCAGTCTATAGCATACTACAATGATGACGTAACCTTCTGTTGGTCTGTATATGCAGTAAATTAAAATAACTGCCTTGAATAAAATTGCTCTCTCAAAATGGCTGTACTGAACGTCTTGAAATAGGCCTCTGTCTCTTTAAGAAGCTTTCCGACACGCCCCCTTCAGCACACTGCTGTGGCATCTAAACAACACTACTGTGCGGGGAGGGGGCTCTGCTGAGCTGAGGAGCAGTGGTTGGTGGCTTGGCTGGTGACAAAAGGTCCAGAGGCGTCTCCAGGAGGTGGGGGCGTTCCTAGGAGGACTGAGGCATAGCTACACCTAAAATGGCTGCCGTCTAAGTTTTTACTGATTACTCAAAAATATGTGAATGAGCCAAGGCAACACTCCAGGCATGTGTTTAATGAGGGAATGACATAATAACATGATATAAAGCTTGAAAAAGTCGATTTTACATAATACCCCCTCTTTAAAAATGTGCAGGACAGTTTTTGAGGTTGAACAATGACGCGAGGCTCTGACACCGTAGAAGAAGAAACAGCTAAATTTACCAGCTTTGTCCGAGGATTAACTCTGTGAATGTCGTGAAATACTCCCCCAGGTCTGTCTTTAACAAAGGAACAACGTTAAAACTTGCAGAGAAAAATCAGGTCCAGGCACTCATCATTTGCAAAAGTAGATGGCTTTATTTATGGGCCAGAAACATTAAAAAGCACACCAACGCGTGTCGGCTTGCGCCTTCGTCAGGGTGTGTGTGGAGACAAACAGTAAACCAATTTATAATGTCTGACTGCAGGTGTGCACGTTAAAACTTGTTTTAAACCTCAACAAAGTCGATTTTGCATGGAACGTCCATTTTAAGGAGATGTCAACCCAACAAGCTTGATTTAGGTCAGATTCAACAACAGCCCTCTCTCCTCTCTCCTCCTTCAGATCCGGTCTTCTCTGACAGCTGTAAGATCGACACCCGGTTCCTGTCGCTGAATTACCTGGGGGATACGTGGACCCCCAGCCGTCCAAAGGCTGCGTGCTCTCGGGGCCCGACAGAGACAGTGAGGTGCACATCATCGAGCTGCAGGCCCCCAACTCCAGCAGGTGAGAGCACAGTGCTGTATAACGGTGCTGTAGAAGTTTGCTCCATTGTGGGTCACTCCCTTTCAAGCAGATCTGACTCCAGTGATAAAAAAAACAAACATCTAACATAAAGGCATATTGTTTCATTCTGAACCTAACAAGCTCTACATGGCTTGGCCGTTTACATTGGCCTGCCATGGAGACAGTTCACTCTGCGGTGTTCCTCTCAGACTAATATTTCAAAGCAGGATCTTAAAGTTCACTTGGCCCCGTAAACCGCTGATTATGTGCAGGCCAAAGACAATGTGATAGAAAGTGCTTAAGCTTATTGGAGCGATGTCTGGTCAGCACATGTCAAGCTTTTTCCTCAGAAAAGTATTCGTTTTTAATTAGCTGGCCAGACTTTTAACTCAGGCTGCGTCATTTTAGAGAAACACGCAGTTAGTAACCATGGCGCAGCAGTGACACAGTAGGTATTTGTTTATCGTAAGTTTATAGTTTCACTAAGTTTGACAATATAAATGTTTGGAACTTTCTTTGGCTCTCGTTGCTAAATCAAGGTTAAATCAGGAAAGACCAAGACTAAACTGAATAGACACATTTTAAACACATGGATGAAGAAATAATCAAGTGAATTGAAGCCTCAAACTGTTGTGTTTAACGCATTATTTACTGCATTTTGATATTAAAGCAGTACTAAGTAACTCTTGCCCCTAGAGGCCATAAGCGCAACTGCAGGTGTCTTAGCAAGTTACGATTTTTTAACTTATTAAATGTCTTGGAGAGTAAATACTACGCTGACAGAAAAGGTGAAGGGAGAGAGGGGTGTTGTACATCCAGTTATACAATGGAAATAATTTTTTTCACTCAAACTTGGTTGTAAATACTGTTTAAAGTGGCGCTAGCCCGCAGTTAGCTTTGCCCGTTAGCCTGTTAGCTTCTTCTCCGTGATTCTATTAGTGTGTATTGGTTGCTCCGCCCCGGTGGCAGTCAAGTTGCAAGCATGGTTTTCTGGCCAGAGACACCAGGGGGAGATGAAAGACCCCCCAATCATCCCATTAACACTTGTCTTACCCCCAGAGGGACACGCGGTTGTTGTGTCTCTAGGCAAGACAGTCAGTCAGCCCCTGGGCAGCTGTGTCTACAAAAGTACAATATCATCTCTAAATCATTGAGAGTTGAATTAATGCAATGGACAGAGTTTTTCTCGAAATGACAGAATAAATCCAAGCCATCATTACTCTCTACTTTATGAAGCGATAAACCTCTTTGAACTCGTGGTTGACAGTAGGTGGTCAAAGCGCTCGTCCACAGACCCGAAGGTCAGTGGTTTGAATTCCCGAGTTCTGACTTGTGCAGGCTGAAGTTGTGTCCCTGGGCAAAACACTTCATCGAACACTCCTGTGTGGATGTTGCGTGTGAAAGGTTGACGTTGGTCAGAGAGGCCGATGTGGGAGATTGGCAGCCTTGCTTTTAATTTGTGGCTTCATACATAGCTTACCACCACCAAGTATGGAGTGAATAATGACAACTGTGTTATGCTTTGAGCCAGTATTATTATTATTATTATTATTATTATTGGCACCACTGCTCATCTTCATCTTTTCTTAGCATCGAAATTGATAAGTGGAGCTGTTGTCTGTGTGGATCACCATAATCTTGTTTCTAATCTTGTTTCCTATGTCCCTCTCTCTGCAGTGCGTTCCAGGTGGATGTGATTGTGGATCTTCAGCCTCTGGAGGATGACGCCCCTCTGCACCGGGACGTGGTACTCGTCCTCAAATGCGCCAAAGCCGTCAACTGGGTCGTCAAGGCCCACAGAGTCGTCGGCAAACTCGAGGTGCTGGTAAGTTGAAGAACAGTCGGAGACCTATGTTGCTGTTGTGAAGCAGTGCCTCGGATTAGACCTGCGCAGGTTCTGTGTCACACCCACAAACGGGATGAAGGAGATAGAGTTTATTTGTCTAAGGAGTTAAGTCTGCTGACTGCCGGAAATGGAAAAGCCTCTGAATGTATGTGGCTGCGTCAACGGAAAAGAAAGTGAAATGCGTGCTTTCAAATTTCTTAATCAACAGACAAGTATAATGAGCTACATGTCCATCTTTACACCTCTTGGTTTTGACCATATTTTCACCTAGGGCTGTGCAATTAATCTAAATTCAATTATGATTTCGATTATTACGCTAGACAATTACAAAAATGGCATAATTGAGAAAAAACAATTGTATGGATGCCCTTCCTCTTGTCTATTTAAAGCGGGGAAAGTCCGTCCTGCGCGGTTTTTGTGAGTGCGGCTTGTGAGTTCATCTGTAGCAGCGCAGATGAACTGTTGTGTTTGTCTCGGAAATAATAATATAATAATAATATTATTTTTTATTCGTAGCTCTTCATTTCATTTTTCATTTTTTTTATTTATTTCATTCAAAAGTGACATCATACAATCACAACAAAACCGCCAAGCCAATACAGTATGAATGAAACGGAGCAAAGGAGAAGAACATGTCTTATAATATCTGCCCCTTTTGTTACTTCACACTTTACATTTCATATTGTCATGAATGTTTACAAATGGTCAAAAAGAAACAAACCATGGTATTCATGTTTGTTCAAATCAAATATCCCACATTATTCATGTCCAATTACTTCATACTTCTTTAACATTCACTTCTTTCTGAAGTTTATTCCATAAACTAATTCCTGTCACTGTAACAGTGCGTTCCATTGCTTTAGAATTGAGATAACACTTCTGATAAGTGCTCACCTTTTGCTGAAAGGAGAACCGAAGTTTAGAAGCCTCTATATCATTTGCCCAGGGCTGGTTGTTGCAGAAAAGTGTAAACTCTACTTCAGGAGTAGATATCACAAACACAGCTCAAAGCAAACTCGCATTATTTCATGCCACTGGAATGATTGTTTCTGTTCCCTTCGCATTTCACGTGCTACTGGCACATGCTTTGGTCCGACATAAACAAACAACGCTGTGTGATGATGTCATCAGGCCGCGCACTTGGTTTGCTTGGGCAGGTGTGAGGGTTGGCCAGCAGGGAGCAGGTGAGCCAGAGATGTCTCTAATAGAGGATTAGTTTAGAAAATGTAGCATTTTTAATATAATTTTGACTTTTTTTTAAACTGTCCAAAGAAAATATTTTGCATACTTTTTATAATAAAAAGAAAACACTTTTTTTTAAAGGCAACAAATAATCAGTTGAATAATCCTGATTTCAATTATTACTAAAATAATCATGATCGAGATGCACTTTTTTGTGAGCCACTTAAAGCGCTGTCTGTCTTTGTATGAGTTGGTATAAGCGCGCCTCTTCGTCGGCGTGTAGCGCTGACTCTCCAGGCCTCTGCGGTGTTTGTGCAGCTGTGGTCACTGCTCCACTCAGACTGATGTCAGGACAGCTCTGAACGTGACACTAAGAGCAGCAGATCGGGTTCTGTTTACGTTTTTAAAAGTGCATTTAACGCACTACTACTGCCCGTTTTTCCAGTTGTTCAACGGCCGGGCCAAAACCAACACAGCTACCATTCTGAGATTTTCATTACATAAGTCAAAGTGGACCAGTTCTTTAGACTGACGTCAGCGTTTCATTCTGGTCTAAAGTCAGTCCTTATTGTCCATGGGTTTCAAGTGATGTACTGTCACCATAGAAACAAACAATTATTTTATTTAATGATTAATGAATGGTCAAAAGTTCCCAAATTGGCATTCATAACAGGACAAGGTAATGTGACTGAAACCCATTGAAAACATAGAAATACCGTTAGTTATCTGAGCCTGTTCATAAAAAGCTGTACTTCTGTTAGCCATCGACTTTGCGGACCTGTTTGAATTTAGCCCGCTATCACCATACAAATGGCGATAGCAGGTTTAGTGAAGAGTTTAGTGGTGCTAGGCTAGTGCTAGGCTAGTACTAGGCTAGCGCATGTCTATGGTAACTAGTAGCTTGCTTTAAAAATCTCTTCAAAATCATTGGGTAGTCCTCCAAAAGTTGCCATATCTGATTTGTAGACAGCTCCTTTGTCAATTCCACGTGTAGTAATGCCGCCCGCAGGTAAACCAACTACTGTAGATCTGGTAACCTAGCAGATCACTTCGCCGCTGCGTAGCTTACAACCAGGAAGCTGATGCTGCTCAAATATAAGTTATTTTAAATGCAAAATGGTTATGTTTTAAAAATGATTCAGTCAACACAGACATTTATATCGGTAGTCTGGTGTTATAAGTGATTTGCCTCAGGTGCACTGTGCTTGGGTCAGACTGTTTTTAATGGAGGCTACTAGTTACCATAGACATGCACTAGCCTAGCACTAGCCTAGCACCACTAAACTCTTCAAATATAAAGACTGCATGAATTAAAAATCTCCAGAAATCAGTAACACTCTGGATAACTAGGAAATGAGGCCCTATGTCAAAAATCCTGAACTATCCCTTTAAGAGGTTAACAACTTCTATCAAATCACCACTTTTCCACCTCTATTAGGCTGAAGAAGTTCTCCCAATCTATACATAAGTAAAAGACCAGCTCCTTCAAAACAATGTTACTCCATTCATAAAATATAAATATCAATGAATTCATAAAAATCTAAACAAATGACAAATGTAAACCTTGAGGATAACATTTATCCGATGCAATTACGACCGTAGCTAGTTTTACCGCTACACCATCCGACACAAACTGGCCTTCGGCGTTTGAGATTTATTAAGCACTTTTTGAGCTTCTGAGTCACCAATTTTTACGATGATCTGTGCTCAACAAAAGACGGTCTGTGTGTTGGGGCATTATTCCAGCCTCGTGTGCAGTCTTGCCTTTCCTGTTCAAATTGTGAATCACGTCGCTGAGGCAAGAGGCAAGTCATAGCTCGAGAAAAGGGGTTTAGTTTCCTTCAAATATTCAGGTCCAACTGTGCTCCGTGCGCAGGAAATAAAAGTTTGTTCACACAGAAATTCCCCACCCGTGCGCGAAGTCTGAGGAGAGTCTGGCCCTTGACACGGCAAGCCATCAGTCTTTACAAAGGCTATCGCATCGCACAGATAGTTGACACTTTCCCAAATGTTATTGCACAACTCAGGCTGCTCATTCAGTAGTGGAAGTTATCAAGAGCTCAGTATTGGTGTATTGAAATACTGATATTTGCAAATAGGGTTGTGTGAGAATTGAGAACACATAATATACAGTACAACGGCAAGTTATTGTTTTTACCAACGTAATCTGAATTTGCTTTTAGTTCAATTTTAGTCTTGTTTTGGTACTGATAAAGTACCCAAATCTAAAAGCTCCTCGACTGGAGAGCTTACAGCTTATAGGCCAATCTAATGCCTCATTTGAAAACTAAGACCTACAAAACTTATCTAAGCTTTTTCCTTGTTTTTGTTATCACGTTTTAGTCCTTTTTGACACATTTTCATTTTTTTGGTCACATTTGTTTTTGTCATGGTTTTTTGTCGCATCTTGTAGTGTTTTGGCCGTTTTTGTTTATTTAGTGTAATGTAACTGATCAAGCCACAGAAATGTGACCAAAACATGTTAAAGGGGGGTATTATGTAAAATCGACTTTTTCAAGCTTTATATCATGTTATTATGTCATTCCCTCATTAAACACATGCCTGGAGTGTTGCCTTGGCTCATTCACATATTTTTGAGTAATCAGTAAAAACTTAGACGGCAGCCATTTTAGGTGTAGCTATGCCTCAGTCCTCCTAGGAACGCCCCCACCTCCTGGAGACGCCTCTGGACCTTTTGTCACCAGCCAAGCCACCAACCACTGCTCCTCAGCTCAGCAGAGCCCCCTCCCCGCACAGTAGTGTTGTTTAGATGCCACAGCAGTGTGCTGAAGGGTGCGTGTCGGAAAGCTTCTTAAAGAGACAGAGGCCTATTTCAAGACGTTCAGTACAGCCATTTTGAGAGAGCAATTTTATTCAAGGCAGTTATTTTAATTTACTGCATATACAGACCAACAGAAGGTTACGTCATCATTGTAGTATGCTATAGACTGGTGCTATGTGATTGTAAAAAGCATAATACCCCCTCTTTAAAAAAAGCAACAAAAACACAACCAAAAATGACAATCATAACAAGGAAGAAGCTTAGATGAGTTTTGTGGGTCTTAGCTTTCAAATGAGGCATCACTCTGGCCTATTGGCTGTGGCGAAAATGTGCTCGGTTCAGGCGGGAGTTATGAAGTTAAATGAATTGTGCCAAAATTAGGGCCTTGAATGTCATTAAAAAGGACAACATTAAAATTCTTGGAGGATAATGACTTAACTATTTTTATGCCTAAGTTCAGCGAAAGAACAAAAGTGATGGTCCACAAAACATTTAACTGCAGTTTTGAATGAAAATGTACACACTTTTTGGCTAAAATGTTACCCTTTGTATCCAAAAACAGCCATGATTTGACTTCTACTGACTTAGATTATTCTGAAGTGAAGCTAAATTATTGGAGATTGGAAAGTTTTGATAATTTATTTAACCTCTTAACCCCCATTTGAACCGAGCACATTTTCTCCAGTTTGGCTTTACCCAAATCTGAAAGCTCCTTGAAAAAAGTGTCAAAATAGCAAGGCAAGGCAAGTTTATTTGTAGAGCACAATTCATACACAAGGCAATTCAAAGTGCTTCACAGTTGCATAAAATTACAAGAAAACAGATAAAAATCAATCAATAAAACATCAACATAAAGTCAGTTACAGCAAAAGGCAAGAGTGCAGATAAAATACTTTCAGTTTTCATATGCACGGGTAAAAAGAGCTGTTTTCAGCCTGGATTTGAACATTGTCAGAGTTGAGGCCTGTCTCACATCCTCATGAAGACTGTTCCAGATTTTAGCTGCATGAAACTGAAACGCAGCCTCACCGTGTTTATTATTGACTCTGGGAACCACCAGGAGACCCCTCCCTGAAGTTCTCAGGGCCCGAGATGGTTCATACGGCTCTAACATGTCAGAGATGTACTTTGGTGCTAAACCATGAAAAGACTTGTACACAAGCAGCGCTGTTTTAAATTCTATTCTCTGAGTGACAGGAAGCCAGTGCAGAGACCGGAGCAGTGGACTAATGTGGTCGTATTTCCTGGTTCTTGTCAGGACTGGAGCAGCAGCGTTCTGGATGTACTGCAGCTCTAACAGCTCGTTTAGAAAGGCCAGTGAGCAGCCGTTACAGTAGTCTAACCTGCTGGAGACAAATGCATGGATGAGTCTCTCTAAGTCTGGTTTTGACACTATTCCTCTGATCTTAGCAATGTTCTTCAGATGGTAAAAAGCTGATGATGTTATTGCTTTGATGTGGCTGTTTAAGTTCAGGTCTGAGTCCATGATTACTCCCAGATTTCTAACCTGATTTTTTGGTTTTAGAGCGAGAGACTCAAGGTGACTGATAACACTTTGTCTTTGTGTCTGTGGGCCAAAGACAATGATCTCAGTTTTGTCTGAGTTTAGTTGGAGAAAGTTGTTTTGCATCCACAAACTGATCTGTTCGATGCAGTGACAGAGTGTATCTACAGGCCCATGTTCACCTGCCGTCAGTGACACATAGCAACAAATTAGACGAAAACGAGGATGAAAATGCAACAAAAGAGCGACGGAAAAGGGACAAAAATGTGATGAAAAAGAGTAAGAGAAAATTTACCAAAGTGCAACAAAAGAAATCCACAAAAGAGCAACAGAAAAGTGACATAAAAAGCGACAACAGCCCAGAGTCTCCACTACCCTAGTTTACTTATATATTGTAGCCGCATCAACAGAAGAACAATAGTAGAAAAGGTCATCAGCCAGCCCTTTTAGGAATAATTGTAAATAATAGATTCTTTAAACCAGTGCTAAATGATTCTCTTTCCCCTCACAGGCGTCTGACACAGTAAGCATTGGCTCCGGGACTGAGAGGTTGATGCAAGTGACTAAACATCCGAAGCAGCCTCTCCCACTGGGCTCCCAAAACCTGATCAAATGGGCCGAGGAGCACGGCTACAGCCCGGTCACCTCCTACACAAGCACGGCTGTGGCCAACCACTTCAACCTCAGGCTCCGCGAACCAGGTAACTCAATCAGCCGCTACGACTGTGGACACCAGAGCATGTGTTCTCTCCGTTATGTGCGCTATAATTAAAGCCATCATAATGGGATTTTAAGCACCGCACTCTGTCAGGTTACAGTGAGACGTTCAACATGAGGCTGGATCGACTCGATAGCTCGACTCAAAAGGGGTCTGTGATTATTTCATCTTGAGGCGCTGGCTTTATTCCCATATCGGGCTAAAGCGCAGCATGTTTAATGTGAAGAGGCAGCAAAAAGACCACCATCGGTTCGAAACAATGCAATCCTGCTTTGAGCCCGGTCGTGAGAGTCGCTCCTCTGTTGAGTTTTGGACTAAGCTGCACACGAGGAGAATCCAGGGCAATAAACAGTTAATAACTAGTTATTTGCGCTCATTATTAGAAGTCGAGCAGAAGCTTTCTGGACGAGTTGTAGCCGGGCAAATGATGTCAGATTCAGCCCAACATACCCTGCATTGCAATTGTCTTAAGTGACTAGTGATTAAAGCTTTAACTAAGATCCCAAAGGGCTGCCAGGAAAGAACGGGTTAGTTTTTCTTCATACCACAAGTAAATGTGTGCTTAATCAACTTGTGACTAAACTTGGGTAAAATCACCCCCCGGAAAAAGTGTTTCTGGTGCTAGTAGAGATGCATTTTCGATATAAAGTTCACAATTTGATTAAATTCAATACATTTAAAATGCTGAACAAGAAATAAGTGTAATTTTTTATTTTATTTTATTTCCTCTGTACTATTAAAGCACGTCCACAATCTTCCATCGATTCATATTGAACATACAGTATTTGCGTATTGAATTGAAGAGGGTGTATTAAACCATTCAATATAATGTTGAGAATTGCATCCCTGCTAACTGCCCAAGCAGGCCGGGGTCTCAAACAAAAGTATTAGTTTTAATTCACGTTTTCTCCGTCTGTATCATTTCAGACATAGTTGACCCTATGGAGAGCATGTTCTTTCCGGAGCTGTCCATCCGCCATGACTCCGGTCCTTACCACGAGCCCCGTTCTGCTCCGCGCCGTTCTGAGCTGCCCTTCCCCTTCGCCCTGCCGCCTCCCCGCCTTCCTCCATCGACCTGCCATACCTGCGCCCCTCCCGGGACGGCCGGTTCTGGGGCAGTGAGGGACCCGAGGAGGTGCAGGGGGTGCTCAACGTGGGGCTGACAGTGCAATGTGAGGAAGCCAGGATGGTGATCAGCATCGACAAAGAGAGCCTTAAAGTGAGTTCAATGCATTCATTCTGTTAGGGCAGCCATTCCCAAAGTCCGGGACGCCGCGGACCCTTATCGATCCGAAAATCTCTCGGGGCCCCCCATAATAATATATTTGCAAAATGTGTATTATTTTGCAGAAAAGATAACATACAAAGCAATATTTAGCCATGATTGTAGGCTAAATACTGGTTTAAAGTAGTATAATGTAGCAGAGAAATTTTCTTTTCCTTTAAAAAAATTAATATTTTTTCCATGCACTTGTTTTGTAGACAAGCTTTGGGGGCCCCCCTGCAGGTCCTCTGAGGCCCCCAGGGGGCCCCGGACCCCACTTTGGGAAGCACTGTGTTAGGGTTCTTAGGGACACTGTGATGTGATCACAATTACCACTGACAGCATACTCAACCCTGAGTTTTCTCAGGGTTTCTACAGTCAAATTGGTTGAGATTAAGTACACAGATAGTGGACATGATGAGGACTAATAATCCAGTGAGAGTTTTGTGTCATCTCAAAAGAAATGACACTATTTTTTCCCCCAAAAGTAACATATATGACATTTTGAAAAATGTTTACAGTGACAGTTGTAGGCATTTTGTCCTTCCATTTTTCTCAGGATCACACACATCTTTATCACAAATTGATGAAGATTCTTGTTGTGGCCATTATGAGGATTTATAATCCAGTGAGAGTTTTGTGTCAAAATCAATCGTAGTATACATGGCACTGTGGATTACCACAACTTCATCTGCTAAAGTGAACGCTTAATGAATTGTAGAATACTGAACTCGCTGCTTTTATCATAGTCCATCCTTCTTATGAGTGTATTTTGTACATTATTGATTATTAATCTTTTTGCACCGTTTTAATTCTTTTTTTATATATATAGTGTTTTATTATCCTTTTGCCCTTGTTATTTCGTAATGTATATTGATACAAGACAACAACGAGACGACTTGTACAGTATCAGTAATCGCAAAAGAGTTAACCCCTAACTACTTTTGTAACATTTTCATATGATCAATATATGCTGATATGATGCCTGCCGATTTGCTCGTCCAGTGTTTTTATGCAGTGTCTCCACATAAAAACATGCATAAAAGTTAAGGAAAAAAAGCAAGTGCTAAACTTAAATGTATCCAAATGAGTGACTATATTATCGCTTCCATTTCTTTTGTTACTTTACTCAGGCAAGCATGTTTTAAATATTGTAAACACGTTATCTGAAACCTTTTGCAATACCGATAAATAAAACTTTGCTGATGTGAGTATGACGCAAATGAGAGAGAAATTTCACAACATTTTGGTGTATTAGCCCACATCACAGACTGGAAACTGGCACCGGCTGTAATTAGAATAGGCTGGAGCGGTAGACCACCTTACGGGGCTTGTTTATGCCTGGGAACACACTGCGCCTCTCTCCCCTTTAACAATTCTCCAAATGAGTTAATAAAATTCACCGTTTGATCTATATTCAATTTAGCCGCTCTCTTTCTCAGGCAAATGGCTTCCCCAACGCCAGCCTCACGCTTCAAGACCCAGAATGCAAAGCGACAGTGAATGCGACGCACTACAGGCTGGAGACTCCTCTGGATGGATGTCTGACTACAGTGTATCCATTGCTGGGCAGCTCCACAGCATTGCACATCAACTCGGTGAGTGTGGTACATGGCTGACATGCTTTAAATGGGATTTAGAGACATAATGAGCTCTAATGTTTGAATTTCCTGTGATATTCAATTTCATGGCGACATCCGAGGCTCTGAAACTGTTTATACTCTTGACAAAAACAAAAACTATAAAACAAGTAAAATCCCAAGTAAAAAGACTGGGTTAGGCTAAAGATGGCAAATAGAACTGGTGACAAAGGACAGCCCTGACGCAGTCCAACATATTAATTCATGCATTTGCTAGTTGCTTTCACATTGGCAGATTAGCCTGTGGGGGCCAGAGGAAAGGCACAGGTCACCCCTAGAATCTCATTGCCCATCCCAAGCACAACTGTAGCCTGGCCAGAATGTACACACTTTTCACTTTCTTTACAAAGATAATATGTAGTCTGGGATCAGGGATGATTTATTTAAATTCCCGTCGGGCATACTAACCAATCAGAAAAAACGGATATGATGCAGGCGGCATGCAGCATATTTTGCAAACAAGGAAGTTAATACAGTAGTATGATGATAATAATGACATCGGCCAGAAGAGCGGAGACAAATGTGAGCGATCTACGTTGTTTTTGCCACAAAAACTGAAGGATACAAGGAGTCATTAGCAATTAGCATCTTAGGAGAAATCAACACAAATGTGCAACAGATGAAGCATCAACATCTACGCAGATACATTCTTGTTAAGACATTTAAGAACATATTTTGGTTAATTGATGATCAATTATGGTTAATGGCTTTAAAGCAGAAGTGAGTAACTTATGCCCCTAGAGGCCATAAGCGCCACTGCAGGTTTCGAAGCATGTTGCGTTTTTTTACCCATTAATTGTCTGTGAGAGTAAATACTACGCTGACAGAACAGACAACAGGAGAGAGGGATCTTGTACAATGTGCCACAACCCAATTACACAATGGAGATATTTTTTGTCACTCAAACTTGACTGTAAATTATTGCTAAAGTGGTGCTAGCCCACAGTTAGCTTTGCCCGTTAGCCTGTTAGCTTCTTCGTCGTTTAGTTTATTGGTTTAGTTGGTAGGGACAGTGCATGTTAACGAACAAGCCACAACGGATTGTAGTCTTGGGCTAATTTCATGATTCCATTAGTGATTCCATTAGTGTGTATTGGGTCTCCGGCTTGGTGCCGGGAAAGTTGCAAATGTTGTTTTCTGGCCAGAGACACCAGGGGGAGATGAAAGTCCCCCAATCATCTCATTAACACTTGTATTACCCCCAGAGGGACTACGAAAAAGGATCTGCTTTAAATAGTAAAATCGTAAGCAGTAAGACCCTCTTTACATTTTTACTGTTGCTTCATTTTTGGATCCGGCACGCAGCTTTAGCTTCTTTAGATGTGCGTTTTAATTTCTACTAAGCTTGATAATTGACCTTTCTTTGGATAGCAACTGGCTGTTTGAAAATGTTTACGTCTGATCATAGATAGATCTCAGCACCTGATAGGATAATCCGTTTTGACAGTTTGAATGTTTTGACAGAGTGTGAATCCCTGCCTGTCTTTGGACCAAAACTGTATCAGATCTTTGCACAACAGACTATTCCATTGCTTTCAAAACGGTAACATTATACTGTGCAGCCCTTGTATGTGGTTAACCTCAACTGTAAGACGTTTTCGATTGCCTTATCCACTAAAATGTTTCTCGTAACAGTTTGGTGGGATCTTAAATTGAATTGACATCTCCACTTAACCTCATTATTGTGGAATTTTCTGCGTCTTTGTTCGAACAGGCAGAGATGAATCACTTCCTCGCTGCACTGTTGTAATCCCGTTCATGGGGAAACAACACACTGTCTGTTTCAGAGCGAGGCCCGTGTCCAAGGTTAGCTTTTGTGCAAACGCTTAGACCCAAAGAAAGTCCGACCTCAGGCCAAAAATATTTATTTCCACAAGGGATGCAACAGTAATGACAATATTAGGGTGAATGACAAGACTCTCTCACTTATCCTCCTGACTACCAGGAGAAAAAAATTGTCTAATCATCTTTTTTTTTAAATTCCCCATTCTTTGAAAGGTAAATGAAATACTGAAAACATTTTTTATTTTTTTAAGTTTTTATTTTTAAGATATCATGTGTCCACTACAGTGGACATCGGAACGCCATACATGTGAAACGGAACCTTGATGGCAACTAGTCAGCCCCAAAGGAAATACAAACCACACAGTGATGGAGCTGGTCAGAATGCTCTCTATAGTCCCTCCTGTAGAAGAGCCACACAGTGATGGAGCTGGTCAGGATGCTCTCTATAGTCCCTCTGTAGAAGAACCACACAGTGATGGAGCTGGTCAGGATGCTCTCTATAGTCCCTCTGTAGAAGACCACACAGTGATGGAGCTGGTCAGGATGCTCTCTATAGTCCCTCTGTAGAAGAACCACACAGTGATGGAGCTGGTCAGGATGCTCTCTATAGTCCCTCTGTAGAAGAACCACACAGTGATGGAGCTGGTCAGGATGCTCTCTATAGTCCCTCTGTAGAAGAACCACACAGTGATGGAGCTGGTAGGATGCTCTCTATAGTCCCTCTGTAGAAGAACCACACAGTGATGGAGCTGGTCAGGATGCTCTCTATAGTCCCTCTGTAGAAGAGCCACACAGTGATGGAGCTGGTCAGGATGCTCTCTATAGTCCCTCCTGTAGAAGAGCCACACAGTGATGGAGCTGGTCAGGATGCTCTCTATAGTCCCTCCTGTAGAAGAGCCACACAGTGATGGAGCTGGTCAGGATGCTCTCTATAGTCCCTCTGTAGAAGAACCACACAGTGATGGAGCTGGTCAGAATGCTCTCTATAGTCCCTCTGTAGAAGAACCACACAGTGATGGAGCTGGTCAGGATGCTCTCTATAGTCCCTCTGTAGAAGAACCACACAGTGATGGAGCTGGTCAGGATGCTCTCTATAGTCCCTCTGTAGAAGAACCACACAGTGATGGAGCTGGTCAGAATGCTCTCTATAGTCCCTCCTGTAGAAGAGCCACACAGTGATGGAGCTGGTCAGGAATGCTCTCTATAGTCCCTCTGTAGAAGAACCACACAGTGATGGAGCTGGTCAGAATGCTCTCTATAGTCCCTCTGTAGAAGAACCACACAGTGATGGAGCTGGTCAGATGCTCTCTATAGTCCCTCTGTAGAAGAGCCACACAGTGATGGAGCTGGTCAGGATGCTCTCTATAGTCCCTCTGTAGAAGAACCACACAGTGATGGAGCTGGTCAGGAATGCTCTCTATAGTCCCTCTGTAGAAGAACCACACAGTGATGGAGCTGGTCAGGATGCTCTCTATAGTCCCTCTGTAGAAGAGCCACACAGTGATGGAGCTGGTCAGGATGCTCTCTATAGTCCCTCTGTAGAAGAACCACACAGTGATGGAGCTGGTCAGGATGCTCTCTATAGTCCCTCTGTAGAAGAACCACACAGTGATGGAGCTGGTCAGGATGCTCTCTATAGTCCCTCTGTAGAAGAGCCACACAGTGATGGAGCTGGTCAGGATGCTCTCTATAGTCCCTCTGTAGAAGAACCACACAGTGATGGAGCTGGTCAGGATGCTCTCTATAGTCCCTCTGTAGAAGACCACACTGATGGAGCTGGTAGGATGCTCTCTATAGTCCCTCTGTAGAAGAGCCACACAGTGATGGAGCTGGTCAGGATGCTCTCTATAGTCCCTCTGTAGAAGAACCACACAGTGATGGAGCTGGTCAGGATGCTCTCTATAGTCCCTCTGTAGAAGAACCACACAGTGATGGAGCTGGTCAGGATGCTCTCTATAGTCCCTCTGTAGAAGAACCACACAGTGATGGAGCTCAGGATGCTCTCTATAGTCCCTCTGTAGAAGAACCACACAGTGATGGAGCTGGTCAGGATGCTCTCTATAGTCCCTCTGTAGAAGAACCACACAGTGATGGAGCTGGTCAGGATGCTCTCTATAGTCCTCTGTAGAAGAACCACACAGTGATGGAGCTGGTCAGGATGCTCTCTATAGTCCCTCTGTAGAAGTTGCACATAACGGAGGCTGGGACTCTGGCTCTTCTTAACTTGCGGAGAAAGTAGAGACGCTGATTACTTTTCTTGACCAGTGATGTAGTGTGCATGGTCCAGGAGAGGTTCTCTGTGATGCTCACACCCAGGAGCTTAGTGCTGGTCACCCTCTCCACTGCAGCACCGTTGATTGTTAGAGGAGCATGCTGGACCCGTGCTCTTCAAAAGTCCACAACAATCTCTTTTGTCTTCTCCACATTTAGAGAGAGATTGTTCTGTGTGCACCACATCTTCATCAGACAACTCAATATCTGAGTTTACATCAACAATTCGCAGTAAAATTCTCTCTGCTTCTGAGAATGACTCCCTTTCTTTCATTTAAAAAAAAACAGAACAAATTGGAGGAAATAACTACATATGTCCACTACAGAGGACATTTTTTAAATACTTAAATACTATACTAAAATAGACCTAAAATAATTTAGAAAATGCTTTGATGTGTTCTTAAGAGACTTATATAAAATAAGCCAACAACATTTTAAGCCAAAATTTGTTCAATAAAATGTATTATGCACTTACTTTTCCTCTTCCCGTAAAATGTGCTTGCAGAGACGGACGCCATTTTCCTGAATGAGGAAGTAAAAAACCCAAAGCCCCACCCCTTCATATTTGGTATCATTGAAAAGCCCTAAATGTCCTCTGTAGATACCAAAGGGAGTTAATGCAGTAGTATGGAGTGGGTAAGAGATATTCAGGTTTACAAATGTCCTCCACAGAGGACAAATTTGAACTACTGGTAGTCAGGAGGATATCTAAGGTTTTATTCATATAAAGTTATTGTTTCAGTGGGATGGAAGAACTGCAGAAACCTTTTTTGTTTAAGACGTAATATAACAATAAATGCATCGTAACATTGATAGATATAAATTCTCCAACACCCTGTACTGAACCTCCTCATGAGAACAAAATCAATCTCATATCATGTTTTGAACTGCTCTGTGCTGAAGTTATGGACTTTTTGACGTTATTGGGTATCTGTGTCAGTTTTCTCAAAGCCCTTCATTTCCTCTGAGATTTTAATGACCTCTTTGGTTTAGATAATCTTTTTCATGTTTTTCTTGGAGTCCCTGAAGTCATAGGACACTCTCATACAGCATTTTAACCCAATTTATTGGTTACACATTTTCCTCAATATGAGTTTGCTGCAAAAAGAGACAGTAAAAAAAGATTTGCTTTGAACTAGTGCACAGAAGAATTTAACACATCATCTAGGGGAAAAACAATAGACAACAGTGATGCAAATAGTTGAGCGCGTAGCCAGAGGGTTAGCTGTTCAAACCCTGCAGTGCATTGTGTCCTCGGGCAAGACACTTTACCCGCCTTCCCTCCAGTGTCTGTGTACACTGGTGTATGAATGAGAGTGTGAGTGGGTGAGTGGTTCCTTGCTGTAAAGTGCTTTGAGTACCTAATGTAGGTGGGAAAGCGCTATAGAAAATGTATAATTTTCCACGAGACCATGATATAATGGTGTTTCTTCTTCCTGTTTTTGTGCAAACTACACCAATGTGTATAATTGTAACCCAGTGTGTTATTCAATATGTTGCTTTACATTCATCCCCTTTTCTCCCCAAAAAAACATATTGGATTTAATATTATTATGAACAGCTTGAATTAAGTCTAAATGTTAGTGATTATTTAGATTTCAGTTTGTTCTGGTCTGTTCTAGATTTCTTTTGTTTGCCTCTCTGGCCTCCAAACAGTTCAATGCAATCAGAATCAGAATCATTGAATTTATTTGTTTTACTCTTCTGTGAGTCCCTCTGCTGAAGTCATGGGATCGTTCTTCTCTTCTCCATCCAACTTATCACTTACACGTTGCTTGGAAGATCTCAAAACTTTGGCTCCTCAAATGCGGCTAATTCATCAACGCTTTGTGAAGCCGTCCAACTTCTTATGTCTCGAGTTTTGATCTTGCTCTGAGTTCTGCCTCTCTATGTCCCACAGGTTATGGTTAGTCACGCCGAGTCCAAGGACGGCAGCGGCGGACCCTCGGACTACATCCCCGATATCGACCCTGAGGATGTGCCGTTCCCTATAGGGGCCGTCCCGGAGCACGCGGAGCCCCCTGCTGTCATTAATGTGAGGGAGGAGCGGAGTGAGAGGGGTGGGGAGGAGGGGTAAAGCGAAGGGGTGGAAAAGTCAACCCCTATATTTTATGCACGTACTGTTGGATGAGGACTGCGTTTCCCACAGTCCCTCGGTGCTGGTAAAGCGTCTCCTGGCTTCAGCAGTTTTCCCTTTTTCAGTGCGGGATTCTGATTTATTGTGGGACAGCTCACATAACCTGTACAACCAGACCCCAGTCAATGTTTACCGCGGCAAAGGGGGTCTTCCAGAGCACCTCCTGTTCTCATAACATAATCACCTCGTCCTGTCCATCACCGTGCGTCTCACATGGACAGTGTTTTGTGCAGCGCTTGCTTCTCAGATGCATTGTATTCCTGGTTTAGTCTTGATTTTTTCCTAAAGAGGGGGTATTATGCTTTTTTCAATCACATAGCACCAGTCTATAGCATACTACAATGATGACGTAACCTTCTGTTGGTCTGTATATGCAGTAAATTAAAATAACTGCCTTGAATAAAATTGCTTTCTCAAAATGGCTGTACTGAACGTCTTGAAATAGGCCTCTGTCTCTTTAAGAAGCTTTCCGACACGCCCCCTTCAGCACACTGCTGTGGCATCTAAACAACACTACTGTGCGGGGAGGGGGCTCTGCTGAGCTGAGGAGCAGTGGTTGGTGGCTTGGCTGGTGACAAAAGGTCCAGAGGCGTCTCCAGGAGGTGGGGGCGTTCCTAGGAGGACTGAGGCATAGCTACACCTAAAATGGCTGCCGTCTAAGTTTTTACTGATTACTCAAAAATATGTGAATGAGCCAAGGCAACACTCCAGGCATGTGTTTAATGAGGGAATGACATAATAACATGATATAAAGCTTGAAAAAGTCGATTTTACATAATAACCCCCCTTTAAATAGACCAATTTTTTTCCATGGAGGTCTGAAATGGATGATGGAAATAATTTATTGTGCGCATTTTATACCCTTTTCAACCTAAAATGTATTGTTGGTCCAGAAAATATGTATGAATTTGAGCACTTTTAAA
The DNA here is from genome assembly GCA_007210695.1 of Neogobius melanostomus. Classification (NCBI taxonomy): domain Eukaryota; kingdom Metazoa; phylum Chordata; class Actinopteri; order Gobiiformes; family Gobiidae; genus Neogobius; species Neogobius melanostomus. The sequence continues at coordinate 5,168,439 of VHKM01000047.1, forward strand.
AGGTACAAGAAGTTAAAAGTGACACAAAGTCTCTTACCCCCCACTTTAACCAAGCGCATTTTCTCCAGTTCGTCTTTACCCAAATCTAAAAGCTTCTCGATGCCCATAGGCAGAGCCGATGCTTTCCCTTCTGGGGCCCTAAGCAAAAATCCACTCAGGGGCCCTACTGTACGAATCCCAAGGCTATTTGACAAAGAGCTAACACATTAGCATGCAGGTCTCTCATTTGAAAGACCTGCATAACTAATTGTAACTTTTTTGTCACGTTGTTGTTATGTCACATTTTTAAGCGTTTTTGTCTCTTTTTTATCTTTTTTTTGTCGTGTTTTGTTTCATCACTTGTTTTTACTGCTTTTTACGTTGTTGTTTTTTGCCGTGTTTCTGGCACGTTTTTGTCGCTCTTTTGTCACTTTGTTTTCGACTCTATTTTGCTTTTTTCAAGAAGCTTTTAGATCTTGGTTAAGCCAAAGTAGAGAAAATGTACTCTGTTCAGGTGGGGGTTAAGCGGTTAAAGGGATATTTCAGGATTTTTGACATTGGGCCTCATTTCCTAGTTATCCAGAGTGTTGTTGATGTCTGGAGATTTTTTTTTCTTAAATTCATGCAGTTCTTATATTTGAAGAGTCTAGTGGCGCTAGGCTAGAGCAAGGCTAAAGCATTTCTATGGTAACAGTTAGCCTGCATTAAAAACAGTCTGGCCCACTCCACAGTGCACCTGAGGTAAATCACTTGTAACATTTATAACTAACGTTATAAATGTCTGTGTTAATAGAATAATTTTAACCATTTTGCATTTAAAATAACTTATATTTGAGCAGCATCAGCTTCGTGGCTGTAAGCTAACGCAGCGGCAGAGTGATCTGCGAGAAAATAGTCCCTCAAAATGCGGTAATTCATGTGATACAAGGTAAGGTGTATTTCAAAAATTATTCTATTAACACAGACATTTATATGGTTAGTCTGGCGTTATAAGTGATTTACCTCAGGTGCACTGTGGAGTGGGTCAGACTGTTTTTAATGCAGGCTAACTGATACCGTAGAAATGCCTTAGCCTTGCCCTAGCCTAGCGCCACTAAGCTCTTCAAATATAAGAACGGCATGAATTTAAGGAAAAATTATCTCCAGACATCAACAACACTCTGGATAACTAGGAAATGAGGCCCAATGTCAAAAATCCTGAAATATCCCTTTAAGGATATTTCAAGAGGGTCTTAACAATGTACTTCTTGTTAGTTTGAATAAATATCCTTTAATTATTTCGCTGTCTAGGAACCATACTGGTTTGGTGTCCATTTAGAAACACAAATAACCCTCACAAATCAATAAGCAGCAGCTCAAGGGCCATACTTGTCGGGATTTGCCCACTTTGGCCAGCCCTGTGTTAGACCTAGTTTAGTTCTGGTGTAGACTGCCTAAAGTGTAGTTCATTTTCTGCCTGTGCAAACACAATCCCAAACAACAGAGTAATAATTTGTAGCAGAATTGGCGCGGCTGATAAACTATTACGCGCTATGCTAAACAAAGTTGTGTGTATTTATCGTTTTCTCTCGTTCCTCCTCCCTTTTATTTTAGTTCAACTGCACATACTCAAAGGAGCGGGAATCCTCAGAAACGCTGCCCAGGATCGTCCCGGAGCCGCAGAGGCCGAGACAGATCAACGTGTCGTTCAACATGGAGCTGTTCGACACTCTGCCGTTCGACGACCCTCACGACAAGCTTTCCACACCGTGTCACAAAACCAGCAAGTCTACGTGCAGGTGAGAGAGTGAATAACCCACTAAATAAGTCCCAAATGACTTCATGATGTTTTGTTATGAATGAACCCAAGGATAGTGTCTGCTGTACTTGCGTAGTACTCAACATCTTTTATCAGATGTTTAGTTGTTCTTAGAGAATGTGTCTCCGTGCAGCTCTTTGTCTAAATAAACTGTACTTTGTTTGGATTGCATGGTGTAAATGGATAACGCATAATCTATGTTTCTTCATTGTATAGAATTGTAAAGAAAGAGTAAATATTTTCTGTGATGTCAGTGATTATGTTGACTACAGGACAATGGACTTTGCAGTGTGCTCTTGAATATACAATGAGATGGGAAATGTATGGAGAATGCGCCACTTTGTTTAGTCTAAGGTTAATTCTTTACATAATCATCCCAGTTTCTGTTTTATCACATCTACAGACCTGCCTTACGACCGCTCCCTTCTGTTCTGTCACGGCATGCTTTTTATTTACTACTTGCATGATATTTTAACGTACAAATACTTTTGCTTGAGTGAATGTTGTGTCTAAGATCGTCAGCTGTACCGGTTACACGGCTGGTATGCAGATGATATGCAGAATCCAAAAGAGTGTCAAGAGTGAGTTAGGAAATGTGTTAGTATTTGCTTTGACACTGGACCAAATATAATGAATGATAGGGATAACTCTATAATTAAGAGAAGAACAGAGCGAACAAAGCTTCTAGGATGAGAAGTGAAACAACATCCACATTTGTGTCTTGTTTACGTTGTTATTTTGAAGCAACGACAGGCTTATGCACATTATGCTTGTGGGTAGAACTCATTTACTGCTCAGTAAATCCTAGTGATTGAATAGAGATAGTATTGTTTCTAAAATGAAATGCGCCGGATATATGGTAGTTACAGGGAAACAGGACACAATGTATTACAAAAGTAACCAGTTGCACAAATATATGACTAACATATTACTGACACAGAATACAGTATTACATTAGTCATTTCTTCACCCTACTTGCCTCCAGTGTCTGCGTACGTTGGTGTATGAATGACAGTCTGAATGGGTGACTAGTTTCTTACTGTAAAGCGCTTTGGGCCTGATAAAGGTAGAAAAGCGCTATATAAGTTGAGTCCATTTACCATTTTACCTTTGCAATGCATTTGACTGGTTTGTGTTGACGTACAAACAAAATGACAAACTCTCCCCAAATAAAATGCAGCACCAAATCATGCCGGACACTGGTGTATAAGATCTGCAGTTGCGTGAAGTTAATGTCGTCAAAACAAAACACAAGAGAATGGAGGAAAGCGAAGGAAAAGTAAATCTTTGACTGTACTTTTGCTCAGTGGCGTTATTGCTATTTTCAGTTTATATTTTGCCAAAACTCCAAGTGTAACTCAACTACATTTTTTAAATAGTAATATGTAATACAAACATGCTGTAATTACTTATGTAGAATATATTAAATTTTTTAAGTAACTTACCCAACACTGTTAATTGCATGGTAATATGAATCATCATAATCCTAACCCTGATCAGTATAAAAGTATAAAAGAAGCATAGTACTTTCTTAGTAATGATATGAAAACAGAGGCGCACCACAGTCTGCTTTGATGAGCTGATTTATGTAGATATCAGGCGGAGATGCCTGTGTGACAGCGCGGACACGGAGCCAGGGACTTACAAAGACTTCACTGTGAACGAAACCTCGCAGCGAGCCGAGAGCTGACCTGAAAATGCAGCCGACCGGAGTTCTCCTCAACCCTTGAGAAATGTTCAAGTTGATTAAAAAAAGAAGTATTATGTATCAATCAATTCTTACATTTACAAACAACAATAGTGCACTCAAAGCTCAGGTAGTGGCCATTTTATTTCCCTATAGTCAGTGCTAAATATTCATATTAAAAAATAAATGTATTAAAAAGTAATAATATAGCAGTAGGGTACGGAAAATTGGTATGTGGTAAGTGGAGGTGGATGGTCACAAAAAAAGTTACTTATCATATAAACGATAGAAACTTCTGGTTTGCTCTAAGAAATTGTTGCAGATGTAGATAATGAATCATTGGGCAGAGGTACCAAAGGAGTGTTTAAAGGTATCCAGCCCCATTTGATCTTATTTATTAGGTCAAAGTCAAGTTTATTTATAGAGCACATTTACAACAGATAAACTGCCCTAAATCAACAATAGAAAAATGTGAAATATGACATTTATCAAAGGGTAATGGAATCTTACTTGTCTAGATCTTACCAACGGTTGAATAATTTTTATGTAGTCTTTGCCTGTGTCTGGCCTAATGGTATAGTCATCATTAGAAATCCCAAAGAGAAAATGAGATAGATAATGACCAGAGCGAGTGCACTGTGGTTTGGAGTGGAAACATGCTCCTTCCATATTGTCTGGAAGTCAAGTTTGAAACCTGATGAGTTTTCAAACAGTGCCTTTATCACTGTGAAGTCTTTGGTCTTGTTACAACTCTGAAAGAAATGTTTCCATGAAGAGAAAAAAATATCTTGAAATGTATCGTATTGAGTCTATAGCTCTGCAGCCTCGCTCTCCAAAACCAGTAGCCACTCGTTATTTTGTCAAATGCAATTTTTTTGAAATACTAAAAGCCAAGTGTAAAAACAGATTGTCTGCGCTGTGTTCTCAGTCAATGCATCATTATTTTTGTGAATTGGTGATAAAGTATATTAGGGGTGGGAACCTCTGGGTACCTCACGATTCGATACTATACGCGATACATGGCTGATGATAACGATAATCTCACGATACGCTGATAATGTTATAATCGATATATTGCACAAAAATAACCTATGATACTTCATGATTTAAAAAAAACAAAAAACATGCGACTTTTTAACCTGTATTTTAACATACTACATATTATTCATCATTTACATTTCTTTCCATGTGCTTTTTTTTTTTTAACCTTTTTCTGTGTGAATAAATGATCCCTGACTTACACACTAAAGATGGGTTTATAGATCTCTCAGAGGCATCACTGCATGTACATTTTGATTTAGAAACCACAGTCCTTTTGCAAAAGGAATAAATCAACCCCAAATTAATCTTATTTATAACTATAAAAACTATAATTACAATTAATACATTTGTGTGAGTGTTTGGTCCAAGTGCTTACAATTGTAGTGCTGCCCTCTATTGGCAGCACTCTTGAATTCTTGATCATTATTGGCCTGTATTGCCTGTGAAAACAGTGGAGCATGCATAACGTCATCAAAAGTATCGGTATCAGAATAAAAAGTATCGATATTGTATCGTCCTGCAAAATATCGCGATATATTGGAAAATCGATATATTGTCACACTCCTACAGTATATGGCTAAATGAAAATACATACTGTACCTTCGCACTGGCTCCTTCCCCTCATCATTGTATCATATGAAGTAGCTCTTGACCCTCCTTTCACCTTTGCACAAACGTAAACCTGTCACCATCAAGTGTTTTCTCTGCACGGAGACTGATTGTTTTTCCCCACTCCCTAATGTCCCTCAGATCACCTCCGCCGCCTCCGACCCAGAGCTGGGCTTCACCATCATCTCGTGCTTCATTACTCCCAACTCCAACCCGCGAGGCATCTCCTCCGACTACTCCCTCATCGAGACGGTTTGCCCCACGGACGACTCCATCAAATTCCACCCGCCCCAAAACCCCCGGGTCCACACGCAACCGACGGATACAAAGACCTTCAGTTTCAACTTCAACTCGAAGTTTAACATGTCCCTGCTCTTCCTCCACTGTGAGATGTCTCTGTGCTCCAAGAAGTCTTCAGGATCGCTCCCAGCGGTGAGCAGACGGAGATTTACGGGTTTACTTTTATTGCGGCCTGTCGGGGGCTGTTAGAGAGATGCGGTGGACAGACTTCACTGTATCACACTATAGGACAATCAAAACAATAGAGTAGAGTTTTGCTATTACAACTCAGTAAAAGCACGGTATCTAAAGTGTAATAACATGGGAATCATGGAAACAGGACAAACACCAGTTATTTTATTTTATTTCACGGTAATATGGTTAACTCTGAGCCGAACCATGACCCCTTTAGGGCAAGATAGGACTTTATGGATCTCGCAATGAAGAAATTCACTTGTTACATTCTGTTTCTTGTGGAGCTACAGTCTCGATCAAAAGTGTAAGATCAGTTGAAAAATGGCAAAAAATTCACCTTTTGCATGGTTACATCTTATCAAGGTTCCAAGTAGAGCTTCATTATGCAACAAGAAGAAATAGGACCAAGGCAATAAATGACTAAAGCCTTAAAAACAAACAAATTAAACTGAAATAGTCTGTTTTGCAGCGGATCAAAAGTTTAGGACCACATGCCTTTAAAAGGAAGTCATGACAGACCTGACAGAAAATGACACTGAATCCACATTTTTGCACAGATTTGTTCTTTTAAAGGCACGTGGTCCTAAACTTTTGATCAGCTACAAAACCGCCTATATCAGTTTGTGTGCAGTTTTCAATCAAAGGTTCACTATTTTTGTCTGTTCCCCATTTCCTCTTGTTGCATATTGAAATTCTACTTAAAACTTCCCCCCCCCCCCCCCCCCCCACTGGTCTTAACCTCTTAACCCCCGCCTGAACCAAGCATATTTTCTCCTGTTTGGCTTTACCCAAATCTCAAAGCTTCTTGAACAAAGAATTAAAATGCAAAAAAGTCCTCGTAAAAAAAGTCGACAAAAAAGCATCAGAAGTGGCAAAAAGCTAAAAAGTGTAAAAAGAAAGAAGTGACACACAAGGCAACAAAAGAGTAAAAAAAAAAAAGGAAAAACATAAAAAGTGACAATAGTCAAAAAAGTGCCAAAAAAGCTACAAAAGCGTGCCAAAAATGTTTTTAAAAATTCACAGAAAAACGTATACAAAGTGACAACGCAACAACGAGAGTAAAAATCGTAGATCAGTTTTGTGGGTCTTAGCTTTCAAATGAGGAGTTACTCTGGCCTCTAGGCTGTAAGCTCCACTCAAGAAGCTTTTAGATTTGAGTAAAGCTGAAACGGGCAAAATGTGCTTGATTAAGGCGGAGGCTAAGAGGTTAAACTTTTGATCGGGACTGTAATACTAGTAAGTTATTTTTCTTTTTCTTTGCTGCAGCAGAGAAATACTTAAAATAAGTAAAACAACAAAAATATTGTAACAGATAAAAGGGAAAAGAGTCATATAGATACAGCATGTATTCAGGTTTTCTGTTGGGGAGATGTTCCAGTTTTAAAATAATATTTATATATATTGGGTTTACCTTTTGACCATCTGCTACAGTGAATGTAATATTTGCCATAGAGGATAAAAAAACAAACAATACAAAGATGTGTTTTTATCAACAATATTATAAAACAAAATATCCCCTTTTAATTCACTTGTTACATAAGCTCCCAAGAACACTCAAGGGGTGCACATAGTCAGGATGTATGTACAGGATGATGTTCAAACCACTGATAGTGAATAGGAAAATAGGTTTTCAAGAAACAATCTTGATAATAGTTTAGACACTGTGGTAAACTCCATTATGACTTGATTTGCTGACATTTGCCTCTTTGCTTCTTTCGGTGCTTAGGCCACGGACAAGTTCCTTCCATTTTCATTTCCCTTTGTGATTGTTTAATCTGTTTTGATCCGCCTGACTGGGAATTGGCATTTCACATTTTACCAGAACATTGTTGGTCAGATTTACTTCCGCCTCGCACAACAGGGGCAGAGGTTTGGATTTTTATGTGCGGCAATAATAAACGGTTGCAAGTTTTGTATATTTTTGCTCCCCTTCAGTGTTTTTGCCAATGTCACAATGTGCTTCTGCAAAAAAATGCGTCAAAGTATTGTTTTACTTCATTTAGTTATGTCCATTTCCCTGTCTCTCAGTGCTTACAACCCGGCGAGACGTGCGATTCTCTGTCTGTGGATAAGATCATGGCGATGATGATGGACACCAAGACTTCCACCAAACCTTTGGTCGTGTTGGACGAATCCTATGAAACCGATGTCACAGGCAGGTCACGCATTTCACTGTAGAGTTTAGAGTTTCACAAGAAGGATACACTGTAATTCTGGTCAACAGACATGCACAAATGTTGAATTTTAGTACCTTTCTCCTTTGCCAGTTCTATTGGCCAAACTGTGGCAGAATGAGAACTTGTGAAAGCCTAATGAGGTATTGTAAGTAAATTCACGATGAAAGGTTTTCTCATTCAAACAGTAGCATCTTTATTACATGGATACACATTTGAACATAGCATTTCCTGAGCAATAACAACTAAAGTCCACTATATTTGCGTCTCTACTTTGCACACAGTCATACTTTCTCGATAGTTTTGATGGAGTCAGTGAGCTCTTCAGGCCTAAACCACTAATTGCTTCCCCACATGTGTTTGTCATTAGCTGCTCTCTGGGTTAGCATTAGGTGTGTATGCGTCTGTTTACATTAATGTCCGTACACAATAGTTTTTTATGGTTGTGCGTGTGTGTGTGATAGCGTGTGGTTGGAGAAATGTGGAAAAACCTCTGCAACTGCAATTGTTCAAATATGAGGCATAGATCTACTGTAATTGCAAGTTTATGATAGAAAACAGCAGGAGAAGGCAGCGCCGGGTCCCCTGCAAAGCTATGGTGCTCCGGCGATTGCGGTTTTTATCCGCTACCGGCTGAATTTACATATAGGTCCAGTTATTATGAGCCCACTATATAATCTGGCAGCCCTTGTGTTGCCAGATAGAAAAAAAACAGACGCGCACAGAACGAGGAGTCCTTGGAGACGGCAAACCTCAGCCAAAGTAATATAGTTCAGCCATGTGTTCCAGTTTATCGTGCTTCTATCAGCGCGGTCTGGACTCGGAATAATAATAAAGCACACAGTAATAACTGTATTTTCTGCCTCGGTTTTAGTTAATGCTCTGGCAATTTTTAGAACAGTTAATCTTAGTGGAAATATTAGGCATAGACCTGCATATTGAGCACATAACCTTTTAATATTTACATTTTCTAACTTTCCATAATGTGTCTCTATGGAAAAGACACTTAATAAGGATCTGAATCTCAGTGTGAAGATGGAGCGCTCTCTGCAGGCAACAGTGGGAATTGTACACAAACAACTATACAAGCAGTAGTTTTGAGCCCATGCCATGCGTTAATGCAGTGGTTCCCAAAGTGGGGTCCGGGTCCCCCTGGGGGGCCTTTGAGACACTATAGGGGGCCCCAAAAAGCTTGCCTAGAAAACAAGTACATTGAAAAAATATATATTTTAAAAGGAAAAATACATTTATTCGCTAAAATGTATTACTTGAAACCAGTTTTAAACTCCACTCATTGCTAGATGTTGCTTTTTATGTAATTTTAGCTATAAAACAATAAGAACATTGCAATGAATAGGATAAATTATTTTCTATTTGGGGGCCCCCCGAGAGAATTTCGTATCGACAAGGGGGCCGCGATGTTCTGGACTTTGGGAATGGCTGCGTTAATGTATTGGTGGCGGCTTGATATCACTCAGGAGTTTGCTGAGGAGGAAGAAGAAACATTCAGGGCCTGATCTTCTGCCAGGCGCAACAACAGCTTTGCTCAAGACGAAGCTGGTATCTTGCGTACGAACAACGGTGCCCCATTGCTTTCGCAGGTAGCCTGAGGGTGTCGCTTAGAGGTAAAAGGGGCCGGCGTGGTGTGCTACAAGCAGCGCCGACTACAACAAGCGCTTCCTCTTCACTCTCCTCTTCTTTACATTAACATCACGTGTAGCCTCATGCATCTTATTAAGTGTTCACAGGACAAACTATTTATCACACTGTGAGTTAAACACTGTCCCAACTCCATGTGATCAAAACACCTGCACGTGAACCTGCATGAATGCTATTCCAGGTATTTTTTATGATGGAACAACGTTATAAAACTTGGCTAAAAGCTAAAAAAAAGTCAATATACTGTGTACAATAGCTTTCCTTTAGCTGTATCTTATTCGGAGCCAGCAGGTGTGGTGACTATATTGCCATTTTAATTATAAATCTAAATAACTTTTTGATAAGGTACTGCATTACTGTGTTGCCAGGTTGGGACAAAAAACAAACAAACAGACAAAATCACAAAAAGTACATGCAAAATTACCAATAAGCCAAGTGTAAAACTTGATAGAAAACATTTCAACACTTGGCCCTAGCTTGACTTTTCCCCTGGTTATTTTCCTATTGTCTGCTCACAATAGAGTTCATTATGTGTACGCTGTAGTGGCTGGTGTTTGACTCGCGCTGATGCTGAGGCCCAGTTTTGAAGGGACTCATGGAAAAACCTCTTCTGTTCCAGTTGTTTTCACTTAGGAGCACATCGTGGCCTCACTTTTCCACTCCAAAAGGGGAGGTACGTAGAGTATAAAAGCTGTTTAGTGGAAATCAAGCCAAATAATATCCCTTCTTTCATCGCCAGCTGTATCTCTAAGGCTGTGCGTGTGCGGTGGGTCAGAGGGGGCTGAGGTTACCGTGGACATGAATAAAATGACTAATTGTGGCCTAACTTGAGAAGAGATGATTTCATAAAAGCCAGAATTTACTTGTAAATCAGCGGCATCCCCTCTGAGCAATGACCTCAGCTGCGGTCAGTGGAAGGCTTTATTGTCTCATGGCTATAATGTAAGATCATGTTGTTTGGAGCCAGAGAAAATACATGACTAAATAGACTGGTTTTATCAGACTTTAAAAGTAATTATTCTTTACAAATTTTAGTTGTTTCTAAGTAACTTCTGTATCTGCAATTCGATGTGTAATATATATGGCTGCAAAGAAACAGCAATGTCTGACAAATTGAGGCATAGCTGGTATTTGTCTCCTATGTTCATTAGGTAAAATCAGCTTTTTAAAATCTTTTAACCTTGTTATAACGTCGTACTCTCGTCAAAAACATATCTGGAGCTAGCCTGGCTAACGCCAGACTAAAATCACAAGTGATATTTAGTCTGGGGACCACCAATTCATTTTCTCGTAGGAGAGGTGTGGTTTACGATTGTCCATAGCTGTTTATTGGGCACTACGAATGTCTCTCATGCGTCTGCACGTAGCCATAGCCAATCGTATCATCGTATCAGATGACGTATGACGTACCCGCTGTAAACTTTCAAGTTAAACTATTTAGAACACGTTCTAAAGCTTGATCGAAAGATGGTGTCGCGTCTGCTGCTGTCATGTTGGATCCGTAAATAAACCTTTTTTTAAAATCCGTAAACAAACTACAAGCTTCCGTATGTCGAATAGCATGTCATCGTCTGACCGTCCCTACTCGTTCTGTGATTGGTCCCCAAATCCATACGAAGATTTCGGCCATGGTCCCCAGGCTGCTGTGCAGTTAAAAGGATTTGAGCGCACACAGCAGTCTGGCGTTAGCCAGGCCAATCTGGAGTAGTATTGTACTAAATTCTGGTTGTTAACCATCTCCAGGATAATGAACAGAATTACCTGGCTGGAATGTTGACCCATTGTACATGTTTTTAGTGGTAGGGGAAACCAGAGTACCCAGAACAAATCTACACAGACACAGGGAGAACATGCCAAATCCACACAGAAAAATCCCATCTGGCCGGGGATCGAATCCAAAAGCTGCTAGCTGTGCCACTGCTGGGCTATTGTACCGTGATGCGATTCAATCTGTATTTCCAGGGTTTTATTGCATCGTAGAGGGATCACAAAATTGCCCTCTACATTATTTTAATCCTGTTATCCATCACCACACCCTTTCTGTGCTCAAAGTGTGTTCATCAAGGTGACATTGATTTGGTAGCAGGCCGTTTTCACTGTTTTATCACGTATTGTTCACACTAGTGCTAGCTGAGGGCGCTGCAGCACGATCACAAATCCTCTAACTCCTTACTGTCTTTTCTTTAAAAATGTGAAATAATATCCACGTAAAGCTAACCCGAAATAATGTGTCCGCCACCTTAACGTGGTGGAGGGGTTTAAGCGCCCCAAATGATGCTGGGGACGCTGTTGTCGGGGGCTTCGTGCCCCTGTAGGGTCTCCCATGGCAAACAGGTCCTAGGTGAGCGGTCAGAAAAAGAGCGATTCAGAAGCCCCTTATGAGAGACCAACAGACCCGGTTAGAACCATGAGGCCGTCCTTCTGTGGACCCACCACCTGCAGGAGGAGCCATAGAGGCTGGTGCAATGTGATTTGGGCAACTCCAGCAGCTGCTCCCACAACCCAGCAACGGAAAAGTGGAAGAAGATGGATGGATGAACAAAACTGGATGAAATTTATCAAAAAGATCAGGGTTCATCTGTCCAAGTATAAGTAATAATGGTAACACTTATAATAACTACACCTTATTTAGCTTGAATAAATTATGAATGAATTCACCATGAACAATTCATTAGTTACGTGTGACAAACACCTAATAACTACTTAACTACTACAGCCACACTCATAAAGACTAGTTGTTCACATACTTCACTTATTAATGTTTAAGTAGTTATTACGTGTTAGCCACTTTGAACTAATGAGTTGTTCATGATGAATTAAGTGTTAACTCATCATTTATTAAGGTAATGTGTAGTTATTATAAAGTGTTACTGTAATAATTGCTGTTGATGTAATAGTAAAGTTCTGGGAAACAAACTCCCAAGTTATTGCAAACATTGAAGTCTTAAAAGTTATAGTAAGTGTAAGTCAAAGCTCATAGCACAGTCTAGGGTCCTCTTTAGTGCCAGCTCAGTTACTTTCCACAGACTGGATTTGGTAAACACCGAGACTTGGAGTAAACACCATAAAAACTGGTGCATTTCAAAGCCCCATGTTTTTGAACACAAAGACATCTCTCATGTACGGCCCTGGCAAACAAAAACAGGCCGCCTTTCAAGAGCCACGCGTTAGCACTGGACTGCGTCCCGCGCCCGGCTTGATCCGCAAATCAAAGAGGGTCACTTGTGGCCAGCTGGGTGCGTGGAAAAACATCACAACATCACAGCCTCGGCGATCAAAAACGGGATTTACGACCTCGCTGCAGCGGGAGAAAGTCATCGCTTTTATGCATCTGGTTATAGTTAGCAAATTTAAAAATCGGCCAAGTATTACGGCCACTTTCAAGGACTTTCATAGGTCTGCCAAATGGGAGCTCTTAGATCAGTAAAAAAAATAGTGTCTTTTAAGTATTTAATAACATTGTAAAGTTATTTTTGTGATAGAGCATGACTTTGAAATTGTACGATGAAAGGAATAAATGATGCGTGTTACTGCAATACGAAGAGCCAAACTCAACTCAATGGATAAATGTCACGTATGAAGCAAATATAAAAGCAAATTCATGAATTAAAGGTATGCGAGTGGTAGGAAATGAAGTGGTGGCAATTCTCCAGAGAGGTAACTCGTTTTCGTACACATTTTGGAGAGAGCCGGAGTGTAAAACAAACATGTCATTACACAGGAGTGCCCTATCATCCGCTAACTTCGATAAACAAATGCTCATCGTAGTTGCTTCAAGTGTGCCGTGTTTAAAACTTTGTCAAACGTGAGTCAGGTACGTAGTAGATAACGTACGCACAAGAGTCGGCTGCACAGAATTAGAGGATTACTGCAAGTATTCACCATTAAGTCACAAAAATCTTATGGTTGCGGTGATAAGAAACAACTTTTACAGTGTGGACGGAAAAAACAACAACATAGGACATACTGTTACTTTGCTAATCCATTTGTATAAGATTCTGACAAAAAAGTGATGAAAAAGCAACAAAAAACGCAGCAAAACAGGCGACAAAAAGCAACAAAAATGGGACAAAAATAGCACAAAAACTGAACTGAAGTATAGACAATGTTCTCGGTTAAGGCGGGGATTAATCATTACATTAAAATCAAGAATTCTGACTTATTATCCTACTGTAACATTTATTTAAACTGGAATAGAAAACCATCTTTTATTTTATTTTTAAATAATGGTGCTTTGTAGAAAAATGTAATTAAAGAGGGGGTATTATGCTTTTTTCAATCACATAGCACCAGTCTATAGCATACTACAATGATGACGTAACCATCTGTTGGTCTGATTAAAATAACTGCCTTGAATAAAATTGCTCTCTCAAAATGGCTGTACTGAACGTCTTGAAATAGGCCTCTGTCTCTTTACGAAGCTTTCCGACACGCCCCCTTCAGCACACTGCTGTGGCATCTAAACAACACTACTGTGCGGGGAGGGGGCTCTGCTGAGCTGAGGAGCAGTGGTTGGTGGCTTGGCTGGTGACAAAAGGTCCAGAGGCGTCTCCAAGAGGTGGGGGCGTTCCTAGGAGGACTGAGGCATAGCTACACCTAAAATGGCTGCCGTCTAAGTTTTTACTGATTACTCAAAAATATGTGAATGAGCCAAGGCAACACTCCAGGCATGTGTTTAATGAGGGAATGACATAATAACATGATATAAAGCTTGAAAAAGTCGATTTTACATAATACCCCTCTTTAAACTGGAATAGAAAACCATCTTTTATTCTCTTTTTAAATAATGGTGCTTTGTAGAAAAATGTAATAAATAATCTCAAGTAACCATACATTTAATAAATGCTGCCAAGTCATTGAATTGTACAGTGAACTCTCTCAGATCGAGCGTTGTGTCACGCTGAACCCGGAGCCTCGGACCACTAATGTTTAGCCTTTTATAATCCCTCTGGACGCCGTTCAAAAGTCAAATTAGTTCATAATGATGCCTTAACAAACTGCACAAAGGCCCTACTGTCCCGGGCCGGACCGAGCGCTGGTCCCTGTCCAAGGCTCCAGTACAATGAGGGCTATTCTGGGACAGGCACCTTTGAATCCCTCGTCTCAGATAATGGGCGCTGACAGGCCGTCACAGGAGACCCTTCATTTGAGAGGGACCAGGGCCAGAGGACGTCCTGCCGGGCCTTATCTCCCCCACGAGACATGCTCCACCAGGCATCAGCAACCTGCGGCTCCAGAGTCACATGCTTTAGCCCTTTCTTTGGCTCTTCTTTGGCTCGCAAACGAGTGTCTGGTAAAGTCTTCATTTAGTCCTGGTTTAGTGTTAGTGGAGGTTCAGTTGAGCCTGTATTAAAAAACTGGGGAGCTAACGGTTGTGCGGCTCTTTCTCCAGTATAGGTTCAGTTCAGTCATATTCACAGTAAACACTTTTAAATTTGATATTTTGGGGGGAACAATAGCTTCATTACAATCGTGCAACATAAAACACATAAACACAAACACACTTTCAAACTGTAAGACTATAAGGGCATGCATAAGACGTTATTCTGTATATGCATAAGACAGTGTAAACTATGATAAAGACAACAGCAATTTGACATAGAACAACAGGGGACCAATAGAATAATGAATGCACTTTACTGAATGTAGATATCACCCATGCTCTAAATGAATGCACTTTGACAAAGAGTTGTAAGAAAAACATGCAGTAGGATTGAAATGTTCCAAATGTTTGCTGCTAGGAAACCTAAACAATTCACGGATTCCTTTTGCAACCAAGAGTCATTACAGTAGTATAATTCAGACTACGATGGGTCTAAAACAATGGTACATTTATTTATTTATTTTTTATTTTATTTTTTTATTTCGAGCTACACAACACAGGCACAAAAGCCAGAAAAAAAGAAAACATAAATAACACTCTAGCTCGAAAAGGAGTGGGAAGAAGACAAGCTTATTGACTCCCACCCCTGTTCATAAACTTAAATGATAATGTGGTTGCAACAATAACACTGTTTAGTTCTTATTATCTTACTAAACAATTAACAATTAAGTTGGTTACATATTTACAGGTGCAACAATGCATTACATTGAGTCAACATTCACAGTATGTTACACTTTATAACAAGTGTACAATTTTGTTTCCTATACCCGTTTTATTACCATGTTGGTATTGCTGTTATTTACCATCACCATTACAGCCCATATAACATTACTCTGTATCAAAGTGTTTGAATGATACATAATATACTCCACATTTATTCATGAAAGGTACAATAATCGCAGACTGATTGATGCTCATGATAACAAGATTAATCTTAATGATGTGTGTTAAAAATGAATCAGTATAAAGGAGGAAGACACGCACATCCCAAAAAACTTAAAAAGCGTGCCGGACCGAGGGAAAATACAAAGAAACAAGAAAGATCCGCACAGCTTGCTTAGCTCCCAAATAGCGATTTTATTAATTACACCAAGGTAACGTTTCGGGCGTCTTGGCCCTTCATCTTCATCAGATCTGTCTGATGAAGGGCCAAGACGCCCGAAACGTTACCTTGGTGTAATTAATAAAATCGCTATTTGGGAGCTAAGCAAGCTGTGCGGATCTTTCTTGTTTCTTTTTAAAAATGAATCAGGACTACAAATCTACTCCTTAGTTGCACAGTATGCACATGAAAAACTGTCCCATTCTCCAACACGGTCGACTGCTTTTACTGATAATGATTTGTCTTATTTTATTTACTATATTGTTGCAAGATGACATACTGTACATAATGTTCGATTGATAGTATAAATATACGTATAACTACAGTTACTGCTCACAGACAAAAACACTACTCTATTTATGCTCATTACCTATTTGGCTGTGCCCTTTCAGTGTCTTATTTAATAATCGTAGCCCACTTGTGCAAAGTGCGGAGTCGCTCAAGGCACTGGGTTCATCCTCATAAGCGCCTGGCCTTTCTCGCGGCGCATTCCTGAGGGAGCCTCTTATCAACACGCTGCAATATCAGCGCAGGGCCATCTCTCTGAGGGCTGCGCCGCCAACAACAGCTATTGTGTGTTTTGCAAAATGCAAGGACGTTTGAACACAACGCAGCCCACCGAGATTAAACCGTGCTTTCTCTGCGTCTGTTTTTTGCAGTTCTTCCCTCACGGACGCCGCAGCCAAGCTCCCCGCGCTCCAACAATGACAGTAAGTCACCAAAACACTGCATTTCTCCGCTCGTTTTAGACTAAATAATTTGGAAGTCCGTCTGCTTTAGAAATGAGAAATGTATCAACACCGTGGAGAAAGGTCGATTTAGTTCACACTTTCTTCTGCCATGTATTTCCTGACATCACTATTTCCATCTTTGTATAGTCTGGTGAGCTTTATGGCTTTAAAACATGGCTTGTTTGTCCCAGGTCCTGTATTCGTGCTGGACACTCTGACGGTCGTGGGCATCGCCTTCGCTGCGTTTGTGATCGGAGCTCTTTTGACGGGAGCTCTTTGGTTCATCTACTCACACACAGGTGCGTCTCAACACAACTCCCCTTTCCCAGGTGATCCGTGCAACCGTATTAGGTTGTTTGCTCGTCTAAAACATGAGTAGAATTTTGGTCTCATGTAAGGTTTTAAAATCCATGCCATGACTAGAGGATTTCGGCTCCTAACAGGCGCACAGAGCTTTATCAAAAACTGAATATGAGGCAGATGAGGGAGGGAAGGGGAAGGCTCAGCTGTGTCTTTCTATTATTGTCAGGTTCTTTTCTAGGGGTGCCAGTCAGGTTTCCCTCCTGGCGTATAGGATGAATGAGTATATTGCAGTATGCTACACATTGGTACAGTCTGTGAGTTTTCCTTTATCCAATGTCACAACCATCACAAGGACGTATGCTACTAGATAAACCCAGGGACAGAGATTTGGCAAATGCAAATTTCCATCTGCAGTCCTCGCGCAGGTGCACACAGTATTAAAACATTACATTACAAATAACCCTATACTGTTATTATGACCCTAATAACTAACATTTTAGTATGAGACAGAGCTGCAGAGAGTCCAGGCACCAATTTCAATGTTTCACTGTAGTAACGACTGATCTATGTAAAAAACGTTGGTCACCTTTGGACAAAACACTTTCCCAAACTGTGAGTGTGAGATTATTGAGGATTTGAGTGCCTTTTTTCCATTAAGCTCCCGCTGCGCATGCTGTAGTCAGGCCACAGCCCCCCCAGTCCAAACCTATGGTAGCCTGGCAAGACCAGAATGATAGTACAGCACGGTAGTACAACGGTTAGCGCTCGTGCTTCACAGCTAGAAGGTCTGGGTTCAATTCCCACCTGGACGGGGCCTTTCTGAGTGTGCATGTTCTCCCCGTGTCTGTGTAGGTTTCCTCTGGTTACTCCGGATTCCCCTACCACTAAAAACATGTACAATAGGTCAGGATGAATGTGAGTGTGTTTGAGAGTGTGCATGGGGGATGATGGATGGAAATTAGCCCAATGCTACAATCCAGTGTGGCTTGTTTACATGCATGAGACCCATGTATGTTCATTAACATGCCTCTGTATTATTTTACACACAGAGAGATATCAGCCTGTGACCCACTATCGTTGGTGGCAGTAGAAAACACAAACGAGCCCGTGCAATCAGATCTGTGTATTTGCCGTCACGTGTTGTTCGAGAGAGAGAGAGAGAGAGAAAGAACAGTTGATAGTAGGTGACGGGAGACGCCCGCCCTTCGCTGCTTGGTTTACCCCACTTCCTGTTTGTTTGCGTATGGAGGAAATGCAAAATGTAGTTGATGCCACAGTCTGGTTTCCAGGCAAAAAACTCTGGCCCCACAAATGTATCAAAACATAACAAGAATTGCCAATAAGATTTAATTTGAAACAAATAAACTGACATTTTAGTGCTTCAGTTATATTTTAACCAATAGATTTGCTCAAACAATATCACTTATGACATGATCCTCTGCCCCCCAGGTTAGGAATCTCTACCCTATAAAATACTTAAACATTATTGCCATTTTGAATGTATTTTAACAGCCAGAATATAACACAATATGGGACCTAATTAAAACAATAAAGGCCGTGGCACATCCGATGGTGCCAGTGCCAGGAACGTGCGAAACATCCGCAGTCCAGTCCACAAAAACATCACAGCCCGATGAGAGTAAATATATCCGGTGAGTTTCCTGTCTTTGAATATTTGCGAGGCCCGCCGCGGGGTGGTCAGCGAATATTCCCAGGACAATGAGGAGATGGAAAATCCCTTTGTTGAGGTTCACAGGAAGAAAACAGTCAATCTGCCCAAGAGATGCCATTGAACTTTACCCTCACTGACCCGAGCTTTGGATTGATGGGGCCTCTGCTTGGTCAACAACATGGAGTTTACAGCCTGGATCTGGGACAAAAGCTAAAGGGCCTGAAGTGCAATTTAACAGTAGTAGTTGTAGCAGTAAAAGTTATTGTAGTTATGCAGGTGAACACAGTTATAGCTGGAATAGCGTATGGTAATAGTAGCATAGTTTTTGGCAGTCATGGATACACAGCCAAATTGAAAATGCCTTATCTCTAAATCAACATTAGTTTTGGCTCCGCTTTAGACGAGCGTTTAAGGGGTTTCCTACCAATTGAACAGAAATGAAAACAGCATTGAAATGCCGAAACACTGGTAACACTGAACTGGTCTGACTGTAGAGACTGAAAAGTTATTTAACTTAATGTCAAATAAAAATGTGGATGGAAAGCTCTAAAAGATAATTTCCTCCACAGAGCAACGAAAGGCAAAAATACTGTAGCATTTTCTGATTCTGGCACAGATGCTTGACAACATGCTTCAAATGATAGAACATAAACACTGCCTGACCAAGAAAAACAGAATTTTACTAAGCAAATCGAGCCTCCTATTGGACAAATGCTGATTTGCTTTCAGATTTTTAACCTCAATGTTACCAAAATCTAAAAGCTTCTTGACTGGAGCCTACAGCCTATACAGTATATAGGCCAGTGTAACGCCTCATTTGAAAGCCAAGGCCGACAAAACCCACCAAAAAAAACGTTGTTTTTTTTCCAAGCGTTTTTGTCATGTTTTTGTTGCATTTTCATCACATTTTTGTCACCCTTTTTTGTGGCTTTTTCCTCACGCTTTTTGTCGCTTTTTCATTGTGTTATTGTTGCTTTTCCGCCCGCGTTTTTTCGTCGCTCCTTTGCCACTGGTTTGTTGCATTTTTCCATCCTCGTCTTTGTCGCTATTTTGATGTTTTTTTCCACTACGCTTTTAGACTTGTATAATGTCAAACTGGAGAAAATGTGCTCGGGTCAGGTGGGGGTTAAGAGGTTAAACAACCCCATCGAAAGACAAATCCCATGATCGTGGAAAAGATGCCAGTGTGTCAGTGCTTGAAAAGGGTCAAATCATTGTCATGTATCAAGCAGGGAGATCATCTAAGGAGATTGCAGAAACTAATAAAAGTCCGACGCATTATTAAAAACTGAAAGTGGGCAATCGTCATCTTCGAGTAGGGACTGTACTCGGGAAATAAATCCTGTATGATCGTGATCACTTAAAGGGGGGGTATTATGTAAAATCGACTTTTTCAAGCTTTATATCATGTTATTATGTCATTCCCTCATTAAACACATGCCTGGAGTGTTGCCT
Organism: Neogobius melanostomus; assembly: GCA_007210695.1. NCBI lineage: Eukaryota > Metazoa > Chordata > Actinopteri > Gobiiformes > Gobiidae > Neogobius > Neogobius melanostomus. The sequence goes on from VHKM01000047.1 coordinate 5,188,506, forward strand.
TGGCTCATTCACATATTTTTGAGTAATCAGTAAAAACTTAGACGGCAGCCATTTTAGGTGTAGCTATGCCTCAGTCCTCCTAGGAACGCCCCCACCTCCTGGACACGCCTCTGGACCTTTTGTCACCAGCCAAGCCACCAACCACTGCTCCTCAGCTCAGCAGAGCCCCCTCCAAGCACAGTAGTGTTGTTGTTTAGATGCCACAGCAGTGTGCTGAAGGGGGCGTGTCGGAAAGCTTCTTAAAGAGACAGAGGCCTATTTCAAGACGTTCAGTACAGCCATTTTGAGAGAGCAATTTTATTCAAGGCAGTTATTTTAATTTACTGCATATACAGACCAACAGAAGGTTACGTCATCATTGTAGTATGCTATAGACTGGTGCTATGTGATTGAAAAAAGCATAATACCCCCCTTTAAACATTTGACAAAATTCTATAGGAGAAAAAACAACTAGCTAAAGCTAAAGGCGATCCAACTAAATATTAGAGTGGGTGACCTCTTTTTTTGGTCAGGCAGTGTACTATGTTGTTGCAGAAATGGGCCATCGGACAATAAAGAGTGAGGAAGTTACAGTGGTTGAGCAGTTAATACCCTTTTCCTTTGGAGTTTGCCGTTTGCGACATCGGATAGTTTACATATTAGTGCTCAATTAAAATGGCTGCGTGTGGAGTTTTCAAGTGACATGCAAAAAAAAAACAAAAAGGGAATGGAGCTACAATGTGTACTTGTGTTGGCGTTTTGGCCTTACAAGGTAACACTGATGTTAAACCGAGTAAACCCCGCACCTGAATAAAAAAACTTTCACTGTAGGCGAAAGTGATTGATCAGCCTATTACTGCCTTTTAGCAGCGTTTCTTTCAAATGACAAGCGCACAGTACTGCAGACCATATTGGACTGCATGAAGTATTTCCTTGTAAGGCCAGAGGAGGTATAACTTGTATAAAAGTCACCCCCCATAGTATATTATCAGACATTTAGCTTATTATCTTGGCACGTTTGTTTGGCTTGTGTTCGGGGCTAAAGCCACCTGCCAAATGACTGTGTGTAATCTCAAGTCAAGTGTTTAACTAATCAGAGAGCAAATAAACTAAATCTGATCTGCTTTGAGTGCTCTGTGACAAAGAAGTAAATGTTTTCATAACGTTGAGTACTGTTCAAAAGTCCATTAACAATGAAAAAGGGTCTAGATGTGGGGAAAAAACAAAACAGTTCACTTTTTTCATATTTGTGAGCCCATAACTTCAATTCCACACAGTCTAGTGTAGCTCTAGTTTGTTTCTAAGAGTATCTTTAAGAATCATTTCAGTAATTTGAGTTTAGCGGGGCCAGAGGATCTGTGCTGGAGAGCCGTATTTTTGGCGCCCGGACCTGTACTACAAACCAAAGTGACACTTTTTGAGTTTTTAGTTGACGAGATGAGATAAAAATGGGAGAAAGTGGCTACACGCAACACAGAGCGACGCCATCCGGTCACATGGCTGCGCCCCCTCCCTCTCTCCCCCCGTGCTCCAGTTTGTGCCTATAGCTCCATGGTGAGAGCGTCTGACAGCGATATGACAGGGACTTTATCTTTTCTCAGGACAGTTTCCCCCCCAATTAAATACAGTAGCAGTATGAACGCAGAAAGGATGTTGATGAACTAATGTGCAGACCATAGACCGTTAAAAAGAATAGACAACTCCTCCTCACTCCTCCCCGTTTACTACAATGACCACGTTCGAGGGGGAATTCATGGCGGATTTACAGACTCCTCCTCCCCAGCTCTGACGAAGCATGTTCCTAATAAGGGCATAAGGGCGGGATTTTCACTGTAGACTCGGCCCTTGCGTGACGTGTAGCTCGTGCAGCTCCAATGCTAACAGACTGACCTGCGATAAGTAGAAGATTTAAAAAAAAAATCTTTCGAAAACCAGCCTGGTTTCTTTCTTTGTGACTAACCCAGCGTTATGTCGAATATGTAGCCATAGAAAGTGTTAAAAACAATTGAAACCAGGCGTTAAAGTTGTTTTTAACGTGTCTAAAGTCCAATGCTTTTCAATGGGGGCCTAGCGATGATATGGAGGTACTACAGCAATGGCGGCCTCCAGTGTTGCGGTCATAAAGCAGAGCAGCTAGCGGCCATTGGTGCAGACGGCGCTCTTAGTAAAAAAATCTTGAAGCGATGATCAAAGAATGAGAAGAATGGCATTTCTCCAGGTCAGCTTTACCCAAATGTAAAAGCTTCTTGACTGGAGTTTACAGCCTCTAGGCCAGTGCCTCATTTGAAAGACCGACAAAACTGATCTAAACTGTTCCTCATGTTGTTGCCACTTTTTCATCTCATTTTTTACCCGTTTATTGTTGCTCTTTTGTTGTATGGCGTTTTTTTTCAAGGTTTTTTTTCCAAGATGCTTTTAGATTTGCGTTATGAGGCTAAGAGGTTGATGAAACTGACTAAAACCTATTGAGTGTTTGTCGACTAAAACTATCACCTTTAGAAATGACTAAAATGTGACAAACACAAAAAAACATTGGCTGACACAAGCTATTTTGAGCGTCTTCAGATTAGTCAGCTGTTTTTACTTTCTTTCAGCTGCCAGCTTTTCCAAACTTGAAGATTTGTTTATTCAATAACACATCATTAAGAACTAAGCAGCCTAAGCAATACAGACTCGCTCATCTTTGTAAAATCCACTCCACCAGTTGCAAACATGGCCCACATAACGTATTGCTACACGTTATAAAAAGCAGAAAGGGCTGGATTGGACACGGTAATCAGGCCCAGAGGCTGTTGGCATTCACTGCGTTTATTGTTTGACAGATGGTTTTTGTAAACAAACCGAAGCTTTTTTTTTTTCAGTCACCCTTCCCCCCCCTCCAAATGAAAAGCTTATTTAGACATAAAGCAATAAACCCGTCACAGCGCCCCGTTTAGAGATGGTCCGGCCTCGAAAAGTGTAAAGCTCGATGATTGAAAACAGATAACGACAGAGGCGATCCCAGTGAAAACAAAGGCTTTCCCATCCCTGCGCCGCCAGAGGACACGGCCGGTGTCTCCGCGGTGATCGGGTCAAACGGCCAGATGTGAGCAGCTGGAGGCGATGTGTGAACCTCCGACGGATCAGCGCTGTTGGTCCAGACCGAGAGTCTTATATAAAAAGAAATCATTTCAGTAAAATTTTAACATTTTCGTCTCTGTGCCAAAAATCAAGGCCTTACATTACATTGCATTGCGTAACATTAAAAAGCATTAAGCTGGATTCAAACTGGCCTTAAATCTAGGACTGCAACAAAACTGGTGATGTTTAATGAATGACGAAAACCAACATAACAAAATCCAGAGAAGTCTGTGTAAGTTCTCAGTCGTACAGGAGTTGTCCATCTTCCAAATTAGTTCATCCCAAAGACAAAACTCCGAGCCACAAACAAAGCAATTTGGTTTATTCTATTCGATGCAAAGAAGAAGAATGCAAAGAACATTATATTGGAGAAACCAAACAAGTCTTACAGAAGAGACTTTATCAACACCGAAGAGAAAGCACAAGCGGCCCCCAGTCGGCTGTGCACCTTCACCTTAAAGCCTCCAATCACTCCTTTGAGGACAGGGAGGTCAAAATTTTAGCTAAAGAAGAACGTTGGTTTGAAAGAGGAGTAAAAGAAGCTATTTTTGTCAGAAAAGAAAATTCCTCCATGAACCGAAATGGTGGGCTAAGATTTAATCTTTCTTCTTTTTACTCCAATCTGCTTCGGGGAAAACCGACAGGACACGGCCAGTCCAAGAAGACGATACCTCAGCCAACAAAAGAACAATAGGCAGGTAATTAGCAGTGATCAGCCATGAATAGTACAGGACTGACCTATACTGGGGTGAGCAGGTCGTTAGAGACGCTCTACTTCAAAGGTGTTTACCCACAGGTGAGAGTAACTGTGATTAGAGGGGAGGAGCCGGGCCAACCCCAACTCCTCCCAATTGGTCTTTATCTACGCTGCGTGCTGAGCGGAATTTCGTCCACTGACGAAGCCTTTTGGATGAGAGGCGAAACGTTTGGAGACCTCAACTACCGAGTACAGAAGATGACTCAAGTACCTTCATTGAAAAATCCAGAGAAGACAAAAACTCAAACCGGGGCTGACGTAGACAATGACACAACAAAGAACAAGGGAAACACAGGGGTATAAATACATGAGGAAACGGGGCACAGGTATAACACATCAGGGCGGGGCAGGCAATTAACACAAGGGAAGTAAAGCAAAATCACAAGGACAGAACAGACATGTCAAAATAAAAACACAGGACTAGACCAAAGACAACATACAAAAACAGGGGAACAAAAGACAAATCATGACAATTACTTGGGGAATAATGGCTTTGCTAAAAAAAATTGCCTACATAAGTTCAAAAGTTGTCAGTTTTGTCCATTTCTCTTTGATTAAATGTTTGCAAATTTTAAGAAATGAAATAAGCGGCAATTTTTTCTGCGTTTGTGGCATAAAATGTAGTATTTAGGCATTAAAAAGTATTACATTTGACTGTCTGTATCATAGACATATTATTAATAGACCGTCAATACTCACTCCTCCCCGTTTACCATAATGACCACGTTCGAGGGGAATTCATGGTGGATTTACAGGCTCCTCCTCCCCAGCTCTGACGAAGCATGTTCCTAATAAGGGCATAAGGGCGGGATCTTCACTGTAGACTCAGCCCTTGCGTGACGTGTAGCTCGTGCAGCTCCAATGCTAACAGTCCGACCCCCGTTAAGTACGAGATTTCTAAAATTTATCCTACCATAACCACCCCGGTGCCTCTGACTGTGTCTAACCCAGCGTAATCACAGGAGGAATATCTAGATATAGACAGTTCCAAAAAATTAGGCACCGGGCATTAAAGTTGTTTTTAACGTGTCTAAAGTGCAATGGATTCCAATGGGGGTACTACAGCAATGGCGGAGAAATGGCGGCCTCCAGTGTCGTCGTCGCAAAGCAGAGCAGCCAGTGGCCATTGGTCTGTATAAACCATAAATGTAATTGCACAAAATAGTGATCTAAACCAGGGATTCTGTAGGGCATTAAAAAGCATTAAAAGTTATTTAATGAATTGTGCCAAAATAAAGGCCTTAGATTTCATGAAAAGGCATTAAAGCGGATTCAAACTGGCATTAAATCTAAACTTCTTGGTAAAGAATGACTTCGACTCTTTCCTGCAAAAAAAAAAACACATTCTGGTTTGGCCTGAAATTATACACATTGTTTGATGTTTACAAATCATTCGAAATTAAATATGCAAATATAGTATTTGGGCATTAAAATGGCATAACACAAAAAATATATATAAAATGTGAATTCCTGCTACCTGTATAAACCATGTAAACACCTATTAAAATGCTCCAAAAATACTGAGAGACTGTCAAATGCTTGTAATATTCCCTGGGAGAACCCGCAGATCCTTTTAGGTCAATATAATGTACAATAGTGTTTGTAAATGTGGTCACTGTGGGGAGGCTTGGCCCTTGATTGTTTGACAAGGCGAAAAATTGTCCCACCATCCAGCAAACTTGCCTAACTGCTTTATAATGATCATAATGACCAGTTCTGGGCTTAAGGGGCTCAGTGCTTGGAGCATTTTGTCCATGGATCCAAAGGTCGCTGGTTCAAGCCCAGCTCCAACTGATGCATACAGTCTACACAAGAGTACAGTATTTACCAGACTTTTTTCATAGTTTGGCTGGGGGTCTTACATATCAAAATATATAATTTCACATGTTTGTTATTTCCACACTGACAGCCGCTAGAGGGTGCTCTAGGCTAGTGTATCTGCTACTCCTTTACCACTGAAGATTTAAAAAACGGTAATCGAGCGGCAGAAAAAAAAGTGTGGCGTGGGCGCGAAACTTGTGCGTAGGTCACTGTTACTGCAGTGAAGAAAACAAAAAAAAGCTAATTGTGGGCTAAAAGCTAGATGACCACAGCTAGAGGAACGAGTTTGCAAATGGGTGCTTGAACAACGTGCTGCCGGGAGAGGCTTGTCAACAGTGCAGTTACGCCTCCAGGCTCAGGTAGTTGCCAAGGCTGGTGCGTCTTATACTTCGGAGTGACTTATATATGTTTTTGTCTTCTTCAGTATGCCTTTTTTGGCTAGTGCGACTTATACTTCGGAGTGACTTGTATATGTTTTTTTCTTCAATACGCCTTTTGTGGCTGGTGCGACTTATACTTCGGAGCGACTTATATATGTTTTTTCTTCTTCAGTATACCTTTTTTGGCTGGTGCGACTTATACTTCGGAGTGACTTATATATGTTTTTTTCTTCTTCAATACGCCTTTTGTGGCTGGTGCGACTTATACTTCGGAGCGACTTATATATGTTTTTTTCTTCTTCAGTATACCTTTTTTGGCTGGTGCGACTTATACTTCGGAGTGACTTATATATGTTTTTTCTTCTTCAGTATGCCTTTTTTGGCTGGTGCGACTTATACTTCGGAGTGACTTATATATGTTTTTTCTTCTTCAGTATGCCTTTTTGGCTGGTGCGACTTATACTTCGGAGTGACGTATACTTCGGAGTGACTTGTATATGTTTTTTTCTTCTTCAATACGCCTTTTTTGGCTGGTGCGACTTATACTTCGGAGTGACTTGTATATGTTTTTTTCTTCTTCAGTATGCCTTTTTGGCTGGTGCGACTTATACTTCGGAGTGACTTATATATGTTTTTTCTTCTTCAGTATGCCTTTTTTGGCTGGTGCGACTTATACTTCGGAGTGACGTATACTTCGGAGTGACTTGTATATGTTTTTTTCTTCTTCAATACGCCTTTTTTGGCTGGTGCGACTTATACTTCGGAGTGACTTGTATATGTTTTTTTCTTCTTCAGTACGCCTTTTTTGGCTGGTGGAACTTGTACTCCAGACCAGCTTATAGTCTGGAAAATACGGTAGCATCTTTAACTCGAGGTGAAAGGATAATACATGGAATTATAAAGCAACTGTTTCTGGGAAGCCACCGTTTAAGACTATTACATAGGCCTAATTAATTATTCATTCAGGTAGAACATATAGTCAACAAATGTATCACACTCCCTACATTCCACTACCATATATGCTATATTTGGAAAGGAAAATAATGTTGGTTGTGTCTTTGTCCAGGTGAGAGCGGCAGTCGTTTCCGGCCGGCGCAGAAGCCCCATCTTCCCGCCTCGGAGAACAGCAGCGCGGCCCCGAGCATCGGCAGCACCCAGAGCACGCCCTGCTCCAGCAACAGCAACGCATAGCACCCACCTCCACATCCTCCCCACCCGTCCCATCCATCCAGCAGGCCTCGAAAGACAAAAGAGAAGTATATTTGACCGAAATATCGCGGGGGCTTTTGCTAATTTTGACTCCGGGAATCCAAAACACCAGACATTTCTTTTGAAAGACGCTAAACTTCAAGTGTCGTCTTCAAATGACTCTGATCATCACTGAGTAAGGACTAAAATGGAAACTAAACCACATCTGAGCCAGGTCAAATTATCGATATAAACTTGGACTAAAGAATATTTCAACCGTTTCCAAAATAAGACCAAATCTGAAGCGAGACCAAAACGCCTTTTTCACCCCTAATTTTCACTCCAGGACGTCCAAACACCAGACTGACACACTGCTACAAGAATCCTCACTCCTCGAATCCAAAATGCTGTTGTTTCTGCCCTTACATGGAGACGCACGTTACGAGCTTACAAACAGGTGGAGCGCATCCAATAAGAAACAATGATGTCAGGAGAAATGCGCAGAGGGCGCCCTGGCACGGGCCGCAGCGCATTTACTCCGTGACATGCAACCACTATTTTATATGTCTGAGCAAGAGACCGTTTTGAAAATGAATGTACGCATAATGTGAACGCGAAATGTGAATTATATATACGCTGAAATACCATGATTTCGAATGGTTATATAGTCATACATGATGGTAAAGTATATTAGAGAGAGTATTTTAGATCCACGTCGCTGTGGAAGGTGTCGTGGCTTTTAAAGCGGCGGCTGCAGGGGCTTCGAATCGCTAAAGGCAACTGTAGCTTAGGTTTAGGGAAGGGAAAAGTTCAACATTTAGGGTTAGGGATGGCGAATGTGATGTAAGTTGTGTTTGACTCACACAGATCTTGCACATATTTTTTAAAAACTAGAAGGTCTTGGCTTTCAAATATAGAATACAGGTTTTAAGATGTCCTGTCAAGATCTGCACCGCTTATATGCTTCCAATTTTTTATTTCTCACACCACTTAAGTGACTTTTCGGGCGTCAGATCAGCCTTTCATCAGACGTCGGGTGAAGGGCTGGTGGTTGGATTGGGAGTGTACAAGTCGTGCGGATCTTTTTGCCTTTTGTTTTTCCTACTGTTTTTCAGATCCTGCACGCTTTTCAGGTCCTTGGGTCTGCTTGGTTTTCAGATTAATCCTAACCCTAAAACCCTAAAATGGCAGATAACAGGTTAATAGAGCCTTATGAGGACTCAGAATACTTTTTTGTCATTTATTTAACAAGTAAAGTTCCACTGAGATCCCGAATCAGAGGGACTGATAGAGTGGAGTGTACTTTCTAGAACAGAAAAACTAGAGGTTTCGAGATTTCAGCAAGCCCTCCCTCCTCCCCCTTTGTCAACTAGGAGCTGTGTAACACAGTGTTAAAAATGTATTATTATTATTTGCATTCTAATTGACTCTGTGCATAACTTCAAATCATAACACCGCCCAAGAAGTGACTTCCTGTTTCGATCCAGCACACCAAAATAAAAGCACCATCTGATTCATTAGTTCATTAGTTCAACTTTCTTTCTGCCTAACTATTAACAGACAAAACACTTATGTGTGTATTTAATCAGTTCAGCAGGTACTTGCAACATTACACAAACATAACCAATGAGACAAGCTGTGTGCTTTTATTTTGGCGTGCTGGATCCAAACAGGAAGTCACTTCTTGGGCGGCATTGTTACGATTTGAAGTTATGCACAGAGTCAATTAGTGCCCCACTCTATTTATGATGTACTTTAAATGCTTTACGCCATGAAACTAAACTTTTCCAAGTACAAGATGTGCCCAAATAGTGGAACAATTTATTCTTTATTCTTTTTTTTCTTTTTACAATACTTTAAAAGTTCAAGAAAATGTTTTATTGCTGGGACTATGACATAATCGTGACATCTGAAACGTCAAAAAAATGTATTTGAATTTGATCTAATGCAAATGAAATGATTAATACTCCATAATGTTGAACTCTTCCTCTAAATGTTTGTATATTATTGTGAATATTGTAAATACCAAATGGCCATACTGTGTGTTTTTATACTTGTAGATAAAACAGAGTGATATGTACTATTGTTTGTGTAATGGCATATGAAGCTATAAGGCTGTGTTCACACCAATGCATTTCGACTCTTACGGGACTTTTGAATGTTCCTGATTGTTTGAACAGACCAAAAACTTCGAACGTAATTTAAGATAGTACTTAAATGTTCTTTTCTCGTTATGTTTAAGTAATATTTTATTCTGAAAATGCATTTGCGTGGACATAACCTTCCTTTTCTATTGTAATCCACCAGCGTGTTACCGTCATGAATGTTGTGTCCAGTATTTTGCAGCCACAAACTCACAGAGGGACAGAATGTAAAGTATCTTTTGTATTATTGTTTTGTGTACACTTGTATAGAGCTTTTTACAGAGGGAACAGAGTATAGATATATATTTGTGTAAAAATATATATTTTGAAATATAAGAGGAATTTATTGTCGTTTGTGTGAATGTGTGTGTGTTGAATTGAAATTAAGCTGTTTATTTCGAACTAGAGTGTGGTTTGCCTGGTGACTGGGATCGAGCTTAACACTGCTGTGCCTTTATGTGTCACTCACCTTGGTCCTGGGGAGGGAATTTGGTTAAAGTGCATATGACACAACAATTATATTGAAGATTTCGCACCCAGCTTTCTTTAGTTTGACCATTTATGTGATGTTTATAGTTTCACTTCCTTACTGGACACTGACAGGAAGTGACATAGATAGAGGCAAACAATTTTACCCTCTTTATCCCCGCTTGAACTGAGCACATTTTCTCCAGTTCGGCTTTACTTAAATCAAAAAGCTTCTTGACCAGTGTAACGGCTCATTTGAAAGCTTACCTGCAGAACTGATGTCGCATTTCCCCCCCATTTTTTAAGCGTTTTTGTCGTAGTTTTTTTAATCTCTTTTTTGTTTTGTTTTTGTAATTTCCGTGTCATGTTTTTATCACTTTTCACTCCTTTTTGATGCTTTTTTGTCTTGTTTTCGTCCGTTTTTCATTGCATTTTTGTGTTTTGTTTGTTGCGTTTTCATCACTCTTCACTCGTGTTTTTGTCGCTGTGTAATTGTTGCTTTTCCAGCACGTTTCTGCCGCTCTTTTAACACTGTTTTGTTTCATTATCATCCTCGTTTTCGTCACTAATTTGAAGCTTTTTTCAAGACACTTTTTAGATCTGGGTAAAGCCAAACTGGTTCAGGCGGGGCTTAAGAGGTTAAACTGTTGCCGTGCCGACCATGTTATGTCTATGGGAAATGAGTCAAACTGCTATGGAACGATACCTCTATCATTTCATTCATTAAAACGGCTGTTTCACTGAAATAAATGATAATTATGACTTACAACACATGTTAACCATCTAAATAAGTCATGTTTTCCAAAGCATTGAAACCTGTCATATGCACTTTAAGTCCAAAGCGTCGGCCCGGTATATCAAGAAAATGTCCAGTTGTATCGATTCAACAGACTTTGTTGTGAGATGCTTTAGTCAGCAACTTTTGGAGACACTTTGTTACAGATTAGCATTAGCAATGTAGCTCTATCAGCCAGACCAGTTCATCATTTTGAGAGTCATTTATCGTAACTAGGGTTGGGTACCATTAAATATTTTCCAATCCCAATACTTTAACGATACTTGGTTTACAATACTGATACTTTTTTGATAGCTTTACGAAAATATTTGTCATTTAGAACCAAACAAATTATGTTATTCCAGAAAAGACTATTCCTTATAAATGTGTATCTCTTATTTGAGCCGAAAAAACCAAGTCATTTTCTTTAGTGCTGACTCTATCATAGCGTCACTATTCTGGCAGTACATTGATGTTAAACTGTAATCAATTTTTATTCTACCCAGTATTTGTTTTCTGTTTATACTAAAAGACGTGCAGAACGAGAGCAAAGTGCTGAATAATAACCTCTTTTAACTCTTCAACAATGACCCAAAATGAAAGCCAATTTTGCGAAATCGTCAAGTCATTATGATCGTTTTATTTCATCTGCGTTTGGCGGTGGTTCTGGCCCAAAGCGTGATTAGAAAATGGCCTAAATTTGTTTTATTTTTTTGAAGGAAGAAAAGTGGCGTCGCTCCAAGAGTTGGCTTATTGTGTTTCTGGAAACTCGACTGTTTTCAATAAGTCGTTTTTATTGAATTATATTAGAAACAGTCGGTCAGAGGAGCAACTTTTGTTTGTTTTATCGGGGCCTCTGCCAGACGCCCTCAGCCAGGACCCCATCGCACGGCGCTGTTTCTGCCCGGCTCCGATTTCAACTGAGCGCACTCCCCCGGCGTGCATTAGGTATATAATTCAACTTCTATGTTGAACCTATAGTTGGCATCATAACTACACACTATTGAGCTGTGGTAAATACTTACTTCATAAGCTCATCATTTATTAACTTCATACCCCGCACCTTAACCGAGCGCATCCTCACCAGTTCAGTGCACATTTTTATGCTTCTTTGTTGAGTTTTCATCAGATTTTTTGTTGTTTTTGTTGTCACATTCTTGTTGCATTTTCATCCTTTGTGTTCGTCACTATTCTGATGCTTTTTTTTTTTGGCTTTTAGATTTAGGTAAAGCCAAACTGGAGAAAATGTGCTCGGTTCAGGTGGGGATTAAGAGGTTAATCATCTATCAGCTCAAAATGAGAGATTAACGTGGATGTTCAGACCATGAATAAGATCATGTTTAAATATAACAATTAGTCCAAACCCTTAATAACACTTTATTCCTGGGTTGCAGGTTCTAGAATGTGCACTTTCATAAGTCATATCTAAAAAGAAAATGTATGAATTACAAAAATGATCATTAATATCAGTCACTGGGTCCATGATCTCTCTGTACAAGACCAAACATTTCCTCAAAAACAAAATAGTTTTACCTCTATATAATAGTATAGGCTTTTCGAACGCTGTGATGTCACCTGCGACCCAGCAATAAGAACTACACCGTATTTAGCCTTAATACATGATGAGTTAACACTTCATTCATCATGAACAAATCATTAATTAAGGTGACTGACTGACTTATTCGTTGTTTAGTAGTTATTAAGTATTTCATGATGAATAAAGTAAAGTTATTATAAGGTGTTACCAAACCCTTTTCCTGACCTGAACGATTGTTACTATGGCAACACATCTATTTAGGAGCTCATAAATGATAACAGATGATAATGAAAGCTTCATAAATGTTTTATACATTAAGAAATAAGTGTTCACCATAGCTATTCAAATGTGTCACAACATTAACAGGACTAATCTATGATCAACACAGGATTAAACTGGAATTTATAATCCCAGAGCTAAGGCAATATATGGACTAAACCAGAACTATTGGTGAACCGGGACTACACCGGGATTTATGAACAAAAGATATTGCACATGTGGACTGGATATATGGACTAAGATGTTGGGCAATTGGCCTGAACCAGTATGAACCAAATCAGGATTATTATGAGGACTAAACCAGGACTAGAACTTGCACAGGGCAAGGCCAAACCAAATCCAGCACCGAAACGGGCAGAATAAAGGCTACACGAGGTCTGAACCAGGATCACGCGCCAATCCAGGACTAAAGAGGAACTTGATCAAGTCTAAACTAGATCTAAATCAGGATTAAAGATTTCAAACAGCGACCACGGACTAAATCACATAAAACCAAACTAGGGCCTAATGAGGATTAAACTAAGCCTTGAGCCCTGAGTACAAGTCAAACCAGCACCGGATCAGGCGCAGTAAGGACTCGGACTGAACCAAGTGCTAATCTAATCTCAAAGGCCAGACCCAAGTTGTTTCTTTGTTTTATACAGGACATGTGATTTGTTGTGTCTAAAAGCCTCCTTTGGACATGTGTTGAAAATGAGCCGTTTTGCTTTAACACTGTTATGGCCGTATCAAATAAATTATAAAAGTAAACCAGGACTCAAACTCAACAAATCTAAACTAAACAGGGACTAATGCAGGACTGAATCAAAGCTTAATAAGGACTATAAGACAATTTACTATGGTACTAATCTACACTACAAAGAAATGTATGTCGATGTGTTGAAATTTCTGGAATTTGATCTTAAGATGTTGTTTTTCTTACTGGATTGACAAAACCAGGTCCAAAACAGGAACTGAACGAGCCCTGAAGAAGTTTAAAAAGAAGGGACTAATCCAGTGCTTAATCATGACTTAACCAAAACCGCGATTAAAAAGAAAAACAAGAATGAAACTAGCTCTAAATTAAATTATTCAACACTTGGCTTAGCGCTGCCAGAGGAATCCCGGTGCGGCCTGTAATCGTTGTGGTTTTGCGGCCTTTTCTGCATTCCTCGAGGTTTCTCTTATCGACGGCGGTCACAACCATCTCCTGCGCAAAAATTATTCAACGTAATTACGGCGTTCCGAGATATTTATCCACAGCATTCCTCCTCAGACATTTGCGGCCGCGTTTTTTTGACGAGTTAGCCCCCCTCCTGTTGCATGCTGGGAAGGCCATACCCCATTTTCGCTTTCCACAGTGTTGCTGTGTGAGATGAAAACAGCAGGTTTTGACTACCTCATGACTGAATGTGTTTGAATGATATTTGTATTAGTTGTTTTTGTATTGCATTCAGATTTTTCACAAAGCATGAGTTTTCTTCTTTTATAATGCTGTAAATAAATGTGTACACTTGTATGTTTGTATACTTTTTATGCATAATAAATAAAAGTAATAACTCGTAACAGGTTTGTATTATGTTATTTTTCCGTCCTATTAAAGTTACATATCGCAAAGTCCCTGAGGTCCCACATCTGACGGTGATTTGCCAACACATCATTTAGTTAGATTTCAGCCTTGTTTTGGTCCTCACTTTGTATTTGTTTTAGTGTTGTTTTAACACAATTTACTGAGAAAATACAATATGAACCGCATTTGAAGGAACATGTTGTGTTGAAATTATTTAAAGGGGGGTATTATGTAAAATCAGCTTTTTCAAGCTTTATATCATGTTATTATGTCATTCCCTCATTAAACACATGCCTGGAGTGTTGCCTTGGCTCATTCACATATTTCTGAGTAATCAGTAAAAACTTAGACGGCAGCCATTTTAGGTGTAGCTATGCCTCAGTCCTCCTAGGAACGCCCCCACCTCCTGGAGACGCCTCTGGACCTTTCGTCACCAGCCAAGCCACCAACCACTGCTCCTCAGCTCAGCAGAGCCCCCTCCCCGCACAGTAGTGTTGTTTAGATGCCACAGCAGTGTGCTGAAGGGGGCGTGTCGGAAAGCTTCTTAAAGAGACAGAGGCCTATTTCAGGACGTTCAGTACAGCCATTTTGAGAGAGCAATTTTATTCAAGGCAGTTATTTTAATTTACTGCATATACAGACCAACAGAAGGTTACGTCATCATTGTAGTATGCTATAGACTGGTGCTATGTGATTGAAAAAAGCATAATACCCCCTCTTTAATAAGATAATGCAGTAAATATCGTCATGACAATATTCAAGACTATTAACCTCGGAAACCCCACCTTAACCAAGCACATTTTCTCCAGTTTACTCTTTACCCAAATCTAAAAAAAAAAAAAAAAAAAAGTCAAAATAGCAGCAAAAAATAGACGTAAACAAGGATGAAAACACAGCAAAAGTGTGACAACAAAGCAACAAAACATAATTACAAAAACACAACAATAAAACCAACAAAAAAGCAACAGCAAAGCGTCAAAAACACAACCAAAAAGTTACAAAAACAGTGGCCTAGATTTAAATGTAAAATGTTTTGAACCTCTGTTGTCACATTAAACTATGCGGTTATACTTTTACACCTTATCGGAAAACAAGTCCTAGATCAGAGTAAACTAATATACTTATGAAAGCTGATACAGGGCCCATTTGAGCGTCGACCAGTTGAGAATCTTCATTTTGAGTCTGCGCTGCTTCACAACAATGAGCTGCCGTAATGAGGTGTGAGCTCTGGCTTCATGACCAGTGTGGGGTGAGCTCACAGTCTGATACAGAGCATATGGGCCCTGGTTGTTGGGTCGGAAGGGATGGAGAGGGAGGGGTGGGGGTACGGTCTAAAAAAAATGTGTCTATGCTTTTGATTAGAGCTCCTGAGAGGCAGCAGTGAGTGTACGGTTGTGGTTATCTTCTGAGACAAAGAGGACAGGGGGCCAGTGAGAGGGTGAACTGCCTCAAATGTTCCAGGACGTACCATAATCCACAGAGGCGACGAGGGGAGTGGGGGGCTGGAGAATGACAGTTTTAATGACGCCATGAGGTCAGCCGCAATAGTGACATCACAGTATAGTCACCAAACTATACATCATTCTCTCATGAAGACAGTTAATTAATAAGTTAAATAATAATGCAGCACACACAGAACCAACATGCAAATGCAACACCTTTGTTTTAGTTCTCATTTCTCAAGCGCTGAACTTAAAGACATGAAACATTTTCTATAAACACAATAGCCCAGGACTATTCAACTGCATATCGTACTGGGACAGATTTTCTACCAAATGCCCCTAGAGGCCATAAGCGCCACTGCAGGTGTGGTAGCATTTTGCGTTTTTTTTTTTACTCATGAATTGTCCGTGAGAGTAAATACTACGCTGACAGAAAAGACAAAGGGAGAGAGGGATATTGTACATCCAATTACACAATGGAGATCATTTTTTCACTCAAACTTGGCTGTAAAAAATGTTTAAGTGGGGCTAGCCCGTAGTTAGCTTTGCCCGTTAGCCTGTTAGCTTCTTCTCTGTGATTCCATTAGTGTGTATTGGTGACTCCTACCTGGTGGCAGGAAAGTTGCAAGCATGGTTTTCTGGCCAGAGACACCAGGGGGAGATGAAAGACCCCCCAATAATCCCTTTAACACTTGTATTACCCCCAGAGGGACTACGGAAATGATTTATTAAGGTTAACAAGTTACCTTTATAAAAACTATTGCAGCAGCATCAGCAGATTAATACAGTATTATAACTGTCACTGTAACACTGTTATTTCAGCCTGTTGAAGTCTGCTGTATTATTTTGAATGTCTGACTCTCAATACACATCAGAAGCACATGGCTACTTAATATGTATAAACAAAAAGGTGTATTTTAGCTTGACTCGATTCTACCAGAGTTCTGACTCTACTCTAAAGGCTAAACAGAAGCATTGCAAAAGTAGCAGGAATTGTCTGTAATAATTATGTAAGCCTAATGTCATTTACCTATCATGGGAAATTGGCAGTGGGCCAGACCAGACCTGTTTAGTGGGCCGGTTTGGCCCCCGGGCCGGCGGCAATAGACCCATTTCTCTCAAATATTGTTCACAGATATGTCTAAATCTGTGTCAGTGACTTCTCCTTTGCCGAGAGAATCCATCTTCCCTCACAGTTGTGGCATATCGAGATGCTGACTAGACCGCATGAATATTTGCGTTTGTGTCTTAGGCTGGCCACAATAAAAGGGCACTCTGAAATGTTCAGTTTTTCTTTATTGAGTCAGCATTCGGTGTGACCGCTATTTGCCTCACGCAGTGCAGCCACGTATCCTCTCCTTCATAGAGTTGAACAGGTTGAACAGATTGTGAAATGTTGGTCCGCTCCTCTTTAATGGCTGTGCACTTGAGCGTGTATACACTGATCAAGAGCATTTCTGAGTATAAACATTCATTACTACATAAAACAGAAAAATATTCACTTACTTCTAAGGTGATGTGGTTTTTTACTTCTTTGCCGCGTGAAAACGAGCGATCACGTCATGAAGTCCGAGGTCCAACTAATGACTCACCCGCTTTTTCTAAATAAAAATCCCCCTTTTTCCCACTTGGGCTCCAAACTGTTGTGTCTCTGTTCTCCTCTGCTCATCCATTAGGTCACTGATTACAGATGAGTCAGACAATAGCTCATGACAAATATGGCTTTATTTAGGCGTAGAGGCCCCAAATGCTGGCTCACGCAGGGCTGAGGAGGTCTGGGGGGGTAGGACTAATGAAGAACAGAGCTGAAAGACGAAACTTGATTACCTCGATTGAGTTAGCAAAGATGCTGAGGAACGGTGAACTCATTTTTCAGCTTCAGAGAGGGGAGAGGGAATTAAACAAAGCTATATCTTCATCTGTTATTCTTACTATTGTGTTGAAATGGATCTATTCCAATGATGGTGAAGAAGCTCCAGATGATGTGAGACTGGTACATGACAAGAAATACTGAGCAATACATTTGGTTTGTTCAAGTAAATAAACACATAGACTCCAGTTTTCCTCACTTTCTTATTGGGATGCACCGATCTGATACTGCCAGCATCGGATATCAGAGCCGATACTGGAAAAAGTATGATATCGGCTACACATATCTGATACTGAACCAATACCTGTTTTGGCTCTCACTGTTTTAACACACAAAACACAACTTTCACCAACTAAATCTAAGTGACTATGGGCATCTCATTTTGAAGCTCAGAACCGAGAATTCAATTGGTGAGTTAGTTTTAAAGCAGAACTAAGCAACTCATGCCCCTAGAGGCCATAAGCGCCACTGCAGATGTCATAGCATGTTGCGTTTTTTACTCATTAATTGCTCGTTACAGTAAATTCTACGCTGACAGAAAAGACAAAGAGAGAGAGGGATATTGTACATTGTGCCACAACTCAATGACACAATGGAGATAATGTTTTTCACTCAAACTTGGCTGTAAACACTGTTTAAGTGGTGCTAGCCCGCAGTTAGCTTTGCCCGTTAGCCTGTTAGCTTCTTCATTGTGATTCTATTAGTGTGCATTGCACTTCCGAACCGGAGACAGGGAAAGTTGCAAGGGTGGTTTTCTAGACAGAGACACCAGGGGGAGATGAAAGAGCCCCCAATCATCCCATTAACACTTGTATTACCCCAGAGGGACTATGAAAAGGATTTATTAAGGTAAACAAGTTACTTAGTTCTTCTTTAACGCAAATGTATTTTTGATCGCAGCGCAAAATGCTAGAAACAGCATGCTAAAGCTAGCGGCAACTTATCAAACGCTGTAACAGAAACTCATTGTATCACCTGAAGTAGCCTAATGAAGTGTTTGTATTTTAGTTTATGAAATACTGTTAAAGAATAACTGATACAACATATTTGTAAGATCACTTATCAGATCACTTTATGTGAGTTGTTTAAATGCAACCTAAACATCCATCCATCCATTTTCTTCCGCTTTATCCGGGGCCGGGTCGTGGGGGCAGCAGTCTCAGCAGAGATGCCCAGACTTCCCGATCCACGCACACCTCCTCCAGCTGTTCTGGGGGACCCCGAGGCGACACCAGGCCATCTCGGAGACATAGTCCCACCAGCGTGTCCTGGGCCTTCCACGAGGCCTCCTCCCAATAGGACATGCCTGGAACACCTCCCGAGGGAGGCGACCAGGAGGCATCCGGAACAGATGCCCTAGCCACCTCAGCTGGCTCCTTTCGACGTGAAGGAGCAGCGACTCTACCCCGAGCTCCTCCCGGGTAACTGAGCTCCTCACCCGATCTCGGAGGGTGCGCCCAGCCACCCTGCGAAGGAAACTCATTTCGGCCGCTTGTATTCGCGATCTTGTCCTTTCGGTCATTACCCAACCTAAACCTAAACAGCCAAGAATAGAAAAACAGTCATTCTCCCCTCCTGAAACCGCCACCTTAACGTGGGGGAGGGGTTTGAGCGGCCCCGAATGATCCTGGGGGCTCTGTTGTCGGGGCTTCATGCCCCTGATAGGGTTTCCCATGGCAAACAGGTCCTAGGTGACGGGTCAGACAAAGAGCGGTTCAGAAGCCCCTTATAAGAGAGCAACAGGCCCGGTTAATCGTGAGGCCGTCCATCTGTGGACCCACCACCTGCAGGAGGAGCCATAGGGGGCTGGTGCAATGTGATTTGGGCAGCTCCAACAGCTGCCCCCACGACCGGGCAACGGACAAGTGGAAGAAGATGGATGGATGGATAGAAAACAGTAAAGTTTAATGTTTTTACTTTGCAGTTTATTAATTTATATAATTGTTAATTGAGCTGTAACATCTTGTTTGCAAGAAGAAGAAAAAAAAGACTTTATTGATCTCACACTAGAGAAAACAGGACAATTCACTTTTTCACTCGCAGCTGCCACTTTTAAGGAAATCTCTTGTTATCGGTTAATATCAGATACTCAAACCCCCAGTATCGGTATTGCTATTTTCTAATACCAGCACCGGGTGTGCATTTACTTTAGGTTATCCAAACCAAGCTTATGGTCAGGAAATGGGTGTTATGAGCGCTGCATTGACGGGTCAAACGCAGAGTTCCCTCGGGGACAAATACATACTATACTATAGTTTGAAAATAGTACTTCAGAGCAACAGCCAACTTGTGTTTCCAGTGCACTTTGGTGTTTCATAGTGTCTTTTTTATAGCTACAAAGTTATGTTAATTGCAAAATGCATGGGCACACCTTTTGTTAGTTGTTTTCTTTAAACATGGCCACAGCACACCATTTGACTCGATGTACATGTGCTTTATTTTTGGTCTAGGACGCCCTTCCTGAGCCCACTTGATTTATTCTTGTTTGGGACTAGAATAGTACCTCCATATGATCTCCCTCTTCTGTGACTCTAGATTAAACAGCTTGAAAAACGCTCCCACAGCTGCGCAGTAATGTAACTTCTCCTCGTGTTGGCGACCCGTATAAAAAAACCTCTGCTTTTCGCTGAATCGCAAATTGTGTTTTGATTGTGGCTCATGAGCGCTGCGCGTGTATATTTTTGTAGACATTCGAGGCCCTTGTGCGTTTCTTTGGCAAACGCGGCCATGTTTCCAGCTAAAGTAGTAAAGAAAAATGCAAAACCTGAAATTACCGCGCCATAATGAAAATGCTCAATCAGGCCCACTTTTTCCACCACAAACAACTCCCGTTAGATTTGACTCTCCACTGCGTTTTCTCCTGCTCGTGTGGAATAAGGAGCTCTGTGTCAGACGTCAGACCACAGCCCTCTATAACGCTGGAAACACTGAGGCAGCATCTTTTACTGTTGCTCCCGATGGAAACAACTCTTATCTCAGTTCAGGGCTTAATTCAATTTGGTTTAAGGTGATTATTCATTTGGTCACAAGCAAAATGGGCAGTAGAACAAGACAAACTGTAAACCCAAACTTTAGTAACTTCACAAATTGAGAATCTCTTGAGTTTCTTAAACCACTGCCCTCACCACATACAAAACACACACAGCCTGTTCCACTAACTGACCCCAAATCCACAGACCTCGACCTTCAGCCCTCCCTCCCTCTCTGCCGCTCTGTGTCAGCACACGAAACACACTTCATTTACATTTTGCACCAACAACCAACCCGCAAGTGAACCCTGAACCACTCTTACATGTGGTTTCTGATATCCACTGATAATAAACATGCTCAAACAGTCACATTCCTTTAGAGTAACATTAAAGAAAAGAAATCTAAACCAATGAGAGAAGAACTGTCTGTGCCCATCAAAGGGTGTTCATTTTTAACTAAAGCTAGACACGCCAGTTGCTTTTCTCTTTGAAACACAGCATATCAAATGATCGCCCTTTTGTGGCCCCTATTTTGAATGTTTTGGTTAAAACAATCTGACTTTAGATTCACACTGGATCAGCCCAGACTGAAATCAAATTGAAGATTTGAATAATCAAATCATTATAAAATGTTTTAGTTTATTTATTATTGTAATATTCTGAGTATTGAGCGCACCTATATAAGCCGCACCTACTACTAACATTTAAGGTGTGCTTGTTAAGTATTAATAATGTATTAATAAGCATTAATAATTAACAGGCCATGAATAATATAGATATTAATAAGCTGCTTATTATACTATTATCTATTAAAATACTTATATGCCATGAATAATATGCTTATTCATGGCCTACCTTAATCCTAACCTTAATGCTAACCTTAATCCTAACCTTAAAGGAATAGGCCACCGTTTTTACATACTGAGATATGTTCTTACCTGAGCTTAGACGAGTTCATTTGTACTTGTCTGGTCTCCACGTGTGCCTTCTGTAACGTAAACACAGCACAGACGGCGTTAGCATTTAGCCTCTCTCTTCTCCTCTATAGCTCCAAACGAGGTGAAGATAGAAGCTACCAAACTCTTCCACGTTTTCCCTATTTAAATATGGTTACGTGAAGTGTTACACTACAAAGTATAATTACACAAAATTAAACAATGTGGATTATCTAAGCGGATAAAAAGGGGAACTATATTGTAAGGCGTAATAATACCAGGAGTATTTTGACATCCGCGCAGTGATATCTTCACTTTACTGTGCGGATGCCCAAGTATTCCTGGCATTATTACGCCTTACAATATAGTTCCCTTTTTATCCGCTTAGATAATCCACATTGTTTAATTTTGTATAATTATACTTTATGGTGTAACACTTCACATAACCATATTTAAATAGGGAAAACGTGGAAGAGTTTGGCAGCTTCTATCTTCACCTCGTTTGGAGCTATAGAGGAGAAGAGAGAGGCTAAATGCTAACGCAGTCTGTGCTGTGTTACGTTACAGAAGGCACATGTGAAGACCAGACAGGTACAAATGAACTCGTCTAAGCTAAGGTAAGAACATATCGCAGTATGTAAAAACGGTGGCCTATTCCTTTAACGCTAACCTTAAACAGATTACTAATGCTTATTAATACCTTATTAATACTTAACGAGTATAACTTAATATTAGGCGGCACGGTAGCACAGCGGTTAGCGCTCGTGCTTCACAGCTAGAAGGTCTGGGTTCGATTCCCACCAAGGCCGGGGCCTTTCTGTGTGGAGTTTGCATGTTCTCCCCGTGTCTGCGTAGGTTTCCTCCGGGTACTCCGGTTTCCCCTACCACTAAAAACATGTACAATAGGACAGGACGAATAAGAGTGTGTTTGAGAGTGCGCATGGGGGACGACGGTTGGAAATTAGCCCAAGGCTACAATCCGGTGTGGCTTGTTCATTAACTTGCACTGTCCCTACCAAATAAACCAATAAATAAATTAAAAAAAAAAAGCGATACCGAAATGATAATTTTTACATATATTATAGGCGGCACTTGACTTACAGGTGTGCGCACTGTTACAAAGCGCAGCTGAACGCGCCATCAGCGCTGATAATACAGGACTTTTCTCTCCATGCCTGGTCAAATATCCTCAAGAGAAAAGTGGCCTACTGTACGTTTACTTTAATAAAAGTGTGTTTAGAACTTAAAACGTTTATAAATGAGAGAATGAATCCCATTTATTTTGCACCTGAGGCCACGTAAAAGGCATCCAGTCCAGTGTTCAGCAAACATCGCGAATCAGCCAATGTTTCCAGTCCTTGAGTAACACCTGTTCTTCTCAACAATTCCACGAGATCCTTAGAAGCACCCATGTCTTCTCGTTTTCAGGATTAGGTGGAAGTTTAGGCACTGTTCATGTTTCAGTTTAATGGGAGAAACCTTGAAGAGCACCTTGTGAAAAGTAAGCGCACGCCACACAGAAAAGCCCCACACGGTCCGGTAACTGAACCCATGGACCGTCGTGCTGTGAGGGCGCGAGTGCTATGAACCTCTGGAGTATGGAGTTAATTTGTCAGCTGTTTGTTTTCAATAGAAAGGGGCTCGGCGTGTGTTGGATGGGCAAGGGGCCAACATCAGCAGAGCGAGTGTGCAGCAGATGACAGCGCTGTGGATATACTCTCTGTGATGAGTGCTTTCCTACGCCCTGCCCCCTCACACAATGAGAACGGACATAATAATAATAAACGCATGAGACACACTATGGACTTAACTGGACTAATCTGAAGGGATCTATGTGAGCGATGGGATATACTTGCTCACATAGGTTGCGTTTATGACACTATAGAAATGGATGTCTTCATTTCAGATGGAGGGCCGGGGCCTGTATGACTCTGCAGGTGATTTACTGTGATTGAGAGAACCCAAGAACTTTTAAAAATCTCACCAGAAATAGCGCCACCCTCTGCCAAATATGCACAGCAGGTGAAGCACTAAGCTCTGAGTTCATTACAGGTGACCGAAGTAATTGATACAGACAGAAACGTGTCATAAAAAAAGGGGCGTTGCCTAGCCAAGGGGGAAGAAAACCTTTCAAGGAATCACAATTTTTCTCTCTTTTAGGCATTTCCTGGTGGACTATAAACGTATTTATCACACACCAGTAAAGTCAAGCCAAAATTGGGTCCACATGGATGTTTTTTCCAAGCAAATTGTCCAGAAGCGAACGTTAGCATATGTAGCAGGAAGCTAATGTGGCTTCCCGGTTAGCATTGTCTGTTTTAAAGGGGGGTATTATGTAAAATCGACTTTTTCAAGCTTTATATCATGTTATTATGTCATTCCCTCATTAAACACATGCCTGGAGTGTTGTCTTGGCTCATTCACATATTTTTGAGTAATCAGTAAAAACTTAGACGGCAGCCATTTTAGGTGTAGCTATGCCTCAGTCCTCCTAGGAACGCCCCCACCTCCTGGAGACGCCTCTGGACCTTTCGTCACCAGCCAAGCCACCCAACCACTGCTCCTCAGCTCAGCAGAGCCCCCTCCCCGCACAGTAGTGTTGTTTAGATGCCACAGCAGTGTGCTGAAGGGGGCGTGTCGGAAAGCTTCTTAAAGAGACAGAGGCCTATTTCAAGACGTTCAGTACAGCCATTTTGAGAGAGCAATTTTATTTGTTAAAGTAATGGTGGAGAAATGGGTGAAAGTTCAGTTTTTTCTCTACTTTGTTTTCCCCCTCTGGCTGCTTCGAACATATGACCATGGGCAATTCCAAAGATGCCGTCTGCATCTATAAGGATTTTTCTGAACGATGCAGGATTTGCGAGAGTTCCACATTTGTCACAACAGCTCCTTTGTGATTGAAAAATTACCACTTTCCTTAAATTGGACTAGGCAGAATTGTTTCATATTGCTAGGCCCATTAATTACGGAGATATTAACCAAATTAAAACTGAAGGCAATTCTACCTTCCACCCTGGCCTGTCCACAACCCCAATAATAACAATTAAGATGAAGCAGCACAGCTATTGCACAGCTATGCCTTCCTCTTCTTTTACCTGGATTTCTGGTCGTGGGTCACTCGAAGGTTTTCCTGTAATTCATAGCCATAAAAATACTATTATAATATTTAATAATAGCTTGACATGTTTTGTTTATGTCCACAACACATACAATGGTTAAAAGAGCACATATACAGTACTTTCAGGTGATTAATGCTATACTTAAATAGTCTTGTACGTTTCTGTTTTAATAGCCGTGGGTCAATATTTGTCTGAGGAGCTGCGCTGTGGCACTTGGCGTCAGAAACTTGTCCTCGTAGATCCATAAAAAACATCACGTATATGATAAAAATAGGGTCCTGCAGAAGCGCATGGGCCCCGGTTAGATTTCTGGTAACTGTGCGTCAATACCACCCACCCCCTCCATCTTTCCCCCTCCCTTTCCCCTCTGTCTCTCTAGACTCACATTTGTTTTTCCATTCAGGAGTTTCAGCTGTGTGCTCCCAAACCAGAGCGAACGGGCCAAGGCAAAGTACCAGCTCATAACTACTCCCAGATGATATACCCCCATACCCCTCCCTTTACGGCCCAGAGAGGGATAAACACTCACTCGGGCTGCGATTGGAGCGGCACGTCCCAGCTGATCTGCTACGAACACGTGCCGGGCCGAGGAAACTACTATGACAGGGCCCGGAGCAGAAAATGAAACCATACATGAGGAAGATTTGAATGGGAGTTTGACTTTAAAAATGCGCTGATCTGAGTTTTGACACACTTTAGCCAACTGGAGATGTGTAGATATATTTACAGAGACTTCATGTAAGTTTTACTTGCACTGTCCTTTAATATGATCTCCAACAAGGAAAGCTAAAATGGCACAAACAATAATACATTTTCAGTGCTGTCGAGACAATGCTTTCTTCAGTAGATGTGAGAAAACCGGATATTTGTTCGGGCTTGTGAGTAACTGAAAGGTGGGTTACGGCCTTTGGTGAAAAAAAAAGTCAAATATTGCAGCCTCACTTTTCCCCATGACCGAGCAGTGCCAGGTGGGAAACAGCTGGGACTAATCACACAGGTCTCCGATTCTTTCCTTTCTTTCCTTCCTTCCTCATGTCTTTCTCTCTTTCGTCACGGGCACGAGCAGATTGGTTTTAAGTTGTTTTAGTGTGTTTATGGTGCCTGTTTTTAAAGTTGGTTTTATACTCAAACAAGCTCGTTGCCCTGGCAACCTGCCCCTGTTGATTGCCTACGAGACACCCCTGCTCCTTGCTTATGCAGGGGGTAGAAAAGCGGGTTAGCACAGGGGGAGACAGAGGACAACACAAGTGCCTGGGGGCAGGGAGGCACGGCCCGCTATGGGACGCCATTGCACCAGCAGTGCTGAGGAGGGACCGATGAGCCATGGACGAAGGACTGACTGGTGTCTGCAGGAGAAGGAGGCACGGACGAGGCGCATGAGGGGCCCATGCAAGAAAGGTCAACACCATGGACCGGACGCGACAAAACGCAGGTTGAGACGCGGGATGGCAGCAAGTGAGCGGCGCGTTCGGGGGAAGGGATGTCCCCCGGACAGGCAAGGCAGGGTCAGGCAAGGCAGGGTCAGGCAGCGGCGGCGGGCTCCCCCAGCTCGCGAAGCCCCAAGGCAGATCCCTGCAAGTCCAATGGAGCTTCCCGGAGCCGGCCGGACCCCCTTCCTTGAGGACCTGACTGACCGCACCTTAAAGCACCCCCTCCCTATTTTTGCCCCTTTTAATGTAGGTTTTATTCTGTCTTTTAATTGTATTTGTCGACTTTTTACCTACATTAAATTGTATTTTATCCTTTTAACCTGTTTTCTCATTTGTTACACCACAAAGTATCTCCAGAAACGTTAACCTGTGACACTTTCTCTCTTTCTTCCATCCTTTTTTCTTTGTGTTCTTCCTTTCATTCATCCCTTCATTTGCCCATCCATCTATTCCTCGTCCCCACCCCTGTCAATGTGAGCGCCTGTGGTCCTGTCAGCTGTGGGTCAGGTCCCTCAGTCCCCCAGGTTGAAGTGTGTTTTATGAGCCTCTCTGTTGGAGCTGCAGCAGGTTTCCTCCGGTCCACACCTGTCCACACACCCGCTCCCAACGACTCCATTAACATCTGCTACGGGGTCGCCCACCCACAGGAGCAGGGAGCAGACTCCACATCCATCAACAGCACTATGTCAATACACTCTGGTACTGGTCAGTTTGTTTTGTTTGAATATCAAAAGTTGGTTTGTTTTCTGTGTTCTCTTGCACTGACTCATCGGATGAGTTCTGCGGATGGGGCTGGTATGATGTGGGACCGGTCTAGACTCTGCACATAAACACCATTAAACTCCCAGAGGGGACCGAATTTCATCTCGATCTTCAAAACAGACTCCTCACAGCTGGGACAGGAGTCTTCTTTTACTCCCACTTCAATATCTAAATCATTTCAAGTCTAGTCTGTTTGTCTTGAAATACAGAGGTGAATGTAGTCCTGTGATTGAGGTTGTGGTGTGAGCGCTCTGACAGCTGGCTCGAGCTCGCGTTCAAATATCAACCTTTGTATTGTCCTATAAAGGTTAGATCGATTAGTTTCAATGATGTGGAATTTGAACCTTATGGCCGGATAATTTCTCCGTCACAGAATGATCTGATTTCCATCTTTCATCAAGGCACAAACAGTTTTACAGTTGCATGTCTTAAATAGAAGCCCCTTATGAGAGACCAACAGGCCCGGATAGAACCACGAGGCCGTCCTTCTGTGGACCCGCCACCTGCAGGAGGAGCCATAGGGCTGGTGCTATGTGATTTGGGCAGCTCCAACAGCTGCTCCCACGACCCACGACTTGCTCTCAAAATACCTTTGAATGGCACACTTTTTCTTTCACATGGGCATCAACTAGGAATCAACTACCTTCCAGTTCAAGCTAATTTGTCGCAAGATTTGTGATTTCACGAAGTCACACAAATATCTCGCAGTTGTAAGAAAAATTTAAAAAAATAAAAAACTCCAAAAAGGATGAGGACATTATACAACTATATCTCTTGCAGTGTTTATATATATATATAAAACTCTTCCTCACCCTCCGCGGGCGGTCTCTTTTTCCTCCAAGCTCGGGTCCTCTACCAGAGGCCTAGGAACTTTAGGGTTCTGCGCAGTATCTTTGCAGTTCCTAGAACTGCACTTTTCTGGAACGAGATGTCTGATGTATTTCCTGGGATCTGCTGAAGCCACTCCTCCAGTTTGGGGGTCACTGCCCCGAGTGTCCCAACGACCACGGGCACCACTGATGCCTTCACTCTCCAGGCCTTCTCCAGCTCTTCTCTGAGCCCCTGTATTTCTCTAGTTTCTCATGTTCCTTTTTCCTGATGTTGAAGTCGCTTGGTATTGCTATGTCAACCACCACGGCTTTCCTCTTCTCTTTGTCCACCACCACAATGTCCGGTTGGTTCCCCATTACCATTCTGTCCGTCTGTATCTGGAAGTCCCACAGGATCTTGGCTCGGTCATTCTCGACCACCATGTATATACAGTATATATACACAGAATTGGCATGAACAGCAGCGTGCACAGTTTACAGACAGCCAAAACAAACAAGAGAAACAGCAAGAACGAGACAATGGCTCAACACAATACTGACTAACATTTTTATTTATTTATTTATTTTTTATTTATTTGTTCATGTCATGTCATGCCATTACACTTTTTTTTTCATCCATACATGAACAAAAAGGAACAGAGTGAAGATTAATCTTGTAATATCTGTTCCCATTAGCAACTTTACAAAATAAAATCAGATTCCCCATCATTATACCCCAACTCCTCACCCAGTCACAAAACATAACAAAACAGCATAATTTGTCTCACAGTTCACTTCAGGTATTTTCAATTTTTTTCTTAATCACTCAGAATTTTTTCTTTGTACATTTTTTTGAATTTTTAAACACTTGTACAACATTTAAATTCCACACTTAAAGAATTCCACAATTTAACTCCATAAACAGACGGACATTTCCGTTTCAACGTTGTTCCTGCAAACATATTCCGAAAATTATATTTTCTTCTATGGGAAACATCTTGTGCAACAAAATTACTTTGAACATCATAACATAACATTATTTATTTATTTGGTAGGGACCGTGCAAGTTAATGAACAAGCCACACCGGATTGTAGCCTTGGGCTAATTTTCATCCGTCGTCCCCCATGTGCACTCTCAAACACACTCACATACATCCTGACCTATTGTACATGTTTTTAGTGGTAGGGGAAACCGGAGTACCCGGAGGAAACCTACGCAGACACGGGGAGAACATGCAAACTCCACACAGAAAGGCCTGGTCCCTGGTGGGAATCGAACCCGGACCTTCTAGCTGTGAAGCACGAGCTCTAACCCCTGTACTACCGTACAGAGAATACAAGACAAACAGAAAGTCTTGCAGTCAGACGCTTGTATGTGTTCACCTCAGGCAGAGCCACTGCTGCGCGATTCTATAGAAAAAAACCCTCTGTGTAGTGGTTGCTAAACATTATGATATGAATGAAAACGGTTTCCTGATTCTTTGTTTGTGCTTTAGTGACAGTGGAATAGTTTAACTAGATTACATTTCTCTGACACTTGAGGCAAATCTCGCCTCTTTCCTCTCTCCCTCTTTCAGATATTATTTCAATACGTGTGGGTTTGAGTGGGTAGTGCCTCTCTGTCCAGCGATCATGTCACAATAAAATCCCCTTTTAAACATGTTTGTAATCCAGTGACTGGTTAAATGCGCCCATGTTCGTGTTTTCATAAGTTTATTGAAGCGTATGATCCTCTGATCTGAATGCCTGGGCTCGGGAAAGGCATTTCAAACCACAGCTGCTGATCCGATCGTCATAAATATTTCCTCTTTTCAGACGGTGTCTCCGTTTCACTTGTGTCTTTATGACACAAGTGAAGAGACAGTTATGTTGCTCCAAATTCAGATGATCAATAAATTATTCCAGAATGTGTGCTTGCCTCCTCACGCTGCGTTCACGGTGCTCTGAACAGCTGGCGCGTGTTGCTGCTGATTTCCACCACTCTTCCGCACCTGCCGCCAAGGACACTTCCCATTGACAATACACATGAATCAACTGCCCCTGCAGTGTGAACCGCGTTTGGTGTGTAGGCACCTTTAAGCAGTGGTTCTCCTCTGGTGTACCGACATTGACAGACAGACAGATATACAGATATTCTCGCCAGGTGAGAACCACTAAATATAGCAAATAGTCCTAACAAATAAGGACAATTTAGGGATTGCAAAAGGTATAAAGATTACAAAATAATAATAAAAACATGTATCAATGTGGCTTGTGTGAGATTGAGTTACTTAATTTTGAAAATGGTCAGTAAACCCTTACAAATTAAAAGCTGTAAGCTATTTAGAGTCATCAAGGACTATTTAAAAAAAACAAGATAATGTATTACACATTTCTTCATACCATTGCTAAATAAGTAAATGATTATGTGTAACATGCCTCATGGGTTTTCCCTGTTTAAGAGCGTGGTGTCCTGCACTGGTCAACTCAACCTCCTCCTCCCTCTTCCTCCTGCGCAGTCTTTCACTTGGCAGTTAATCTGTTTTATTCTCCAGTGAACGTCCATTAGCCAGAACAATAGTAGGGACAGAACTGTGAGTCTTGCCTGGATACCTTCTCCTTTGTCCCTTCCTTGTTTCCTGTAGCTCCTCTTGTGACGCCTCCACTGTGCTGCAGCTGTGGGGGCTCTTGGTGCCTCTTCAGTGTTTCAGAAGAAGAAATGTGTAAATGTGTAGGTCTCAAATGGGTTTAGCTGGTAAGCTAGCTGTTTGTTTACTTTTAAAAAGCTGCTTTCTTCAGGACCTTCATGGACTCTTTGCATTAAAATACACTGAACCTCCACAAAAACACGGCAAAGACGTTCAAAAGTATCCAGTAAAACAACGTGGAACACAGAAACCAAAAATGCGGTTCGCCGAAAAAGGCAAAAAAGCAGCTGTACCAACAGAGAGGGAGGTTACTTTCTTAAAATCAAAGAATTACATCACAGCACTCAATCATTCAATTTCAGTTTCATAATCATAATATTAATAAGGAAGAAAATATCAGAACAGCTGGGAAAAGGTTTAGCTCTGTCTTTCTGGGCTGTGGGCATTTCCAAAGTGCTTTTTGCATTTCCAAATGAGATGTAAATAAGTTGAATCCATATTTTTCAACATTTATTTCTTCTAACCTGTTTTGTGCTTTTATGGCAACCAACATCACTGATCCCTATCATAAGGTGTCATATTAGTAAACCCCTGTAACATCTGGCCTATTTGCCTGATAGTTCCTTCGCAAACAGCCCTGTCTCCTGGAGCGTCTCTCTCCTCCGTATAAGGCCCTGCTGCTCAAACCCATCCTTCACTGGGCCTCTGTTTACGGGACTGTCCCTGGTTTTAAGCAGCTGTGTGGCGTTTAATGACCTCGGAAAGCGCGGGACGACTGGAGCAACATTTAACGACTCGTCTCAATAAACCCCTTATGATCGATCCGTCACATTAACCGGATTAGCCTGACGTCCCGTGAACGCAGCACGTGGCCCTCTACAAAACACCTGCGAGGCGTTCAGGGCCAGCACATGCGCTCCGGAGTTTGAGTCGGAGGAGCGTGGAGTTTATTGGCCCCAGAGCAGCGCGTGTCCTTCGCCGTAATGAGCGGCCGGTGGGACCGCTATAACACCTCGCTCGGTAAATCATTTTGGTCGATCGGAGGGTCTCAAACGTGTATCAGCTGCTACACACTGCTACAGCGAAGGGAAACACTTTAAATCAAAGCACTTATGGCGACGCACTGCAGGTGAACGGGGAAATTATTTGAAGATTTAGAGATTATTGAACCTTTCCCCGTAGATTCACTGTTTTCTATCATGTAATATAATGTGTTGAAAATACTTTAAAACTGCAGATGGTTTTAGGTAAAAGTCTGCATTTATGGCTATAATTTAGTGCCAGGCTTAAATGAATGGCTTTATTTAGTTGTCAAGTTAAGTACCAGGACTTTCTCAAAGGGGATTGTGTTTGTGATTGTAACTAGTTATTCCAGGAAAAAGCTGTACAATTAAAATGTCTTGTTTTTAAAGTTAGTTTACAAGTTCCCCCATCAACCAAAGTCAAACCTCCAGCCAGTGATTCTGAGCATTAGCTTGACTCGACCTCTGGAGATGGGTGCCCGGGTGCAACATGCGGCTGACCCCTGCTTCTTACGGGTTGCCCCAGCGCCATTGATGCATGGATGGGTCAAATGCAGAGGACAAATGTTAAAGGATCTGTATCATGCTATTTTAGCCATTCCAAAGTAAAGTATAGGCATTTATATGATATATTGTACCTCTATCACTATGGAGTACTCATTTTTTAGATAAATATAAGTATTTTTGGGGGGTATTTTCCCTACCCGGAAGACAAGACGCTTCGATTCAGTTAACTCCACCCCTCTCTCCCATTCCACATTTACAGTATTATAAATATAAATATTGCTGCAAAAAGTGAAGTTACTTCACATAATGCAGTTATAAGGAGTTGACATGTGCAAAGCAGTTTCATAAATGGCTAACACACACGCTAACACGCGTTTTGATTGACTCACCGCTCAGCCTGGCCTCCCCATGAGATCGCGTTGGTTATAAAAGTTATAAAAGTTTTAAAAGTTAATCCACTTTGATTCTGGCCAAGGTTCACCAAGCATCCATCAGGTTGGTTGATATAGTAGCTTAATCCCGGAAAGAAATTCCAACTTCTGGCGAGTGCACTCTTCTTTAGGAAGGTTGAATAGTCCTGTTCCTCTCGTAGCCAAACGCGCATCCGTGGCATTATCGGTAAGAAAAAAGAACAGGCGGTGTCCAGAGTAGGTTAGAAAGAGCTCAGTCTTCAAAAACAACACTTATGCTCGGATCCATGGCTCCTCCAGCCGTGGATGCGCTTGATTAGCGTCGTGGGACAGCACAGACGCGTTGGAGATTTTTTTTTTTTTTTTTTTAAAAAAAAAAAAAAAAAAAAAAAAAAAAAGCTGTTTTATAAATAAAAATCAGGCCGTAAGGCATTACATTACAGACGTCGAGCACTTCCGTTCCGCTGTGACGACACAACTGAACAGCTCAGTCGTTTACCAGGAGAGGGCGGAGCAGCTGCTCAGAGAGCAGGATTCAGGAGGATTACTTAGAACTGCGTGAATGAAGCCAAAAAACGCTCTGGGGGTGTTTTTGATAAGGAAATAGAATAACAACATGGCTAAAAACTCAAAAAAGTCGATTTTGCATGATATAGGACCTTTAAGAACCTTAGCCTTAACCTCGAGATATTGTACCTTACCAAAAATGCATTTTGCAAGTTGGCTTTTGAAGTTAAATGTCCCAAAAATGTGGTCATTTTCTAGACTTGACTTCCTTTTTTGTTTCTAGAGGAAATCTGACATGTTAAGAGAGAAAACTGTCTCAAGACCTAAACAAATTGTTTGCTTGCAGTGCTCTCCTTAAAGGAACATGCCCCCGTTTTTGCATACTGAGATATGTTCTTGCCTGAGCTTAGACGAGTTGATGCGTACCTGTCTGGTCTTTGTGCGTGCGCTCAGTCACGCAGAAAGACGATGATGTTGTTAGCATTTAGCCTCTCCTCCGCTCCTCTATGGGGTCAAAGGGGGTGAAGTCAGAAGCGACCAAGCTCTTCCATGGTTTCACTATTTAGGAGGACTTAGACTTTACTGCGCGGACGTCGAGGTGCTCCTAAGGTGTTATTACGCCTCACAATATAGTACCCCTTTTTATCCGCTTAGAAAATCGACATGTTTAATTTTGTATAACTAGACTTGGATCGTGTAACTACTCGCGTAACCGTTATTTAAGTCGGGAAAACGTGCAAGAGCTCAGTCGCGTCTAACTTCACCCCAGTTTGGCCCCATAGAAGAGAGGAGGAGAGGCTAAATGCTAACAACATCTTCGGTGTTGCTAACAACATCTTCGTTGTTGTTAGTCTGAGCGCACGCATAAAGACCAGACAGGTACGCATCAACTCATCTAAGCTCAGGTAAGAACATTTCTCAGTATGGAAAAACCGTGGCCTATTCTTTTAAAAGAATAATGAAGGAAAATAAGAGGAAATAGTCAATGGTCACATTCATACAGCACTTTTCTACCTGCTTTAAGCACTCAAAGCGCTTTACATCAAGGAACCACTCACCCATTCACACGCTCATCCATACACCATGTGTACGCAGACAGTGGAGGGAATGTTGGTGAAGTGTCTTGCCTAAGGACACAAAGACAGTGTGCACCTGTGGGATTTGTACCGCTGACCCTCCAATCACAAGGCGACCCGCTCTACTCTCTGCGGCACATTGCCTTGTGTACGAAATGCGCGGTATAAACAAACATGCCTTGCCGGCGCCACTGTTGCCCAGCCAGCTCCTCTCTATATCTTGAGTCAGAATTATTTTCTTTCTCTCATACACTAAAGTGTTTGAACAAGATCATAATAAATAATAACGCTTTGATAGGGTCAATGCTCTTCCTCTTGTGGCCGGGAGGGAATACATTAAAGAGGTTATTTGAGATCATTATAACACCGTATCATGTATCGAAAACTGACCTGTCTTCAAAGAGATGTTTACGAAAGACAAAGCTTTGTTTCTTTCGCTGAAGAAACATCACTGACCACCCAGACTCTACAGAGTAAAACACTTGTGTTATTAATATAACGATATTAGACTCTGTGGCGACGCCTGACTTTGAGCCAAACCACACTCTGGCCATAATCTTACTTCGGAAAGTCAATGGAAATTATGGCTGAAGCAGTCACATAGACTTAAACCTTACACTTTAACATTGATATCCAGCTGATGCACTTTGATTGTATCAAGAGTGCACAACCGAGATACACAAGAAGATCCCAGGTCAATTTCTTGGATCTTTCTGAAGGAAGCGTGTGGGGAATATGTCTAAAACAAACATTAGACAACCCAATTTTACCGTTTACTCACCAAAAGACCAAAAGGTGAGTGATGTGTTTGGTCAATAAAGCCCACGATTGTCGTATAATAGTAACAAACAAAAGAGGCCACAATCCTGACAGGCTTGTGCAATGGACTTTTTGATGTGTGCTCTGCCTACAAATAACTCCAGAGCCAAAATGGACGCCCCAAGGTCCAGCCGCTCATCACTCGCTCCTAAAGACCCATCAGAGACAGGAACAGAGTGGCTCGCTCAAGGTCACACTGTGTTAGTACGATCAGGGGGAAAGGACCTGTGTCGAGGCAAGAAGAAACGCCTGGAAAAGTTCTAACTACCCGATTGAACTGCTGCTTGTGGGTAGCAGTTACATTTTCCCAATAACACTGAGTCACTTGTAACTCGTTGTCCCGCCCCCTTGCACAAGCGCCTCTGAGCTTTGGCTTCATTATTAAGTGAATTGTTGTGGCGCGTTTAAGCTTTAATCTGTTTCCTGTTTACGGCTCAGTCCCTTGACACATGTGACTGCAGTGAGGTCACTTCCTGTATTTAACACCTCTATCCTCACCTCAACCTGAAAACATCTGGCTCTCACATGCGCTCTCTCTCTAGCCTATATTTTGTACAGTAATTCCCATATAGGTTGATGAATAAAAGTATTTCATAAAAGTCATTTAGTACATGTGGAAACAATTTTTTTTTTAATAACACATGTTGTCACAGCTCATTCTTCTCTTTGTGCTGATCAAGGCGCTGAAAGTTTGTGGTTTGTATAACAGTTGTACACTAGCGTGGCGAAAGGGTGGAAAATGCAGATCTACAATCTACAAGAGACGAGAAAAACAAATACTGGATTCTGATAATTTTGCTCAAAAGAACATTTTCTGCACACTGTAAAATGTAAAATTTGTTTCAACTAAAAAAACTCATTCCAAGGGCTGCCAAGAAATTTTATGTGTAACCAATAACCATTTTACAATCTAGTCGATTTGAAATTTGAGATTCACCTCTTTTGTTCAATTGTATTCTTAGGTTGACATAACTGTTTCCAGTTGTCTGAAGTGAAAAACGTCAGTTACAAATTAAATCAGTTGTGTCAACCTAAGTTTTTCACTTCAGACAACTGGAAACAGTTATGTCAACCTAAGAATACAATTGAACGAAAGAGGTGAATCTCAAATTTCAAATCGACTAGATTGTAAAATGGTTATGGGTTACACATAAAATTTCTTGGCAGCCCTTGGAATGAGTTTTTTGAGTTGAAACAAATTTTACATTTTACAGTGCAGAAATCCAAGTCTCAAGCTGCAACACAGAAGAAATCTCGCAAAATGTACAAACATGTACACAGGATTAGACACCATGGTCTTAATCTCCTAAACCCGAACCGACCACATTTTCTGCAGTTTGGCTTTACCCGAATCTAAAAGCTTCTTCATCAAAACAGTGACAAAAACGAGACGACAATGAGGATGAAAACACAACAAAAGAACAACGAAAAAGTGACAAAACAACAAAATAGGTATAAAAACAACAAAAACTTGACAAGAAAAGCCACAAAGACCCATAAAGCCCAACTAAAGAAAATGCACTCGGTTAAGAGGTTAATCCTGTCCCTGCCTCAAAACCTGGTCTCTAAAGATATAATATTTTTTTCTGTACCTGCTATTGTTTTATTTTTTTGATGCCAGTAGAATCTAAAACTTTTTCCCGATACCACACTGTAACGTTAAACAGTACCCAGCTCTATAGTCATGCGCCACATTCATAGATACATAGGTACGCCTTTGAGAGCAGGTACTCAACCTGGCAACCTTTCTGTTACAGAATGACCCGCTTTACCATCTGAGCAAGCATCATATGTGCATATGAGCAGCGGATCATAAATAAGATTTAATTACATTTTAAAGCAGTACTAAGTAACGTGTTTACCTTAATAAATCCTTTCCATAGTCCCTCTGGGGGTAATACAAGTGTTAGTGGGATGATTGGAGGGTCTTTCATCTCCCCCTGGTGTCTCTGGCCAGAAAACCATGCTTGCAACTTGACTGCCACCGGGGCGGAGCAAGCAATACACACTAATAGAATCACGGAGAAGAAGCTAACAGGCTAACGGGCAAAGCTAACTGCGGGCTAGCGCCATTTTAAACAGTATTTACAGCCAAGTTTGAGTGAAAAAAATATTCCCATTGTATAACTGGATGTACACCCCTCTCTCCCTTCACCTTTTCTGTCAGCGTAGTATTTACTCTCCAAGACATTTAATAAGTTAAAAAATCGTAACTTGCTAAGACACCTGCAGTAGCGCTTATGGCCTCTAGGGGCAAGAGTTACTTAGTACTGCTTTAAAACAAAAACAATGGCGAAGCTAAGTTTCTTTTGTTAGTTGTGGTCCAAACCCATTCTTTCTCATTTTATTTTACTTGCAAGACAACAGCAGCCCTATTCGCGTGTAAAACAGACTCGCTTTGATAAAGCCGCGCGTTCGCTCCGATGATAAAGATTTGAACCAAAATAATGTCTCGAGACGCACGCCGACAGACTAATTGCGGCTAAAGTAACGCTGTGGGCACGCTTTAATAGATGGAGGGAGATGTATTCGCCGCAGCGTTCGGGAGTTTAATGAGTTGGGGAGTGGAGGATATGGTCTGTGCCCACTCTACCACATCATTAAGACCAGTTTACAGCAGAAACACTTCCGACGCACTCTCGAGCAGAGATGGAAATGTAATCCGATGTTAAACTGACATTTTTAGTATTGATGTTGTCGGCGTATTCTTTACTATACGGACAGAAGACGGAGGCTCGATCTATTAAAATCAATCATGGTTTTATTCCCTAATATTACAATCTAAAACACAAGTTATGCGAGCCCTACATCTTGGTCGGCCTGCGCTCGGACAACCCAAAAGAACATAGAGGAGTAGGCGTGTCCTTGTCGAACCAATCAGCGCTCTTGGAATGTTCTTGTCGTCACTTCCTCTGCACAATCTGACTCCTCCTTCTAAGGCCCCCCAGTGGCTCCAACAGTAAAGACAATAACAATGGGGCAGTAAAATAGAAGATGTTCGCCCAATTATAAAGTTAAACCCCAGTTTCAAATGAACCTTAAAGCACAGATTACATTAACGCAGTTTTATATATAATCACTAAAACCTAGTATGATAAAAATATGTATAGAAATATTTCCACATTGTATAATAATATTTCCACAATGTATATATTGTTAAAGCCACCTTACTCCACCACTAGACTCCCTTTCTGTAGTAATGGAGCAACATTTGTTTTGTCAACCTTTATCACATAATAAACTCGGACATTTATCTAATTTTAAAACATTTGTACGAATTTCACAAACTTACAGGTTTCTTTTTGAGCATTTCTGTGAAAGTGACCCTGAAGTTGTGAAATGTGCCAATGAACTTGTCCCTGTCAGAACTGGGATACTACAAAAATGTTGTTAGGAATGAATTTGGACCGCAACAAACATTTTATTTTAGTGGCTTCCTCTTGCATTGTTTGTATAGGGAATTTGTCTGAAATAGAAGTTAAGTGAAATCTGCAATAATCTCTTGGATTTGTATAGCGCTTTTCAAGACACCCAAAGCGCTTCACAGCTGATTATTCATTCACTCCATACTTGGTGGTGGTAAGCTACTATTGTAGCCACAGCTGCCCTGGGGTAGACTGACGGAAGCGAGGCAACCAGTCTGCGCCATCGGCCCCTCCGACCACCACCAACCACTCACTCACTCACTACATTCGCTAGGCTTCCTGGTGTTACCAAACGGTCTCCCATCCAAGTACTAACCAGGCCCTTCCCTGCTTAGCTTCCAAGATCTGACGGGATTGGGCAGAGCAAAGGCGGTATGACCACAATAACAGCAAATATAAAGTTGCACCAATTCTACAAATTGTAGAGCAAACTTAGGCCTCATAACATATAGCTTAAACCAATGTTTCTCTAATGTTTTATACTAAGTACCACTTAAAACTACATTAAATCTGTAACAGGACATGCCAGACCCAATCTGGAGCTAAATCAGTCCCACAGCCGACCTAAACTGGAGATAAATTATGACTATAAAGTAGTTCTCTAAGGACAAACCCAAATGCGTGTGTGCAGATCAGTGTTTCCTAACCAGGGGTATGGGGACACCTGGGGTACTTGAGCACTTGGCAGGGGGTTCTTGAAATAACCTCAGATTAAAAAAAAAAAAGACGGTGAAACTGAGAAAAGTTAATTTTAATGTTTTTTTCCAGGAAGAGCTTTGACCTTTGGAGTGTTTCAGCTATATTTTGAACAACACACTAAATACTGAATAATCTATGTTTAGTTGCTCACTTTGCTAGAATAATGACTGGATCTTCGAGGTACTGTATAGGGGGAACTCAATTAACAATTCGAGGGGTACCTGTTTCAGTACTCACCCATATGAAAGAAAACAAAACCAACAGGAAGAATGACAATTGCACAGAACTTTAAGGTAGTTTGGGACAAATCAAGAATATTTAATATACCCTTAACCCTTTCTACTCTGGTTTATTATTTTTGTCTCAGAGCTTGGATCTTGGCGTTTGGTCACATTAGAGCATAACCCACTGTCACTGTGTCACTGTGATTTGTTTGTCTTCAGAGTTACACTGTAGGTCAGACACCATGAGTGACAGTAACATAACGATAAATAGTGACCCTTTATTATGAGTAAAAAGGCTGAGGCCTCATTGCTCTTCAGTCACAGACTGAGAAGTGAAGAAGGAAGTCATGGAGATTCTGCTTTAGAACATTACACTTCTGCTGGATGTAACAATAAAAGATTGAATTTCTAGTATTCCTCAGGTGTGAAAATCCTTTTTTGTGATTAAAATGTCAGTCAATTATTAATTACTCTCATTCTACAAAAACAAACCCTTGTCATTTGTATCTGCTGTAGAGTCATGTTTGTCCCAGTTCCTCTGAGTCGTGGTGCAGCAGGACTGATGTGGACAGATGTTACAGAAGAAGCTCACGAGGTTCATTTCTTCAACACAGTTACTATAGTAACTATTTTCTCTAAAGTAAAAGTAGATCTACCACAGTCCACATCGGTCACGGTCCACATGACCCACCATGACTCAGAGGAACTGTGACACACATGACTCCACATCAGATAATATATATCAACATTTTTTCTCTTTAGAGTAGAAAGGGTTAAGGGCAGTTTGTCCTCCGCATTTAACCCATCCTTCAACCGCAGTGCCTTTGTAAAGTGAGCACCCAGGGAATCCA
Organism: Neogobius melanostomus; assembly: GCA_007210695.1. Classification (NCBI taxonomy): domain Eukaryota; kingdom Metazoa; phylum Chordata; class Actinopteri; order Gobiiformes; family Gobiidae; genus Neogobius; species Neogobius melanostomus. The sequence goes on from VHKM01000047.1 coordinate 5,228,006, forward strand.
TCTCCAGATCTTAAACTGGGATCTTAGTCATGAAGGGGAAACTAAATTAGAGCCAACCTACCCAGGCACAGGGAGAACATGCAAACTCTTAACCTCTTATACAAGTGCATTTTCCTCAAGTTTTTTCCAAATCTAAAAGCGTCTTATGGGAGAATTTACAGCCTACAAGCCAGTGTAACGCCTCAATTGAAAGCTAAGACCTACAAAACTGATCTTTTTCCTTGCGTTGTTGCCGCACTTTTTTGACGTTCTTTTCCATCCCATTATTGTCTCTTTTTCATTGCATTTTTGTGGCTTTTTTTATTGCGTTTTCATCCTTTTTTTCCCTTTCTCGCTTTTGTTGCTATTTTGACGCTTTTTTTAAAGAAACATTTAGATTTGGGTAAAGCTGATTACCTTTTCTGCACTAACCTCTGACTGCAGCTTGGCTCGTGCGCTGTCAATTTGTCATTCATAGTTTTGGAGTGATCTTTTTTTTCTCTTATTACATAATTTGTTTTACTGCGTATAATTTTCCGTCCCGCTCCCTCCAAGTTTTTGATTTCACTGCGTTGGTCCGTGGCCCTGTCCCATCCTCCTCCTTCCCCAGACACCTGCTGCTCTCTTTCCCCCCAGACGGTGCACCGCATGTGGGCCGTGGCCGTCGGCCCGAAGACAGGTAAAATATGGAGGAGAGGCAGGAGAGATCAGACGGAGACAGCGTGCAGACATACAGAGAGAGAGAGAGACAGAGAGAGAGGCAGAGCTGTGGTCCAGATGCGCTCAGGATACAGATGTGCAGAGGAGGAAGTGCGTCCCGGGGGGAAACTCCTGGCACCGCGGCACGTCTAGAGCAAGACGGAGGCATAACTCAAGCATAGGCTGAAGCTGGAGGGAGAGAGACAGAAAAATGGGGCTATACGGTTATGAATGATCAATATTTGTTTTTGCTTTGTTCGTATTGTTTGTACCTCAAAGATAGATTCTCCGAGCAATGAACCTCAACCTCAAGCTCTGGAGGTAGTTCAAATACCTTGGCCTCATCCTTAAAGGGGGGTATTATGTAAAATTTTTCAAGCTTTATATCATGATATTATGTCATTCCCTCATTCAACACATGCCTGGAGTGTTGCCTTGGCTCATTCACATATTTTTGAGTAATCAGTAAAAACTTAGACGGCAGCCATTTTAGGTGTAGCTATGCCTCAGTCCTCCTAGGAACGCCCCCACCTCCTGGAGACGCCTCTGGACCTTTGGTCACCAGCCGAGCCACCAACCACTGCTCCTCAGCTCAGCAGAGCCCCCTCCCCGCACAGTAGTGTTGTTTAGATGCCACAGCAGTGTGCTGAAGGGGGCGTGTCGGAAAGCTTCTTAAAGAGACAGAGGCCTATTTCAAGACGTTCAGTACAGCCATTTTGAGAGAGCAATTTTACTCAAGGCAGTTATTTTAATTTACTGCATATACAGACCAACAGAAGGTTACGTCATCATTGTAGTATGCTATAGACTGGTGCTATGTGATTGAAAAAAGCATAATACCCCCTCTTTAACCTCTAAACCACCGCCTGAACCAGTTTTCTCCAGTTTGGCTTTGGCATCAAAATAGCGACAAAAACGGGGGATGAAAACGAAACAAAAAGCAGGAAAAAAAGTGCCGACAAAGCAATAAAAAAGTGACAAAAACGTGACATAGACGTGAAGAAAACTCGACAAAAAAGTGACTAAAATGTGACACAAAAACGCAACGTGACAACAATGTTCCAATTACTTTTGTGAGTCTTCGCTTTCAAATGAGGCATTACACTGTTGCTCTCCAGTCGAGAAGCTTTTAGATTAGGGTAAAGCCGCCCTGCAGAAAATGTGCTCAGTTCAGGTGGGGGTTAAGAGGTTAACCTTATCAAAGCAGCATCACGCAGTATTTATCTATGTGATATATGCTGTGCTGCGTTTCAGCAATGGCAACTGTGGCCAGCAGAGGGCGGTAGAATCAAAATGAATAAACCGGCTTAAACAAATAACATGAAAAATAGTAGGAAGTAAGTGAGAAAGTAAAGTAAATAAAATGTAATAATCTCTTAACTCCCGCCCTAACCAAGAACATTTTGTAAAAGGTTACCGCCTATAGGCCAGTGTAACGCCTCATTTGAAAGCTAAGACCTACAAAACTCATCTATACAGATATTTTCCCTTGCGTTGTTGCCGTGTTGTCGTCACTTTTGTTGCACTTTGTGGCCTTTTGTTACACATTCGCTTTTTGTCGCTTCATTGTGGCGTATTTGTCGCTTTTTTGACACTTGTCTGTTATTCTTAGTCGCTCTTTTGTCGTGTTTGGGTAAAGCCAAACTTGATCAAATGCGCTCGGTTCAGGTGGGGGTTAAGAGGTTAATAAAATAAAGCATAAATAAGGGCACTTTGAAATCCATAGAAAATCATCCAGGTACGATTTTACGCAAGCCTGAATCCCAAGATGATTTCCAAATATTGACAGTTCGCATAGTTTGCACGGTAATTCTGGGGGTCCGGGCCTGAAGTTTGGGAACCCCTATAGAGCAGAGGAATCCAAACTTTGTTCACTGAGGGGCTGCATATTGAAGTGTCAGTGATCAATGCAGTGACACTTTCTGCCGAGTGCATTTAGCAGAGTTTTAACCTGTCCATACACCTTTATTTAGGCTCAAAATTACAAATAAAGAATTAGGGTAGGCGAGCTATGGATCTGTTGAGAGGGATCCTCCCAACGGGCTCGTAAATCCTCATCTTTTAACGCACCACACAGCATAGGAACATCATCTACAAAATCAGCTAGTTAGGGCAGCTGCGTAGGGGTTTGTTGATGAAGAGCTACTGCCCTCTACACCTGGCTTTTTAACGCACTACACTGTGTAGGGCTTACATAATAATATTCATGGAGTATAATACGTATATTAATCTGTCTTTTGTAACATAAAACTAGTGACTTTTGGTAACAATGTTAGCCATGGTAACCATCTGAAAGAAATGTAATGATCGCCTTCTGTTACTTGCTTTGTGCTAGACTTTGTACATGAGACCGTTGTTGTAATTGTGCTTCTTTTCTGTTGTACGAACACTTCAAACAGTGTTTTGTAAGTTATAGCTCTTTGTAAATAGTTTGTAAGTATGTGGCATTAATTACAGTAGTTGTTACGTAATCAGTATTGCTCCGTTTTGGGGTATGGTCGGATGCTGCGGGTGTGTAGGGTCTATTTTGTTTTGCTGTTGTTTCTTTGTTGCTATTTTGTTCCTTTGTTGTTCCACTATGTTCTTGTGAAATGATGATTTTAATTGTATTGATTTTGGGGGTGGGGCTTATAAGCTCTTGCTTCGGCCCACTCCTTTTGAGCAGAGTGTTTACCGCTCAAATAAACAAATAAACTAAACTTAAACAGGCTTGGAATCTTAGCTCTTTTCCACAAAAAAAGTACTATCTCTGGCGATGTGAGCTTTTGTCTCTTCAGCTTTTGTCCAACAACATTTTACTGCAACACTTTTGGAACTATTTACGACACGATGTCAAAGCTGTGGCGTATGGGACGGTGGGGACGGGGGTTCAGTGAAGCCGACCCTTGTCCCGTCCTCCGCGCATTCACACACAGAGCAGTAGTATTTGAGATGTGTTCATTGGCAGCGGCGGCAGTCCGTGAGCGGAGGAGGCGGCCCAGGTTTCTGTTGGATGGAGACCAGGGGGTGATTGCGCAACAGCGGCCCGAGCCGAGGGTGAGTAATGTGCGCGGGACGTGGGGTGACAGTTTGAAGAAAGAGTCCCGAAAGAAAACTGTCTCATGCGAGCTAATAAAAAAGGTGGTGAGAGAGCGGTAAATCAAGAGCGTCAGACATAATGCAGGTAGAAATACTGTGCAAGTGTAATAAGTCACTCGCATTGAAAAGTGTGGTTGTCCAAATTATTGCTGTAGTCAGACTGAAAAATGAAATGAAATAGGCTATTATACAATGAAGCATTACATTCTGGAGAGAAAACAATAATAATACATTTGTCTGAGCTACAGTGTGGAACATTTCGGGTTATGTGTTGCCACGTCACAAGAGCTAATGTTCATCTAGACCACGTTTTTTTTCAGTTTGTTGTATAAAATAAAGCATTGTTTATACGTTACTATATCCATCCATCCATCCATTTTCTTCCACTTGTCCATTGCCGGGTCATTGTACATTGCACCAGCCCCTATGGCTCCTCCTGCAGGTGGCGGGTCCACAGAAGGACGGCCTCATGGTTCTAACCGGGCCTGTTGGTCTCTCATAAGGGGCTTCTGAACCGCTCTTTGTCTGACCCGTCACCTATAGCAGGGGTTCCCAAACTTTTTGGCTGGGACCCCAAAATGTACACGTTAACAACTCGGGACCCCCATTGTACAAAGTTATTGCCTCTTACGCTACTTTAGGGAAGAAACACATTTTATAATCAAGTTAACATGTATCTAAACAGTTTATTTTGAATAACTGAATGGATTTCACTCATTATAGGCTCGTTTACACACAAAACACAAATAAAATGTACTAAAACAGTAGCATTTTTCTTTTTGTTTCATCTTAAAATCATCTGGGGACCCCCACCCAAGGCCTCGCGACCCCCACTTTGGGAACCACTGACCTATAGGACCTGTTTCCCATGGGTGCCCCCGACAACAGGATCATTCGGGCGCTCAAACCCCTCCCCCACGTTAAGGTGGCGGTTCCAGGAGGGGCACGTTCCTATATGATAAAGCAAATGACCTGATGTATTTTAACCTCCCCTACCTGAACCGAGCACATTCTCTCCAGTTCAGCTTTACCCAAATGTAAAAGCTTCTCGGCTGGAGCCTTTAGGCCACAGAGTAACGCCTCATTTGAAAGCTAAGACCTACAAAACTAATCGCGACTTTTTTGTAGCCATGTTTTTGTCACACTTTTGAAGCTTTTTCCCCCCGTGTTTTGTCACTCTTTCATCGTGTTTTTGTCACTCTTTTGTTCCTCTTTTTTGTTTGCGTTTCCATCCTCGTTTCCGTCGCTATTTTGACGCTTTGTTCGAGAAGCTTTTAGATTTGGGTGAAGCCGAACAGGAGAAAATGTGCTCGGTTCAGGTGAGGGTTATGAGGTTAATCATGTTTGGCTACTGATAGTCAAACCAAAGCAACAACATCTCCATGGAGACGAGCTGGAGATGTCCCGCTCCCAGCAAAGTTATGAGCCCGGTCAGGTCAGGTCAGGGGCTCCGGTTCGGCTTTACCCAAATCTAAACACCTGCTCTGTTCTGTTCATTGGGTGAATAGTTATGTCTCGCTCCTTACACTTACACTGTTTGGAGGAGCCCAGATCCAGAGTGACTGCTTTTCATCCCACAGAATGAGTTTGGTGCCCTCTGCTGGACAGAAAGAACATTTTCAAGCCCAAACAATGTAGATGCTTTTGCGTGTTGTGCTGTGCTGTTCTGTACTTCTTTAAAAGTCCTTTAGGCTTTATTGAGGTTTTACTCACCTTGACCTTTGCCTGTTTGTGATTTAACGTACAAAATAATGTATGCGTCTAGTAATAAACCCTAGTTACACAAACATAGTATGTTGTTATCCATGACACCAGCAGAGGGCGCATCTATAGTCCACTTATTTAGCTCCCATAACCAGAGCAGCAAAGTAAAAATGAAACTATGGAAATAATTTCCTGCTGGCAAACATACTATTACTACTACTAAAATGTTTGCGCTGATGCAGTAAAAAAACAAAAAAAAACAAGGCAATGTAGGCCCTTGGGAATATGACACAAATGACACAATGCAAATATTAATGTAGAGCATGGTTGCAACGTTAAACCTAATGTAAGTTTAGATTATATTAAACCAAGCTTTATTAAACTGAAGGTTTGAAAAAGAGAACAAAAAGTATAAAAAGACTTGATGAATTTGCTTGACTACACTGCCCTCTGGTGGAAAAATGGGGACATCTACTTGTTCTTGATGGTCACCGCACTTGTTATTTTCTTCCATACTTTCTACATCTTGGTAACAGAGAGCTAGAATATTATTATTATTATTATTAGTTTATTTATTATTATTATTTTATTTGTATTATTAGTATTAATCTATTGCGCTTGGAGTACTCGATGGTTCTAGAAAACGGTCGGGTCTTTGAAAAAATGTCCAGTTGAAATGTTTTTTGTTGTATCTAACAAAAGTCATTTCTCAGTCATCCAGGTCGTTCATTAGACAGGTTTGGAATTAATATATTGATTATATTTTTTCACATTCCCCACAAGACCACTAGTGTTCTTCATAATAGTTTTGCGCTCGGGTAGTCGTTTCCCATCGCTGGACTGAGATGACATAACACTGAAACATAAAACAGGGTTGAACGAGTGTGGCAGCATAGCAGTCACTGAGACATAAATAAAGTCGTAAAAGTCGAGGGTGTAGCTGACTAACAACTATACATTTGCATATTAGAGAGAATGTCCCAAACTTGGACTTGAGCCAAAGATGAATCAGAGAGAGAGAGAGAGGCGACTGTGAAGGGAAGTGTTTTGCTTAGTCACCGTTAGCCTTCAATTCTAGGCCTTGGTCACTTGGTCCAAAACCTTTTATCTTATACTATTGTAAAGCCACACCGTGTAGATTTTTACCCAAAAAAGTAAAATTGAAATACAAGCATTTATTTTATTACAGATATTTTCATCATTGAAAAATACCTCATTAATGTAATACAAACAAACATGTGCCTTTGCTGTGAGCGGCTCAGCTCTCCTAAGACATGACTGAAACTTTACCGGGAGTGGGTACGTCTCCAGCTCGTTGCCATGGAGATGTGACTAAAGTCAGCAGAAATTGAGATTTAAATAGGTTAAGTTCTTATCAAAATTCATTCTTTGTTTACCCACTGCAGTAATAGCATTTTCTGTGTCGAGCTGGTCATTGGGAGAAGGTTTTGCACTGATGGCAACAGTACAGTCCAAAATGTACCTTTAAGTATTAGATATGTTACAATTTGTTGTTTTTGAGACCCACTTCCTGTTGTCAGGTAATGATCTAAAGGACATGATTAATACTGTAGAAAAAGAAATAAGGTGATTATAAGCAAATGGTACTTTAAAGGGTCCTTCAGTGGACTCACCACCTGCAACCCGGTAACGGACAAGTGGAAGAAAATGGATGGATGGTACTTTAAAGGCACACTGCGTAACATTTTGGACTATACTGTTACCATCAGTACAAAACATGCTCCTAATGACCAGCTCGACACAGAGAATGCTGTTTGTTTGTACATTTATGAGTTTTTTTTTTTAATCAATGATGAAAATAACTTGTATTTCAATTTGATTTATTGGGTAAAATTCTACGCAGTGTGGCTTTAAGGTAAATGTATTAACTCTGAATTTTAACAAAACTAAACGCTTGGTGTTTACTCATTTCAATCAAAATATCCAGTTGTTCTTAGGTAAAATAAACATCGAACGGGAAGCAGAAATTTGATTCTCGATCCTTGATGAGAGTTTAAATTGGAAATCTAATACTGTACAGCTCAAGGCTAGTTTCCATCCACAGTCCCATGGGACGGGGCAGCAGGTACACAGAGAGACATAATGGTACATGTCACAAGAAATACATAACATAGATGAAACATACACGTCACAAAGGACAAAACAAAACATACAAGTTATAAAAACAATAAAGAGAGTTACAGAAGAATTACAACGCAATACACATACAAGACATCTTTCGCAAAGTAAAATATTGTGTGACTTGTACAGCTTTGAGGCTACTGTGCATTAATATTGCCTTATTTTACTTATGTAGCCATTATTAAGGCTTTCATGACATTATAATTAAAGGCAAGAAGTCCTCGGGGGCGAGCACATGAACCAGTTATTCATAACATCCAGATTGCTAAAAGTACCCGACCTTATAAAACGCTCACCATAATGTATGAAGAAAGACATCATTTGTTGCTTCAAACTGAACAGACACGAAATTCATTTAAATCGGACACAAACTTAATTTTACCCTTCCTTTTGCCAGACCCACAGAAGTAAAAGGTCATCTTGGTGGCTGGAGTCAAGCTGTAACTCCATGGAATACAACTTTCAAAGAATATATATATATTTAATATATATTTAAATGACTATTCAAGGAAAAAAAGGAGGATGGAAGATTATTTTTCTTCTCATCAGTATCATTTTATTCATAAAAAAAATGAATAACCAGCATGATTGGGATAAATGAAATGAACTAAACAGTATCTATACATTGTGGTCCTGACAAACTCCAGTTGATCAGTGCCAAACGAGCAGTGGTTCTCAAGTCATATTAGTTTACACTTCTGTCCTATTGTGTGAAACTTGTCTGTGTTTGCAGGTGAGTGGGCGCACCCTCCATCGATGAGCCTTGGGATACGTGGTTATTGGTACAGTATAGCCTGACATGACAGGCTAAACTGCGTTTATTAGTAAACAGGAGATTTCTTTCAAATGTATTTCAAATAGTGTATAGGGCCTCAATCTAAAATTTGCTTTGAGGCTAAAAAGACCACGTCGAGCTGTACTTGAGGAAGTCTGATGTTGAGAGCAGAGGTCGATGATATGGCGTCTCAAGGACCACAAAAAACAAACACATAAACAAAAGTGAGCCATAGTGATGGCTTGAACACCGCCACTCAAGTGACGATGAACAAATAGAGTCACAAAGGTGTGGACGTGTAAGGACTGACAGCTGGATTTGCATATCCAAACAAAGACGACTCAGAGAAGTGACACCATGTATATTGTTCGGGTTTTTTAATAGGTCGCGTTCACGTTTTAGGATTCTATTTCAGTTGGAGGGCAGGTGCCAATACAACTCTATGGGAGCAAAACAGTTTTTGAAAGAAATTTCCAAAATGAAAATGTCCAAATGTTTTCCCTGATCATCACTTAATAGTGATTTGATTCACAAACCCGCCATATATTTTTTTATGGCTGAAAGTCCTTTCTACCAGCCAAAATCACAAATATGTTTTTGAATATTGTCTCCACTTTTGGGCGCCTTTATGAGGAAATAATTAGACCATAGTTCATATGAGCTGAAAGAAAGGACTTCGAACTTTGTGACAGTTTTTCTTTCATGTGATTTGGCTCAAGAATTAGAGAAATTAGCAATAAAATAAGAGTAATAATCTGCATTTTGAACGTTACCATGGTTACCGCAATGGAATTTTCAGTTGACCTCCACCTCAATTTTAAACTATGGGCTCTTTAGAATGTTGTGATGTCACATGAACACAACCTATATGGACACGGTGATGACAATGGATAAAACCACAAGCATGTAATCTCCTTTTCTGCAATTGTAATGATCCTTGTCATCAAACTACTAATGGGTTTGTCAAAAACAGCACTCAGTTGTTTTAATAAACAGATCATTCACCCCACTGTTGTTAGCTTTTTCTGCAGCCACATCTACACTGAGGCATACTGACAGAAGCATGGCTGCCTCTGACCACCTCTACTCACTTTATCTTACTGTACAAGCACGTAAAAGCAAGAGGTGTGAGGTGCAGCACGTAATGAAAGTGCCAGAGAAGCTCCAACATGGCGTTCAGAAGGTTTTTCAGACCTATTTCTATTTTAATATGACGATTATGTTCTGATATATTTTATTCTTAAAATTCTTAAAAAATCTTCACAGGAGTTTTCAAAAAAGTTTAGATTAGTAGAAAACTCAATTCAATGCCCATGAGAAATATGACTTCTACATGAACCTCAGAGTTTAGTATTTTGTTAAGAAGAAAATAACATTTAATTTAAGTATTTCATCCCATGAAGGAATAAATGCACGAGTTACACCTTGACTGTGCTCTATTTTCTATTTTCACTAGAACATTTAGTCATGACTGATGGCTGATTTTCTTAAGAAGTCAATTTGTTTCACTGATACCGATTTGAGTCACTGATACGATGAACATAGCGCGCGGAGGCTTAATCAGTCTCAGTCGTAAATCTCACTGGATGTCACGATGTCAGTTTGTAGCTGAGAGCCAAAGCTGTTAGGGAAAGGTTTTCATGGGAAAACTTAAACCTTCACACACCGCAAATATTTAGCTTGGCAAAGTGAGTTCTGAGTTTGAGTGTGACAGACTCAACCAGTCAAGAGAAAGGCCTGACTTCAGATCTAACATGGCAGCTACGTTCCTGAAGGTACGGATGGAAACACTACGTCGTCTTCTGCAAAATACTTTTGCCGTAAATCAGAGGAAAGAGGTGTTAGAAAATCAACTTTCAACAGTGGAGCAAAGATGAATTCCTAAAACTTCTTAACCCCCGCCTTAACCAAACACATTTGCTGCAGTTCAGCATTACCCATATCTAAAAGCTTCTCGACTGGAGAGTTCACAGCCTATAGGCCAGTGTAACTCCTCATTTGAAAGCTAAGGTGTACAAAAGTGATGTAAGTTTTTCCTTGCGTTGTTGTCACTTTTTTAAATGAGGCAGAACTGTTGAAATATTTACGGGACAAGGGAATCACAGTCTAAAAGCATAATCATTTATCGTATTGGGTCATGCTGTCAGGCCATACCATCTCATTAACTTGATTCCATAATAAACAAATACGCTAATGCTAACGCGGCGAGTGCTAACGCGGCTAGCGCTAAAGTCCACAGCAGCTTAGAAATCCTCTCACGGGTCTGCGCAGCTAAAACATCATTATTGTTCGGAAAGACGCACCTTTGCAGTGTTTCAGTGTCGCCTTTGAGCAGAGTCAGAACTATGGCAGAATCGAGTCCAACAGCTGTAATCTGGAGCTGAAGTACATCCTTTTTTTTCACATATTAAGTAGCCATGTGCTCCGGGTGCATCTCAGCCCATCAAAGTAATACAATAGAACTGGGAAGGCCTTTATACGCCAATAGGACTTAAAGCAGTACTAAGTAACACATGTCCCTAGAGGCCATAAGTGCCACTGCAGGTGTCGTAGCATTTAGCGTTTTTTTACTCATTAATTGTTTTCGTGAGAGTAAATACTACGCTGACCGAAAAGACAAAGGGAGAGAGGGATATTGTACATCCAATTACACAATGGAGATCTTTTTTTTCACTCAAACTTGGCTGTAAATACTGTTTAAGTGGAGCTAGCCCGCAGTTAGCTTTGCCCGTTAGCCTGTTAGCTTCTTCTTCGTGATTCCATTAGTGTGTATTGGTGGCTCGTACCCAGTGGCAGGCAAGTTGCAATTGTGGTTTTCTGGCCAGAGACACCAGGGGGAGATGAAAGACCCCCCAATCATCCCATCAACACCTGTATTACCCCCAGAGGGACTATGGAGAGGATTTATTAAGGTAAACAAGTTACTTAGTACTGCTTTAAACAGCAGTGTTGGGGGTAACGTATTACAAAAGTATGAGTTACAAAAATATATTACTTTTTTCGGTAAGTAGCTAAATGCATGAACGGAAAAAAAGCCAAGCTCACCCCAAATAACGGACACTGGTGTATAAGATGCACGGTAGTACAGCGGTTAGCGCTCGTGCTTCACAGCTAGAAGGTTCAGGTTCGATTCCCAAAAGGGATGGGGCCTTTCTGTGTGGAGTTTACATGTTCTCCCCGTGTCTGCGTAGGTTTCCCCTACCACTAAACACATGCATAATAGGCCAGGATGAATGAGAATGTGGAGGAGGAGGAGGAGGTCTTTCTGTGTGAAGTTGGCATGTCTGCGTTTCCTCCGGCTTCCCCTGCTCCTAAAACATGAATAAAATATGAATGAATGAGAGTGTGAGTGACTGGTTGGTGGTGGTTAGAGGGGCCGATCACAAGTGATATTTAGTCTGGGAACCACTCATTCATTTTCTCGTAGGAGAGGTGTGGTTTACGATTGTCCATAGCCGTTAATTGGGTGCTACGAATGTCTATCATAAGTGTCTGCACATAGCCATAGCCAATCGTCAGTTGTATCCGATGAGGTGCCAGCTGTAAACTTTCGAGCTAAACAATTTAGAACACGGTCGAAAGCTTGATCGAAAGATGGCGTTGCGTCTGCTGCTGTCATGTTGGATCCATAAATATATATATTTTATCCATAAACAAACTACAAGCTTCCGTATGTCCAATAGCGCGTCATCGTCCTGCCGTCCCTCCTCGTTCTGTGATTGGTTTCGCCTATGGGCCCCAGACTGCTGTGACGTTCAAAATGATTCGAGCGCACACAGCATTCTGGGCTAGTTAAAGGTTTGAATTTGAGAGTATTTTATCTTCATTTTGATCACAACACTCAAGATGAAATAATACTCTTGTTGATCCGGACCCTGGAGGTAGGCGGTACTCTGAGTTAAAATGAACGACTGAAGGGATACACGAAACAAAAGAGCTTTGGAACCACTGTTCTACAGTATTCTTACACACATAAACATGTCACAAAAATGATTTATCAATTACTGATATTAAAAACCTTGCGTGCAAAGGTTTTACTGCCTGGATATCTTCATGACTAACCTCAAGTGAAATAAGAAGGAAAAACGATCCACACAGCTTGTATGCTCCCAATACATTTTTTATTTCTCACACCATGAAAGTGACGTTTCGGGTGTCAGGTCAGCCCTTCATCAGACATGAAGCAGGAAAAGAAACACATGAACTTAAACAGCCACATCAAAGCGATAACATCATCAGCTTTTTACCATCTGAAAAACATTGCTAAGATCAGAGGAATAGTGTCAAAACCAGACTTCGAGAGACTCATCCATGCATTTGTCTCCAGCAGGTTAGACTACTGTAACGGCTGCTCACTGGCCTTTCTAAACCAGCTGTTAGAGCTGCAGTACATCCAGAACGCTGCTGCTCGAGTCCTGACAAGAACCAGGAAATACGACCACATTAGTCCAGTGCTTCGGTCTCTGCACTGGCTTCCTGTTACTCAGAGAATAGAATTTAAAACAGCTCTGCTTGTGTACAAGTCTTTTCATGGTTTAGCACCAAAGTACATCTCTGACATGTTAGAGCCGTATGAACCATCTCGGGCCCTGAGAACTTCAGGGAGGGGTCTCCTGGTGGTTCCCAGAGTCAATAATAAACACGGTGAGGCTGCGTTTCAGTTTCATGCAGCTAAAATCTGGAACAGTCTTCATGAGGATGTGAGACAGGCCTCAACTCTGACAATGTTCAAATCCAGGCTGAAAACAGCTCTTTTTACCCGTGCATATGAAAACTGAAAGTATTTTATTTGCACTCTTGCCTTTTACTGTAACTGATTAACTTTATGTTGATGTTTTATTGATTGATTTGATCTTTTTTCTTGTCATTTTATGCAACTGTGAAGCACTTTGAATTGCCTTTTGTATGAATTGTGCTCTACAAATAAACTTGCCTTGCCTTGTATTTGTAGTATCCCTAATGAGGTCACATGACCGAGAAATACAATTAAAATTTAAAAAAAAGAGACAAAACAAAAACAAAGGTACCTCTGTGCAGTTCAGGTTGCACAAGCATATACAAGCTTTGCAAAGCCTCAGAAATAAATGGTCATATAGTACAGTTTGTAAAATGTTCCAAGTCCTATTAAAGGTAGGGTTAGGAACGCCAATTGTGATGTAAGTTGTGTTTCACTCACACCGAAACTAGGAGAACAATTTACATGTGTGTGTGTGACTTTATTCATGCTTAATTGTTACAGCCGCAGCTCAAGTTACTGCTGCAGCCCCTTAAGGCCCGGTGAACCAAAAGTGCAGCGGCCCACGAGGAAATGTCCCGACTCTCCTGACCGTATAGTACAACACTGTGGGGAGAAGATCCAAAACTATCCCGCAGATTCAGTGAGACAGAAGGTTTGTCTGATTAACACGACATGGGGTGTTTGCCAATATGTCGTTGTAGGCCTATAATTAAATTAAAACTGATGTTCCATGTAATCAGGAACGTTCGGTATTCTGTATAACTGGTTGGAGTACTTGAGAAGTTCCAATGAAAAAACTCTGTGACTCAAATTTATATAATCCACTTACACAATAATAACAATGAAACTTACTCAACCATTACACAATTATTACAACACCGCAGTGAAAATACAAATGATTCTTTTTCTTTCGCCTTTTTCTTAGAAGAATTGAGACACTTTTTTCACAGTGAGAAAAATAATTCACCTTAGTTCAAATTTGCCGACAGTACAGACGTTCAACCTTGTGCCAGTTTTTGCTACTGCTCATAAACTAGTCAAGTCGTCTATAAATTGATGTGTTAAAAAAAAGAAAAGAAAAAAAGCCTGTTTTTCTGCTTTATTTCTTTAGAGTTGACAAAGTGTTTCTTCAGTAGTTTGGGACGTCCTACCCACACCGGTAATGGGATTCCGAAGCATCATAAAAAAAGGGGTAAGGTTTGATTCTGAAGAAGGAGGAAGCAGCCGCGGGGTTAAAGACATTTGCAGACTCCGGTCAGGTTCAGATCAGTCAAGTGAAGTGCAGATGAGGACGTATAGCATGGCTCTGCTTCTTCAGCTGGTTGCGCTGCTGCTGGTGAGCGTTACAACTTTTATTTATTTATCCTTTTTCATTTAACCTTAATTTGACCAGGGAAGTCCCACCGAGATCATAAAGCCTCTTTTTTCAAGCGAGTCCCAGAACCCTCTTTACATCTTTGCTCAGCGGCTTTGTATCAGAACTTTGAATTTAATGTTTGGGTTTGTGTCATGATAATTTATTTCATTTCATTTTTCTTTTGTCATGTCATTTACTGTTTTCACATTGTTTCATGAATAACTTTACATTGTATGTTATTTACATGAGTCAAAAGGAGCACAGAAAAGACAAAGCACAAAACAAAGTATAACATATAAAAGATGGTCTGATGCGCAATTTACAATATAACTTTGAAGCCACACAGGCAGGTCATGTTTTAACAGAAAAATCAATGTTATATTTATTACATAATGTCACATACATGTTACATATTTTAGAGTAACATATTGTTAGAGGATAACATTAAATCGCTATTTATCTTAATGGGTCAAGCTGTACAGTCATACTATCTCTGTCGTAGCCTTGACTGTGGTGCTGTGGTGCTCTCAGCCACTGAATGCTGTGCTTGCGTGTCAGTATTTATCCCTTTTCTGTGGAATCATAGACAGACTTGAATGGTAGGACTAGCGCAGTGTCTCGAGTTCATGTCTTCGGGTCCCGTAACGATGGTAAATAAACTTCTCCTGACAAAGACAGCCAGACTCTTGCCTACTTTTCATCTATCCTCTCGGACATCATTGTTAATTCTCTAACACATAATTCAAATTGATAACAATAAATTATTATGTTTTATAAGTTGATGCACACTGTAGGAGTTCTTTACATTAAGGTGCAGGGCGTTCCACAGTTTGACTCCTGTCACGGAGATGCCCATCTGCTTCTGGGTCGTTCTGGCAAAATAATTAGTTCATGTTGCAAAATATTTGAGCTTTGTTAGCATCAAATTAATGTTATAATGTGTTATATCCGTCATATGTTTTTAAATTGACTTTACATTTGCATTAATAATCAAATACTGTTGAGTTTCACCTGCCTGCCTTAGTATCTGTCCTTGTGTCAATCATTTGAATTCATGTATCATGACAAAGCAAACAACCCCAGATTCAGTGTTAATTTTGACAACATATTTTAATTTAGTTTTAGTCTGAGTCTTTTGACGAAAATGTAACTCAATTTTAGTCGCGATTTAGTCCAAAAAAAAAATCTTCAAATGTATTCTAGTCAAGTCAATTTACTTTGCATTTATAATATTCATTATAATCATATTTAATCAGGTCCTCTGCTTCATGAAGCTTCTCCCACATGAACAAAGCTCAGAGCTGTTCCTTTGGCAGTGAATTCACATGATCTGAGGCTCTTTCAGACTGTCAATAGAAGTTTGGATGATTTTAGTCTCTCCTTTTCATTTTTATTTAGTCTTATTTTAGTCGACTAAAATATCTGGACATTTTAGTCATAGTTTTAGTCTCATGAAAAACTTTTAATTTAGTTTTAGTCCAATTTTAGTCGTCAACAATATCACTTTGACTAAAATTAAGACTAAATATTTTAGTCGACGAAATTAACACTGCCCAGATTACCTGCCATCTTTCTTCCTCTGAAGCTAAACAGTGTTCTAAACTCGTCCCGTTTGCAGATGCTGTCCTGTGTGAGCTGTGGTGGGGCTCCACAGCAGAGGCGGCACAAGAGAGAGTGGCTCATCCCGACTATAAAGTTAAAGGAGAACTACAAGTATGACACCTCCACCCCTGTGGCCCGGGTAATAACAGATTTCATGTTTTCTGATGTTTTTAATGCAGTGATAAAAGTTAACGCCACCTGAATTTAACAAAGGACATGACTGCATGTTCAGCAAAGAGAAAAAGGATATTCAGAATAGTCCAAGATAGTGGCAGAATTCCCCAGGTTTAAACTATGAAAGTGTTTTCATCATAATCTTGACCCAAAGAATCATGGCATTTTCATTGTGGAATATGCTGGTGCAATCAGGGAAGAAACAATAATAATAATAATAATAATAATAATAATAATAATAATGCATTCGTTTTATATAGCGCTTTTCTGGACACTCAAAGACGCTTTACATTGCAGTATTCATTCACTCCATACCTGGTGGTGGTAAGCTACTATTGTAGCCACAGCTGCCCTGGGGTAGTCTGAGGGAAGCCAGGCAACCAGTCTGCACCATCGGCCCCTCCGACCTCCACCAACCACTCACTCTCACTACATTTGGTGTTAACAAACGGTCTCCCATCCAAGTACCGACCAGGCCCTTCCCTGCTTAGCTTCCGAGGTCTGACGGGATCGGGCAGAGCAAAGGCGGCATGATCACATCAGTAGCTCAGAATGACCTAATATTTTCTTTTGGTAACACGAGAAGTAGCTGATAACATGTAAAGCAGGTCAACCTGCCTGGGGACTACAGATGGAAACTATAGCTTCTTTGCCTTTAATCTGGGAAACGTTGTAGATGTTTATTAATATGCACTGTCCCTGATAAAAAAATAATAAAAATAATAAAAAGAAAGTTGGATAAAGATTAAGAAAATAATATCAGGTCATTCTGTATAACAAAGATGACATGATGATAAACAAATGTTTTATTGGGGGAGTAACGCTTGTATTTTGGTGATTTTGCATGAATAGGTCTAAGCTTATTTATGCAATTTCACCATACTTGCAATAATTTGGTCCAATAGCTTCAGTAAAATTGTTGAATTGAACTTGTAACTGGCCGTGGGAGTGGCACATTAGACAAGTCCAGCATTGTTGAACATTCAACGGGACAGCGGTTTTATTTGCTTTGTTAAATCCCGGTTGCATATTTGGAAAAAAAAAAATATTAAGAGTTAATGTTTTCTTTTCTCATTACTGCACTTTAATGTGACGAGTAGCTAGGTAATTTATACCTGTATGTAGAATTGGTTTGCAGTTGAGAGTAGGCATTGCAATACAATACATAGGCAGACAAAAAGCACATAAAACAAGAAAATGTAAAATCATTATTTTAATTATTATTATGAGAGAGAGAGAGAGAGAGAGAGAGAGAGAGAGAGAGAGAGAGAGAGAGAGAGAGAGAGAGAGAGAGAGAGAGAGTTTATATGTTTATAATTAAATTGATTGATAATGTTTTAATGATAACTTGTCCTGTAGCTCCGGTCCGACGTGGATACCACAGCGCAGCTGTACTACACGCTGCGGGGCCCGGGGTAGACGAGTGGCCGTTCAACCGGTTTGTGGTGGAGAATGGGATGGTGTATGTGAACGACGTTCTGAACCGAGAGGACCGAGAGAGCTATACTGTGAGTGTGTGAGGAGGTGTTCTTATAACATTTGTCTTAACATAACATAACAGTATTATATATGTTTTTATTTTTTTTACTCCACAGTGTACCCTGTTTGGCTGTAATTACGATAAAAATGTTGTGTTACTAAATATGTTTTCATGGCACAACTACGGGATCCTAGTTTCACTGTCTAAAATGATGTCCCTGCTTTCTGAACAAAGTGAACGCTCTTTTTCTAAACCTAGTTTGTTCAAATACAAATAATATTTATTGAATGTTTGGGCATAGAGCTTATGCGTGTGATGTCATAATATTAGGGAAAGTAGAGAGTTTAGATTCCTGACAGCCTGGTTGTTGAAGCTGTTCTTCAGTCGGCTGGACCTGGCCCATAATTCCGCTGTTTCCGCCCAGCAGGCTGTACAGTGAATAGACTGTGTGATGGGTGAGTGGGATCACTTGTGATTTTGAAGACTTTGCAGGTGAGACGAGTGGAGTAAATGTCAGTGGCGGCTGGTGATGTGAAAACCAGGGGCCTGTTGCCTCTACCTACCTTCAATTATAGTTTAAAAGATACTTATAAACATTGTTTTTAACTTCAAAAATAAAGTTATCTTTGGGGCATTTAATATTATTCTTTTATGCAGAATATTAACTAAAACTAAACGTATTGTTTAGTTTTATTCAATTAAAAATAAAGTAGCATGGAATGAATTTATGCTTTTGGAAAATCTTTTTTCTGACGAAATGAAATCAAAGTGTAAAGATAGTCACTATACATGTTTTTGTTTTGCACCACTGATTTGTCTTTTGTACCAACAGGACAAAGGCAGGAGGTGTTTCCTCTTTGATTTCATGTACAGTATTAGTCCCAGACCTGCTATGGTTCCATTATGAGCCTGAGAGCCACAGGTTTAAACCTGTATAAACCGTCAGACAAATGATCCGGTCAGAAATAACTATGTGACTTACGTGTTTAGATGAGAGTCCTCCTCTGTAGCACCTGGAGCTCCACCTCTGTTTCACTCAATGAATGAATGACTGAATGACGTTCCCCTCTTCTGTCGTTCGCTCCTCATGGTCCTGAATCTTCTCTCCATCAAATGTCCACGTCCTGGGACATAACTGTCCAGGTCAGCGAGGGTTGTCCCAAAATGTGAAATAAACAAGCAGTAGCTAAAGCAGATGAGCTAGTTAGCATGGTAATGCTACCTCCAGTCCGTTTAGAAAGTTGTCCGAAGTCCATTAGTTTGACTAAATCCTTTCACCTCCTCTCAGGCAACAACACGAAGCTTCTCCGGTCTCTCAAATGAGAAGTTTTTCCTCCGATCGTCCGTGAGCTCAGAGCTGCTCCCAACAACAAGCTACTCGCGTTTGTTTACAGTAGACGCTTCCTCGTCTTTCACCTGTTAATCTCCGATGGGCGCTGAGACCAAGCGCCCATCGGAGATTTATTATTGCGCGTCTCTGATTGGTTGAATTAATGATATGTAGTGACGTTTAGAACGCCATTGGTTAGATCGCGAGGGCGCCGTTCCTCACCGCCCCAAGCATAAAACTACACATTTATGATGCTGTTGCGGCACACGATGAAGCTGGCTAACAAAATGACACGCTCCTTCCCCTCCGCTCCCCCTCCCTCCAGTGAATAAAACACCTGTACAGAACAAAGTCATGATTTTGCCAAACTTAAAACTTTTAATTTTTTTATTTGCAAAAATTGATAAGAGGGGCGTCGCCCCACTGCCCATAATAGACCAGCCGCCACTGGTAAATGTCCTGAATGGAGGAGTGAGGGGCACTGATGATCTTCAGCTCTCACTCCACAGCAGGATGCAGTGCTGGCATCGCAACACACAGACAAGTGGCACAAACAATATGGCGTACTGGTCACCAAGACCAGCAGCCTAAAATTTGTGCTCCCTCTGCAGAAGGTGCACAGGATGGGGACTGGAAATCTGCCTCTTCTCAGTGAGAAAGTAGAGAGACTTTGATGACCTTTCTTGGCCAGTGATGCAGTGTTTGTGACCAGCCTAGGCTCTCTGTGTGACGTGCACACCCAAAAAGTTGGTGCCATCTCAGCACTGTTGATTGTCAGAAGAGAACGGTGCATGTGCGCTCTCCTTTGTCTTTTCCACATCTAGAGAGATTGTTATGTGTGCACCACAATACTGGAGCTTGTCTCATCAAATATATGTACAGTATATGCTTTATGGTCGGTGATTTTCCATCTAAAGTATTTCCCAGGATCTGTCTGCACATGAATGGCATTATTCATCACTAATCTTTACAAAGGGAGTGCCTGCGGTTGTGGTCACAACAGTAATAAATGCAAATATGTTTTGTTGCAGCTGATAGGACAGGCTCGGTTTAACAACGGCTCTGTGGCGGAGGACCAGATCAAGTTGAAGTTTGACGTGGAGGACGACAACGACAACACCCCAGAGTTCCCCGAGGCGCCCGTCCCTCCGCTCTCTGTGTACGAGAGCAGCCCCTCAGGTCACAATAATACACAAACTAATGATGCATACCTACACCAGCACAGACTCCAAGCATTTTGAAAACAAGCGCAAAATGTGGTACATTTTATCTCAATCTAGTAACTATTAGAAAGAAGGACTTGAATGTCACTTTTGAAATAACAAGTAGCCTACTCACATGACAAATAAATGTAACTAAACAAACAAAAACAACTAAATTTTATCTCCGAGGGACAATGTAAAAAAGTTTAGCAGCAGAATGAGATGAGACATATACATTTTCCGGGTCGCCACAGCAGTGGCTCCTTTTGAGGCAAACACCTCAGATGAATAAGAAATATTTATTTAAAGTTATCAATTTTAAACTTTTGCTGTAGATTACTGACATAAATATGAGAAAAAATATATTACACGTTTCTGTCATTTTTTTGTTTTCATATAAATATAAATGGTTTTATGCCAAAAAATACTAGAAACGAAATCTGAATAACGGATGGAGCCAGATTCAAATTTATGGTTTTATTTTGTTGAGTTACAAAGACTTTTTCAGAGGGGATTTTGGATATCGTGTTTTTCTTACACTGTGAAGAATCCTTGCCTCAAAGCTTTCTTCCACAATGACCGTACACAAAGAGCAAAGTGTGGCCAAATACCCGTACTTTTTCCGCGTAAAAGTCCATGTATCCAGTAAGTGGGCGTCAGTGCCTCTCTGCAGTCACAGAAACGTTCAAAAGTTAATGAATTTATTTACACATGTGGTTTAAATGTATTGTATTCTGCAGGCACTTTAGTGGGCAACTTCACGGCCCATGACGCAGATAAAGAGGGAACCCCGAATGCTAAGCTCGCCTACAGCATCATCAAACAGGAGCCGGAAGAGGAGACACTCCACTTTTACATCAACAGACATTTAGGCTCAATCCACGTTAAGGCGGACACACTGGACAGAGAGGTACAGCAGTGACACAAGTGATACATATCCAATTTGGCAGATTCAATGTGGGTGCCATTTCTTACCTAAAAAAAATGTCTGAAAGAGATTCAAATTCAGGTCATTAGGCACTTCTACTGTGCTCACAACGCAGGCCCTCACTTGGATGTACGTCATGCGGGTGAATTCAGGAAGTTCCTCTGTGTTTTAAGGTCCAGACACTTTCTCAAAACCGGTCCTGATCCTGTCTGTCTTCATATTCTCCAATATATTATTTCACTCCAAAGTTGTATCCTTATGCTGCTGCCCTGTTCTGTGTTGATCCGATACTGGTTTCGGATATTGGAGCCTGAAAAAAATAAAATAAAATATGATATCGGGTATCGGCTACAATTATCTGATACCAGAATCTGGGGCATGCTGTATGTCATTTTGAAGCTAAGAATCTGGAGAATTCAGTCCCAGAGTTAGTTTTAACCTCTGTAAATGTATTATTGATCGCCGTGCAAAATTCCGCAGTTAGCAACATGCTAAAGCTAGCGGGAGCATGCCGTTAAGGGGTTAGCCCTATGTTCCCCCGGCAATAGAAGTGGGGGAACATCGATATATTAAGATTAGGCACCAGCCCACTGTCCTTAAGGTTAGTGGCTATAGGGCAGGGTCAGGGTTAAGCTGATGACATGTATGACGTTTCACTCTCATGACTTGTGATTGGTTGACGTACCAACTCACCTACAAAAAAAATTACGATTGGTTGATGTACCAACACACCTAAGAAAAAAAATCGAGCCCGGGGAAAATAAGTTCGCACCCTGCTATTGTTAGCTTCAACTCATAATGGTTGGGTCAGAAACTATGATAGAAATACGAAAAGTAGCCTAATGAAATAATATCAGCCATTGCTGGAGCGGTCAAGTGTGTGTATTTTACTTTATGAAATGCTGTTAAAGAATAACTGATATAAAATAGCTTATTTGTAAAGCACAAGTTGTAAAGATCAGATCACTTTATGGAAGCTGTTTATATTTATTTATTATACGGCCCTTCACAATGCAAGTAGAACGCTCCATTGATTTGAATGTGATTTCCCAACGTTCTACCGGTCATTATTTTTGATAGAAGACCTCTGAAAAAAATAATGGCCGCTGCCAATGGCAACGGAGTTCGTGCTTGCAATACAGGTCTTTCATATCACTCCACAAGTAGTAGTAGCGGACAGGCAGACACTATCTCTGTCCCCGTCCCTGCGAGAGAAGTTGGGGGAATCGCTCGTGAAGTTAATGGGAGTCCGACTTTCAACTTACCCAGAGATTCACCACCATTCCTCCTCTCCAACTGCACCTTCAACTAAGTAGCTAGGCTAGCAATAAGTAGCTAGCCGTGCTGCTACTAGCCTCGCCACACTGCCTGGAATCAACAAACGTTGCCAAGCAACGCGCAAACTTTTGGGAACTATTTGCCGCAAATAATTAAATAAACCTTTCTGCCTTCATAAAAGTGTATGAAGTTTATTTGTGTGGGTACAGTTGGCAAACAGCCGTATAATAAGCGGGATAATGTATAGAACGCCGGTCATTATTGGGAAAATAAGTACCTTTGGGGTGAAACAAGACCCCGACGCGCAGCAGAGGGGTCTTGTTTCACCCTGAAGGTACTTATTTTCCCGATCATACAGTACATACATTATCCCTTACGTAAAATAGCCTGTAAAATAGCCTGTCCCAAGGATAGTTTCGAAAATCCAGCTATCCTTGTTGAATGTTTTTCCGTCAGTTTATTAATAGATATAATTGATAATTGATCTGTACCATCATGACGAGACTTTATTGATCTCACAATAAGAGGACCATTCACTATTTGCATACTGTCACTGTGTTTCGCTATATTTCTGTAGACACAATAAATCATGTTGTGCAAATTTGCATTATATTGTAAAGTATGTCATTGTAATCTTTTAAAAAGGACCCCAGGAAGACTAATGGGAAGCTAATGGGGATCCCAATAAAACAATAAAACTTTCTTGTAAGCAAAAAAGCTGGATCGGTGCATCTCATAGTGATCATGTTAAATATCTTGCTCACAGAGACAAACAACCTACATTCTGACCGTGAAAGCAGTGGACATGGACGGAGCCCCGGATGGAAAATCAGCTACCGGGAAAATCGAAATCAAAGTCCGAGATATCAATGACAACGTGCCCACTCTGGACAAGGACTCGGTACGATCTGAAATCTGCAGTTGTCATAATACAAGCTCCCATATTCGGCTAACTACAGCATTACTTGTTGCCAAACATATACTGGGAGGTCTTTACAAGATGCACAGTAAAGTATCAGAGCTAAAAATGTACTTTAAGTAGTTTTTAAA
This sequence comes from Neogobius melanostomus, assembly GCA_007210695.1. Lineage (NCBI taxonomy): Eukaryota > Metazoa > Chordata > Actinopteri > Gobiiformes > Gobiidae > Neogobius > Neogobius melanostomus. Next base: position 5,251,522 of record VHKM01000047.1, read on the forward strand.
AAGTTCAAGAAGAGCATTATACAAGACCCTTAAAATCACTTGAATTTAGATCATGTTCAGAATCTGGATATTGTTCACGTATACACGAATATCTTGCTTACTTGTTTTCTTTGCAGTACACGGCACAAATCAAGGAGAATGTGGCGGATGTGGAGGTTTTAAGGATTCAAGCTTTTGACTCAGACGAGCCGCCCACGGACAACTGGATCGCTGTGTTCGATATCGTCTCCGGAAACGATGACGAAATATTCAGCATCTCGACTGACCCCAAAACCAACGAAGGCGTCCTCAAGCTGGAGAAGGTAATGGCGCTATATACACATGATGACGCATAACAATTTAATCGGGAAATAAACTGAATCATATTTGTGTTAATTATAGTTGAACATGAAAGAGTGCCTTTGGGCAAGACATTTTACCAACCTTAAAGAGGGGGTATTCTGCTTTTTTCAATCACATAGCACCAGTCTATAGCATACTACAATGATGACGTAACCTTCTGTTGGTCTGTATATGCAGTAAATTAAAATAACTGCCTTGAATAAAATTGCTCTCTCAAAATGGCTGTACTGAACGTCTTGAAATAGGCCTCTGTCTCTTTAAGAAGCTTTCCGACACGCCCCCTTCAGCACACTGCTGTGGCATCTAAACAACAACACTGTGCGGGGAGGGGGTGGTTGGTTTGGTGGCTTGGCTGGTGATGAAAGGTCCAGAGGCGTCTCCAGGAGGTGGGGGCGTTCCTAGGAGGACCTAAAATGGCTGCCGTCTAAGTTTTTACTGATTACTCAAAATATGTGAATGAGCCAAGGCAACACTCCAGGCATGTGTTTAATGAGGGAATGACATAATAACATGATATAAAGCTTGAAAAAGTCGATTTAACATAATACCCCCCTTTAAGGATTTTTGGTTGACAATATAGTAAGCTGTCAACAGACCCGCCTGAATTGTTCTGCACTTAAACCATGTTGATCACCTCACCACTGATGTGTTTGCAGACCGTTAGCTTTTGAATTTAATTTGATGACAATGGAGAGCCACAGTGTAACATCAACCTTGGTCAGTTTGACGTTACACTTACTAAAGCACATGTATATGAAATGTGTGCAAGTCCAACCTTTTAAGTTCAGGATTTGTACAAACTGCAGAGAGTGCTCCAGCTTCACATTCAGAATGCGCAAAGTTACCAAATGTAAGGATTTAATTGATCAGAAACTTTCATATCGGCTGCGGAGAAGTTGCAGAGTTATGCAGTAGTTGCAAGAAAATTGTAGCTTATTGGAACATTGAGCTACAGCTGCAGGATTCTTGGAGCGGCTGAATTGGAAAAAAAAAAAAAAAGACAAAAGTTTGCTGTACTTGTGAAATGCGCGTCTTTCTTTTGGATTGAGCTTCAGCCTACACAGCAATGTAAAAAGGAAACATGAGGCTTATTACAACGACCACCGCTGATGCTCTTCATTCATCAGGAGGTAAACACTGCCACACGATGTAAACGTCACCTTAAAACGCAGATTAGACGTGGTGTAGACTTGAGTGTGTGGTTTATTTATGGGAAACTGTTGTTGTTGTTTTGGTGTTAGGGGTGTGCGCGTTGATCTACTGTACCAAAGTAAGCCCGTGCCTGCGCTCAAGCAGACTTTTCAAGGTAATTTCGCTTTTGTTTTCAGTTTGACATGACACATCGATTCTAAAGGAAGATTACAAGGCAGCGCGATGTAAAGAGGAAAATAATGTGAAGGTTCCCACAGCAGAGCAGCGCTCCGAGTGCTGCTGGTAATGAGCCACGCCTCAGTCGACCTCTTTTTCTTAAATAACGCCCTCTCCCTAGTGGCGCAGCCTTTAGCGCAAAACCTGCGCCACATGCAAGATCGCACATTAGAGTTGTGCACAGACTGCGCCAGGCACAAGATCTGGCCCATTGTGTCTTTCGAAAAGGTTATGATAAAAACAAATAAAAAACATAAAATACAAAAAACGCACAAACTTTACCGTCTGAATTTCTGACATTTGTGAACATCAACTAATGATGTAAAATATCAATAAAAGCAAAAGAAGCAAAGTGTTTTTATCCAATTTGCAAAAAGACAAAAAAGTTACCATCTTGTTCTTTTTCTTTCCACAGCCTGTGGATTTTGAACTAAACCCTGATCTTCAGCTGGGCATAGTCGTAGAAAATGTTGCCCGGCCTGGGGGACAGGAGCAGGTGCAGGTGCAGGAGCAGGTGTGGGACCCGGAGCGAACTCTGGCGGGGCAAGTCTCGACTTGGACTTGGACGCAGATTTGGGACTTGATGCAGGAGTAGGTCTGGGGCCGGTAGGTGGGGCGGGACAAGCAGGAGGGGCAGGGGCAGCAGGAGGAACGGGAGCAGCAGGAGGGGCGGGGGCAGCAGGAGGAGGGCAGGGGCAGCAGGAGGGGCGGGGGCAGCAGGAGGGGCGGGGTCAGCAGGAGGAGCGGGAGCAGCAGGAGGGGCGGGGTCAGCAGGAGGTGGGGGAGGAGCAGGTGGGGCGGGTGTGAGTGCATCAGGACCAAACCTTGGACCAGGGGCAGGGGCATCAGGGGCATCAGGGGCATCAGGGGCATCAGGGGCGACTGGTTCACAAAGTACAAGGCCAAAGAAAAAGAAGAGACCAAGCACAGGCAAAGTGTACAGTGTGAACATCGCGGTGCAGAACGAGAAGGAGGGACCGTCCTTCATACCAAGGATGATGCCGGTGCAAGTCTCGGAGAACCCAGAGGAGCTTCCCAAAGACGGAGTGATCGCTGTGTATCAGGCCAGAGACACTGACACAGGACTGCCGGCTGAGCATGTCACGTAAGAAACCCGCCTGCTTTCGTCACAGCTACAACCAAAACATCTTTCGTACAGAGTCATTCACGCATGTTTGAGACACTCTTTTGGCACCTGCCTCGGTTTATTGACACATAGCCGTCCAGTTTGTCTATGACCCCTCCCCTGGCCCATTGCGAGCAGGAAGCGCTGTCCTTACCTTCCACCAAGGCTCCAAATCCCTTACCCCATCTCCATCGAGCCACAAGAGGCAAAAAGATTCACCAAAGCCTTGTTACGAAGCAGTACACTGGAGCCTGTTATGACACGGGTGCTGTTGTCTGACAGTAGCTACATACAGTATATGGAGCTGGGGAGGGAGCAGAGGTTTGGCGAGCGAGATAAGGACATAAGCAATGTGCAACAAAAAAGAGAAACGTTGAATTATCTGTTTTCGATCAATTATAGCAATTATTAGATACGTAGTGAACAAGATGTGTTTGTCAACATTTAAGTCAAAAGGAATAAACATTTGAAGTCCGCTTTGTGTAATCTATACTGTACGTTGTATTTGCAGATATGCTAAAGCCTATGATCCGGAAAACCTTGTGATGATCGACCCGGACACAGCAGAAATCAAACTCCAAAAGACTCCGGACCGAGAGTCTCCCTATGTCATCAACGGGACATACTACGTCAAAATACTCAGCATGACCACGGGTAAGCTGCCCAGATTTAATAATGACTTTAATGACTTTGAATTTGCAAAGTATTTATGTTTCATGTGAATGAAAGAACAATAAAACCATATGTATTTTATCTTTAAACTAATATTCCTTCTTGTCTCACAGATCCACCGTACACCACTGGCACTGGGACGTTAGCGCTGCAGGTGGGAGACTTGAACGATAACTGCCCCTCTCTGACCAGCACGGAGGAGTACGTGTGTTCGGACACTCAGGTGGTCAGCATCACGGGATTCGATGAGGACGGGGACCCCAACGGAGCACCCTTCACTTTCAGAGTGTTGAACGCAAAGAGCCGCGGGGACTGGACCATCCAGCCCATAGATGGTAAATATACTTTCGGGAACCATAGACCGTTTGTTAAATTTGTAAATGTTTGTAAAAGCTGCCGGCCATAGAAATCTATGGTAAAGGCAGTGTTGACAAGTATTAGCTTCAACTAAAGTTATTGTGTTACTTAAAAAAAGGAATGATATGATAACAAATGGTTCAGTTTGTGAATTACACACACTTTACCGAATGGCATGAAGACTTGATAGGAATTAATGGTATTTTATTTGTGTAAAATTGGACAAAAATTGTATATATCAGATATTGAAATATGTACAGTTCAGTCACACTCCACCACTGACCTGGCCCTGTTCAACTGCTCGGTATTCATGACTGAACTGTATATTTTTTTGTTCTTGTTTTTATAATGGTAGAGCACTTTTTTCAACTCTGCTTGTTGTAAAGCTTTAAAAGTGTATGTGTGATTGATTGACTGATTTGTTTGCGTTCTGTTGTTGCACAGGTATCCACGCGTCTCTCCTCTCCTCGACTCCGCTCTGGGCCCGAGAGGTCTACAAGATTGTGATCGAGGTTTCAGACCAGCAGGGCCTGTCCTGTCCGGAGCCCCAGACGCTGAATGTGTATGTGTGCTCGTGTGAGGGGAATGGCAACTGTGGGGCAGCCATCGCTCAGGAGCAGCGAACCTCGCTGAAGAAGTCCACGCCCGGATTCGGAGGACTGGCGGCTGGGGCGGTGATCCTGGCCCTCGTGGCTCTGCTATGTGAGCTCAACAACACAGATTTTTAGCTTTTAATGGGTTTCTTTTTAGTAAAACAAGTGTTGTGTGTCACAGTTGCTGTCTTGGCCAGCTGCACATCTGGACAAAAGTCTAAAGCCTTCTCTGAAATTCCCTTCTTGCCTGAGGACAATTTCAGGGTCTACCGCACAGAATGTCAAGGAGAAGATAAGGTGACTACAATGACTACTAGAATGACTACAACCATATATGCAGTTACCAAATAATATAAATAACTAAAACACAATACTTGTGTGCACATTTAGGTCCACCACTCAGCAACTTTCCAAGTATTTTGCCCATATTTTGCACATTCTCTTCTCAATTTAAAGCTACTTATTATGACCGTGGCAACTCAATAAAATACATTAAAGGGATATTTCAGGATTTTTGACATAGGGCCTCATTTCCTAGTTATCCAGAGTGTTGTTGATTTCTGGAGATGCATATTTTTCTTTAGTTCATGCAGCCCTTATATTTGAAGAGTTTAGTGGTGCTAGGCTAGGGCTTGGCTAGTGCATGTCTATGGTAACTAGGAGCCTTCATTAAAAACCTCTTCAATCATCGGGTAGTCCTCCATATCATACCATATCCGATTTGTAGAAAGCTTCTTTGTGAATTCCATGTGTAGTAATGCCGGCCGCAGGTAAACAAACTACTGTAGATCCGGTAACCTAGCAGATCATTCCGCTGCTGCGTAGCTTACAACCAGGAAGCTGATCGACTCGTATATAAGTTCTTTTAAATGCAAAATGGTTATATTAAAACAATTATTCTGTCAACACAGACATTTATATGGTGTTATATAAATGGTGTTATAACTGATTTGCCTCAGGTGCACTGTGCGTGTGTCAGACTGTTTGTAATGCAGGCTACTAGTTACCATAGACATGCACTAGCCTAGCACTAGCCTAGCACCACTAAACTCTTCAAATATAAGGACTGCATGAATAAAAATTTAAAAAAATATCTCTATCGCCCTATGTCAAAAATCCTGAAATATCCCTTTAACATCCCTTGTCAAAATGGCAGGCTTAATCCCTGAAGGTGACTCTTTTCTTTGTCAACTTAAACACTGAGCACCTAATATTTTGACATATATTAACACATCATAAACCACAGGACACAGGACGATTATAGTATGTTTTGTCTGCAGGATGTGCCTCTGTTCAGTGCCCAAGTCTCTGCGGCACCAGTTAAAAAGTCAGAGCAAATGACCACTCAGGCGACCACAGACTACGCCTACACCTCTCAATACAACTCCATGGAGACTGGTTTTGAAGAGTCGGAGCGTCTGGGAGAAACGTCCCGTCTGGGAGAAACATCCCGTCTGGGACAAACGTCCCGTCTGGGAGAAACATCCCGTCTGGGAGAAACGTCCCGTCTGGGACAAACGTCCCGTCTGGTGGAGGGTCGTTTTCGGTTGGTCGACAAAATGGTCGGCTTAGCTCTTTCTGATGCGTTTCTGCACAGATACTATTCACAGGTTGGTATTAAGAGCTTTAGCCACTGTCTATAACATTGGGCTTACTGATAGTTTTATACTATCCATTAACTATCCATGATTAAAGGTCCTATGCCTGATTATTTTTGAAACAAACACAAAATTAAAATGTTTAGTTGTTGTCCAAATCTTCTTAACTTTACAAATGCATCTGTAAAATGAGTTTTTAAGCATGTTTCACAGGTACAAGGAGCAATACGGTCAGTGTAAAGTACACAACTACAACGAGCTACAAGATGATGATGAATGAAATTAAAATGCTTTTTAGACTGATGCGTACTACACTGTGCGTTTTTTCCCACAATTGTCTGCTTTTACAAGATAATGAAAGACAAAACAAATGTTATTCCATTACAGAAATAAAATAAAATATACCAGGTGTATAGCCTATGCAACTTTTTATGTGAAAGAAAAGTTGATATTTGCGTGTATTTGACCTTGTAGTGAGCCAGGGGCTCTGTGACCGTTCAGCATGGCGCCTTTACTTTCAATCATGGTGGTCTCTACAACGCTCCAGGATCAATTGTGTGGTAGGTTTTCATTGCTGACGGAGCCTCTCACCAGTAAACCTACAAAACAATTGATCCTGGAGCGTTGTAGACACCATTGTGATCAAAAGTAAAGGCGCCATGCTGACTGGTCATACAGCTGCTGCGTCACAACAAGGTCAAATACACACAAATATCAACTTTTTTTTTTCACATAAAAGTTGTGTAATGCACCTTTTAAGGGGATTTTCATTCTTAATCTCAGTGTATTCTCCATTGCACACAAAGGTTCCTCAGCCAACGCTAATAGCGCTAACAAAACCCCACACCGCACCTTGTCCGAGCATCTGTTCTTTTTCTTTCACTGGTTTCTGTTATCTAACTTCCTGAGCGCATTCATATCTATATTGTTAGTTTAGAGTTGTTCTTAAGACTACCAAACATTCATAGAGTCCTTTGGCCTGGAATGGTCATCCCCAAGGAAAGACGTAATGTTAAAACTGCAGAGCTTTTAATTGTCTTCCAGAACCACCTGTCCCTGACATAGTTTGTATTTTGTCAATCCCCAGAAGGCGAATCACTTCGCCCAAGTTATTCATACGGACCACGTGCAGGAAGGCCTGCTGGTGTACGAGTCTGAAGGGCAGATGTCACCGGTCGGGTCATTGAGCGACATTAGCTTGGACTCTCGAGATGACGACCTGCAGTTTTTAGACAACCTGGACACGAAGTTCAAGACTCTTGCCGAAATATGCGCTCCCCCAAAACCAATCAGTCCTCCTGCCACATTGATGCCTAAACCTGCAACTGTGCACCATCCACCCACCGCGTCCGTTGCTCCGACTATCTCCGCCACAAGAAATACACTTCTTCAAACTAATCTGGACAAAACAATGCCATCAAAACTGTCAAACATTCTTCCACAAAGTCCTGTCCAATCCCTGAGCGACTCTACAATGCAAAATTCAGTCGTCAAAAGCATTCAAGAGCACAAAATAGTGAGCAACGGTCCACAACCTAAAGTTAACACAAACATGTTTCAGCCGCAAAGTGCAGCTCTGGCGCCCTCTCTTGGTCGCCATGTGGTATTGCAGCAGCCTCAGCAGCCCATCTACTACATCACCTCCCCGGTACTTCCTCCCATCCATTATGTGGTCCAGCGCCAAGGCCCCAGTGGGATGCTTCTCAACAGAGGCCAAGCACCCGGTCTGCACGGTGTTTATCTGCTTAGCAACGGGTCGTCCGCTCACGCGGTGCTTCCGAGTGATTTCGCCAGAGCAGCGTCGCCGGGGAGGACATTTGGGAGTTTAGATTTGGGGAAACCAGCAGGGACGGGGAGAAACGGGCGACGTATGTCAGAGGGATGGATCAGTTCAGAAGCACATGCCAATTTTTTGTTGGCAAACAACAGCAACAAAGCAACAGCCGCGACGGGCGGTAGGAGAAGTCGCAGGTCTTACGCCGACCAGTCTGATATTGACGTGCTTATGGAGGGCATAGTGGCAGAGAGCACGCTGCCTCCAAGCAGCACACACTCTTATTCTGCACACACTACGCCACTATCAGACAGTTATTTCACGCCATGAGTCAAATTTATCCAAAACATAAAAGAAAAAGTTTGGCAATAACATTACACAGCAGAAGAAACTGATTTGTGTGACTGGTTTCAAGAGATCTGTCCATTTTCACTTAGATTAAGAAAAAACCTCTACAACAATATTTTTGCATGTAAATAAAAACATGTTTTAATCTAATTTTGGGTGTGTTGAGGCTTTTTGTCTCAAGTGTAAAAAAAAAAAACTAGCCTCGCAGACACCTTTATAGAAATAAATTCCTCAAATCAAGGACAAATTTACTTATTTTAAGCAGATTTCACTCATTCTGTTTACTTTCTGACCTATGTGTAAAGTGTAAAATAGTAAATAACATACGCAATCCCATAGTAAAACATGAGGATTAAAACAGGCGTCAAAGGTTTAAACTATCTTTCTGTTTTAGCGGTACTAAATATACAGTTAGACAGAATGAACTGAAGTGTTTTTAGTTATTTTTAATTTATTAATTCAAATGTCTAGGACACATTCTGCTGTGGAAATAAACTTCTAAATCTCAGACAGTTTGTGATGGGGACTTTAGGGGGCGCTCTTGCTTTGACGAAAGCTCGACACTTGCACATTGTTTTCTTTATGTTCATATATTTGTCACTTTTAGAATGTTATAAATCATATGTGTGTTTTATATGTAACTTTATATGTAACTTTTTTTTAACCAATGCTATAAACAAGCTTTATTGAAATCTGGGATGTTATATTTTGTATGTGTGCCATAGTTTGCACGTATGTTAAATAGATTTTAAATGTACATTAACTATTGTACTATTTGAAATTGCAAGGTTAGTTTAATATTTGTGATTAATCCCACTCTAATTACTTCAAATGGTCTTAACAGTAGATATTGGAAGCTGGGTGTCTATCACATTCAGGGGGTCACTAGGATACTGTTGTGCTAAATAGTGAGCATACAAACAGGAAAGTATAGCACGCAGCTGTGGGCCTCTTGGTGGGCCTGTTGCACCTAATTTGCCATTTGAAATTGTGTTTATTACTGTATTAAGGTCCCAAATCTGTAACTGAGATATCTGTGTGATAACATAATAATAATAAACACCATTATATCATCTCAAATCTTTGCCGGATCCTCCAAAATAGTTCCTGGATCCTTTACCCTGAAAAACTGAGCGATGGGGAATGAGTTCAGATTAAGTACTGCTTAGCTCTTTTTGTTAGCCTTAGCTTTTTGCTCAGGTTTGATTGGGTTAGATTATTTCCCCCCCTCTTTTGTTTCTGTTTAGCTGGCTCACAAAGTCCACCTCTCTGTTGTTACCATAGACCAGGGTCCCCAACTAAATCAGCTCGAGGTCCGCAAACTTTTCTTTTGTAACTTTCGACATATGTCCAGGGTCCGGACGTATGGAGTCATTGCTCATGAAAATGTTATAACATGAACACAGGTTGTCTATTTATAAAGCAGAACTAATGATTGAATCAAAAATGTTGCCATCTTATTTCAATGTTATACAATTGTTTAGCTAATTTTTAAATCAGGCATAGAAATTAACTATATTGAGAGGATGAAAAGGCTTTGGGGTCCGGATCTGGACCCAGGTCCGCCAATTAGGGACCCCTGCCATAGACATAATAATAATAGACTCCGTTTCCTCACTCCTCCACGTTTGCCATGATAAATCATGGTGGTTTTACAGACTCCTCCTACCCTGCTGTGATGGAGCATGTTTCTAAAAAGGGCATTAGGGCGGGATCTTCACTGTAGACTCGGCCCTTGCACGGCGCGTAGTTCGGTCGTAACCGCGCCTTTAGCTCTAATGCTAACAGCCCGACCCTCATTAGTATATGAGAGTTCTAAAATGTACCATACGAAAACCAGCATGGTTTCTTTAATTGTAACAAACCCAGCGTTACAAGGGGCAATATCTAGCTGTATAAAGTAAAAAAAAAAATAGAAACCAGGCTTTACAGTTGCTTAAAACGTGTGGAAAACTGGAAAACTAGCTTGTTTTTCCGCCCACATATGGAGGCACTGCCGCAATGGCGGACAATGCCGGCCCCTAGCGTCGCGGTCATAAAGCAGGGCATTGGTTGATACTTTGTTTTTTGTTGGTCACGGGGAAGTAAGGGTTCTTTTTGTTGTTGTTGTTGCTCTTTCTAAATCACCACTCGAACTTTATCAAACGAAAACAACAAAGACGAACAAAAAAAAAAAGTTTCAAGTTTAACGATTTAAAAAACAAAACAAAAAAGATATAAGTTCCCTTCCTAAATGTGTTGTGTCCCACCCGGTCGTAACAATGGGTCTAAAGTTTGTCTAAAGCCTTATTAAAATACCACAATTGAACAACATTTCAATTGTTTCAAAATCTTATCTTTCAGAAGAGCAGAAAACAGCCGCCATTATGAGATCAAATCAGAGAGTTCAGTGGCTAACTCTGAGACAGGCCTGATTTCCCTTACGGCAGGGGCACGGCCCTTAGACATTAAGCTCAAAGACTGTCAATCAATTATCCCATTAGTGCAAAAGTTTACTCGACGCTGTTCCTTATGGGGCCCTCTCGTAACAAGGCGCATTGGGGAGGGGTGTCCCATTGTGACCCCGAGCCGACTCTGTTATTCTTTTGAGCAAACGGCATTAACTTAACAACAAAACCAGGGTCATCCGCTATTCTCTTTCTACACCAATCACAAGAGGCAAAGTGGCGTTATTGAAATAATCCACACGCAACATCGGGCCATTGTACCTTTGAAGATGAACACAAAAAAAAAAAAAAAAAAATGCTGAAACTTTAAGCATCGTTTGTAATATATGGTGAAAAACAAACTCCAAAGCCTGCGTGTCTCGAGTGTGCAAAGCTAATCAGTCTATGTAACTCGCCCTAGGTCTTCCAGCATTTTTTTTTTTTGTATTAGCGGCATTCAGCCCCTAAAGTGAGGCTGCGCACATGAAAGTGAAATCGCGCGGCTCTCTGCAATTTGTGTCTTTGCTTCAGCGTGTTTACAGAGAGATCAATTCCCAATCTCCAACGAGGGGCCGACAATGCCAACAAATAAAAAAATGAATTATTTAAGGAAAACAAAACAAAAGCGGTCAACCCCTAAACTTTGCTGCTGCCGTAACTACATGCGCACAAAAAAAATATGCGCACATTTCTGGGACATGAAGAGAATCAAAGCGACATAAAGTGTTTATTTCATTGCTACAGCCTGAAATCGCAGCTAAATGACTCTGACCCCGAGCACTTAACTCTTTTGGAAAACAGACATCGAAAGATTTGTTACTAGAAGCCACTTTTTTAACATATCAGAGGAAGCTTTGATAGCAAATATAATATGAAGGAGTAGAAGCTGGCTCCTGTAAAGTGGATATACGCACAACTGAGACTTGAAAAACAGTCTTTTAGGTACTAGAAATTCTACTTTTGAATTTATGTCCATGAAAAGAAAAGCCACTACGAAATGATCCGGTGATGGATTATGGGCTTTAAAAATGTGAATGTTTGAAATGTTTTGTTTTCTTTCCGTTACGCAAGGAAAACTTCTATGGAAGACCCATTTCAGCGTCACCATGACTCCAGCATTCATGGCTTGTGCTGCGACCCACCTCCACCCCTTCAATTTGAATAAAGTCGATTTTGTGTGATATTTCCCCTTAAAGGTTGTGAAAGACACACTACCATTTAATATTTCTATACAATTAGTGACTCTTATCACTTTTGTTGGGTGATTACATGTCACACACGTTATTATTTTTTAAAACCCTGACAGAACTTTACCAGATGCGTAATCTTAAACCAGTGCTGTATCAGTGCATCGCTTTACTCCCATTCTGCAACATTAAAGATTGTTCCTGAGAAAGATCTTTAATAAGGACGTGCTTTGGCAGCACGAGCCTCATCAATGAATCATAACTGCAGAAGAACCACTGTGAGATATGCTTAGTGCGTGAAAAATTACACCAACATCAAAGCAGCGTCTTAAAAGAGCAAGTTTAGAAGAATTAATATTTGATAAAACCCAAGCTCTGCATAAGCACACGGGCGATGAGCGCACACTGATAATCTCTTAAGAATATTAAAGGCCCTAATGTGCCATATTTACTGATATTAAGATTAAAACAGCATATAATATGCGTTTAAAAATCGTTTTGCATATCAAAATGCAATTTGTGAGCAGTGATCTAATAGTAGTTAATAAGACTTCTCAAAGAGCGGCTTCAAACAGACAGAGCCCTCACTTGGCCACATGGAGTAGCTGCAGAGGGTAAAGGGTAATGAGTACAGCTCACTAAATTTTATGTTTCCATTAATCTGTGCACATTTCATCTGGTGACAGACAAGGGAGCAATATCAGGGCACTTTAGCCGTTGTCTCTGCACTTTTCTGGGTAAACACAACCATCCATTTGACTCATTTATTCTATTTTGGCTGTGGTCTGGTCCCGACTTCCTTAAAGTCTTGATTTGACACAATTCAAACGTAAATGGTGCTTACAACTTTATACTTCACAGGACACACTTTAAATGGTTTAGTAAAATATCACTATAATTTTCTCACTTTAACAATACATACCTGTTTGAACACAAGATAACACACAGAAACATATGGACACCCTTCAGTTTTAAGTAATGACATGTTATGACATATGCTGCACCCTTTACATTGATCCCTGAATAACTGAGTTTTTGTGAACTTCCTTATATCCGGCACTGGACACGCCTTTCATCTCCCGCTTATGCATTATTTACTAATTAATTCATCACATTAATAAATCATAGTTGTGCAAAATTTCAAGTCCAAAACCTACCGACTGACGGGGATGTGCCCTCCAGCCTTGAGATCGAAGAAGCTGAATGGATTACTGCTGAGCTGGCAACCCTAGAGATAGATATTATAATAACTGTGACAAATGAATATTTGCGTAACTTTCATTCTACTTTGAGCTTAAAGACAATTTAAATTGAAGTATCATTTATGTATTCAAATAAAAGATTCAAGCCACACTGCACAACATTTTCTAGATGTTCTAGGGGGTGAAGAACTCCTGTGTTAAAAACATGCATGTGAGCAGGCTCGCCTTTCTTCAGACCTGACCAATTCACATTTCTGCGGGTGAAAAACAAAACTGTTTGCTCGTTCTGTTTTCCATATAAAATAGGCTACAGAAGAAGAAGAAACTTTATTTATATTTTGCAGATCAAATCACCATAAAATGAAGTGCTTCACAATGAAACAAGTGAATAAAAAAAAAACTAGAATAGAAACAATCGTAAACCGTTGTCAACTAAAAGCTTGTCTGAACAGCAGCGTCTTCAGCTGCTTGTCCAATGTTCATTTGCACCAACAGGTCACCAACTCTGTGTCCTATGTAAACAAAAACGAGTGAAGGGGCGGGCACAATTCATGGCGGCGCCCTCACGAACTTCAAGAATAAGTTGAAGAGATCCGCATGTTTGTGGCTGTTAGCATACACTAACATTAGAAAACAGCCATTATTTTACTTACTGCTTACTTACTACTTAAATCTCCATTAGTTTATTACTGCTGCTAATCCCATGATGCTTAGCGATATAACATCACAGCCCTGAACTCTATTGTACTGAAAGTTTCTGCACCCACTACAGACGCTGTAAATGCTCCTCAAAAGTCTTCGAAAAGATAATGAGGCTATCGAGGTATGACATTGGTCCCCACAAGTATGACTGACCGGTACTCAGTGACAGGAACAACAAAAGAAGGCACATTAATCCAGGATTTTAAGATTAGTAGGAAAACTGGATTTCCGCAGGTCCAGTTTGCAAAGTTCAAGAATCAATGAGTGCTTGTGCCATTTACCTCAACTTGGCCCTGATTTAAGGGTCCAACCAAGCGGAGTCTCTGGATCTTGTGAGTTCAGCAATTCCTGACTTCATTGGGGCCTTGTCCTTCCTCCCCCCTTATATAGTGCAGGTAATTGCAAATGTGGACATACACAGCGCCACACAATGGCAGGAGGAAGACATAAATATAGTGCACTAAAATGGCTTCAACAGGTAAAAAAACTCCAGGCGAGAGAATTGACCTAAATATACCTTTGGGGCTCAGAGGCTTAAAAATAATTATTTACGTCGGGTTTGTTTTGTTTTGTTTCTCCAGCCCACAGTTAAAGGTAATTGGTCGGGTCGGGCTTTATCCCCGGCTGACCCGGGTTGGATATTTCAGGCCCCATCTCACCTAGTTGCGACCTAACAAACCTCTGCTGTTTTGCTTTTTTTCCGCAGGTTTTCTGAAGAGTTAAACGCACAGATTCAAAAGGAGAACTCTACTCTTCCCTTGGGCCCAGAGAGTTTCAGGAGGGCAGGGGCTCTAAAATCATAAAGAGCAGCCCCCCTCGCATACATTTTTATATTTTTTTGCATATCCCATTGATTTCAAATCCATTAATTTATTTATGAATTTAGGCTATTTTGGCTACTGGTGATATCTATATATCTATTTATTTTTATTGTTTATTTATGTATTTATTTTATTATTATTATTATTATTATTATTATTTTACAAAACAGAAGCTATAGGAGCAGTGTTGCCACATATTACTTTAAAAAGTAACTTAGTTATATTACTGATTACTTGGATTTGAAAGGAACTACGTTATATTACTCGCCGTTACTTTATTGTTGCCAGTTTAGTGTAGTATTTATTATATACTGTAGTTTGGGTATGTGACCACTAGAGGGCACTTACTGCTGTTGATTGTCTGATTCATGTCAATGCGCTGCGGCTAAACACATTTCTCACACAGATTACGGACGTTTCTTACCTCATTTCATGGCACTGACAATGACCGCCTCCTCCTGCATTAGCTGCTTGCTTCGCATCATCACCTGGTGGGACTCTCTGTAAGTTTGACTCTCGTACTACGACTCTAAATGTTTCTTCATTTGGATGTAGTGTCTGAAGCTCGATAACACTTTGTTGTCAGCACAGAGTGAACAGTGAACCTTTATATTGTTATCTTTATCCGACACAAACGCTCCTCTCTCCTCCCTCCATTGTTGTTTACATTTGTGCCGTTATATTTACTTCAGTGCGAGGTCCTCATGCTGAAAACGTGACTTGGCGCATAGGTTACGTCACTCTTGCGTGTATCTTTTTACAAAGGAAAATGACAAAATAGTAACGCACTGTGACTTCGAAAAGTAACTTTAATCTGATTACTGGCTAGGAAATAGTAATGTGTTAGATTACTTGTTACTGATAAAAGTAGTCAGATTAAAGCAGTACAAAGTCACTTTTTTACCTTAATAAATCCTTTCCGTAGTCCCTCTGGGGGTAATACAAGTGTTAATGGGATGATTGGAGGGTCTTTCATCTCCCCCTGGTGTCTCTGGCCAGAAAACCACAATTGCAACTTTCCTGCCACTGGGTCGGAGTCACCAATACACACTAATGGAATCACGAAGAAGAAGCTAACAGGCTAACGGGCAAAGCTAACTGCGGGCTAGTGCCACTTAAACAGTATTTACAGCCAAGTTTGAGTGAAAAAATGATTTCCATTGTGTAATTGGATGTACAATATCCCTCTCTCCCTTTGTCTTTTCTGTCAGCGTAGTATTTACTCTCAGGGACAATTAATGAGTAAAAAAACGCAACATGCTACGACACCGCTTATATGGCTTCTAGGGGCACGAGTTACTTAGTACTGCTTTAAAGTAGCGGCGTCACTGTATAGGAGCTAGTAAATACAGATTTGGGGACACAGCAACGGACACAGGGACAGACAAAATCTGACTCTTTTCTTTACTGAACTGTATTAATCTTTTGACAGTAAAATATCTGCCTTTTGTTGATGAAAACGAGCAGAGCATAGAAAAAATGAATTCAGATCAGCATTAAGTTGAATGTTAGTGACAGGAGGTTCGCTCTAAAAATAAACACCGTGAAACATGTTTTAATAACTTTATTCACCTTAAATGGATAACGAACTAAAACGTAAAGTACTGAAAACATAGTCAGGCAAACAAATTAGTATGACTGACTCGGATCTTCCTTCCACTTTCTTTGAGGTTTTGTCGACTCAAGCGCTATAAATGTACTCAAATTGTGACTTTCAAACTTAATTAGAAAAGTATAAAGCCTAGAACATGTGTACAAGTGTAACCCGAGTCAACCTGCGCCACGAATCTGGTATTTCCCCCTCCATGTTGTTTAATACGGGCTCGCTTTGTTAACCATCTTCCCCATAATGATGTGGTCTTCTGTGATGTTTCGACGCCATGGCTGGAGGCATCAGTTTAGTCAGCAGCTTGCGAGATCAAGACGCGTACAAAAAAAAAAAAGCGGCCATCCAGTGAAAACGCACCAAAACGGCTCGAAGTTACCCCAAGGTAGGAAATAAATTGCGAGACGATAACTAGCGGAGTGAAGCGCAAACAGAATAGTAAATGCCGGGGAGATTTGCCGCGCTCATTTGCTGCAGCTAAATCAAACTTTGGGGCCCGCACAGTTGGCAGGCCATTAAAGGAATTATTTCAAGTGCAGGGAGCAGCAAAAAGCATGTCAATCTCTATCTTGCAAACAAACTGGGATTGCCTTGTGTTTACTGCTGTTTAGGTAGCGGGGATCAAAGAGGACAAATAACTGCGAGTGACGTGCAAAAGGAAAGAAATGTTATTGAATGAGAGGCCAAAGGCAAAATGGCAGCGGAGTAGGTTAGTTAATAAAATAGCTCAAACATTTATCTCGTGCAGTCTCTCGATGTTTTCCTATAAGTGACTATTCATGCGCACACTAAGAGTCAAGATATTTCATTACAAAGTTACTCAGAAGTCAAATAAAAAGTGCTGATTGATATAACAACTCTAATGAGTACAGTTACTCTGCAAACACACAATGCATCCAAGGAATAGGCTCTGTGCAAGGAAGGTCGAGTGTCTTCCTTGGAGATTAAGGTAGGCTTTCCGGAAATAAATCTATCCATCAAGAAACCACTCACCCATTCTCCACTCTCATCCATACGCCAGTTCATCCACCATTTTACAGGAATCGGAACTTTGAATATTATCACCTAAAACGCTACACTAATGAGTAATTCATATGGATTTATGGTTTCTTTGCTAGCAGCATACTTTATCATATATTATTAAATCTTTTTTTTTTTTTTTTTTTTACTGTTGTCCAATATAATATTTCCCAGTAGGCCTATGGTTAAACATGGACATTAGATAATACACAACTATTCATTTATTTTGTTTTTGTCAGGACAAATTGATCAGGACAGCGCATAATAAACATGGGACTCCTGCATGTAAACCAATGGGCGCTGGCTGCTCTGCTTTGTGACCGCAACACTGGAGGCCGCCATTGCTCCTCCATTGCTGTAGTACCTCCATTTGGCCGCTAGGCCCCCATTGAAAAGCATTGGACTTTAGACACGTTAAAAACAACTTTAATGCCTGGTTTCAATTTTTTTCAACACTTAATATGGCTACATATTCCTCCTGAGATAACGCTGGGTTAGTCAAAAAAATAGAAACCAGGCTGCTTTTCGAAATAATTTTTTCATCTCCTACTTAACGGAGGTCGGACTGTTGGCATTGGAGCTGCGCGAGCTACACGTCACGCAAGGGCCGAGTCTACAGTGAGATCCCGCCCTTTTGCCCTTATTAGGAACATGCTTCGTCAGAGCTGGGGAGGAGGAGTCTGTAAATCCGCCATGATTTCCCCATGGAACGTGGTCATTCTGGTAAACGGGGAGGAGTGAGGAGGAGATGTCTATTCTTTTTTACAGTCTATGATGTAAACATGCCCCACCGAACCGCACTCGCACTTTCAAACCACCTCAACTCATTCTGGGAGGAACATGCAACCTCCAAACACATACAGTAGGCTATTTGAAAGTAAATTGAATTAAATCACAACAATAGGAACAGTCTCAATTAGGGCTGGGCATACGGTCCATGTCCCCCTCACTCCCTGCTGCCAATTTAGCAGCGTTATAGACGCTCCGTAGCGACTGTTTTCGGAAATGACACCCGAAGAGAACCCATCGACTTTCTGCTGATCTCTGCTGTTTTACCAAGGCCGCATGTTGTGTTTTCATATAGTGCGTGATGGAGTTTTCTTCCGCTAAAACTGTTTTTCCCCAGTCTGATCTGCCTATCTCTCACTCTGAGCAGCAGCGTCTCACACACAGCTTAACTCCGCCCCTTTCCCCTTGAGTCTCCATGGAGACGGTTGTCAATCACAGCAAAGCTCAAGGCATGAGGATGAGAAAACAAAAACGCTTTTGAAAACTCCATGGCTTATTAAGAGCAGACAAGGAATATTTAAAACAGAAATAACAATGTATGGCTTTATTACAGGCTATATATATTATGCATTTAAATATTAATGAGCAGGACTTATTCATATGAGAGATTAGGAAACGTTTTTAAGTTTATTTCCAATAAAATCTATTAAAATCATAATTATCCAAACTGAGTAAAAAAAATGTCCTAGTCACAATCATAGAAATTAAAGAAATGAAGCTGAAGCGCAAATTCAACCTGGAGACGTACCTGCAGCCTTCAACCAATCACGGCCCAGCCAAGCCGCTCCCCTGCATCAGCAATCATCGCAGGATTATGGCGTCAAATTAGGGTCTGCTTTAACGTAAACGTAAAAGAGGTATTGTAAACGTAGGTTGTCAGTATTGTAATCGTAAAGAGAAAACTGTAAATGTAACTCTAAACTCCATAAACGAAAAAAGTATCATAAATAGAAAAAAATATTGTAAACGTAAAACTTTCATTTATGCTTCTAAGTTTCACGCTTCACTTCACAAGTTACGTTTACAATTCACAAGCTACGGTTACGATACATTTTTTCTGACCCTTTTTTTAATGGGGGTGGTCTCTCTCTCTCTCTCTCTCTCTCTCTCTCTCTCTCTTCCAATAGTTATCTAAATTAATTATAACTTTTTATAATGAAACTGACGAAAACTTGACTAAAACCTTTTAAATTTTCGTCTGACTAAAACGTGACTAAAACTATCACATTTAGAAATGACTAAAATGTGACTAAATCTATAAGCATTTTCGTCCAAAAGACTAAGACTAAAACTAATATCCATATGGATATTTTTCACAGCAGTTTGTTCAGTAGAAGCAAAACAAATGGCAGTCGTAGCTAGCGCTAGATAGGGTTAGCATTAGCTAACATGAAGCATCATGTTAGCATTCTCCGTAATATATGTATTTATGGACTGTTGAACCATTTTGCTCCTCTCCATGTCTCTGTATTTTATTTTGTAGAAAACTATGTTCATAATTCAGCATTTGTTAAAGTTGTTTTCTCCAAATTGTTTTCCCCCTCAACTGCTTCAAACATGACCATATATGGGCGATTCCAGAGACGTCTGTTTCATAGAATGTTGTAATGTCACATGATCCCAATCTTCCATCTGCATTTGTCATTACCATGGCAACGTTTACATTGCAAATTAATGCACTTACTTGACGCACTGCCAACAATTAGTTCAGTATACTTAACCAGCATACACACACACGTGCATTAACATAACAAGCAAGAATGAGCAGCTCAAATTCCTCTTCAAACTGGGATTCAGGACACCCATCTTCTACTGAATCAAGTTCCCTGACGGATGAAGTGGCAGAGGCCATGACGGAGGAGATGGGGGAATGGACAGAGGAGGAACAGATCAAGTCTCCTCTCAACAGCCTCATCCCAAACATTCCCAAAGACACAATCAACCCGCTTGTAATTTCATTTTGGGAAAGTCTGACCACAGTGGACATTTCAGACCCTGGTTCCCGAAAGCTCCTAGGACAAAGCTTTTTGCAAATTATTGCTACAATCTCTGAGTCAATGTTGACGGCTTTCAACAATGCAGTGTTGGCAGGGAGAGAGGCAGAGAGTAATTTAATGGTGTCAGAGAAGGCTGTAAGTAGAGCAATGCTTCATGGCCTTCTTGAGAGCTTTCAGTCTGTTTCAGGGGCCTCACACCTGACCGTGAATGACTTGTTCGAACTGGTGATCCATGAGGTGACAAACAGAATAAACTCTGTCCTCAGTTGCAGCTCCGTGCAGGGAGACTGCCTTGTAGTCGCTGAAAATGTCAGCTACAGGCTGTCAAAAGACAAAATGAAAGCCATGTTTCGTCATGCAAAAGCCATGCTGAAATTTATAAAAAACAAGCTGAGCCAGAGCTGTAGGGGGTGTGTCCAGGGCGAGGTGTCCCCCTCACACACAGAGGCCCCAGAAGAGGCTGAGCCAGCACTGCGAGTTCAGTCTGTCAATAAACAAGAGGGGAAGATTTACAGTTCAGCACCTGCACCGTCTAAAGAGAAACTAGAAGTCACTGCACCTTTAAAAACTGTGGCCTCAACCCCAAGGGATTTTATCAAGGATTCTGAAGAGGAACCAGACAGATACAGGACCAAGGGCAAAAAACTTGCACTTAGCTGTATCCCCTGTCAGGGCAACCGAACTCCGTCTGAGGTAGTCTCTATTGTGAACTCCAGCAGTGTGACAAGCTCCGTCACAAAGAGTAGAGACACCCTTGAGGAGGTGAGGGAGATCCTGCAGCAGGAGGCTATGGAGATGGGTGACAGTGACGACAATTACTGGAGCAGAGTGAACCGCGACAGTAAAAAAGCAGCGACATTCATCGTCAATGCCATTGAAAACGAGTCTCTTAATGAAGGAGAGAGCCACATCTCTCTGCCCTGGATGGAAAGAGTGGCAAAGAAGATTAAGCACTTTTATATGAAGATCTACACCAGAGCAACTCTTCGGAAATCTCTGACAAGACTGTTCTGTCAGTACGGCCGCACTGATGATGTTGATGAGGAGTTGTTAGAGGAGACAACCTCTCACGTGGAGCAACTTATACATGAACGCGCTGAAGAAATAGACGTTTATCAGCAAATGTTTTTGTGCATGGGTGATGGAGAGCACAGAGATCTGTGTGATAATCTTTCTGAGTTCCTCTCCATCATACTAGATTCTCCACAATATCCCAGAGGTTTCCAACAACACATCCAGTACATCAAGGCTGAGGCTAGCTGGGTCATAGGAGAAATCTACAGCTGGATTCAGACCCAGGCCCAGCTGCCGCCCTTGAGAGACCCAGTCCAGAGAGCTATGGGCAGAATTCGTAATATAGTTTTCGGATCGCACATCAGAGCAGATCAGCCCATTTTTACCGACAGCTCCACCACGGATTACACATCATCAGCTCCTCAATCTAAGACTGAAGAGTCCAGAGATGTGGCCAGACGTTGCATCAATCTTGAGCAAGAAGTAGTTCAGAAGATGACAAATATCCTGAAACTAGAAGCTGGAGAGCTGTACAGCAGTGACCAGACCAGCTTGAACTACGACAGTCAAACAACAGCATCGTCAATCATCGAGGCAATCCAGAACCAGTCTGTTTCTTTTGAAGAGAAGAAGAAAAGCATGGTGCAAAATATTCAATCCTTTTTTGTGAAGTGCTACAGCAAAGGAGTTTTTTGCACTTGTCTGAGGAGACTCTCCGGTGAGTCCAGAATGTCTAATGAGGGATCCGTGTTGGAGGAGTTGTCGGATCATCTGCACAATTTCACACAACAGTCTCCTGCACTGGAAGACTACTATCAACAGTTGCTCGTGGGTATGGGCAATGGACCGTTGTCAGAGCAAAGTGAGGAGCTGTCAGAGTACATCAGTTCCACCTTAGATCGTAAACAAGAAAGAAGGCATTTCCTACATGACATTCGGGCTGAGGTCAGCAGGGTCATGGGACAGATTAGAAACTGGATTCAGACCCAGGTACAGCTACCGGCCCTGATAAATCCCGTCCATAGAACTCTGGGGAGGATACGCAGACTGTTTCCCAACCCACAACTCCAGTCCGCATCCTCAGACACCACCCCATACCCTCTTTCCACAATGTCTGCCAAGAAGTGGTCCAGGTCATCAGCTTCCTACTCTGTCACTCTGTCCAGCAGTGCGGACAGCCCCTGCATCAACAGGAAAGAAGCCATGGAAGGGGTGAGGGAACTCCCAAAACAAGAATTTGTGAAGCTGTCTTCTGTTATTAAGGAGCAGACACCAACCACAGTTCTAGTGGAAGCTGGTACATCCACTCCTGCAAAGGTTAAGGCTCCCTCTGTGCAACAGGATGTCCAGGAGCACAGCAAAGAGATGCCAAAAAGCAACACGCCTGTCTGCTTTGGCCTGGCCTACGAGGTGGCAAAGAGGATCTTAAAGAGGGAGAAAGGACCCGAAAGGCAAGCGCTAACAGCGAATCTGTACCAACAACTGAAGTCTCAGGTTCCCCAATGGGATGTTCCAGTGAATCTGAACCTAAGACAAATCGACAAACTGGCAGATAAGGTTTACAAGGACTTGAAGGAAGGAACAAATGGGAAACATTTAGCCTTCAGAGCAGGCTTGGATCCTAATTTCACTTCTGTGGTCATAAACAGCATACATCAACACCTGATTATGCCTCCGAGAGAGAAATGCACACTGTGGTCATACCTACAGTCAAAGTGGCGCTATATTTGCTGTCGCTAAACCACCTGTACAGCATGGACCGCCTGCTCCCTTTAATTTCTTCCCACCTGACTAACGATATAAATAAAATATTTTTTGAAATATAACTGACCTTGTATCACATGAATTACCGCATTTTGAGGGACTATTTTCTCGCAGATCACCCCTCCACTGCGTTAGCTTAGAACCACGCAGCTGATGCTTGATTGAGTTTTTTATTTCGAGCTACACACAAGGCACAAAAGCCAAATATAAGTTATTTTAAATGCAAAATGGTTATAATTATTCTATCGACACAGACATTTATATCGTCAGTCTGGCGTTATAAGTGATTTACCTCAGGTGCACTGTGGAGTGGGTCAGAGTGTTTTTAATGCAGTGTTGCTGTTACCATAGAAATCCGTTAGCCTAGCATTAGCCTAGCACCACTAAGCTCTTCAAATATAAGAACTGCATGAATTTAAGAAAAAAATAGCTCCAGACACCAACAACACTCTGGATAACTAGGAAATGAGGCCCAATGTCAAAAATCCTGAAATATCCCTTTAAGGGGCTGATGTTTGGTGCAGCCCTGTGAGGCAACTCCTGTTGTGATATTGGGCTATTCAAAAAACATTTATTGATTTTCAACTCAACCAAACCCTTTCGAGTCGGAGATTTAAGCTTCACTACAATGAATGTTTCCTGCACAAATAAAAGCTTGCACACATGGAGATTTCTAATGATGTGAATGAGCACTTGTGTGAGACAAATCTGAATTAATTAAGCTTTAAAACTCTCGTTAACTAACTGAATGCTCTATAATTTACAGTACATGCAACTTGAATTGTATCCTGGTCAGTACTGTATAGAGTTCATTAATCTGTAAGTTTTCCCAAAACATGTGACTTTTAGGGTAAAATTCATGGTGTTGTACATATTTTAAGTACTGTTTTTGCTTCCTAAATGCTTGCCATATCACAAAGCAAGGCTGAATCCATCCATTCTGGAGGAGATCAGTTCAGGGTCAATGGGAGCTTAAGCTTGTTTACCGCACGTCTTGCTCATTAGCACTAGATGGATCTTCACGAGCTAATGGTCATTTGTAGCTCATGTGTGTTTGTAAATGAATAGAACTGCATTAATCCTGTCTTCATTGGCTCATTAGGTCATTTCATCCTCAAACATTAGGATTCCGGAGCTACAGCTGCGCTAAAATCGGCACTGTTTTATGTCTATATAGTCTTAAGCATCTCTGACAGCAGCACATCCCTGTTAGCAGCAGAAGAGTGAAGGTTTTGTCAAAATCAAAGCACCGGCCAATATAATGGTGCATTGCTCCCCGCAGGTGTCTAAGATGGGGATTAGGTGGCTATAGGAGAAGTCAGTGCTAGCTTAGCAGCCTTGTGTCGGCCTTACAGCTTTAGTTTACCGCCGAGACCAAAGGAGTCAACCATTCGACTAAATAAATCAAACGTCTGAGGCATGTTATCCACAAATTGATTATCTGTCACTTTCCAAGGTCAAATATTTTAACCAAGATGCCTCGAGTCCCATGAGCTCGCAAGCCGCTCGGAGTGCGCGTTGGCCCGCTGCCTGCTTACACAGCTGTAAATGAAGACACCAGGGACTACTTAACTAGGAGTACTCTGGCCCCCGAATTAGCACCTCGGCTGAGCGGCGGCTGGAGACATGACATATTTTAGTAATCAGGTGGCTCAAAAGGAGAACTAGAGCAGCGGGATCTCAGGGAAAGTAAGCTAGAGCTAATTAGCAAAAATAAAGAAATGTCGTGACTGTGAGACTTTTGTATATGGGTAGTGTCTGATATAAATTCAGTAATGTGGCATAGTGTGGCTACTGTACATGCTCACCTCTCAGTAAAAAGGTCCGGGATTCAATTTACACATGTATTTATACCGAGCACAGTTTCTCCAGTTTGGCATAACCCAAATGTAAAAGCTTCAAATGAAAGAGCATCAAGATAGAGGCGAAAATGTGACAAAAAGGCGACAAAAACGTAACAAAAAATGTGACTAAAACATGACAAAACACAATATTTTTATTTATTTATTTATTGGTTTATTTGGTCGGGACAGTGCATGTTAATGAACATACATGGGTCTCATGCATGTAAACAAGCCACACCGGATTGTAGCCTTGGGCTAATTTGCATCCGTCGTCCCCCATGTGCACTCTCAAACACACTCTCATTCATTCTGGCCTATTGTACATGTTTTTATGTTTTCAATAAAGCAATGACATAAATGTGGCAGAAAATAAATAAAAAAAGTGCTTTTAAATGTATATTTATACCGAGCGCATTTTCTCCAGTTTGGCATAACCCAAATGTAAAAAGCTTAGCGACGAAAACGAGGATGAAAACGCAACAAAAATGTGACAAAAAACTTAAAAATGTGTCAAAAACGTAACAAAAACATGACAAAACTGTGACATAAATGCGCCGGAAAAGCAACAAAATGTGAAAAAGGAAACAAAAATGTGACCAAAAAATGACAAAAACTTAATAAAATGTGGCAATAATGTGACCAAAGCACGGTAAAACAACGACAAAAAAAAAAGTGACAAAAAACTTGGTAGCTGTAGCGTTTCCATTTGTACCCCGCGATGCCGGACAGGTGCGAGATTATGCGACCGCGGGGATTCCTGGCTCATTTTAAAATAATACTAAACGATTTCAAAATGCTGGAGTTCACACAAAAGCACTGGACACTGCAGTGTGTCATAACCTGGCACCGACACGGCTCTTTTCTCTATATATTTTAGTCAATGGAGAAAGTTATCTGGTGTTATCCCCTGATGGAGGATTCAGAAGTGCCAAGCCATACTAGTTTGAGGAAAACCTTTGTTCTCTGTTGAGTAAAGTAGAATAAGACCAACGTGTGGTGTGTGTGTGTGTGTGTGTGTGTGTGTGCAGCATGTGTTAAAGGTCCTATATCATGCAAAATCGACTTTTTGGAGCTTTTAGCCATGTTGTTATGCTATTTCCTTATCAAAAACACCCCCAGAGCGGTTTTTGGCTTCATTCACGCAGTTCTAAGTAATCCTCCTGAATCCTGCTCTCTGAGCAGCTGCTCCGCCCTCTCCTGGTAAACGACTGAGCTGTTCAGTTGTGTCGTCACAAAGGAACGGAAGTGCTCTACGTCTGTAATGTAATGCCTTACGGCCTGATTTTTATTTATAAAACGGCCTTTTTTTTTTTTTTTTTTTTTTTTTTTTTTTTTAAAACAGCAACCCTCCGAAGCGTCTGTGCTGTCCCACGACGCTAATCAAGCGCACCCACGGCTGGAGGAGCCATGGATCCGAGCATAAGTGTTGTTTTTGAAGACTGAGCTCTTTCTAACCTACTCTGGACACCGCCTGCTCTTTTTTCTTACCGATAATGCCACGGATGCGCGTTTGGCTACGAGAGGAACAGGACTATTCAACCTTCCTAAAGAAGAGTGCACTCGCCAGAAGTTGGAATTTCTTTCCGGGATTAAGCTAGCTACTATATCAACCAACCTGATGGATGCTTGGTGAACCTTGGCCAGAATCAAAGTGGATTAACTTTTATAACTTTTATAACCAACGCGATCTCATGGGAGTCCAAACTGAGCGGTGAGTCAATCAAAATGTGTGTTAGCGTGTGTGTTAGCATGTGTGTTAGCCATTTATGAAACTGCTTTGCACATGTCAACTCCTTATAACTGCATTATGTGAAGTAACTTCACTTTTTGCAGCGATATTTATATTTATAATACTGCAAATGTGGAATGAGCAGAGAGAGGGGCGGAGTTAACTGAATCGAAGCGTCTTATCTTCCGGGTAGGGAAAATACCCCCCAAAAATACTTATATTTCTCTCAAAAATGAGTACTCCATAGTGATAGAGGTACAATATATCATATATATGCCTATACTTTACTTTGGAATGGCTAAAATAGCATGATACAGATCCTTTAATGGTCTGTAGGAAGTATGAGACACAGAGGAGGGTCCTGAAGTAGGATATAGATAAATAAATGTGTAAGGTAATTCATATAATGATAATTTTATCTCTGCTTGTTTGCACATTGACAGTACCTCGTTCTCCTATAATTGCACATTTCCTTTTTTTTGAATCTCACTGTAGTCTTATCTTGTCTAATCTTATCTTTTGTGTAGGCTATTTAAAGTGAACAGGGCTTTATAGGTTGTTCTGTTTTCACAATGTTTTCATTATTAGGCTGTAACCTAAAGTAGCTGATTCACTCGTTGGTGGTGAGTGACTGCTGTATAGTCGGGCTGTGACCAGTGTTTAATGGTGGGATGTTTCTCCTTTTAATGTGTTGTTGCCCGTGTGGTGTGCAGTGAATCGTTGACTAACCTAATGGCCAGCATATAGTGACATTTAAAGTGCAGAAATATGTGCTTGGTGCAGTGTGCCCTGTCTTCAGCATGTTTCCACAGATCTAGGGCAGGCAAAGGTCTCCTTAACATCATTTACGGATTAGTGCAGGGGGCAGGCGACGTCAGGCCCTCCAGCATTGATCCTCTGGCCCTATAGAGGATTTTTTTAGTTTAGTTTAGTTTAATTGAGCAATTCCAAGTTTCAAGTTCTTAGACAAAGAAGAAAAACACAATACTATAATGCTAAAAAAGGAGTAGGCTAAAGAAAACAATGCTTATTTATGCTTAACCCCCATTCAACATATTTACAAACTTTACAGCTGCTGTTTGTTTACATTCCGGTTTGTTCTATGAAACCACTCATTATGGTACAATTAAGATATACATAACCATAATCAACACATAGTTTAGGCTATAGATACATAACAATAATCAAACATCAGAAATCAGTTTACATAGTCTTCTGATGTACAGTATAGAAACAAAGTTTACTGTCTTACAATACATTGTACAGTATATTCTTAAGCATCCAATAGTACTAGGTTATTGCTGCCATCTGATACTGCCCCATATAGTACAGATAGTATAGATTTTTGTACATATATATTTTTAATTTATTTATTGGTTTATTTGGTCGGGACAGTGCATGTTAATGAACATACATGGGTCTTATGCATGTAAACAAGCCACACCGGATTGTAGCCTTGGGCTAATTTGCATCCGTCGTGCCCCATTCACACTCTAAAACGTACTCTCATTCATCCTTGCCTATTGTACATGTTTTTAGTGGTAGGGGAAACCGGAGGAAACCTACGCAGACACGGAGAGAACATGCAAACTCCACACAGAAAGGCCCCGTCCAGGTGGGAATCAAACCCGGGACCTTCTAGCTGTGAAGCACGAGCTCTAACCACTGTACTACCGTGCCGCCCTATTATCAAACATTGATAAAACATACATTTAAAGTGTTTAATAGTCGCACATTTATTTCATAATTTTACACCACAGCCTATTACACACATACTCTTTTTTGTTGAGTTTACTTTTGGGTATTTAAATTTACATTTCCCTTTTAAATAATATGCACCATCTCTATCTTTGAGCATTTGTACAAAAAGGGGAACTATATTGTAAGGCGTAATAATACCAGGAATACTTGGTCATCCGCACAGTAAAGTGAAGATATCACTGTGCGGATGTTGAATTACTCCTGGTATTATTACTTCTTACAATATAGTTCCCCTTTTGATCCGCTTAGAAAATGCACATTTGTTTAATTTTGTGTAATTATACTTTATGGTGTAACACTTCATGTAATCATATTTAAATAGGGAAAACGTGGAAGAGTTTGGTAGCTTCTATCTTCACCTCGTTTGGAGCTATAGAGGAGAAGAGAGAGGCTAAATGCTAACGCCGTCTGTGCTGTGTTTACGTTATGGAAGGCACACGTGGAGACCAGACAGGTACAAATGAACTCGTCTAAGGTAAGAACATATCTCATTTTGTAAAAACGGTGGCCTATTCCTTTAACGCTATTATTTTAATAAATATTACCACACAAATCAGAGATCACCTGGTAAATTGCTCCAAAAAAATTCAATACTGTCTGTTGAAACCTTCTTGCTTGGTGTTTTGACGATGAAGAAAATTGGCCCTCCACCAAGTCCACTTGCCTCCCCCTGGGTTAGTGCCTCAAAATGTATATTGAGTGAAATGCATTCACCCATATGAAATAACAAGTGTCGGTAAGCCTATGACTAAAGTGACCTCAAAGGTAATTAACCTCTGCCTTAACCAAGTGCATTTTCTTCAGTTCAGCTTTACCCAAATCTAAAGGTTTACAGCCTATAGGCCAGTGTAATGCCTCATTTGAAAGCTAAGACCTACAAAACTGATATAAACTGATCTTTCACCTCGCATTGTTGCTGTCACTTTTTAAACTTTTTTCCCATTGCTTTTTTGTTGCGGTTTTCTTCTTCACATTTTCGTACAGTTTCATTATCATCAGAAAAATGCACCAAAAAGCAGGAAATTGCATGTATATCATTCAAACGTTTTCCTGGGGAGTCTGTGCTGATCCGTACTTCTCTGTGTTTGCTCTCCTCCTATTGTTTCAGATACACAGAAGTTTACTTATTGTCTCCAACTCAAACCTGTGACTTAATTAAAAACAAGAACACAAATGTCACAGAAACAAAGCCCTCTCCTGCATATCTTTGCACCTTTTGTACTTGCTAAATGACACTCTCGTGATCTGACTGGTTTAGGTTGGGCTGCTTCCTCAGACTTCTCTGATAAATTGACTTTACTCTCTCCAATTCCCCCCCCTGGTTTCGGCAAAGTGTTGGGTTCGCTGCTGCAGTTGTGAATCGTGAAAGCAACGTGTGGAAAGTTTCAGTCTGAAAACCCCAGGATTAAAGATTGATGTTTTAAAGGACAGAGGTTTAGCTGCGGCTCAACTTGTTTCAACACAATGAAGTGCATCAGTGTGTTCTTCCAGATTTGCCATTGAAAAAACTGGTTCTTGTAAATGCAGTTGTAGAAGTTACTAATGACAAGTCGACGTGGACTATCGTTTCATAATGCAAACATGAAATTTATTAAGCTTATACCAGGCCCACACTCTCTCATTTACCAAACTTTCTGATTCTGTCCGTGGCCAAAAAACTCTCTTTCTTGCTCAGTGAAGCATCTGGGCCAATAACTAACAATTGCAAACTTTCATTTTTGCTCCGCAGCTCTGGTAGTAACCCAACGATAAGAGGAAGACGTGCTCCTCTGTTGGCGTGATTTATGTAGTATAAGTATGTTTGTATAACTTGGGTATTTTCTAGACATGATTTCACATTATACCACATTATTATACGGCTCTTCACAATGCAAGTAGAACGCTCCATTGACTGGATTGGGATTTACTAACGTACCTCTGAAAAAAATTATGACCGCTGCCAATGGCAACGGAGTTCGTGCTTGTAATACAAGTCTTTCATATCACTCCACAAGTAGTAGTAGAGGACACTATCTCTGTCCCCGTCCCTGCGAGAGAAGTTGGGGGAATCGCTCGTGAAGTTAACGGGAGTCCGACTTTCAACTTACCCAGAGATTCACCACCATTCCTCCTCTCCAACTGCACCTTCAACTAAGTAGCTAGGCTAGCAATAAGTAGCTAGCCGTGCTGCTACTAGCCTAGCCACACTGCCTGGAATCAACAAACGTTGTCAAGCAACGCCCAAACTTTTGGGAACTATTTGCCGCGGAAATCATTCAATAAACCTTTTGGCCTTCATAAAAGTGTATGAAGTTTATTTGTGTGTGTTCAGTTGGTGTAATTATATATAATAAGCGGGATAATGTATAGAACGCTGGTCATTATCGGGAAAATAAGAACCTTCAGACAAGACCGGTTCGCCCTGTCGGTACTTATTTTCTCGATAATGACCAGCGTTCTATACATTATCCCTTACATATAACACAATGGCTAACCTGTTTGAAAGCCTGAGTAAAACATAATGTAGAAATTTCCCTTTGTTGTTTCACTAGTTTTATGAATTTGAACATGTTACTTGCCCCGATCAGGGAGTTAAGGTATAGGTTTAGGGTTAGGAACGGCAGATGTTGTGTTTCACTCACACGGATCTTACACATATTTTTAGAAACTGGAAGGTCTTGGCTTTCAGCAGCAACCTCCCTCTCTCTTGGTACAGCGGAGTTTTTTGCAAAGTACATTTGTAGTGTGTGTGTTCCACATTGTTTTACTGAATACTTTTTAACATCTTTCCTGTGTTTTTGTGAGATTCACTGTATTTTTGTCTTTTTTTTACTGCAGAGTCCGTACTAGTCTTGAAGGACCCAGTTTTTTAAAGTTTTTTTTATTAAGTAAACCGCTAGCTTATGAGCTGAAGACATTTGAGACCTACACATTTCTTCTTCTGAAACACTGAAGAGGCACCAAGAGCACCCACACCTGCAGCACAGTCTTCACACGAGGAGCTACAGGAAATAAAAAAAAGTGTGGGATGTGAATATTAGAAGAGGATGTCAGAACAAAATAGATCAGTCTTTTTTTGCCATATTATCACTCAACCTCAACCAAGACCAATTATTCAATGAATCATTTTAGATAAAAATAAAATAAAAATACGACACAATACTGAAGTCGCACAAAGGCTATGTAAGCAGACACAGTCATTGAGTCTTGCTGTGGTTGGATAAAAATAACTGGATAACGGGCCTCGCTACAAACAAGCCTTGTAAAAAAAAAAGAAAAACCGAGCTGATTCAAGAGTACTGGCCCCTACAGCCCACAATGAACAGGCATCACCCCATTCTACAAACTGATACTTAGACATAGGAAACCAGGGATACCACTGGCTATATTTGGGACAAGTTGTTTTTTAAAAAAGGACATCACATGACTTTGACAACCCCCCCCCCCCCCCCCCCCCCCAAGCCCCGTCACCCCTCTCTCCTCCCTTGTTGGTCCCTTAGGTGCCCGCGGGTGAGAAAGCCTTGTCACTTATTAAGGAGGCAGTGCGGTGAAGTGACAGTTGTCCTGATGCGATGTGTCTGCAGCTTTGGCCTCCATCTGTCTTGTTAGTACACACGGCTAGAATGGTGTGAGGACAGGACTCTGATGCTTTCATATATGCTAAATGTATCAGCGGCTGAGACCAGCTCCTCCGGCAATGTCAGCGCAACCGGCTTTTTCTGTTATTTTCTTTTCTTGGTTTTGTGTTTCCAAACCACTTGTGCGTAGGGTAATGTGAGATGTTTACAGTAACATGTCAATCTGGGGCCACAATGTCTGATATACAGAACCAAGATTTATAGACAATACAGACTGCTTTATGAAAAAAAGGCTTACAAACGTGTTATCATTCCTCAAATGTTCAATGTTTCGAGGATTTGTTGTTGTTTCGTCGTCTTGCTTGTTCTTCACTTTGCAGGTTATGGTTTTGTTGTACATTGTGTCTATTGGCAAATTTGTATTTCTTTTGTTTAGATCAGTGAGAAAATAAGGTGCATTAAAGAGGGGGTATTATGCTTTTTTCAATCACATAGCACCAGTCTATAGCATACTACAATGATGACGTAACCTTCTGTTGGTCTGTATATGCAGTAAATTAAAATAACTGCCTTGAATAAAATTGCTCTCTCAAAATGGCTGTACTGAACGTCTTGAAATAGGCCTCTGTCTCTTTAAGAAGCTTTCCGACACGCCCCCATTCAGTACACTGCTGTGGCATCTAAACAACACTACTGTGCGGGGAGGGGGCTCTGCTGAGCTGAGGAGCAGTGGTTGGTGGCTTGGCTGGTGACAAAAGGTCCAGAGGCGTCTCCAGGAGGTGGGGGCGTTCCTAGGAGGACTGAGGCATAGCTACACCTAAAATGGCTGCCGTCTAAGTTTTTACTGATTACTCAAAAATATGTGAATGAGCCAAGGCAACACTCCAGGCATGTGTTTAATGAGGGAATGACATAATAACATGATATGAAGCTTGAAAAAGTCGATTTTACATAATACCCCCCCTTTAACAAAGACGCTGTGTTGAAGAGTAAAGCAGTGTCCCTGATTTGATAAAGGACTTTTAATCTTCAGCTTCCACATTCTTCTGCTTTTTTTGTTGTTGTAATTTTCATGTTGCTGATTTGATAACTTTTTTGCGAGGTCATTTACTTTCTTATGTTATCAGAGTCTTTAGTTTTGCCATATTGTCGTTACACCATCATCTGGAACTCAAGTGATAACAAAATTATCCCCTTAAAGCAGTACTAAGTAACTTGTTTACCTTTAATAAATCCTTTCCGTAGACCCTCTGGGGGTAATACAAGTGTTAATGTGATGATTGGGGGGGTCTTTCATCTCCCCCTGGTGAAAACCGCAATTGCAACGTCGGAGCCACCAATACGAAGAAGAAGCTAACAGGCTAACGAGCAAAGCTAACTGCGCCACTTAAACAGTATTTACAGCCACGCTTGAGTGAAAAAATTATCTCCATTGTGTAATTCGATGTACAATATCCCTCTCTCCCTTTGTCTTTTCTGTCAGTGTAGTATTTACTCTCACGGACAATTAATGAGTAAAAAAACGCAACATGCTACAACACACACCGTAGCGCTTATGGCCTCTAGGGGCATGAGTTACTTAGTACTGCTTTAAAATGACACAGTTCTATTTGCGTTCTGAAATATGAGTATTCTGAGATATTTATGTTTAAAGTTTTGACCACTCGTAGAACAAAATGGAAATGGGAAATATGTTTTTGCTCATAAAAAAAAAAAAAAAAGACCAAAATCTACAAAGCTTTGATATAGTGAACAGAATGGGCCACGTAACAACTCAATTTGGACAAAAATGGGAGATAGAACTTTTTACTATTCAGGGACGAAATGTATGTATTTTTTTTAAATAACCAAGCGCATTTTCTCCAGTTCAGCTTTACCCAAATCTAAAAGCTTCTTGACTGGAGCTTATACAGAACTGATTGTGAAATGTTGGTGCATTTTTGTCACAATTTTGAAGCGTCATGTTTGTCGTGTTTTCATCTTTCGTTTGGTCCCTTTTTTGTAACGTTTTTTGTTTTGTTTTCCTCACTATTTTGTTGTGTTTTTGTTGCTTTATTTATCGTGTGATTAATGCGTTTTACGGCATGTTCTCTTTCTCAAGGAGGTTTTAAATTCGGGTCATGCCAAACTGGAGAAAATGTGCTTGGTTTCACGTGGGGGTTATGAGATTAAATGTTGAGAGTTAGATGTTAACTCCCTTCATAAACAAACAAACAAACAAACAAGCAATCACCTTGGTCAATGTGGCTATACATTTTGCTAGAGTTAAAGGAATAGGCCACCGTTATTACGCCTATATTGTAAGGCGTAATAACACCTCAGGAGCACTCCGACGTCCGCGCAGTAATATCTTCACTTTACTGCGCGGACGTCGAAGCGCTCCTAAGGTGTGATTACGCCTCACAACATAGTCCCCCTTTTATCCGCTTAGAATATCGACATGTTGAATTTTGTGTAACTAGACTTGGATCGTGTAACTACTCACGTAACCGTATTTAAATAGGGGAAAACGTGGAAGAGCTCGGTCGCTTCTAACTTCACCCCCGTTTGGCCCCAGAGAGGAGAGGAGGGGAGGCTAAATGCTAACAACGTCATTGTTCTTTTTGCGTGACTGACCATACAGGTTTGTTTGTTTGTTTATTAAGATCCCCATTAGCCATCGCCTTGACAATGGCTAGTCTTCCTGGGGTCCAGATTATAAAATCACAATATAAAACAACATACATACACAATTACAACATATTTCATTTGTTGAAGTGTGATAGTGTGAGTCTTTTTAAAAATATTTAAGTCTGCAATGTTAGAAATGTTTTTAGGCAAAGAGTTCCAGGATTTCATTCCTCTGAACATAACAGCCTTCTGTCCAGTCTGAGTGTTACATGATGGAAGAGTAAAATGACCACTGCGTGTCTTGTGTTAAACTTATGTATGGAACAACTGAATACAAGTACATCATATAAAACCTTAGGGAGTTTTAACACAAGAATCTTTTGAAAGAAGCAAAGAAGGGCAACATGTAGTCTATTCTTCACCAATGTCCAGCCTAAAGTTTGGTGCAACCTTTGAATATTTGTATATTTTGAGCTCCTCAGCTCAAGACGCGCCGCCTTATTTTGCACTAACTGTAGCTTCTCAATGTCTTTTTCGGAGGCACTGGACCACATTGGGACCATTGGGCAGTAATGTAAATGGGACAGAACAATAGTCTTAATCACTAGCGAAAGACGATTTTGGCTTAAATAATTTGGACATCTTCTGATAACCGATAATTCTCTTCCCATAACAGCAACAGTACGATCAATATGCTTGGACCACTTAAGTCTGCTGTCTATAATGACTCCGAGAAGTTTTGTTTCTTCTACTTAAGTGATCACTGTGCCAGGTACGCATCAACTCGTCTAAGCTCAGGTAAGAACATATCTCAGTATGGAAAAACGGTGGTCTTTAATTTTAAGCTCCACAAAATAAACAATCTGCATTATTAAAAGATAACGCTGATTCGGTAGATGGATGGTAACTGTGAAGCTCTTCTCCTGTCTGGGCTGCAGAGACGGCATCTCCCCTGACTCTCTCTCAGCCTGCTCTTGTGTTCGGTTTCTCCTCCTCACCTCCACATGTGCAGGCCCCAGTGCTCCGGGTTCACCGCCACTGAACCGCCTCCAAATCTCCATCTTTTCCCCTCCGCTTCGCTCCTGGTTTGGCACGGAAACATCGGGGCCCCGGCGCTCTCTCCCACTGTCTACCTCTCACACTGCGGCGTCCTCCGAGATTCAAATCCTTTTAGCTTCTTCCTCAGGTAAAATTGCCAAGGACCTTGTGAGCCCTGGGTTCCCCTGGAGGTAAAATCTATAATGGAGTTTTGATTTGCGCCAGAGCAGCCTTGAAAATGGACTTGTTTAAGTATATAGGGAGCGGGCTGGCAGAAGGTCAGCGGTGGTCCTGGTGGACACAACATGCCACAGCAGTGTTGGAAAAAGGCAGAACAAAGGAACAGTTTTACTCCAAAGACAGCGACCTGGAGACGCGCTGTAAATAAAAAATCAAAGTCACGCACAGCACCGGCGCTGCTCGGAGTGGAGGAAGAGCTATATGCATCAGGACATGACAGAATATTGTAAAATATAGATATAGATCGGCAATGTGTGGTATGGAATTTCAGAGAAGTGCAGTAAAACTTTTGGCAAATGGGAGACACAGTAACAAAAATACAATCACTCAGTTTACTGTCTGCTGCTGTTGCTGACTTGTGTGTGTTTTGTATATCAGTGATTGATTTCTTCTGCAGAGACATGAATTTCCATCGGGATCAATAAAGTATCTATCTACAGTGCTGGGTAGTAACAGAATACATGCATTTAGAATATGTATTTCAAATACTCATTTACAGTGGTGCTCAAAAGTTAACATAACATTGCATAATTTTGGACCATTTTTCAAGGAATATAAAAGACAACACCAAAGGTTTTTTTTATTTTCACTCATAGTTAGTGGTTGCGTGAAGCCATTTGTGGAGAAAAAAGATTGCTCTTTTTAAATGATAATGAAAAAAGAAAGTACCATAAAAATGACCCTGATCCAAAGTACATACCCCGTTTAGCATCAATGACAGCTTTGGAGTCTTTAGTG
Source organism: Neogobius melanostomus (assembly GCA_007210695.1). Taxonomy (NCBI): domain Eukaryota; kingdom Metazoa; phylum Chordata; class Actinopteri; order Gobiiformes; family Gobiidae; genus Neogobius; species Neogobius melanostomus. The sequence goes on from VHKM01000047.1 coordinate 5,287,745, forward strand.
GTAGTTTCTGAAGAAGGTTCTGTTTATAATCTAGGAGACGCCTACTTCCTGTTCCTATAAATTACTCGCGCACACTTTTGTGCGGTCTCTTCTCTTCTCTCCTCGCTGGATCACCAAGATGTAGCGCTCCGCATAACTTTTGTTATAGATTGTAATATTAGGGAATAAAACAATGATTGAGTTTAATAGAACAAGCCTTCGTCTTCTCTCCATATAGTAAAGAATACGCCAACAATCAGGGTAATTTTGGTTCTTTCTTTTTTCATTGTGAGTTAAAAACAGCAAACCACAAATGGCTTCACACAACCACTAACTACTAGTGAAAAAAAACAAAAACACTTTTTGTGTTATCTTTCATATTCTTTGAAAAATAGTAAAAAAAAAAAAAAAAAACTGTACAGCTGAGCAAAGCTGTACCTCTTAACTCCCATCCGAACCAAGCACATCTTCTCCAGTTTAGCTTTACCCAAATCTAAACGCTTAAAAAAAAAAAGCATCAACATAGAGACGGAAATGAGGGCAAAAATGCAACAAAGAAGCCACAAAAAAGTGACAAAAACGTGGCGAAAACACGACAAAAATGTCACAATAAAGAGACAAAAACAAAACTAAAAAAACCCGCTTAAAACGCCTGACAAAAACGCGGCGGCAACGAGACAAAAAAGTTACGATCAATTTTTCTAGGTCTAGGATAATAACGAACTGGAAAAAATGCGCTCGGTTAAGTTGAGGGGTAAGAGGTTAAAATCATGCAGCTACATTATGCTACGCAATCATTACATTTGAGCTTCATACTGCGTGATATCGAGAGGGAAAAGATCAAAATGGTGGGCTACTGCAAACTGCTTTTTTGCCTTTCTAATCAGTGGTAAGTAAGTTCATAGCAGGAGGCGGGGCTATATTTTTAGGCAAATATTCAGTATTCTGTAACTAAATACAATTTCAAAGTATTCTCCCCAACACTGTCTTTCTATTGAAACAGTGAATAACCATAGATTGACTCATCAATTATCTTTTATCTTTATTGGTGGCAAAACCAGCCAAAAATATATACCTTTTGATCAAAATATTTCAACATATTTTGTAGAAGTGCATTACATTACGGTCAATACTCTCAGTTATATAGTGTTTATCACCTCCAATTCACACTCTCCTTCATGGACCTCTGTATGAGAGCAAACGCCACACCAAATGAGCTGAGGGCCGCCTCACTGGAGCTCAGTGAGTCTATGATTTACACTTGTATATAGCATATTTCACATGCTCTATTTCCCATATTTATGACCTGTATGGATTTTATTTGAAAGACAGGTTTTTCTTCTCCTGGTATGTTTATTTCTTCCAGTAGAGGGCGACAAAGCCTTAGTTTTGACATAATGGCTTGTAAAATCTGTGAACTAAGGCTACAATAAAGCATTGTGTTCCAAGGGTATTTGTTTTGAATTATAAGAGTCAAAAGTCAAGACAAAGGAGCGTCATTGCGAGTTTTTATTAATATTTGGGAAATTGTAAATACTTACTTAAACATTTTGTAAACTAGTTAATTGCAATAAAGTGTAACAGTTTGCCGTGGTATGATTAATATGATGATTATTATTTATTTTATTTTTTCTAGCTTTGATTAAGTGGAATAATTTGCATTTATTGGGAATCTTCATCGCAGCATCCGAGTGCAGCCGAGCGACAGTTTCAGATACGCTTCATTACCACTTTATTGATGTAGCCTCAGCTGGTTTTCAATAATTCATGAAGCACTCAAAAAAAAAAAAAAGTTTGCCAATTTGTGCTCAAAAACAGAAATGTGCTGCATCCCTAATGTGAGCTAATCACCCCCGTTTACTGCTCTTAGCCGCACAATTTTCAAATCCAAATACTTTCAAAACAAGCCGTTCGTTCTCATCGACTTCGGTGGTGCGTTTTTTTTTTTGGGGGGGGGGAGGGAATGACGCAATTGGTCATTACCTCGCCCCCAGACGTAATTCACCCTGACAGTTTGGAATCCAGCTCTGACAGCCTCAAAAACTTGTTGAGTTTTCTCTAAATACTTGCCATTGCAATGAGTTAAACATCCCCCGGAGGCAGCGATGAGCTCTCCTTTTGAACAGACCCCAGGGACGCCGGGCTGGGACTGCAGAAGAAAGCGGAGGTCTTATGGAGGGGCTGTTTGGGTTTATCTAATGCTACAGTGGGTAATTTCTCTCACTAGTGAAGAGAGACGAGAGAGCGCAGACAGAAGCTTTATTGTCCAAACCCATCGTATCAAATAGTGGTAATGGCCTTAGATTTGGGGGGTGTGGATTTGTGTAGCAAATACTCGGGAGTTGTGCATGTGGCCCCTTATTTTTTTAAAATAATGGTAAAAGCTTAGACTTATTTTGAGCTTTGCAGGCCTGTGTTGACAGGTTTCTCATTGTTGTCCACTCCAATACTTAAATACTTTACTTCCTCTTCCAATGTGTTATTTTGATACAAAACTGCAAAACCCAGAGCACCCCAGCGGAGCATCGTTTGGTATCCCTGGCATTTGTTTGAAGTTTTGTTGCTTTTGTGATGTAGCGACATCTAACTTAGAATATTCCGCAGCCTGGCTTTAAAGGAGCTGTATCATGCTATTTTAGCCATTCCAAAGTAAAGTATAGGCATTTATATGATTATTGTACCTCTATCACTATGGAGTACTCATTTTTGAGAGAAATATAAGTATTTTTGGGGGGTATTTTCCCTACCCGGAAGAAAAGACGCTTCGATTCAGTTAACCCCGCCCCTCTCTCCGCTCATTCCACATTTGCAGTATTATAAATATAAATATCGCTGCAAAAAGTGAAGTTACTTCACATAATGCAGTTATAAGGAGTTGACATGTGCAACAGTTTCATAAATGGCTAACACACACGCTAACACACATGCTAACACGCGTTTGATTGACTCACCGCTCAGTCTGGACTCCCCATCGGGTTATGGGATCGCGTTGGTTATAAAAGTTAATCCACTTTGATTCTGCCCAAGGTTCACCAAGCATCCATCAGGTTGGTTGATATAGTCGCTGAATCCCGGAAAGAAATTCCAACTTCTGGCGAGTGCACTCTTCTTTAGGAAGGTTGACTAGTCCTGTTCCTCTCGTAGCCAAACGCGCATCCGTGACATTATCGTTCGGTAAGAAAAAAGAACAGACGTGTCCAGAGTAGATTAGAAAGAGCTCAGTCTTCACAAACATGTCTGATCCTCCGGCCGGGGGTGCGTTTGTTTACTCTCCCGGGACAGCACAGACACGTCGAGGACTTCCTTTTTTTCTTTTTCTTTCTTACAACCGAAATAATGAAAAAAGCTGTTTTATAAAATAAAATCAGGCCATAAGGCATTACATTACAGATGTCTGGCCCTTCCTGTTTGACACTATGACGTAAAATACGTCAGAGTGTCACAACTCAGTGGTTTACCAGGAGAGGGCGGAGCAGCTGCTCAGAGAGCAGGATTCAGGAGGATTACTTAGAACTGCGTGAATTAAACCAAAAAACACTGGGGGTGTTTTTGAGAAGGAAATAGCATAACAACATGGTTAAAAACTAAAAAGTAGATTTTGCATGATATAGCACCTTTAAGTTTAATAATGAAAATATTTATAATTTATTTATGTTACTGGTACCTTTTCCCTGGTATGAACAGACTACTCAGAAGAATATACTGTTTTGAATGGCTAAATGCTATGGCAATGTGACATCACTTGAGCTAATGTATCACCTGAGAAACTCCCGTGTGCACAATTGTTGTTATTGTTTTGTGTATATAGAATGGCATTGATTTGGAAGTTGCTACAATGATGATAAGATACTAACATCATTGTAACTACATCACGTATTATGGTAATACTGCAGCCCACTTTCTATTGTCTGTGAATTGAAAATCTATGGATATTAAAATTTTAGTATTCATTTGTGTACGACGATTTGCATAGAGTCGACACTGCAAGTACTACACAGTGAATTTTTGTTCCACTGCTGAAAAAGGAAGAGAGAAAGGTCATTGTCCAACGTTATTACATCAGATTCATGTTTAAAAATGTACATTTCCACTGTATGCATGCAAAGATGTGTTGTGCAGGTGGAAACGTGCTTAAAGTTGTCTTTTTCACTGTTGTCGAGAGAAGAGAAAAGGCTAAACTGAATGTATGTCTGAGGACTCTTTATCTGGGCTTAATTCCGTTTGCTGCAGCAGAGCGGAGGGTTTTAGTGCTCTGCTGATCTCTCTAGTCAGATCGCGGTTACCCATGGAAGACCCAGGGGCGCTCGGAGAACATAGGCATCACCTGGATTTGCCTCTCAGCCCAGCTCTCTTCAGCAGCGCACTCTCTTCCTGCTCCTGGCCTCTTTGTCTAAGAAGAGAGCAGGGAGCATTTCGGAGATCAAATCTCACATTTGTCTGTGTAAACCTGCAGCAGACTTGATTTGAATGGATAAAGACAAAATAGTTCTGAGCTGATACTTTTGGCAAACAAACACACTTGTGTTCTTTGTGGGAAGGCGTGCGACGCGGGGCTGGAGGGGGAAACGGATGGTGAACTTTGATATCGACTGGTGCAAACTGACTTAGGTGACGAGAACATTACACTGATTATAACAGAATTACACCCCAGCTAGGTAGTTGGGAATAGGATTAGTGTCAAGCCTCAACCTTGACAATGTTCAAATCGAGGCTAAACACTATTTTATATATTTTTTATGACTGCTAAAAATATATTCTCCACATACACTATTCATTTACTTTTGTGTTTTATGGTTTGTATTAGCTTGTTTTTAATATTGTTTTCTGTTCGGATTAGGGTTAGTATTAGGTTTAGTGTTAGGTTAGGAGTTAGGGTTAGGGTTAGGATTAGGGTTAGGATTAGGTTTAGTGTTAGGTTAGGAGTTAGGATTAGGGTTAGGATTAGAATTAGGTTTAGTGTTAGGTTAGGAGTTAGGGTTAGGTTTAGGATTAGAATTAGGTTTAGTGTTAGGTTAGGAGTTAGGATTAGGATTAGGTTTAGTGTTAGGTTAGGAGTTAGGATTAGGATTAGTGTTAGGTTAGGAGTTAGGGTTAGGATTAGAATTAGGTTTAGTGTTAGGTTAGGAGTTAGGATTAGGGTTAGGATTAGAATTAGGTTTAGTGTTAGGTTAGGAGTTAGGATTAGGATTAGGTTTAAATGGTAAATGGTCACATTTTATATAGCGCCTTTCTACCTGCTTTAGGCACTCAAAGCGCTTTACATCAAGGAACCAGTCACCCATTCACACACTCATTCATACACCAGTGTACGCAGACACTGGAGGCAAGGTGGGTGAAGTGTCTTGCCCAAGGACACAACGACAGTGGGCACCTGCGGGATTCGAACCGCCGACCCTTTGGTCACAAGACGACCCGCTCTACTCTCTGCACCACCGTCGCCCATTTAGTGTTAGGTTAGGAGTTAGGATTAGGATTAGGTTTAGTGTTAGGTTAGGAGTTAGGATTAGGATTAGTGTTAGGTTAGGAGTTAGGATTAGGGTTAGGATTAGAATTAGGTTTAGTGTTAGGTTAGGAGTTAGGATTAGGGTTAGGATTAGGATTAGGTTTAGTGTTAGGTTAGGAGTTAGGATTAGGGTTAGGTTTAGTGTTAGGTTAGGAGTTAGGGTTAGGTTTAGTGTTAGGATTAGGGTTAGGTTTAGTGTTAGGTTAGGAGTTAGGGTTAGGGTTAGGATTAGGGTTAGGATTAGGATTAGTGTTAGGTTAGGAGTTAGGGTTAGGTTTAGTGTTAGGATTAGGGTTAGGATTAGGATTAGGTTTAGTGTTAGGTTAGGAGTTAGGGTTAGGGTTAGGGTTAGGGTTAGGATTAGGTTTAGTGTTAGGTTAGGAGTTAGGATTAGGATTAGTGTTAGGGTTAGGGTTAGGTTAGTGTTAGGTTAGGAGTTAGGATTAGGATTAGGTTTAGTGTTAGGTTAGGAGTTAGGATTAGGATTAGGTTTAGTGTTAGGTTAGGAGTTAGGATTAGGATTAGTGTTAGGTTAGGAGTTAGGATTAGGGTTAGGATTAGAATTAGGTTTAGTGTTAGGTTAGGAGTTAGGGTTAGGATTAGGATTAGGTTTAGTGTTAGGTTAGGAGTTAGGATTAGGTTTAGTGTTAGGTTAGGAGTTAGGATTAGGTTTAGGGTTAGGATTAGGATTAGGTTTAGTAGGGTTAGGGTTAGGTTTAGTGTTAGGTTAGGAGTTAGGGTTAGGTTTAGTGTTAGGTTAGGAGTTAGGGTTAGGATTAGGGTTAGGATTAGGATTAGTGTTAGGTTAGGAGTTAGGGTTAGGTTTAGTGTTAGGATTAGGGTTAGGACTAGGATTAGGTTTAGTGTTAGGTTAGGAGTTAGGTTTAGGTTTAGTGTTAGGATTAGGGTTAGGATTAGGATTAGGTTTAGTGTTAGGTTAGGAGTTAGGGTTAGGGTTAGGGTAGGAGTTGGGATTAGGATTAGGTTTAGGGTTAGGGTTAGGATTAGGATTAGGGTTAGGTCAGGGTTAGGGCTTCACCACAACCTGCCTCGCCTTACAAAAATAGACTTGGTAAGTTTGAACTATCTCAACAAAGGTTACCGAAAAATATAGACAGTAGTAATAAATGCCTGTCCTTTAACAAAAACCTCTAGACTGGTTTTCTCACTGAGATAACGGCACAATAATCCAACGTCTTCCGTCTTTTTAAGATATTCTTACTCCTCTTTAGTCCTGAAATATTCACTTCTAATGGGTTTAGTTCTTCTTATAAAGGGTATTGACTAAGACTCGGCAAGATATGGATCAGTCCTAGTGCGTAAAATCTGATGTTGCACTTGGTACCAGCAATAGATCCACGTTTTGACAGAAGTGCTTTTTTTTTGTTATCATTAAGTTTTCATAGTTTTGTTCCTGCAGTTGGAGGACGTGTTACTATAGCGATATCGGGTACACAAAGGTTGTATGGGATTTGCTAGTTTCCACTTTCCACAGTGGCTTAATCAACAAACCGACTTGGAATGAAACTGTCCCGAGCTGATCTCCAAAGGTTTCGTGCACTTTGCGACTTGTAAGGCAGGCATGTGCAGCACTCATCTTCGTCGGGAAAAAAAAGAAAGAAAAAAAATCACAGCCACCTGGGACTTTGGAAAGGTGGTGGTGAAAACAAGAGGTGAGTGGAACAAGCTGAAGATGAGGCGGGGTAGGAGAGGGTCCCGGGACGCACTGCCAGTGATGACCACAATGTCCATCAGCCCGGCTCCCGTGGGTGCACCAGCGAAACAGCCTCGCCGGCAAAAACGCAAGCCCCAACACCCAGAGGAGAGCGCTTTTTCTCCCGCCAGACGCCCGTGATGGATTGTGGCTGGTCAGTGAGCACAATGCATTTGTAGAAAACAGTCCAGGAGAGACAGGGGTAGAGAAAAAAGAAGAAAAAAGAAAAGGGGGAAAAAAAAAAACAGGTCTGTCAGAAAAACACTTCCACTTTACTCCTCGAATGCTCTGAAATATTTACGAGTTTGATATTTATTTTATTATTGCACACGTCCGATGTGAGAATGGATGGGAGCACACAACAAAGCTACACTTTAAGCTACACTTCCCCAATATTTTCAGGGTCCTTGGTCAGAAACGCCGCCCTGAAGAAGTGCAGCAGAGAAGCTCTTTCCGTTATTGTTTTATTTACAAAATGGAGAGAAAAATCGACCAGTACAAAACAGAAACACGCCATATAATTTTGTGTAGACAAGACTGTACAATGGAAAGAAAGGTGTCTATTGCTGTACCTTTCCATCAATGAAAGGTACCAACGTGAATACTCAGTCAATCACACTGAAAAGCACATACAATTACTAATGGCCCAATAGTATAGCTCTAAATCTAAATATGAAAGCAATGTATTCGGTTTGTAATGATTTAGCAGTGCCTTGTCCTACTTAAAGGTGCATTATGCAACTTTTATGAAAAAAAAGTTGATATTTGATCTTGTAGTGACCCAGCGGCTGTATGAGTGGTTAGCAAGGCACCTTTACTTTCCATCACGGTGGTTTTTATAACGCTCCAGGATCAGTTGTTTTGTAGGCTTTATGGTGAGAGGGTCAGTCAGTGAAAATACGCACAAATATCAATGATTTTTTTTTTTGCATAAAAAGTTGCATAATGCACCTTTAAAGTACACAATATGAATGTTTGAAATAAATTGCATTACTTCAGATTTTTATCTCCCAAATTGGACAAAGTGCTCCAACACATTTGCCATACGTTTCCCAGCGTCTCTCCCTTTTCGTCAGTGTCCGAGATGAACCACAGGCCACCGTTTTTTCATACTGAGATATGTTCTTACCTGAGCTTAGACGAGTTGATGCGTACCTGTCTGGTCTTTGTGCGTGCGCTCAGTCGCGCAAAATGACCAAAGAAGTTGTTAGCATTTGGCCTCTCCCAGCATATTCCTATGGCTCCAAACGGGGTGAAGCAACCAAGCTGTTCCACGGGCACAAAGACCAGACAGGTACGTATCAACGTGTCTAAGCTCAGGCAAGAACATATCCCAGTATGGAATAATGGTGGCCTGTTCCAAAAAATCAGGTTAGAAATCTGGGAGTAATCATGGACTCAGACCTGAACTTAAACAGCCACATCAAAGCAATAACATCATCAGCTTTTTACCATCTGAAAAGCATTACTAAGATCAGAGGAATAGTGTCTAAACCAGACTTAGAGAGACTCATCCATGCATTTGTCTCCAGCAGGTTAGAGTACTGTAACGGCCTGCTCACTGGCCTTTCTAAACCAGCTGTTAGACAGCTGCAGAACATCCAGAACGCTGCTGCTCGAGTCCTGACAAGAACCAGGAAATACAACCATATTAGTCCAATGCTAAGCTAAAACAGCTAAACCAAGTCTTTTCATGGTTTAGCACCAAAGTACATCTCTGACATGTTAGAGCCGTATGAACCATCTCGGGCCCTGAGAACTTCAGGGAGGGGTCTCCTGGTGGTTCCCAGAGTCAATAATAAACACGGTGAGGCTGCGTTTCAGTTTCATGCAGTTAAAATCTGGAACAGTCTTCATGAGGATGTGAGACAGGCCTCAACTCTGACAATGTTCAAATCCAGGCTGAAAACAGCTCTTTTTACCCGTGCATATGAAAACTGAAAGTATTTTATCTGCACTCTTGCCTTTTACTGTCATTGATTAACTTTATGTTGATGTTTTATTGATTGATTTGATCTGTTTTCTTGTAATTTTCTGCAACTGTGAAGCACTTTGAATTGCCTTGTGTATGAATTGTGCTCTACAAATAAACTTGCCTTGCCCTTTCCTTTAAATTAGTATGTATTTGACTTGTTAATGAGCAACGGCTGAATGAGTGGTTAGCATGGCACCCATCACAATGGCCTCTGTGACCCTCCAGGATCAATTGTTTTTAGGGTTAATGGCAGGTTTTCATTGCTGACGGACCGTCTCCATGGTTACGCATAGAAACCCTACAAAACAAGTGATCCTGGAACATTCTAGAGGCCACTGCGATCAAAAGCAAAGCCGGCTAACCACAAAACAGCTAAAAGTCAATTACACATAAACATTTTCAGATTCTTTCCACACAAAACGTTTCATAATGCACCTTTATATTACACATATTGTCTATGTGAAGTAAAGGCAATCAAAAGTTAGAGACTGGACTTGTCCCGGAGCGCTCTCTGCAGGCAGTAGTGAGCGTGACACATTGCAAACCAGTCAAAACGTTCATGTAACGGCATGTGAGCAAATCCATGGTACCGTGAAGAACTATGTGCACAAAACGGGTCCGGTGAGGGATTAGCGGCTTTAAAAATGTGGAGGAGTTTCGCATTCCCTCTACGACAAAATAAAAACCAGGAAACACAGATCTGAGACATCAGTAGGAGAAGAAGAAACAACCAAAGCAAACAGGATTATCCAAAACCATATGAATAAAGCAACAATACTTTATTTAGGAACAAGGGTTGTAAAACTTAAAGGGGGGGTATTATGTAAAATCGACTTTTTCAAGCTTTATATCATGTTATTATGTCATTCCCTCATTAAACACATGCCTGGAGTGTTGCCTTGGCTCATTCACATATTTTTGAGTAATCAGTAAAAACTTAGACGGCAGCCATTTTAGGTGTAGCTATGCCTCAGTCCTCCTAGGAACGCCCCCACCTCCTGGAGACGCCTCTGGACCTTTCGTCACCAGCCAAGCCACCAACCACTGCTCCTCAGCTCAGCAGAGCCCCCTCCCCGCACAGTGTTGTTGTTTAGATGCCACAGCAGTGTGCTGAAGGGGGCGTGTCGGAAAGCTTCTTAAAGAGACAGAGGCCTATTTCAAGACGTTCAGTACAGCCATTTTGAGAGAGCAATTTTATTCAAGGCAGTTATTTTAATTTACTGCATATACAGACCAACAGAAGGTTACGTCATCATTGTAGTATGCTATAGACTGGTGCTATGTGATTGAAGAAAGCATAATACCCCCCCTTTAAAGTATGCCAAAATAGTGATAAAACTGACATACAAACATCTGGGACAGGATTGTTTGTATGATGCTACTTCCCACTTGAAAATGGTTCACTTTCCCTTTAAGATGAACAAAGCATTCCCTCGGTGAGCATAGTGCAACAGCGATGACACTTTTAAAGGGGAAAATAGTGGGGATTAGCTCTGATTAAACACTTGCGATGAGGGCCTTGGGAAGCTCGTATCCGCTGCGGCGATCCGAGATTTTCCCGCTGAACCGCTGCACCTGCCGACCTCCCGAGCCAGCGATATCGATCCCAGCTCCAGCATCCTCAAATCCTCCCCCCATTTCCTTTGAAGGCCAAACCCCTGCGTGATGTGTGCCAACCGCTCGCTTACTTAGGGATTTCTCCATCTAGGTTGTATTAATTAATGCAGGCTTTTCTCAAATTAGCCCTCAGAGGAGCCTTAACTCAAATTCCTGTATTTATGGAAGTAATAGGTTTGGAAAAAAAAAAAAAGCTAAGCTGAAATAATTATGCAGTCCAACACAGAGCTTGGAGAATAAACTGCAAGAAACCTGTTAAAATATAGATGTGCGGTGGGTGCGAAGATGGTTAAATATTTACAATTGAGTGTTAGTCCACAACCGCAGTAAAGGCGCTCGTCAACTGCAATAATTGCTCTGCGGCTAAACTTTGCGCTTCATTTATGGATTTGATGTCATACAAGTTCACCATGCATTTTTTTCTTCACTAAATGAGGCTTTAAAAATAAATATTTCAGGATAGTTGGAGTGTCGTGGTGTATGTATAGTCATGAGAGTGCATTTGCTTGTAACATATACTGTAAATGCCACTTAATACCAATGAATGTCCCAGTATCAATATATAAAGTGTGAATTTGTATGCACTACAAGTTTACAGGGTTTATACTGGTAGCAGCAGATCAATTTGAATGTTTTTAATGCTATTTAATGCTCCAAAAAATCTGTGCGTATTTAATTTCTTGGGATTTGTGACATTTCGTCAAACAAAGGAATGAGGAGTAATGCCAGTTTGAATCTAGTTTAAAGCTTTTTAATGACATTTACGGCCTTCATTTTAGCACAGTTTACTTACTGACTTTGGTCAGTAAAGTATTTTGTATAGAGTTCACGATCGTGATGTCATATCGCTAAGCATCATGGGATTTGCAGCAATAATAAACCAATGGAGATTTTAAAAGGTAAAATACTGGAGTTATTGTTTGCATTAAAACACTTGGACACTTCCACAACTCTTCACTTCTTATACCTTTGGCTATAATGATAGTCTATGGAAAATGTTTGCCAACACCCACAAACATGGCGGATATCCGTGGAATTTTCTCAAACTCTCTAATAAACAACACGAAGAATGCACTAATAGTGCGGTCAAGGCAACTGGTAACTTTCCCACTTAAAGATTACGCCTTAGAGCGTTCCAGGTGATTAAAAGTGTATGTAAACAAAAGGGCTAATGCTACAGCAGTTAGCTCATACAATGCAAACGTTATATGAACGTTTCTCCAAACCAGATATAATCAAATGTATAACGTTGTGTTGAAAGCTGTGACCAAAAGTAACGTTCACGTCACTGATGCAGTGGTTTTGTTACGGGTTTATCATTAATAATAATAATACATCGGTTTTATATAGCGCTTTTTTGGACACTCAAAGACGCTTTACATTGCATTATTCATTTACTCCATACTTGGTGGTGGTAAGCTACTATTGTAGCCACAGTTGCCCTGGGGTAGACTGACGGAAGCGAGGCTGCCAGTCTGCGCCATCGGCCCCTCCGACCTCCACCAACCATTCATACACTCCATTCGCCAGGCTTCCTGGTGTTACCAAACGGTCTCCCATCCAAGTACCGACCAGGCCCTTCCCTGCTTAGCTTCCAAGGTCTGACGGGATCGGGCAGAGCAAAAGCGGTATGGCCACATTAGCTCATCAGCTGCTCCTCCACTGGAGGCCGCCATTATTATCTTCAGCTCGTATCCGAACTCGTAGCAGTCTTGAGGTCTCCGAGTTGTAATTACCACTTCAAGGGTGTTCCACTGCATTTTTCCAAATGGGAGGTGGGAAATTTACCAGTTACCAGTTTCCTGGAACGCACCATAAATCTTTCTCACAGTGGTATTCCGACTTTTTGCAAAATGTATATGGATTTCATGGTGATGAAATACAATGAGGGTCTCTGTGCAAAGAAGAATTCAAAACAAAATAATGTATGAAAAGTAAAGTTAAAAAAAAAAAAAAACTCTAAATAAGTAAGTAAAAACAAACATGTTCCTAAGCTAGTTTAAATACTATTATAAATACATTATAAAATCTTAACATGAATTAGTACAATAATGTAGACAATATTTAAGTATACTACCAAAATATCAACCCAGAAGACGGCAAGCCATTTTGCTTATTTATGTATTTATTCATGTTTACTTATTTATTTCTTAGGACTAGGTTTATCCTTGGTCTCCACTCGCTCTGCTCCCCTAATGTAATGTAATCAGACAGGTAGTGGCATATTAAGCAGAGGTCCGGAATTAGGGGCCGCGGAGTGGGCCCCCAGAGGGACCGATCTTATATCCGCAGACTGTGTTTTTCAGAGCTAAAGAGGCCATTCGAACCCAGCGGCGCCTGAATTATTAACGCCACTGTATGTTTCCCAAAGACTCGACTTAACCACTTCTTGCTAAGGGGGCGGTGGAGTCTGCTGTAGTCACTCTAAAGGCTAAAATGGCCTAAGCACGCTCTCACTGCCTTTTGAAGAGTTATTTTGGGTGATGAAAAGGATACGCCGGTGCCTCGCTAAAACAGTGAACCTGGGCCATTCACAAGGTTGTTGAATACTTTCCCCCCAGTTTGCCGTATAAATATATGATCAGTAAAGTACACCGCTAGTCTCATGCCTCCGCGCAGGATCCCGGCTAAGTGGTGAAGAATGGAGATCAAAAATAGCCCCCCCCCCAAAAAAAAAAAAAAAAACGCACAGGAAGAGACTGTGGAAGCGGTCTGGAGTGCGCCGCGGTTTTAAGACATTAAAGGTCCTAAATTGGCCGTATCGATGGCGCTCTTGATTCGGAGATAACGTACAGAGGCCCGGCTTGTTAACAGCGTGTATGTTAATGACTTGTATTAGACCTGATCAATGTGCCGCGAGTAATGCCCGTTTCCCATGGCTTTGAACTCAACACCATTGATCGGGGAGAATAGCAACGAATTAGACTATTGGTCGCCCTAAATGGGGCTCAGATGTTAGCAAGAGGCGCTCACAGACACAGGCCTAATCTGCATGCGCTATTATGAGACGGGGAAAAAGGATTCAAGGACTCACTGCGATGATTGGCAAAGTGTTTCGGCTGCTAAATGAGCTATTCCGCGCAATATGTTCACCTCAATGCCACTGGATTTACTGTAGTATGAAATCTTGCTATAGGAAACAGATACTTATTGAGAACTTTATTTCCAAAATGTGATTTCCAAAACTATATCCTCAGCTAAATCTGATATAGAACCAACTTAGACCGTGCATAAATACAAGTTTACCCATTGTCTTGAGTTACCTTTTAACCCCCGCCTTAACCAAGTGCATTTTCTCCAGTTCGCCTTTACCCAAATCTACAGTAAAAGCTCCTTGACTGGAGTTCACAGCCTGTAGGCCAGTGTAACGCCTCATTTGAAAGCTAAGACCTAAACTCATCTAAACTAATTTTTTGTTTTTATCCCTCGCATTGTCGTCCCTTTATTGTCTTCTTTTTCCATTGCTTTTTGTTGTGTTTTTGTCACTTTTTTGTTGCTCTTTTGTGGCTTTTTTGTTGCATTTTCATCACACGCCATTGCCACACTTTCGTCATATTTTGGTTACTTTGCTGTTACTCTTTTGTTGCTTTTATGTGGAAGTGAAACTATAATTTTTTTTTAAAAAATGGTCAAACTAAAGAAAGCTGGGTACATTTATTTTTTTTTGAGCAAAATCCTAAATATAATTGTATTAATTGTTTTAGCAAAAATAGTCTAATGCAAATTGGAAACAACCGGCTTGACAAATTCAAACAAAAAAAACAAGCTCAGGAGGAGTGTGATTTGTCCTGATTTAGGTGCAAAAAATGAAGGGCCATCTACGCCTTGATATCACTGGTGCGGTCCAAAAGGGGTCTGAGAGCGTGTGGATCACCTTTCTTCCAAGGCACATACATTTGACTGTCATCTGCATAACAATACAAAGCAACATCATGTTTCCTCAGAATGGATCCAAGTGGAAGCATGTCCAATTGTTCCATGTAAATCCCGTACTCAGACGTCAGGAGACAATCCTGGATAACCTCAATGACACGAGACGCTCTGATGTGTTAAAGGCACTGAGGTCCCTGTTTCTGATGTTCTCCAAAGACGAATGGGACAAAATCATGGGTGATGGTATCGACGAAAACATTCAGGTGACACATACATGCCCACAGGACACTGCAACAGACTTATCTTATTCCTTCCTGTTAGGTTAGAATGTGATTATCTGTTGTTGGGGATGCACAATTAATTACACATCCCAAACGACTAAATAGCTTGCCTCCATGGGTTCTTATCATGGTTATAACCTACGAACCCCGAAGTTTAGACCTTTGCAAACATCTTCTGAAATGCATGTGAACTAGTGTTGCAAATGTTTTTTTCACATTACCGTTATCACTGAAGTAGCTGACGTGACATCCGTATCACTAAACAAGGCTAAAAGTGGAACTATTAGGAAAATCATGACTAACACTTAACGTTTGCACTTTTTATTTAGGTTAGGTTTAGTAAAAGTTCTTACCTTAGCTTAGACGAGTTGATGTGTAGCTGTCTGGTCTTTACGCGTGCGCTCAGTCACTTAAACAGAGCACAGACGGCGTTAGCATGTAGCCTCTCCTCCTCCCCTCCATGGACCCAAACGGGAGTGAAGTTCGAAGCGACCAAGCTCTTCCACATTTTCCCTATTTAAATACGGTTACGTGAGCCTTTACACGATCAAAGTATAGTCACACAAAATTAAACATGTCAATTTTCTAAGCGGATATAAAGGGAAACTATACTGCGAGGCGCCTTGCAATATAGTAGTACAGGCGTAGTGATATTACTACAGTCTTGTTTTTTTCTAACCTACTCTGGACACCGTCTGTTCTTTTTTCTTCCGAACGATAATGTCACGGATGCGCGTTTGGCTACGAGAGGAACAGGACTATTCAACCTTCCTAAAGAAGAGTGCACTCACCAGAAGTTGGAATTTCCTTCCGGGATTCAGCGACTATATCAACCAACCTGATGGATGCTTGGTGAACCTTGGCCAGAATCAAAGTGGATTAACTTTTATAACCAACGCGATCCCATAACCCGATGGGGAGGCCAGACTGAGCGGTGAGTCAATCAAAACGCGTGTTAGCGTGTGTGTTAGCATGTGTGTTAGCCATTTATGAAACTGTTGCACATGTCAACTCCTTATAACTGCATTATGTGAAGTAACTTCACTTTTTGCAGCGATATTTATATTTATAATACTGTAAATGTGGAATGAGCGGAGAGAGGGGCGGAGTTAACTGAATCGAAGCGTCTTGTCTTCCGGGTAGGGAAAATACCCCCCAAAAATACTTATATTTCTCTCAAAAATGAGTACTCCATAGTGATAGAGGTACAATATATCATATATGTGCCTATACTTTACTTTGGAATGGCTAAAATAGCATGATACAGCTCCTTTAAAAAAACTCAAAATGAAAACGTTGCATGATGCGCCTCCCTTAAAGCAACTTGTATGTACATAGTTTAGAAAATTCAATTATACTTTTGCTTTATATATTAGGTTTCCCGTTGGACGTGTTCTTATGAAAAAAACATGACCACAATGACTAAACTATGCATGACCTGCTCACGCTTCCCAAACCATATTCCCAACTATCATAATTCACCAAAGCAGTTAGCACCCAAACAGCTCACAGCACAAGAGCGGCGTCCTGGACAGATGTGGGCTTCACCTGCTGTTTGAGCGCCGCTCTAATTGGAGTTAAAAACACGAGATCCTCCACAAACATGGCTGCCCCCATCGTTAGCCGTACGCTCCCTGCGCCGGTCCGCTGCTTAGCCATGCACTCCCAGGTGGAATATTGCCGGAGTATTGCCCACCAAACAGATGTCTCTCCTGAATTAGTAACCACTGCATCCTTCCTGAATACCAAATCAGCTAAACAACACGACACACACTTCGCCGTATGGAGGTTTACTCAGCCCATGGATAGGGTTAATAGTCAGGAAAGTCTATATAAATAATGGGAAAGAAAAGGCCCTTATGTCTTTGTTCAAAGCTCAAAACGGGATAAAGGGCGTAAGAGGTCGATGTTTTATTGATTGGCGGTCTCAAGGATATCACAGGTAAATAAATGATACAGCCTTGAATTAAAAGTTGTTTTGACACCCATACTGAGGTGGAGACCCGGGAGGAATTTGCAATGTGCACGGAGAACGACTAGTGGAAGGAGGGAGTTACTATCTTGAGAGCGTAAAAAAAAAAACATTCTAAAACGTAGAACCCGCACTTTTAACAAAACTGTTTAGTTATTTGATTTCAGTTACTTTGCTTTGGAGGCGTCCAAAAGATAGAGACAAAGTTAAAGGCCCTTTTAGTTGACAAAAATACATTTTCGGTCAAAATCTGATTTAAAAATGAATACGTTTCATTGCCTATTGATCATTTGGATTGACCTTAAACAACAACAAAACTTATTTTTGGTAATGTGTGGCCTATTTGCCTTTTCCTTTTCTTCTTTTTTCTCCCTTCTGGATTCGCCCAGCTATTTAAAGGACTTAAAGGGATACTTCGGGATTTTTGACATAGGGCCTCATTTCCTAGTTATCCAGAGTGTTGCTGATGTCTGGAGATATTTTTTTCTTTAATTCATGCAGTTCTTATATTTGAAGAGTCTAGTTGCGCTAGGCTAGAGCAAGGCTAAAGCATTTCTATGGTATCAGTTAGCCTGCATTAAAAACAGTCTGACCCACTCCACAGTGCACCTGAGGTAAATCACTTATAACTCCAGACTAACCATATAAATGTCTGTGTCGATAGAATAATTTTAACCATTTTGCATTTAAAATAACTTATATTTGAGCAGCATCAGCTTCGTGTCTGTAAGCTAACGCAGCGGCGGAGTGATCTGCGAGAAAATAGTCCCTCAAAATGCGGTAATTCATGTGATACAAGGTCAGTTATATTTCAAAAAATATTCTATTAACACAGACATTTATATGGTTAGTCTGGAGTTATAAGTGATTTACCTCAGGTGCACTGTGGAGCGGGTCAGAATGTTTTTTAATGCAGGCTAGACTTTACCATAGAAATGCTTTAGCCTTGCTCTAGCCTAGCGCAACTAGACTCTTCAAATATAAGAACTGCATGAAAAAAATATCTCCAGACATCAACAACACCCTGGATAACTAGGAAATGAGGCCCTATGTCAAAAATCCCGAAGTATCCCTTTAAAGCTGGTACTGACAATCAAGTTGTGTATTTGCAAGATGTACCATCTATTTAAAAAATAATTATTAAAAACATACATCTAGGTTTGGTTTACAATACTAATACAACACAGACTGAATAGTACCAAACACTAGTTTAATTCAAGGCTTTAAGACTTCAAGAATGCATTGTGTTTATATGAATTCATGTGTAGGTAAGGCCTGGGCTATTTGTCACACGTTTTTTCTTGAATTCACTGCTCATCAACAGAAAATCCCACAAGAGTCAGACCTGCATTAAAAGAAAGCTTGAACCCTTGACTTGAAGTAGACCTCACTTCCATTTTTCTTTTGCGATACATAGTAATTAACCGTCAAACACAACAAAATCGGCTGTGACAATGTGCCTCATGTGCGGAGCATACCGTCACATTTCTTGGGGTTGATTGTCACATATTGTTTTTAACACAGTTAGTTTTTGATGTTAACATGAAGACAGCCAGGCGTGTTTATAACTCATTTGAACTGCAAAACATAACAACCATATGGCCTATAAAAGCTAATGTTAAAATGAAGTGATAATAAAAACATATTAGACACACACAAAAAATCCCACCATTTATACACCATGTGACAAATAACCCCTCAGTTTTGTGACAAATAGCCCCGAGTGTCCGCTTTACGAACACTGTGAGCTAGCTAACAAACGGCTTTAGCATGTTAGCTCTAAAACGGCTCAAATCAAAGCTAACATCTGTGTCTTTCAGATCTGTGTCTTTTGTTTAAGGCACTAACAAAAGGAAAGCTCTCGCTACAAAAATAACCCAGACAGTAAAGTTTGGGAAAAGGCATAAAAACTATTCAAATGTGCCTTGTCCTCATGTCTTCAGTCCAAATGAGAAAATTATTAAAGAGAAGAAGAATACCAATACACATATTATATATCAGTACCAGCATGCAGCGCCGTCCAGTATGATGGTAAAAAGCAATTTGACATATCACCCCGTATGACAAATAGCCCCGGTCTCCTCCTACAAGTGCCTTAGGTAAATTCGCATCACCAAGGCCCTCTCTATTCTATTGCTTGTGGCTGTAACCGGTTGTTATCTTTAGGACTTGCATGCTGCTCAGATATACTGTACTTTACATCTTCCTGTGATCTGTGAAGTAGTTTGGTGAAATGTTTTGCCAGATTCCTTGATTCAAATCCACACTGTTCAACCCTGTATTCACACTAGTTTCACTCAAAATGAAACCAACGTACAAATGTGAAGGAGAAACGGCCACATCCTAATCTCTATCTTGTCTTTTGTTTGAGGAATGCAGAGGCTAGTTCTCCTGCGTCACTTCCTGCTCTGAGGAGGCACCCATCGCCTCACTTCCCCCTCCCCTCTCGTGATGCTGACCACACGGCTGGCCGCGCCGGTTATTGACAGCGCAATAGCTGACAAAGCAGGCTAATTAAAGCAATAGCGTGCGGCGCTTTCATTGATACAGATTGGAGCTGATGGTCTCTGTGTGGTGTGTCAGCAGCAGCACAGCCGCCGTCCCCTGGATCCTCGCGCGCCTTTCATCTCCCCCGCTCTCACATGAAAAATTCATCCAAGACCTCCAGAAATATTTATTGTAAAATCTTAGGAAGAAGTGGTAGCACTGAAAAATTCATGGCCGCGTTCGCCTCCAACAGCTGTGGACCCCGTAATTAATTTGATAGCTCACATTACACAATAAATTCATTTATACAATATTTATCTGCCCTCTCCCTCAACCAGGCTGCTCCTGCAGACTGCTTGGGTTTATGTTGTTTCATATTAATGAGGAAACGCTTATGGTAATGCTGTGGTGTTATCATATTAGCAGCAATGCAAAGACAATAAACTCTAACTCAAAAGACTATACGCAACACTGAATGGAAAGCGCTGTGGTCGTATTGACACAAGTTGCTCCGAGGTTCTTAGGACAGAGTGAAGTAAACACATAGAAATAGTGGTATGCGAGCCTTTAGCGATTTTATTTGTCCGATTCTCAGTCACTGTCGGCGGGAGTGAGTTTCATCTCGAGCTGCACTAGGGCTGACTGATAGAAGTGTGTGGCAAGAACTTTAAGTCCCTCCACAGCAAACACCACTATAGTAAGGCAAAGTGAGTGAAATGCAGTGATATCCAAGGGGACTACTTTACTTTATGTGAGTCAATAATCTTTGATAGATTTAAAGGCCCTGCTCACTTTTCGGCACCTTTTAAGTCTTAATTTATTTGCAGTATAACTTAAATGAATGCACGTGTCTAGAAAATACACCTAGGTACTGCGATGTTTTAACATTTAATTGGACAAAATGGATGTCGAAGTGGATGTCGAAGTGGATATAATGCTGCCGTCATGTTCTCTGGTAAAGATGATCCTTTCCAGTTGTGAAGTGGAAATTATGAGCGCTTTTGTGTTCAAGTGCTTTTGGGTTGTAGCAAAGTGGGGGGGGAAAGAAAGAAAGTCATCAAACCGCTGAACTACTGCTTTGTATCTGCTTGGATCGGTAAAACATATACATTTTGCCTTTTCTTTATACATGACGATAAGTGGAAAAAGAAATGATAGTAGTGTTGTGACAGTTTTTAAAGCTATCTAACTAACTAGCCACAAGCAAATACACAGACTGATAGACCGTCTGGCGGCTGGAGAGCACCGGCTTTCTGCTTCACACCTAAGACAATAGCCAAAGACGTGTCCAGGCTCTAAGGCCTTCCTGTGTCTTGTCCCCTCTATCATCACAAAAGGAGACGTTTGCTCTCATCCGAGGCACCCCCACTGCAAACGTCTGCCTCAACATCTGGGGCTGTGGCCCCTCCCATCTTGGTGCTGGGACTGCCTCTCGCATGGTTGGCTATATAGCAGGGACCACAGACCTGGGCTCCCCAGAGTTCGCCATCATGGATTTACCTGTATTTCTGTGTTTCGGCTCTCCGCACGTGTGTTAAATTAAATTACACTTTTGATAATACAAATACTTTCAAGTTTTCCTTTATAGTGGTAAGAAACTTCCTTAACAGTAGCTAAATGGCAAGTTTGGACCAAGTTTGGTGAAGGTGTCTCTCTTTAGACTCTAAAACTCAGAGGAACTTTATGGATCACTCCGTGTTTGGCATATGTCGGAGTGTGGGCTGCGTTTTTTGAATACAGAAGAAGAAAACAGACTAAATATACAGAGTTGCTGAAGCATGTGCGAATGAGAGAAAACACTACAGGTATCTTTATCATGAAGTTACAACAAAAAAGAAAAACTAGAATGTTTTTAATTAAAGTGTAACATTGTAGCACCATTACAAGACAACAAAAAAGCATTATATATGACTTTTAACATGTTTACAGTCAAACTAGAATCAAAACAATATGCTAAATAACTCCTGTTCAACACAACTTGAACAGAATTAGCAGATAAATGAATGCAGGGAGTTGGATGCCTTTTTATAAAAACACACCGGGAGTAAGTTTAAACTAAAAAAAAAATAAGTCAATCATTTCAAACAACTCTACGTGGCTCATACAAAGTGAAAGGAACTGTGCATGTTTGTATGTGACGGATGTTGATAATGACCATCGCGCGTCCACTGGGAGGTCCGAGTTGAATTGCGCATTTCACGAATTCAAACACGGAGCTTGACACACATCAGTGAGGCTATCTCTATAATGGTGACTGCCGACTGTCAGCTCCCTTTGCTTTGCCGTATAAATATGCCACTGTACATAATTTAGCGCTTATGTTCCCCCGCATAAACAAAAAAAAAATCACAACGCTTCAATTACCTTCCGCGGTGACAACACACACGACTTTGAATGCAGTGATTTGCAGTTGCCACGATGATCCAAATCCTTCTTTTTTTTTACCCGTCTGTAAAGCTCCATTTGTTTGTGAAACGGGTTGCTTTTTTTTTTTCCTTCCTTAGACAAAAAAAAAAGAAAAAAAAAAGACACATGTGGTTTGTCATTTACTATAGGCATTTGTATGAGAAGCAGCCAATCTGTAGGCAGCCCTGACAGCTCATAACAGCGGCTTGTGACAGGTGTCTTCCTCCACTATGTAATCACTGCCAGAGGAACCATGCTGGGCCGCACCGACAACAACAGAGCCTATAATGATGGAGAATCTGCTGCATCTTTAAAAAAAAAAGAAAAAAAAAGAAACAGGGGAAGTGCTGGGGAGGCTCCTGACGCACTTTTGAGACACATTTTTTAAGTCAAAGGCAGTAAAACAATCCTTGCAACCTACGCCCAGCCCCACAGAACCCTCATTACTGATTCATGTCTCGAGGAGGTACAATAACAAAGAGTGTTTACAGCTTAAAATGAGAGGGAAATGTGTTCGTTTTGCCAAAACATAAGAAATCACACATTTGTAAGAAGTGTATTTGTGTAATAGATGGATGCGGAGTTTTGGGGTACTGTCGGAGACACAGCTGTCGCAAAAAAAAAAAAAAATGGTTATGCAGACAATTGTGTTTGTTCAAATAAACAAAAGGCATTGTCGTATTGCAGGCTTTCGGTCTATTGTTTATGTTCTGCTCGCTACTACTATCACTACAATAGGCAATGGTTCAGTCGTTAAGAACTCGAAAGAAGCGTCTAAAAAAACTTTCAGGTAAGTGTTTATACTGTAATGATAGCCTATATATCAGGGGTAGGCAAGTTTGCTTGTTGGAAGACCAATTTTTTGATCGTCAAAACACCAAGGGCCGAATCTCACAATTGTAGCCCAACGTAAAGCACTTCTTCTCCAAACGTCAATATTGTATTTAATATGGCGACCAAATTGGCTGTTTTGCGAGCAAACTTTAACAGAATTGACAGTATTTTCCACATTTCAGAGTAGCTTACCAGATATTTACTCTTAAAGGGGGGGTATTACTGTATGTAAAATCGACTTTTTCAAGCTTTATATCATGTTATTATGTCATTCCCTCATTAAACACATGCCTGGAGTGTTGCCTTGGCTCATTCACATATTTTTGAGTAATCAGTAAAAACTTAGACGGCAGCCATTTTAGGTGTAGCTATGCCTCAGTCCTCCTAGGAACGCCCCCACCTCCTGGAGACGCCTCTGGACCTTTTGTCACCAACCAAGCCACCAACCACTGCTCCTCAGCTCAGCAGAGCCCCCTCCCCGCACAGTAGTGTTGTTTAGATGCCACAGCAGTGTGCTGAAGGGGGCGTGTCGGAAAGCTTCTTAAAGAGACAGAGGCCTATTTCAAGACGTTCAGTACAGCCATTTTGAGAGAGCAATTTTATTCAAGGCAGTTATTTTAATTTACTGCATATACAGACCAACAGAAGGTTACGTCATCATTGTAGTATGCTATAGACTGGTGCTATGTGATTGAAAAAAGCATAATACCCCCTCTTTAATATTTCTCAAAATCATCTTGAGGGCCTGAGGTTCTATCCTGCAGGTCCAGATCCAGATTGCCTACCCCTGCTATACTGTATATCGTGTAGTGTGATTAGCGGTGGGACTCAATAATGTTTTTTTTTTAAATCAAGTTGACACTTAGAATGCACTGATTTATATCTTGTATTTAATCATTTTTGTGTTTTTAAATTGTTGTATCTTTCTGTGAAGCACTTTGGTCTTTGTTGTGTTGTTGTAAAGTGCTATATAAATACACTTTGATTGAATTATGGCATTTGTAATCAATCAAGCATCATTGCATTTCCTTTTTAGAGGTTATATTTTAGATGCTTCTTTGTATTTTCCTTATCTTCCTTTATTTTCGCCTTTGTGATCATTTCAAACGCTTCATAGACAACAGCAGTTTGATTTATTTTGGAGAATAATCTTTATAAAAAAGCTTAACTGTATGAATAAACAAGTTTGACAGTAAAATGTTTTTGGCTTTACGCCGTGCTCGTCTGTCTATAAGCACTAAACCTTATGTAATTCATTATTGGGAATTCGAAAAAAAAAGTCTCAGCCCTAATTGTGACACTTGCCCCATCACTTGGAAATGGGTTATTCATTTATAAAAAAAAAAATAATAATAATAACAATACGATTACTTCTTATGGATTAGTCGTAAAGGTAAATCTTTCTCTCTCCTAAAAACAGCCCTGCTTCAAAGAAACGTTTGACCTATTGCTATAATAAGTTGTGGGTATTTTGAATGTTCCATTAGAGCCTTGTCTGTTGAAGGTTGAAGGTACAGTAGGGGCAGATGAGCGCTAATGTGCCCCATCAGTGCATTAATTAGCCGTGGACCCTGGTATTTAGTCTCGTAGCCCACAGCGGCTTGGTTTGGGTCCAGTCCTGGAGCAGATGTGATCCTGGGGGGAGCAAACGGGGCGGAGGGGTGAGGTGAACGGAGGGAGGGGAGGGGAGGGTGAATCATGTTAAACACAGTGGACGTCCAGACCTCACACTGCCCACAGGCTCAGAGGTCAGCGGGGACAGCGGGCGCGGCACCAGACTTCATTAGCCTTACTAATTACAGGGCTGCTCTACGGGGAGGGCGATCCAGCGCGGGACGGACCCGAGCTCTCATACCTCCGATCTGTACGGCAAGAGTTTTTCAGTAGCTGCAGTTACCTAAATGTCGTGTGGACTAATTTTACTTTACTTTGCCAATCCTGTATACACATGTTTTCCCCTTAAGTTGATGTGATAGCTTTCAGGTTAAAATCTCAAACTTTTTAACAATGAAACATAGCTCCCTCTCATTCAAAATCACTGCCCAGACACATCAGACAGAGTAATCTATGAAGCTTGTGTCCAAAAAGGCTATCATTAGTTTAGTTTAATTTGAAATGTTGTCCTTTGCAGCAGAAAATCTAGTCATGTTGAACAGTATATGTCCCAGTGTGTCCACAAGCTTATAGTAATGTCTTTTGTCAACAATAGCTGTGTCGTGTGATGTCAACATTGTTCAACATTGGAGTGAACAACACCTTTCAGTTGCTTACTGTGCATTAACAAGTAAAGATGCCTGTAATATCAGATAATAGTAAACGTACACATATAAATCACAGAAATGCCTTTAGCTATCGTCGCCGTCGAATCCCGTACCCAATTGAATGTTCCATCCCCGTACATATTTAGGGAGCCAATAGAGCAATACAAACGTATGGGGAGATACAGTATGTTTTGTCCATTTCATGGCATTTATCTAATTTCTGTGGTTTATTTATCATCAACATATTATAAGATGATGTTTAGTGGCCGCTGGATTTGTATCCGACCCCACAAAAAGTAGAAACGTGACAGAAGACGCTAATTTGTATCTAAAGTGAAATCTCAGAAGGTCTACTCTGTACATTCAATTTTACCTAAATGTGGTCAAAGTTTGCTGGCTAATGCTAACAGCTACAGTAGAGTAATAATAGAGAGTAATACATTGAGCAGGCTAACAGACTCTGTAAAGTCCGGACTAGCCTACTTGCTAACTGTCCGATCGAACGGTGCTTCTCCTTTTTATTTCTATGAGCGTACACCACCAAGACGCCATTTGTGGCAAGGGAAATTAGTTGTTCCCTGCCATTCAGGACTTTGTGGAGTTCACATGTGTCTGGTTGGGGTTTTCCGTATGCTCTGGTATCCCCATTGACTCAAAACATACTCCAAAACTTCTGCTCGGTATGACAAAACCCTACTCCTGACAGGTTCCCTCAGCGGCAATGAAGGATGGGTTCAAAGCTGGGGACAAATTCCCCTTTATTCACATGTTCTTACTGCCCTCAATCTTTTTCTCGCGGGGCAAGCCACTTCCTCCACTGGTGTGAATGTTTTACTGCGACTGGTGTTGGTTGAATATAGGTCATATAGGCGCAGAATAGTTGTCCTTCAGTAATCCTTTTGATAGCTGTGCTGCAGAAATCACATCCAACTACACTTTATCCAACGTTATAATTAATAGAATCATGGTGTTTGTGAATCTCCCGCCGTCCTCACATTAGTTGGAAAGCGCCGCATCGAAGGTGTGAAACGTCCGCGCCGCAGATGCCAGTGTAGTTTCCCCCCTTGTCTCCTACATCTCTATCCTGTTTCGACACGTGTCATGTCTCTGTCTGCGGATGCCAGGAACATAGCGGGGCTGACGGCTGGTGTTTTGTGCCTTGAGAAAGCCCTGTTACTGCTGTTTTGTGCTGTTATCGATGGCGAGCTGACCCGTGACTTTGCCTTTGGCCTCTCTCGCCTCGCCGCGTTATGTGTAAGACAGCTCTCGTGGCTCGCGGCGCTCCGAGGCCCGTCGCCGCCCCGCTGCGCGAGGTGTCAGGCCCATGATTGCTTCGTGACCTTGGTCGTCTCTCCATTAATGAAAGTGTGGCTTCCTCCGCAGCTGCCTCTAAATGGTAAAAGGTGCGCGCCCGTATATGTCCTCCCCTTTGATTTGTCGCACTTGTTGGCATTTGATCCTTAGCGCGCTTCCTCTTTCGGTGACCGGACACCCCAGGGAGCGCGGCACGGTGGCTCTGTACTTGGGCGCACCAGTGGTCGTCTCATCAGGAGCTCTTTGATGGGGCTCAGTGACAGCAGAGGAGGGACCTATATAACAAAAGCACACGTCTTTGAAAGAGTCGTCGACCTTGATGTGGAGAACTCACCTCTGTTCAATTCAAAGGGACAAAAAATGTTAGCAGGGTCCGCACGGGTCAAGGATTTAAGGAGAGAAATATCATGGCAGTTATAGCCTGGACGTTCCAGAGTCTCGTGCTGTTATCAAGCTTAGACTATGGCGCTTTTTGTAGCACACACATTAGGTCAAACTGACTTAGCATGAACGAGGATGCAGAGCGAAGAGAAATATTCAAATCGATGGAGATGGGACTTGATCTCGTGTCCCTGTCTGGCATTTATGGACTCCAGGGCTATCCACTTGGCCTGAGGTAAGCAAGTTTCACAATGGCCTGAAGTCGAGCAACTAGCAATATCAAGTACTTACAATTTGCAAATGAGATTTACCTATGTAAGTACACGTAATTACATCATAAAGTGCAAGATTTAACAATCAAAAGTGTAATAAAGGTGCACAACATGTAGGTTTACGTGCAACAAAAGCTTACAAGATTAAAGCTTACAAGGCTTTAGATTAAAGCCTACGCTGACGTATAGTTACACATTAGGGGGGTCATTTATGAAGCGTTTGCCCATGTGCAGCATTCTCTTTAGGGATGGTCCGATATGAACATTTTCTGCCGATATCGATATCCAATATTTGCAATAGAAAGGCTCACTCAAATGTTGTAAAGTTTGCAAATTGTTGTTCCATTATTGGAATGTCTTATGCTTATGCCTGGGACAAACTGTCTCACACACTATGGTGAAACAAACAATCCTTTTTATTAGAAAGATATTAAAAAGACCAAATGCAATGTTGGAGTAAAATGTCATTTTGTTTTTGGCTAAATATTTACTCAGACCTACTTATTATTATACTTTCACCCATGTCCTCTATTAATGGGAAACTGACACTGGGAATATGCTAGGCTACTATTTTTTATTTTTTTATTTAAACATGAGGCCAACCATGTTGTTTAAGCTACATGTTTTAACTTTAAACAAATCTGATAAACTTCTCTGAGGACAGCTCTGTATGAAGCTTTGGAATTGCAAAAAATAGCATCATGTCACTTTAACAGCACCTTATACTGAACTTATGAGGCCAGAATGTGAAGATTTAGAGTTGGTTTAGAGCAGGCAAAAGGCAAACAGTAGATTTACAAGATTAGCATGAGCTTTGGACTGCATTGTTTTCAATGAAAAATACGCTAACGATCGCAAATGCGTCTAATTAAATATGAGCGAAAATGTGGACATAAAGCCTCGTTTTCACGGGTCATTAACATGACAAAAGTGAACACAGTAAACGTGAATACAGCCATTATCATCACTGTAGTAAACCTACATGACGACACAAAGCCAATGTTTACGTGTTGTAGGCTTTAGCCTGCGAGAAGCTAGGCTATCGCTAACAAAGTTATAAATCTGGCGTCAGGACGGAGAAACTTTTGCAACACTCACCACTCAGATGTAGCGACAATCAATCAGAAAAAGATTCATGTTAATCCTGACTCAAAATAATGTCCATGGAGGCAGTTTTAGTCCAGTTTGTTACGGCAGCAACTTGTGGCTCTGTATCTCTGTGGTGTCCAAGTGTCCGCTCCACTTTGTTTAAACCTAGTAAACACATACTTTCTTTTGGAGACGTGTGAATTTATGCTGGAGTTCCTTTATTTTTAGGAGCCACTGTTTATTTCAGATAATTTGAATAAACTGTTGCCCCAGTCAGGTCAGTGCGGTCCCTCTACACTGCTGTATGCATTCAAGTGCGCTATGACATTACGGCGCAGTAAAGATTTCAAAGAAAAAATATATCGGCCGATATTTTACCATATCGGACCGATACCGATATGTGAAAAAATGACAAATATCGGCGGCACTGATATATCGGCCATCCCTAATTCTCTTATTTGCATATCAGATGTGGGGCCCTAAAACTATAAAGCATGCAATTTTAAATGGTAAATTAGGTGCAACATGCCCACAAATAGCTCCATGCTATTTTCCAGCTTGCCCTCGCTATTTAGCACCCGTCTTGATAAATTACCCCCTATACAGTAGGTACGGTATATTTGCACTTCAATAATGCGGCTATTTTCCCTTATTCCACTTCATTGCTCTTTATGTTTCTCTGTTCCCTCTTGGTTCTTATAGGTACAGACCATAGCGTCTTTCTTTAGATTACAGCCCATGTGTAGTTACACAGTAGGCACGGTGTATTTGCGTGTTATTTATACGTCATTTTCCTCAATTTATGAAACTTTATAAAGCTAACAAATCTATATGAGAGCCAAAAACAACTGCTACCACACGTTGTATCCCTTGTTACACTTTATTAAACCTTGTACTTTAATGTGTAATTTCCTGTACTTACATGTGTAATTACTAATTCTTGTTTCCTGTACCTACGCATGGAACTCACGGGCTGTAATTGCAAGTGTACAAATGCTCTGTTTGCTTTTTATTATTGTAGCATAAGCTAACAGGAGGGTGTGTGAGGGTACTGATGCTGTTGTTTATGTATCTTTATTTGGAGTATCCTAACAGGTGTGATCTCTGCTCTTAAAGTTATCTCAGGGTCGAAAAGATGTACATGTTTTACTGTTTGCGTCTCAAATATAAATTAATCATTCCAATACTTTATTGCAAACACGAGGGTCATGTTTCATAACCTAAAAATGCACCTTAGGCGATAGGGCTGTGCTCAATTTCTTATTTGACCTTTATTTAAGATTAAGAATCTATTATACAGGGGAGTCCTGGCCCCAGAGGGAAACACATACATTGTATTGGCAATATCTCGTTGTATCGAGGCACCTGTATCACCTGATACGCAAATACGATATTGTTGTCTCACCGTCTTTATTAGCGTATCACATGCACTCTGACTACTCAAATAAAAACCTCAAATTCCACACTGAGTTTATTCAGTGTAATATTTTTGCAATTTTGTGCACTTATACTGTAGATCCTTTTTTCTTAAAATTCAGAATATACAGTATATTGTATTATGGACATACATACACTTGAATCGCGATATGTATTGTGAATTCTGTATTGGGATGCGTATCATATCAGGAGGATGTTGGCACTGCCCAGCCCTAATAGGTGATTCCTCCAGGTACTGCTGACCATGAACCCAGCTCAAGATCCAAATCTGGGTTCATGGGGGCTGTACTGTGGCTGTCCACTATTCCTAATAAGTTTTCACAGTGGCGTGAAAGGATGGGTCATACAAACTTCGCAACGTTTGTTGTGTCTACTTGTGTTACAGTATAACTGCCCTCGGAAGTAAGAGCAGCTGATAAGTGACACCTCACCGCACGCCAGGGATACTTCTGATGACGGCCTGGAGATGGCGGCTGTAACATGTAAAGGTAAAGATTTCAACATTTCTAACCCTAGTGTCTGACAAAATGAACCCTGAAAGTTATGATGGGTCATACGCATGAGGACAAAATTCTTTACAGGGACAATAAATATACATCCATCCATCTTCTTCCACTTGTCCGTTGCCGGGTCGCGGGGGCAGCTGTTGGAGCTGCCCAAAACATTGCACCAGCCCCTATGGCTCCTCCTGCAGGTGGTGGGTCCACGGGAGGACGACCTCATGGTTCTAACCGGGCCTGTTGGTCTCTCATAAGGGGCATCTGAACCGCTCTTTGTCTGACCTGTCACCTAGGACCTGTTTGCCATGGGAGACCCTACCAGGGACACGAAGCCCCTGACAACAGAGCTCCCAGGATCATTCGGGCGCTCAAACCCCTCCACCACGTTAAGGTGGCGGTTCCAGGAAGGAAATAAATATACCTCACATTTGCAAATAGCTTTACTGACAAGGGATTTACAGTTATGGCAGCAGAACCCACAGACACCTCAACCATCTATGAGAAGACGGACGTTTTTCATACATTCTAAATTTCAGAACAGGCGGGTCTATAATCTACCGAAAGGTACTTGTAATACAGTACGTCAATTTCTTATGTTTTCCAACTATACTTGAACTTACCTGTTTATAGCACAACATTACAGTAAAGTCAACGAAGCTACGCCATGGGTTGTGGCAGTGACTAATTCATATTTTAAAGCTCTTCAAACCTGACTAACGTTAGTGAAAAGTGAGCTGACACTTCTGCTGCATCAGCTTTTGTACATCGGCTGTGACTCCAGTGATCCTCCTCCGCACGAACTTTCACTCTGAAATGGCATTTTAGTTTTTACAGCACAAGTTAAGTTTGGGCAAGGTTTTCTTTTCAGGGCAAAAATGTAAAATGTACGACTATGAAGACTGTTCGTACGAATGTTGCTTTTGAAGTCAGTGAACTTTGTGGAAAGTTTCAGTAAGTTTTAGCCATTTACAGCATTGTTGACAAATACACAAGATCTTTTGGCTCATTTTATTTCAAAATGTGTTATGTTTGTGATATGGAAAACTGTGTAAAGTTCTTGTATTGAGAACTACAGATAAGTGTAGAGCATTATTGCGACAGTCATGATTTGAAACTAATGTTGATACTGATGGGTTTGACGGAATAAAAAGTCTTTACGGCATCTACAGTGTTCGTTGCGTGACTTATTGTGCCAATATGGAGCAATTATGTGTCTAGTCAATTGTCTGAACATGACAGTATGAACATGGGTGATATCCAAACCACTTACTCTCTGGTTGCTTGGTGAACTTATTGCATCACTGTCAAATTATCTTTGAATTTCGTGCATCTTAATTTTTCATACAGACAATATAATGATCACAAGGAGAAAAGATGGTTTGAAAGTAGAGTGAAGGAGGACATATGGAGGAGCCAAGTATAGAACATCTAGGTCACGATCAGCTAATGAGACACAGTTCAGGTCATGACAGCAGACAGTTATAGCAGAAACAAGTGAGTCAGTGAAAATGTGCGGTGTGACCAAAACCTACAAACAGTATAGCCAAGTTGACAATCAGTACAACACTTAAAACAGTATAGACTCCAGCCTAAATATGATGAGTTGCTGATGAAGCCAGACGATGCCTTGAAAACCCTTGTCAACGATTGAAAACTGACACAAACATAAATGATCCAACACAGTCTCACTCCGAAAGCGTCATAAATTGACGAATGGTCACTCGCCTTTTGCGTAACATAGTACGCAAAAGGTGCCCGTTTGCGTCTCGCTTGACGCAGTGGGGTTTTAATGTATTTCAATGAGTCTGGTTCGCCCGTTTGCGTCTTCCTTGACGCAATGGGTTTCACGTATGAAAGGTGCCCGTTTGCGTCTCGCTTGACGCAATGGGGTTTTAACGTTTCAATGAGAGTCTGGTTCGCCCGTTTGCGTCTTCCTTGACGCAATGGGGTTTAATATATGAAAGGTGCCCGTTTGCGTCTCGCTTGACGCAGTGGGTTTTTAATGTTTCAATGAGAGTCTGGTTTGCCCGTTTGCGTCTTCCTTGACGCAATGGGGTTTAATATATGAAAGGTGCCCGTTTGCGTCTCGCTTGACGCAGTGGGTTTTTAATGTTTCAATGAGAGTCTGGTTTGCCCGTTTGCGTCTTCCTTGACGCAATGGGGTTTAATATATGAAAGGTGCCCGTTTGCGTCTCGCTTGACGCAGTGGGTTTTTAACGTTTCAATGAGAGTCTGGTTCGCCCGTTTGCGTCTTCCTTGACGCAATGGGGTTTAATATATGAAAGGTGCCCGTTTGCGTCTCGCTTGACGCAGTGGGGTTTTAACGTTTCAATGAGAGTCGTTCCCGTTTGCGTCTTCCTTGACGCAATGGGGTTTAATATATGAAAGGTGCCCGTTTGCGTCTTCCTTGACGCAATGGGGTTTAATATATGAAAGGTGCCCGTTTGCGTCTCGCTTGACGCAGTGGGGTTTTAACGTTTCAATGAGAGTCTGGTTCGCCCGTTTGCGTCTTCCTTGACGCAATGGGGTTTAATATATGAAAGGTGCCCGTTTGCGTCTTCCTTGACGCAATGGGTTTAATATATGAAAGGTGCCCGTTTGCGTCTCGCTTGACGCAGTGGGTTTTTAACGTTTCAATGAGAGTCTGGTTCGCCCGTTTGCGTCTTCCTTGACGCAATGGGGTTTAATATATGAAAGGTGCCCGTTTGCGTCTCGCTTGACGCAGTGGGGTTTTAACGTTTCAATGAGAGTCTGGTTCTCCCGTTTGCGTCTTCCTTGACGCAATGGGGTTTAATATATGAAAGGTGCCCGTTTGCGTCTCGCTTGACGCAGTGGGTTTTTAATTATTTGAATGAGTTTGGTTCGCCCGTTTGCGTCTTCCTTGACGCAATGGGGTTTAATATATGAAAGGTGCCCGTTTGCGTCTCGCTTGACGCAGTGGGTTTTAATTATTTGAATGAGTTTGGTTCGCCCGTTTGCGTCTCCCTGGACGCAATGGGGTTTAAAGTATGACACATTTGTTTGGGTCACGACCATAGACATATTCACGACTCACGAGGAGAGCGCTTACATGTCACGTGTCGCTGTTGACCAATGATTACAGGGAACTGTTGCCAGACACTACACTTCCCAGAATTCTTAGCTATGTCCGTCCACAACTTGTATTACTTTTATTTTTATTTTTGTCCATGTTAGTCTTTTAAACTGACTGTAAATATGTCCTACATACGACATAAGTAAAGCTATTTTATTTATTTATTTATTTATTTTACACTGACCCCGGACTGACCCCGCCAATTTCGTCAGTGTTTACGCCCCATCCGCCAAAATCTGCATTTTCACGGAGCTCTGCATTCGGTAAGTCAGAAATCTGGTAACTCAATTAATTAAAAAAAAAAAAAGCATAAACTAATTTCGAAATAAATGTATTAGATTAAACAATCTTCTGCCACCAGCAACTATCACCATAACAGTTTGTCATCAATTGCGTGGACATTCAAAAGAGCCCAGATGAGTAGAAGTTGTATGTATAGTAGCGTTAGCACTCTACATGTTCACTCGTGGCAATATGATCACTCAACGTAATTGAAATTCACTTAACATGGTAGATTTTCAGATTGGAGAAGATTGGATAAACATAGTGATATAATTCTAGCTATTGCCACAAAATCTAGATGTCACCATTATGTTAATCTGGTGTTACTGGTAGAGGCAAACTCTATTCACAATATATAGCCTATTTACTTTTTTAATCTATTTTGTTTGTTTGTTTGTTTGTTTACCAGAAATGACGAAGCCAAAAATAAAGAGGTGCCCACACTGTGTGGTGGGGAAAACCCAGTAAGGCAGTGCACCTGCAGACACTGCTCTGAAGCCCTGCCTGTAAACGAAAAATTAAAGCTCAAACAGCAAGGTCTCAGGGAGACAAGTTGGGCTTCCAACATAAAAAATGTAGGAATGAGCAGAGAACTGTGAAGACAGCGCAGCTTTCTGTGAGTTTATGTTTTTTTTATGTCATTTTATTTAATCACGCTAGCCTTAGCGTACACACCACTGACCAATGATTACCTTTTTCCCAGATCACAAAGTTACATGAATTGGGCTATAGCCCAATTCTGTTTATGGGCTGTAAAACCCGAAAAGGACCAACGCTGTCAGGTGATCTCCTGCACCATCTGGAAATGGACTCCTTGGGGCTTCAGATAATACAAAAAATGAAGAAGCTCTATGAGCACCTCCTAAAAAGTAAGATAATTATTTTATGATTAAAACAAGAAAAAAAATATTGTGACAAAGTGCATCAAAAAAATAAACTGTGAAAGGAAAAACGCATGAAGAAATCATCTTGTATATTACCACTGTAGATGTATTTTATTTGCTATATTTGCAGGGTTACATCTTCCACAGGTGTGCGCCCCGTCTGCAGCTGATCAATTTATTCTTCACCTCACGCCAGTTGACTGTACTCCCCCATCAACCGAGCAGCCTCTGTCCACCCAGCAGCCTCTGTCCACCGAGCAGCCTCTGTCCACCCAGCAGCCTCTGTCCACCCAGCAGCCTCTGTCCTCCCAGCAGCCTCTGTCCACCCAGCAGCCTCTGTCCACCGAGCAGCTTCTGTCCACCGAGCAGCCTCTGTCCACCGAGCAGCCTCTGTCCACCGAGCAGCCTCTGTCCACCGAGCAGCCTCTGTCCACCCAGCAGCCTCTGTCCACCCAGCAGCCTCTGTCCACCCAGCAGCCTCTGTCCACCCAGCAGCCTCTGTCCACCCAGCAGCCTCTGTCCTCCCAGCAGCCTCTGTCCACCGAGCAGCCTCTGTCCACCCAGCAGCCTCTGTCCACCGAGCAGCCTCTGTCCACCGAGCAGCCTCTGTCCAACCAGCAGCCTCTGTCCACCCAGCAGCCTCTGTCCACCCAGCAGCCTCTGTCCACCGAGCAGCCTCTGTCCACCGAGCAGCCTCTGTCCACCGAGCAGCCTCTGTCCAACCAGCAGCCTCTGTCCACCGAGCAGCCTCTGTCCACCGAGCAGCCTCTGTCCAACCAGCAGCCTCTGTCCACCGAGCAGCCTCTGTCCACCGAGCAGCCTCTGTCCTCCCAGCAGCCTCTGTCCACCGAGCAGCCTCTGTCCACCGAGCAGCCTCTGTCCACCGAGCAGCCTCTGTCCTCCCAGCAGCCTCTGTCCACCGAGCAGCCTCTGTCCACCGAGCAGCCTCTGTCCAACCAGCAGCCTCTGTCCACCGAGCAGCCTCTGTCCACCGAGCAGCCTCTGTCCTCCCAGCAGCCTCTGTCCACCAGCAGCCTCTGTCCACCGAGCAGCCTCTGTCCACCGAGCAGCCTCTGTCCAACCAGCAGCCTCTGTCCACCGAGCAGCCTCTGTCCACCGAGCAGCCTCTGTCCTCCCAGCAGCCTCTGTCCACCCAGCAGCCTCTGTCCAACCAGCAGCCTCTGTTTGATCACCTTGCTCCTCCTCCTAAGAGGCCGCGACTGAAAGGTGGAACTTCTAATTGTTTGGTGTTTGTTTTGTATGTCACACAATACTTATTTATTTTCTTTTTCAATATAGAATGCAGACGACATAAGGCACAGAAAGTCTTCAATTATGAAAAAGTACTTGACAAAAGAGTACTAAATGTAAGTATAACATTGCACCAGACAGGACCAGCATCGAGGACAGACACCAAACTATTACATATGAGTGCATAAATAACAGACAGTGCTGCTTAAAAGTTCTACAGTGTCATGACTACATATGTCTTTAATAGCTTCAATTTAAGTATATTTCTTTGTCTCTGTATCTCATCCCCTCTAAATGCATTTTTAGGGAAAGCATGAAGTTAAAGTAAAGTGGGCTCCATGCACAAAGTGGTAAGTACCGTACATTTCGGCCAATTAAGCGCACCTTACTAAAAGCCGCGCCAGGTAAATGTGCAGCCTTGCACACATACAGGCCGCACTCGAATACAAGCCGTAGGTTTTCATAGTGCCGTGCATCCGCTCAGAGCGACCCATGGTGCAGATGAGGAGGAAGAGACACCTCATCCAGGAGAAAGGTGCAGTTGCGGGCAGAGGGAGGGTGGCACGGCAGTGATAAATGCGTAAAAAAGGCACGCAGTAATGGCCAGTGTAGCCTACCTCAATGTGGAAGTGTAGGGATGTGATGTGTAACCCGTCCGCGTTGTGGCCACATCTCGAGGTCATATCGCTCCCCAGACGAGCAAAGCCCTACCACATTTAGGCTAAAGTGAGCCTTCATCATTTTAAAATTCTGTGTTATAAGTTTTATGTTGCAAAATTGTACCGTGAGAAATTCCTAGTTTGTGTTCTCACACAATGGCAATAAAAACATTCTGATTGTGTGTCTTTTGTATTGTTTACAGTGGAAAGCAGTGGGACGAGACATGGGAGCCAGCCCATACATTCTTGAAAAAATGAAATCACCATCTATTATCAGGGTTTCCACGTGGGTCACAAGCGGAAGTTTGAGTTTGAGTTCATACTTTATATACTGTATGTTATAATATGCTTTTAATTACAATTTTAATAATTTTTCTTTGCTGATTCAAATGTATATTTTTTCCCCTTTATTTATTATTTCTCTACACCAAGGTAGGTGTGCAGTCTATTTTATAATTATTATTTATCTATTTTCATTTTTAGTTTTATTCCGTGTGTGTTTTGGTCATTTTAAAGCATATACTGTTCATGGTGCATATAATTACCAGATGTGTTGCAATACATGTTGTAAATTGTGCCTTATACATGTATTTGAGGGGCACAAAGTAATTATTTTCACTTTTTTGTGTTCAATAAAAAATTGGCTAACCCATTTTTTCTGTCATTATTTTTGCTCTGAAGTTTCTGTAGTTTTTCTTAAGTAGCTAATGAAATTAAGTGCTGTGGCCAACAGTCAACAGCGTTCTGTGCCCTTTGTTCATATACAAAGATATGCAATAAACTACAACATGTCTCATAGCCTACTCAAAGCACAGTTAGTATGCTACATTGAATTATATTTGGCCATGCCTTATTACCTAAATAATGCAGTAAAAATAAAAATTAATATCTTGAAGAAACAACTAGTGCACTATGACTAAAACTCAATAGATGTAGAGGGTAAACTCATTCTATTAATCTAAACAGAAATTTCTGTGTAGAATAAATAGAAATATTTAGCTAACACCACACTTTATTTTATTTTGCCATTCTCAATATGAAAACATTAGTTTTTATGAACATCAGTTTAGGGCGCACTCACACTTGACAACAGAACCTCGTTTGAGGAAAGGTCTGGATGCCTCGCGCGATTAGAGCTCCACGTGTAGTTGTTTGTTTACATGACGCTCGGTTTATGTCATTCATTGTTGCTTCGGCCACCAGTTCAACGGCTTTGTAACTCCTGCTTGTACGCTATAGGCCTACGTTACAAGAAAGCACTTAACACCAAAATCACAAGTGATCTAAATGTACCCGCAGCTTTAATCTTATCTGTCAGACAAAGCTTGTTGCCAACCAGGGTACTGTAGCAGAGAATTGAGACTCGGACACAGCGCGGAAGAACACAGGCCGCTCCCCCTAGAGTCAGCCCCGAGACGACCGTGAGGCAGCCGGGGAGGCGAGAGCGAGGCAGCGGGGGACTGCGTGGGGCGTCCGGGACAGACGAGCGCGAGCCGCGCTCCTGCCCACCTCCCTCAATCAGGCCAAAGTCCGGAATCCAAATGCATTCCTTACATTCAGCGAATGTCATACTTAGTTGGGCAGCAACCTATAGCTGGTTTATAAAGAATTTAATGGATGTCAACCCCTAATCAAGTTGACAACTGAACTTCAAATATGGCGGCCTGCTGCGGCCATAGATGAACGGCAGTACGGCTCCTTTCAAGGGAAATGTAGTCTTTTCTTTTTTCCACCTTTTTTCTAAATGTTTTTATTCAAATTCAAATTATTTCTACGTATGATGATTTTAAATATACAATGAAACACATATATAATTGTCATGTAAATGTCATTCCATTTATTATGTGTAATACACATTTATTTTGTTTATGCAATTAAATCATTGCGCCCCATACTGTCAAGTATTCGTATGTCAACAATCAGGTAAAAACTGATCCAAAACAATTTAGTTTGTGATCCTAGCTATTATGGTTCTGGAGAAATGTGCATCAAAAAATGCCCCAAATGTGGTATTTAGGCCTAAATATTTTTAATCTGGTGAGGGGCACGGCCATAATAATTACATCATCATAATCCATTAATCCTAAACTTTCTAAAAATGCATTTAATATGCTGTTATGAGAAAATATACTTTTTTTCACTTCAGCCTTGAGGCCATGATGCAAGTATATTTTCACACACCATTTTGCACTGCACCCACAAAGAAATGAAACATAAGAACGTTTGTGAAACTGTCCAATTCGGTTCATTATTGGTTAAAGACATCATACCTGAATATATATTTGAACAGATTTGTGTTTTATTAAGCGAAGAGCAGCCAGGACTTTAGGCCTATTATCTGGTTCTACACATTACTCTTTTTATGCCTCCATGAGCCAACTGCCACAGCAACAACACTAAAAACTACACTATGTTTAAGTCACATTGGGATGTCATGCTATACAGACCCTTTCCAAAAAATTGAATATCATGGAAAAGTGTCACACCCTACTCATCTACTAAACTCCAAGCCCTGCACCGGTTTCCCAAGTGTCATTGCTTCACTTTGGTTCAATTGTCTCAGTTAGGATCAATACGGGGAAGACTGCAGACTTGACAGGATGGGTAAGCCACAAAAGTTCATAGCTAAGGAGGCTGGCTGTTCACAGAGTGCGGTGTCCAAGCACATCAATGGAAGTTTAGTGGAAGGGCAAAATGTGGCAGGAGAAGATGCACCAGCAGAAGAGCTGACCGTGGGCTTCAGTGGATTATCAGAGAAGATTCATAAATCCAAGGTCACCGCATCAGTCTAGCAGAATGTTTTAGAGGACTTCATGATTCCTTCTGCTGAGGATCTGTATGGAGATGCAGATTTCATCTTTCAGCAGGACCTGGCTAATTTTGTAAAGGGTCTGTACATGCCACAAATCTGTGCCTATTCCACTTCATAACATTTCATCCAACAGAGACATTTTTAATATTTAACAGCAAACTGTGAACAACGCTACTTTTGAGCTAATAACTGTTCTTTTTCAGAACTACTGTTGAATGTATTGGACAATATTGTTTGTCAGTTATCTTATGCAGTAAAAATAGAAGTGAAGCAATGTCATTTTTGAAAAGCATTACATTTATGTTTCATTACCCTGGAAGCTCAGATTATTGTGGCATGCTGCATATAGGTAAGACTGTGGTGTGGGTCACAGGAACAGCTGTGCATGATGTGTGTGTGTGTGTGTATGTATGTATGTATATATATATATATATATATATATGTTTTATACAAAATTTTCCCTAACAAACTCAAGAATCAGCTCAGCTTTTTACACACACACACAAAAAACACTATAGCACAATGTTATAGTTACATACTAATGTTGTAGTAACCCTTGCCCTCCACCTGACATTATGACATCATCACATTCTAGATAAAAAGAAGGGCACGCACATCCAAAGGCAGAAAAACCGGCGTGCTGGACCCAAAATAACATTACAGAGATTGAAGTAAGAGTCCGCACAGCAGTGAAAGCTCCCAATTTTTAATTGTTTCTTACACCATAAATATATGATATATGTGACGTTTCGGGCCTCATGCCCTTCATCAAACATCATCACATTTTAGAACATGAACCTATTACAGTCAAAGGTTTTTCATTTCAGCAATTAGGTCTTCAACAATAGTAGTTTTAGTCTGACCTCATGGACCGAAAAAAAATAAACAGCTTAAGATTTGGCTCAAATTAAAGAACCATAATGTGGCGGAGCACCAACGGCTGCCCTCACAACCCGGCAACGGACAAGTGGAAGAACATGGATGGATGGGTGGATGGGTGGATGAAGGCCCCATAAGTCTTATCACTAGTATTCTCTTAGTGGATGTCATCGGAGGTGTCAGAGTCACTGTCACTCTCAGAGTAATCTGACATGTCCTGCAAGAAGTGTTTCTCTGCTCCAGAAAAGATTGTCATGTAGCAGCGCCGCACATCCTCCATCTCCAACTTGATTTCCCTCTGCTTCTTTTTAATACAGCAGTGAAGTCCACTTATGGCCTCTTCTTTTAAGCCCAACATTGAGTCCTGAGTATCTAAAAGGTAATAGAAAGATTGTTAGTCTTAGCCAATTACTTTTTTTTGGATAGAGATAACATACTTGTAAAACAATCCTCAGAAAGCTCTTTTAGGAAGGTAACCCGGGCTGATAGGTACTTCCAGTGACGGTCCATCTCTG
Organism: Neogobius melanostomus; assembly: GCA_007210695.1. Taxonomy (NCBI): domain Eukaryota; kingdom Metazoa; phylum Chordata; class Actinopteri; order Gobiiformes; family Gobiidae; genus Neogobius; species Neogobius melanostomus. Next base: position 5,328,016 of record VHKM01000047.1, read on the forward strand.
CCACCAGAATCTTTTCTCCTCTTGTAGTCTTCTTCTAGAATTGACTATGTCAAAGGCCCGCCTCTTTGTCCTGAAGTCCACAGAGTCTTGAGCATTTAAATGAAATCATCAATTAATGACATTGTCCACAACTTTAAAAATAAGTTGATGCATACCTGTCTGGTCTTTGTGCGCTCAGTCACGCACAAAGACCAAAGATGTTAGCATTTAGCCTCTCCTCTCCTCTGAGGGGCCAAACGGGGTGAAGTTAGAAGCGACTAAGCTCTTCCACACTTTCCATATTTAAATATAGTTACATGAGTAGTTACACGATCCAAGTCTAGTTACACAAATGAAACATGTCAATTTTCTAAGCGGATAAAAAGGAGTACTATATTGTAAGGCGTAGTAACACCTTAGGAGCACTTCGACTTTACTGCGCGGACGTCGAAGTGCTCCTGGTGTTATTACGCCTTACAATATAGTACTCCTTTTTATCCGCTTAGAAAATTGACATGTTTCATTTTGTGTTAACATCTGTGAGTGGTTGGTGGTGGTCGGAGGGGCCGATGGCGCAGACTGGTTGCCTCACTTCCGTCAGACTACCCCAAGGCAGCTATGGCTACAATAGTAGCTTACCACCAAGTATGGAGTGAATGAATAATGCAATGTTAAGCGTCTTTGAGTGTCCAGAAAAGCGCTATATAAAACCGATGTATTATTATTGTTATTATTTTTATACTTAGATTGTGTAACTACTCACGTAACCGTATTTAAATAGGGAAAATGTGAAAGAGCTTGGTCGCTTCTAACTTCACCCCCGTGTGGATCCATAGAGGAGAGGAGGAGAGGCTAAATGCCAACAACATCTTTGGTCTTTGTGCGTGACTGAGCGCATGTGTAAAGACCAGACAGGTACGCATCAACTCCTCTAAGCTCAGGTAAAACATATCTCAGTTTTTAAAAACGGTGGCCTATTCCTTTAATAAGCTGAAATATATACTGCATACCATTATGTGTTTCCTGCCATGGCCAAGCAATGTCTTCAGACATAATTTTGTCCATGTCCAGCCCCTCAGTGGTTGGAACAATACTATTGTATTGTTCGACCACAGTAGACAGAATCCTTTTCTCCTCCCTGATTTTACGCCTGACTCTGTCTCGGCCTTTGCTGCCATCTGTATCTTTATACAGGCGGTGGGAATGCAGCTTGATGCTGGTCACAAGTCCTTCAATCTTGTTTCCCAAAGCTACCACCTCATTCTGCTGTGGCAATGTGACTAAAGAGAGAATTTTGCTTTCAGTAATAGAGATACCATCTGTATATAGATATAAAGAGCTATTCATAGAGCTTTATGCAAAATAATATTTTTCTTACCCTCTGCCCACTCCTTCACATCCATAATCCAGTCTTCTAGCTGGGTTTCATCCACAGACAGTTCTTCCTTTATGGACTCCAGGGCCTTATTTTGTTCATCCAATGCGTTTGCTGTCTACAAATGAAGATTGGTGTTAATGAAAAATATTAAAAGAAGAAAAACAAAAAAGTTCTTCTATGGCAACTATAACAGTATTACCTTTAAATATCGGCGGGACAAGAAGACAGCTAAATTTTTAAATTTGGCCTGATTCCAGCGCATGGCCATTATTGTCAACATGTCACAACGTCCTGTAAATTGTAAAGTCATCATACCCATTCCTCATAACTGATGACCAACATTTAAACTACCTTACCTGATTTTGACATGTGCTTTGTTGTCACGGCAATCCGAGAAAGAAAGGCATTAACCTGCTCAACTTCTTCTCCGAGTGTTAAGCCAGAACCCTCCTGATACATTCCACTCCATTTTATCTACATTTTAAATTCATCAAATACATATAGCTATAAAGTGATAGCAGGTCTTAATATGGAGATATACGGTCTGTTATTTCACTTACTTCACATTTGAAGTCATGGGCTTTGGCATGAAAGACTGACAGAAAAGGCTTCATGTTCAGTAGTGGCTGGAGTTCTGGACAGCTTTTCACAACTTTTTGCAGATACGGCCAATATTTACAGGTCACATCCATGCAAAAAAAACTGCAATTGTTGACCTGTTGTTGCAGGTACATGGGGTAGGCAAATATTTCCCCCCGATACATGTTCAGAGCACTAAGGAGCACTCCATGTCTGCACACAGCAACCTCTAGCCCCTCCTCATCCAGCTTGCTGGTGGATTTGCGTGAGGTCTCTCTGGCGGCAGACCACTTGCCACCACAAATTCCTCTTCCAGACACCTAGTTAAAAAAGTCTTAATCATTTACCTGTTATAAACTATAATTGCAACATTTTTTTGCAATACTTTTCTGCTTTGCATTTTCTACTTACATGTTGGGTCTTGCTACGAACATACTCAACAAATCTGGAGACGTCTTTGTCCTTAGCAATGAAGACACCATCAAAAATGGCCTGTTCTTCAGATCTTAAAAAAAAAGACCATAGATATATATATAGTTACATTTAGATGACTTCACATAACAAAAGTATTTAAGTCTTATTTTGGCCTTCCATTTACCTAGCTGCGTTTTTAAATCGATAGTGTTTGCGGTTTCCATCGACAGAAACTGCAAGCATTTTAGGACTGCATGCAGGACACATGAAAGGCTCCTCTTTGCTGTAAGACTCCATTTGAAATTTCACAGCCTCCCACTCAAAGAAACTTCGCGAGAAGCTGTCAGCTGAAATCTTCCCAATCTAACGTAAAACATGATTAAAAAAAGAAGAAAAAAAATACATTATTTGGGAGGAGCATATTTAAAAACAGAACATTATTTTAATCAATTCTACAATAATTTAACACAATTTGTGTTCACACTTACACGGCCAAAGCGCACAGTTCTTAGGTCAAGCATTCTTAAAAATGCCTGACAGGACAAGCCAGGTGCCATCACTTTCATATCTTCAAAAGTGACAAATACATCGGTGGCAAAAACTGTGGACGCATGCATTGTCGCTGGCCAAAAGTCACTACCCAGAATTTCATTTAGACCAGCACTCCATGTGCCACTGCAGTTTTCGCACACAAGATCAGGCATACACAGATCATGTCGTCCTTGAAAAGAATAACAAAAATATCACCTCTCTTTCTTATTACTGTGGTATTATGGATAATTATAATACAGTAGATCTGTTCACAACTAATTTTAGGGCAGTAATGTTATTGTAGCTGTACATTGATTCCTACCATTCATTGTGATCACAGTTATAGCCTTTCCAGCCGTGAGCTTCAAAAGATTTGTGGAGCAGCCACAAATCTTTACTGGGATCTCCAGGGGCACAAAACGATCTAAAAAATAAACATAAAAATACATTCTTGAGAAATAGGCAGAACTTCAAAAACATTCACAGCAAACATATATGTACATAACATACAGTATGTTATGTACATTTACATAACATATTTACCACAGTGACCAAAAGCCCCATTGATGACACATGTTGTTGGCGGTATGGGCTGAAAAAATCCAGAAATAGTGGCATCTCTGTTGTGGAAAGCATGTATTTGGTGCTTCCTGACATCACAATCTGAGCACAGGTGTGGCCATGGAAGGCAGTCACGACAGCGCACAACAGCATCCTTGTCGCCACATTCTTGGCACTGGTAGGAGACAACCTTTTCCTTTGCCAACATGGTGTTCAAAAGGTATGGTCTCTCTGTCCTCCAGTTCTCAGCCGAAACACTTTGCCTTTTGCCCCAGTTTGAGGATGAAGAAATGGCAGGTTGCAACTCATCTTCAAATGAGGCATCTACCGGAACCTGTAGCTCTTGCATAAACTCCTCTGATAAAAAGCAAAAACAGAATATGTGGCAAGTGGGATTTATTTTGGATACTTGTGTGCAAATAAACTTTTCCTACCATGAAGACAGAGGTTTAAATCTTGAATAGAGAATAATATACACGGCCTCTCACTATTGTTCAAAAATATAATAACAAAATATTGTTTACCAATAGTCTCTGGAGCAAAAAAGACTTCATTTATAGGGGTCACCGCTGCATCAGATGGCTGAGTGCATGCAGCTATATAAAATGGATAAGAAACACAATGTTAATACAATGCTGTTCTTCACAAAATCTGAAATAAATTCTGAATCTGAATTACAACAACATATAAATGAAATATATACATAATACATACATAAAATATAACAACAACAATAATAATAAATACATGATAAATAACAATACTAACCTTGAGTTGGTGGCTTCCTGCTGGACCGTGGTCTTGCACAGATGAGGTTTCCCTCACTGTCCCTGTTCTTCCACCTCACCACTGGCACAGGTGCCCCTTGAGCTGCAGATTTCTTATTTGAAATGTTAGAGAGGAAGTTTTCAACCTCCATAAGGTCATCAGTGACCTCATCGTCACTCTGCAGTAACTCCAGCAGCTCAGAATCACTCATGATTTAAAATACAAGTAAACACAGACAGAACAACAAATACACACATGAAAATGACAGACAGAAAGAGAGAGACGGGCAAGACAATATACTAATAAAGTAACAGTGACTAATGTACAAATGACAGATAAATTGACACAAGACTGACGTGGCGCTAAAAAGTGCCTTTGTATAATTCAATAAAACAATATTCTGATGATGAGTGATTGAAATGAGATGAACCTGATGAAAGAAAAGAACATAAGGTCATATAGTTAAGGATTGTGTCTAGGTATGCTTCATTTGACGTTGCTCATTGAATGTCAATTGTTCTCGCACAATGAAATAAAACAAGACAATAAAAGTCTTTTTAACATTCCTGCTAACTCACTTATTAATAAACAGTTCACATACATAAGCTACACAAATTAAAGTCGTACACCAAATACCTGATGTTTGGTAATGATCTTACAACTATTGAAGGATATTTGACATCTATTTCGAAATCAGTGCTTTTTTTTTTGAGTAATTAATTGAGTTACCAGATTTCTGACTTACCGAATGCAGAGCTCCGTGAAAATGCAGCTTTTGGCGGATGGGGCGTAAACACAGACAAAATTGGCGGGGTCAGTGGAATCATTCAAATACACTAAAAACCCACTGCGTCAAGTGAGACGCAAACGGGCACCTTTCAATACGTTAAAACCCATTGCGTCATGGGAGACGCAATGGGGCGAAAAGACTCATTGTACATTAAAAACCCACTGCGTCAAGCGAGACGCAAACGGGCACCTTTCAAATACTTTAAACCCCATTGCGTCAAGGAAGACGCAAACGGGCGAACCAAACTCTCATTGAAACGTTAAAACCCCACTGCGTCAAGCGAGACGCAAACGGGCACCTTTCATGCATTAAACCCCATTGCGTCAAGGAAGACGCAAACGGGCGAACCAAACTCTCATTGAAACGTTAAAACCCCACTGCGTCAAGCGAGACGCAAACGGGCACCTTTCATACATTAAACCCCATTGCGTCAAGCGAGACGCAAACGGGCACCTTTCATATATTAAACCCCATTGCGTCAAGGAAGACGCAAACGGGCGAACCAGACTCTCATTGAAACGTTAAAACCCCACTGCGTCAAGCGAGACGCAAACGGGCGAATCAGACTCATTGAAACGTTAAAACCCCACTGCGTCAAGCGAGACGCAAACGGGCACCTTTCATATATTAAACCCCATTGCGTCAAGGAAGACGCAAACGGGCGAACCAGACTCATTGAAATACATTAAAACCCCACTGCGTCAAGCGAGACGCAAACGGGCACCTTTTGCGTACTATGTTACGCAAAAGGCGAGTGACCATTCGTCAATTTATGACGCTTTCGGAGTGAGACTGTGTTGAATGATCATTGCAACTAAGTAAATGGACCCAGATTAGCCAAAAGAGTTTCCATCAATCAGTCAGTTGTTTTGTATATCACCACAGAAGTTGCCTCATAGGGCAGCACCAAATGTTAAAACAATGAAACGAAAAACAAAATAACGTAATGTTCAAGCAAATGTCGTGTCCAGGCAAACATAATGTCCAACCGAGGTAAGTTCCAAATAAGCGTGAGCGGCAGATGCGTCCTTAGACTCTCCTACACGGCAAGTAAAAACTTAAAGGGGGGTATTATGTAAAATCGACTTTTTCAAGCTTTATATCATGTTATTATGTCATTCCCTCATTAAACACATGCCTGGAGTGTTGCCTTGGCTCATTCACATATTTTTGAGTAATCAGTAAAAACTTAGACGGCAGCTATTTTAGGTGTAGCTATGCCTCAGTCCTCCTAGGAACGCCCCCACCTCCTGGAGACGCCTCTGGGCCTTTCGTCACCAGCCAAGCCACCAACCACTGCTCCTCAGCTCAGCAGAGCCCCCTCCCCGCACAGTGTTGTTGTTTAGATGCCACAGCAGTGTGCTGAAGGGGGCGTGTCGGAAAGCTTCTTAAAAAGACAGAGGCCTATTTCAAGACGTTCAGTACAGCCATTTTGAGAGAGCAGAGTTATTTTAATTTACTGCATATACAGACCAACAGAAGGTTACGTCATCATTGTAGTATGCTATAGACTGGTGCTATGTGATTGAAAAAAGCATAATACCCCCTCTTTAAAAGAGAAACCTCGGGGAGAACCAGAGGAGAGATCCACTCCCATGGACGGGCAGGCAGATAGACCCAGGGCTGATGGGAGTTCCTCTGCAGACATGGTCAAGGCCGTGGAAGAATGTCCAGTCTTTATTGGACTGGGCAATCCAAGATAGACACTATGAAAGTTTGATTTTTACTTGTCAGTTAAAAAATAAAAAAATAAAAAAATTGGCATTGTCAGTGGAATTTTACATTACATTAACATCATTCCATCACCATTCTTGATTACTTTTGTTTCTTTGTTGACCTGAAACAATCTTCCCAAATACACAGTAATTGGACGGCAGGTCACTGTAGTCAGCTGTCTTCTCCGTCTCTGTGTGCCCCCTAAAAGTGAAGAGTGTCTTTGACTGCGCACCCAGACAGCGCTATGTGCCTCTCTGAGCTCCCATCCCATAACTCCGCTCTCACATCGCGGCCTGTCTGAACGTCCCATTGATCAGCCCCTTGTTCAGCACTAACCGCTATCCCTCATCCCGAACTGTCACCGAGCCATCAAGATCAAATCTCCGCTGCCTTCGCTCCCCTCCTCTGATTCCCAAACCGACAGACAGGGGAGCAATGCCGGGGCGCCCAGTGGAGAAACTAAAACTGCTGCTACGTCTTTGCCAAACCATTACTGGCTTTTCTGTTTTCCGTGACAGGCTTTTTGATATGTCACCTTATGATCTCCGGAGGTCGGGGGAGGGCTGGGGCTTGGCTTGCAGAAAAGTCGGCGAGAAAACGAGCACTTTGCATTCAATTGTTCCCCGTTTGCTACTTCTTCTGAGGGGAGCCGGCGCAGGCAAACAGATAACCAGCGCATCCTTTCCCTCCTTTTTCATCGGCGTTGTCAAGTTAATTTACAGCGGAGTCTTCCCGGACGCGGCCTGCCATGTGCCATATTGATTATTTTCTCTTGCAGACGTCTTCTGAGCCTTGATGGAACAATAAGGGGGGGGGGGGATGAGAATGAGGGAGGGTTGGCTTTTGGAGACGGGATCCCAAAGGAGGTCCGTGTACAACTCGGTACACGCCACTTTACACTTGTACTCACTGTCGGGGACGTACAGAAGAATTCAATTTACACCGAGTTTAGACAAATGTAAACACAGCCCAGGTGCAAGTCTCTGAAGGGTGAGGTCAGGCCGCCGGCCCCACCGAAACATGCGCCAATAAGGGAGGTTTATGGAAAGTAGATTTGGGAAACGAAAGCTGTGAAAACACTTTTGCTGGTAGTTTTTTTTTCTTTTTTTCTATTCTGAGGACTAGCTGGCATGCATAGGAAAATACATACAAAGGTTAGGTTCTAAAAGTATATGTTTATTCAGGAAGAATCAATAATGACACTCATCCTAAAACTCTAGAATTAGAATGATGTATCTTCTAGTTACAAAATGAAAGGACAGTCAATCTAAGGGGGTTCCCAATTTTTTTTTTTTTTAAATCTGGGACCCTAAAAATGGACACATCAACAACTCGGGATCCCCATTGTATAAAGTTGTTGCGTGTTATGCTGCTTTAGGGAAGAACAACATTTTAAAATCAAGTGAATATGTATTTAAACAGTTTGTTTTAAGTATTTGGATGGATTTCACAAAATATATGTTGTTTTACACAAAACAATATACTAAAAACAGTAGCATCTGTGGAATCATCTGCCTCCATATTTAACACAGATCAGTAAAGAGGACATATTTAAAGGGGGTATTATGTAAAATCGACTTTTTCAAGCTTTATATCATGTTATTATGTCATTCCCTGATTAAACACATGCCTGGAGTGTTGCCTTGGCTCATTCACATATTTTTGAGTAATCAGTAAAAACTTAGACGGCAGCCATTTTAGGTGTAGCTATGCCTCAGTCCTCCTAGGAACGCCCCACCTCCTGGAGACGCCTCTGGACCTTTTGTCACCAGCCAAGCCACCGACCACTGCTCCTCAGCTCTGCAGAGCCCCCTCCCCGCACAGTAGTGTTGTTTAGATGCCACAGCAGTGTGCTGAAGGGGGCGTGTCGGAAAGCTTCTTAAAGAGACAGAGGCCTATTTCAAGACGTTCAGTACAGCCATTTTGAGAGAGCAATTTTATTCAAGGCAGTTATTTTAATTTACTGCATATACAGACCAACAGAAGGTTACGTCATCATTGTAGTATGCTATAGACTGGTGCTATGTGATTGAAAAAAGCATAATACCCCCTCTTTAAAAATAAGTTAAAAAAGGCCATACATATGAAGGACATTATTCTAAAAACTTAAAGTTTAAAGTACTTTCCAGTCATGCTCGTCTCTGTTTATATTGTATTTGTGTGTATTTAAGACACTGCACAATTTCTATTTCTATGATGTAACTGGAAATTCTACTTGTAAATGATCATGTCAGCTTAACCTGCTTTGTTTTCATATGGACTAATGTGCTATTGTACATGTTTGTGTCATTGTTTTATGTGGACCCCAGGAAGTATAGTTATTGCTGCGGTAATAACTAATGGGGATCCGTGATAAAGATAAGCCAACGGTGTCCGAGCTCATCTCATAAAGGGCCACAGATTGAAGGAGGGCATGGAGGACCACAGATTGAAGGAGGGCATGGAGGGCCACAGATTGGTGGTCAATGCAGTCCGACATTCAACTGGGTGCATTTACTGTAGGAGAGGTTTAGATTAAATAAATGGTAAATAGTCACATTTATATAACACCTGCTTTTGGCACTCAAAGTGTTTTACATCAAGGAACCACTCACCCATTCACACACCAATGTACACAGACACTGGTTGCACGGTGGGTGAAGTGTCTTGCTTCAACAGTGTGAACCTGCGATAGTAGCAGAGTCTGACTAACCTGACTATCCCTGGGTTTCTAAATATAAATATGTAAATTAACACTGTTTCCATTGCATGAAACAATTCAAAACTGTTCTGTCCTGTTTATTATGTCATGAACTGTTTATTATGGCACACGCAAAAGAAAAATTACCCATGGTCCTGACCCGCAGCGACATATATAATTTGCTTTTGTGACGGTAAAAAGTAAAATTTTAAACAGCACACTGCCTACACTCATCCATCTTTAATATCTGCGCTGAGTGTTTATGCGCTCATTTCCATTCCTGATTAATTATGGTGCCGAGGTTTGAGTGCGCTGGTGTCTGTAGGCTACAGTCTACACAGTGTTTACAACAGTTGGCTGGATCCATTTTCTATTGTGTCATCAAAAGAAAATCAAACAGAGGGATTGTTGCTTTTGATGTGAACAGATTAAACCATCAAAGATTTTAATTGTTTCTAAAACGCTTTCAGATCTTTAGTATTCCCTTTGCAGAGTGCGTCTTCCATCTGGCTCCCAGTCGCTGTAGCATGAAAGGCAGTGGGAACATGTTCGTGCATAAACAAAACAATGGGCTAATCAGCCTTTAGAGCGGCCAATCAAAGTCCTGCTCCAAGGTTTTATTCTCTGAAACAGTTTGATAAGATGCAGATGCAATGTGTAAACTTTCACTATTTTGTGTTTTCAAACAGTCTTTCCACTTGCACTAAACTTGACCATTGCCTGAAGCCAGTGCTTAATATAGAAGTTTGAACTGAATAAATAAGTGTTTTCTCCAGTTTTTGGTGAATGGTCGGCAAACAGCTGATGCATCCAGACGTGTTGCACTGTTTGTTAAGATCTGTTAAAGCTCAAGGGTCTGTGAACATTGTTTTTGCCAATCATAGAACTATACTAACACCAAGAGCCCCCCACACCTGCAGCACACTGGAGGCGCTACAAGAGGAGCTAAAGGAAACAAAAAAGGGAAGATGGTGAAAGACTGTGGAGTGGAAGGAGCTGGAGGAAGAGGAAGGAGAAGGTGGAGCAGCTGACCAGTGCAGGACACCATGCTCTGAAACAAGGAACACCCAGGAGGCGCTGCACCATTTCAGAGGATCAGAGGAGCACTGAAGGCGAAGTCGAATTTGGGGGTACGTGCTCATAAGCTTCTTGCTTCAGCCCACTCCTTTTGAGCAGAATGTATACTGCTCAAATAAACAAATAAACTAAACTAAACTAAAGGCAGCCAGCCAGGTTTCCTCCGAGATCAGGTTGAACCACAGTAGCGGTGCGGCTCAGTCGCAGCGGCTCAGGACTAACACCTGAACACAATTCTGTTGTACACTTGTACAATGACAAATAAAGCACTTACTTATTTACAAACTTATTGGTCATTCAATACATTCATGTTGCCTACCAAAGCCCAGAAGTGACGACATTGCGATCGCTCATTATTGTTACTGAAATATTGTGTCACAATACAGTAACAGTATACAGTAGTCCAACCTTTCTTACCCAGTAAGCTACTTCTACTGAACAAAACTATTCTTCGAAAACACTTGTGTGCGACTTTGGAGGCGTTCACCCTGGAAAATTAGTAGCCAAGATATTTCAACAATATTAAAGACAATGGCTTGAATTTTGTCCTTGTCCTTTACTTCATTTACCAAATTGGTCTGTATATTCTGTTCAAAATGCTCTAAAATGTGACTTTTCTAGCGTGTGTAGCCTCCAGACTACCAGCAATGCACATTTGTCCCGTGTAGAGGACATTTTAATATCTACACCTGAATATCTCCAACCCAATACATCCTACTGAATTAACTCAGTATCTACAGAGGACATTTAGAGCTTTTCAATGATAACAAATGTGAAGGGGTGAGGCTTTAGTGACTTCCATCAAGGAAAATGGTGGCCATCAATGCGAGCACATTTTATGGGAAGAAGAAAAGTAAATGCATAAAATGTTTTATTGAGCAAAGTTTGGATTGAAATGTTTGCATATTTTATACAAGTGTCCTAACAACACATTAATACACAGTAGGACTTAATTTAACTGTATTTAATCATAGTATTTAAGTGTTTAAAATGTCCTCTGTAGTGGACATTTGTAGTTATTTTGTCCATTTTGATGGAGGAAATAATCACACAGATAGAAAATACACACCCCAACATCGAAAGTGGAAATGTCAGCCAAATGAAGCTCTGAGTGACTTTGGTGCCAATCCATCTTCCAGAGATGGTGGATGAAAAATGCATCAAGGTGTCGCAGATCAAGATGGAAGAACAACAATTCCTCCGTGTTTCCAAGAAGAGGAACTGCTTTTTGAACTGTCATTGCAACAAAGCAAAACATAAGTGACGATTTGGATGTTAAACTCATTCTACAGTCGACCCTTTTGGTATTTTCTTTGGAACCAACTTTGCCATCAAGGTTCAGTTTCAGACGTATGGCCTTCCGATGTCCACTGCAGTGGATGCATGATATCTTAAAAATAAAACCTTTTTTTCCATAAAATTCTTTTTCAGTCTTCTAATTACCTTACAAAGATTGGAGGATTTGACAAAAACAAAAGTGATTGGACAACATTTTTTCCCCTGGTAGTCAGGGACATGTAGAAAGCGTTTGGAGAGTTTCTGGTCGCTCCAGAGCTTCTGGTTGGAGATCCCTGCCATGCAGTGATGTTCACGATGGGCCAACATAACCATCATGCAGGATCATTATTGGACCTTACATCGTTGAATTTCATCTAGTGTCCCATTCCGTGTTTTATAAAGTTCTCTTTGTCAAAAAACATAAAAACATATCTGGAGTAGCATTTTGCACTGTTTTGAGTATTCTTGTTCACTTTGGTCATTTCTTGTTCCACTGCTGAAGCATTGTACACGAAACTGCCATATTGTATTTTTTCCCCATGGTAAACATTCAAAAGAACGTTTTAAAAGCCTCTACATACATGATAATAGTCGATGCGCTTTAAATTAAATACAACTTAACTTCTTGCGGTTAATTGCCGTCGACACAAGTTTGTTTAACACAGCTCTGAGCCTGCCCTCTCATGTTAAGCGTCTCTCAGATTGGGCCCCTTATCCACCGTGAAGTTGGAGGAGTGCCGTAACTTTGCTCTGGCAGTGATTCCAGCCTCACAGCAGGTCCTGCCCTCCTCCTCAACCTCCGCCTTTTATCTAGTCTTTGTTGGCTTTGCGGCCGCATTTGACACATCTCCACGCCTCCCCTCCATACACTCAGAGACGGTGATTGCCTTCTAGTAACAAGCCTCGGCTACCTCCTCCGCCCCACCTCTCCTCTCTTCTATCCCCCTTGTTCCCCTCGCTCTCTGCTTATCAAACATCAAAGGGACCTATCATATACCCCAGTGGTTTAAATCTTTTAACAGGGAATAACAGCCGCGGTACATGCAGACCCCTCGCGTCCCACCGTCTTGTCACCAATCGCCAGGGGAGGGGCTGCCGTTCTCTCCCAGGACGGTGCACTGTGAGCGGGTTGTGGGGAGGGAGAGAGGGGGGTGGTACTGGTGGTGGTGGTGGTGGTGGTGGTGAAGGGAGGGGGTCCACTGTGATCAGGGGCCAGGCCGAATTCTGTTTGAAATGGGAACGGGTTAATTTTCGTCAGGCGCAATAGGGGAGGTCCCAGGTGCCACAGCACGCCAAGGGTCATCATTATAGAAGACCGGCTGCCTTCAAAAAACACAACATGAAAACGGAGCGTTGCGTCTTGTGGCGATGTTTTCTCTTTTACTCTTTTATTACTGGTTTGGAAAATTCAAACAGTAATAAGTCTCTGTCCCCATGACCTCTTTCTCACTTCTCAACAAGCGGCAAAAGTTGCAATCTTCTGCAAAATTCATGTTAAACCATGGCACATCTCAACCTATTCTGAATGTAGATAAATAACAGTCCTGTGGGCATTGGAGCAATTTTTAGAGCCTGGGGCAGATGAACCACATAAAACACTGAAATGTGTGATATTAATTATGAATCAAATAACATCCATGATACAACTCAAATAAGATAAAGGACAGTATACACAAACTTTACAATGCATGTGTCTTTCTGCCTACACTTTTCTGTCAATTGTTGAAATACAATGTAAGTAAGTAAGTAAGTGCTTTATTTGTCATTGTACAACCATACAATGAATTCCTCTTCCTCCTGAGAAGCTCCCTCCGCTCCACAACAGTCTTTCACCATTTTCTGTGAGGAACGCAGCAGTTAATCTGTTTTATTCTCCAGTGAACGTCCATTAGCCAGAACATTAGGGACAGTAGACATGTGTGGCTTAGCCGTGAGTCTTGCCCGGATACCTCCTCGCTTGTCCCTTTCTCCTTTCCTGTAGCGCCTTATGTGACGCCTCCACTGAGCTGCAGGTGAGCTGGACTTTTGGTGCCTCTTCAGTGTTTCAGAAGAAGACATACGTTTTTGTTAATTGTGATGTCACGACTTCCACTTCCGGGTCCTAGCAGACGGGCAGATATGCAAGAAAAAAACATTAAAAACTCTTAAAAACAACCATCAATATTTGTCAAACTCAACAGAGAGTTACTGAAGCTACTTATTTCTCAGACTCATTAGCCAAAAAGTCCGCACCTACTGCTAAAAAAGTATTATTTACTAAAGTCGGTACTTCCGGGGTTAGCGTAGCTGCTGCGCCGTGAGCATTTTTCTCCGCTAACCCGGATGTAGCGATTTTGGTAAATATTACTTTTATAGCAGTAGGTGCAGCATTTTGGCTAATGGGCCTGATAAATAAGTATGTTCAGCAACTCTCTGTTGAGTTTCAGAAATATTGATTGTGGTATTAAAGAGTTTTTTGTAGTTTCTCGCACATCTGTAGAGCTGTGACGTCACCACTTAACAAACGTATAGGTCTCAAATGTCTTTAGCTCATAAGCTAGCTCTTTGTTTACTTTTAAAAAGCTGCTTCCTTCAGGGCTATTATGGTCTCTTAGCAGTAAAAAAAAAAATCCACCAAACCCCACAAAAACACAGCAAAGATGTACTAAAGTATCCAGTGAAACAATGTGGGACACAGACACTACAAATGCAATTCGCAGAAAAAAGGCAAAAAACACATCTGTAACAAGAGTGAGGGAGGTAGCACCTTGTTTACACTTCGCTAAGCAAAGCTATGTGTAAAGGTCCTATTGACTTTGTGTATTATTCTGGCTTTTACAGCTACTTTACACACTTTAGTCTAGGTAGGATAATACAATTAAATGTATAAATAAACCCCTGTATACTGTGCAGATTCTCAGTCACTTTTAACATCTCTATTTAAAACAATAGTAATGGTCCCTGAACTATTTGGGGAATTAGTCAGTGTGTGCTTGCATGGGGAGTGAGTTCCTCCCTCTCCCTTTCTGTGTTTCTGTGTCCAGGTGTGCTCGCCCCTCATTGGTGGGACCCCCCTAAGTTAGACTAAGGGAACTGCCTGCACCTGGTTCCCGACACTCAACCCTGCTCCCTCCTGGTCTCCAGCCAACCGCTCTCTAATATTTTCTTATTGTAAATTGTTTAATGAAATAGGCGTTTAACTTTTAACCCTTTGGTGTCTTCCCGTCATGTGTCCCATCACTGCGCTGAGTGGACTGTGACACAACGCAACTGGACTTGGACAGATGCCAAACTTTCACTCTATCTTGAGAGCTTCCTCATGGCGTGTTTTTACGATCACGCTCACCGGATATAGCCGTGGTGGGCATGGATCGTGAACCTCGGGTTGGGGGGGGGGCCCGGGCATGGCCTGGATCCAAATCATGTTTGGTACATCTTCTGAACGGCGCCGTCCCAGGTGCTCAACAGCTGGAACCTGAGTCCTTCACGTCTGTTGGGGACAGGAACATGTGCCTGTTGGTTCGAAGAGAGAGAGATGAAAATCCTCCCTTTGAAAAATAAATCACGTTCTGTTCAGTTCAAGCCGATCTTTTAAATCTGAAATACCTCTATCCCTGTGACCACTTTCCTATACTTCACCAGTGATTTAGATCCCCCCCCCTCCTCTCTTCTGGGCGCTGCATAAACAAATAAAGACTGTGACTGTGAATGTGGAGCCGACCTCGCAGCGGAGACGTGGGGGTGTGAGGAGGGTTCACACCTGATTTAAAATTCAGACGGATTGTGTGATCAAAGGAGGCTCAATATTTCCGCGCTGTTCAAAGGGACGCGTATAAAACAAAATGTGATGTGACCAAGTGTAGAGGCGCACTCATTACGAGCTAAAGCGGATAATGACAGGTAAGGATTGTTTCCCCCTCACCGAACGGGCGCGTGTTTGCTTTCGCAGTGTTCCCGCGTCTTTCCCCCGCGCCGCCGCGTTTGCCGTGTTTGATATTGATTAGGGAGGGAATAGGAGAGAGGTGCAGGGCTCGAGACTCCCCGATCCCTTTTGTCAAAACGCCCCTGAGTTTTCACTGTTGTTGAGCGGGGAGTTTGGGTTTCTCTGCACACACTGTCACACGCAGCTTAACGCCTTCGTTTTCAGCGTCTGCAGGGTATAAACCGCGCTGCTGTTTTCTCTTTTGTGTTGTTAGGAGAATATTACGCTCAACCTCGCCTAAGAAAGAGCAACTTTGTGCATTTACGAGCAGAAGAAAGTGCATCTGTCTAATGAACCGCTCCGGAGAGAGAAGTGTCTCGAGCTTCGTGCTGTTTGAAAATAATCCTTGTTCTTGATCTTCTAAGGCGGAGGAGTCAAACACAAGGCCCAGGGGCCAAATGGGGCCCTTTGCAAATTTGTATCTGTGCCATAAATACATTCAAATGGGTACACAAAAGCATTTTGCATAATGTTCACTAACACTTCAGGCTCTTTTGTTAAATTATGGACGGCTTTTGGGAGATTTGTAATGATAAACACATTATCAGGGTTAACTTATTTACAGAAAACAAATGAGTTCTGTGATCAAAAGGAGGAATGTTGGATATTTCTATATATGTTTTGATCATAATAGGCTTTAATGATTATATGAAACTGTGTTGATTGTAATCTGTGCTTTTGGGGTTGATTTGAATTGGGCGGACATTTTATTGCATCATTGTCCTTACTCTGATATCCACTGGGGGCAGTGTGTTATAATGCGGAGTCAGGTCGCGCAGCAGAAGAAGCATTCCAAGGACACTGATTGGTTCTTCAACAAGTAGCCGCCTACTTCCTGTGTTTATAAAAGGCCGGGGCCGCCCACTCTCTCTCTTCGCTCCATTCCTGGCTGGCAACTGGACATCACCATGTAGCCTTTAGCATAGCTTTTGTTTTAGATTGTAAATTCAGGGAATAAAATAATGATTTTGATTTTAATAGAACGAGTCTCCATCTTCTCTCCATATTAAAGAACACAACAGTTTTTTAATTTAACATTTTCTTTAACATTTACAAGATAAACCATATTAGTCATGCAGGGATTCAACCAAAAACAATAACCGTGTGAGGACTCAAACGGCCCGTGTTCACCCACTTATCAGGAGGTTGGCGGTTCAAACCTCAATTGCAATTCAACATGACGTACTGTTTTTATAATGTTGACTCTTGGACTCAAACCACTAGCAAGCACCATTACAATGTTTGCTTAGAAGAATTAAAGTTGTCTGAAGCCCTGTTTACTCAAGTTCAACAAAACTATGGACTATATATTGGAAATATGCCAAGTGAGCTAATGTGTTCAAAAAGAACCTTTTTTTTTGCACAATTACCTTGTTCTTCTTTGATTGTCTTCTTATGAGCTTCTTTAACAAGTGAATGTCTCCATAGTGAGGTCATATCTCTAATCCACTCAGCTTTAATGTTGAAAAACAAAGGAACAAAGGACATAGAGCCTTGTATAGATCACAGTTTGCACAAAATGCATACTTTACCGTCTAAAAATGTATCCGCTAACATGCTTAAAGGGGGGGTATTATGTAAAATCGACTTTTTCAAGCTTTGTATCATGTTATTATGTCATTCCCTCATTAAACACATGCCTGGAGTGTTGCCTTGGCTCATTCACATATTTTTGAGTAATCAGTAAAAACTTAGACGGCAGCCATTTTAGGTGTAGCTATGCCTCAGTCCTCCTAGGAACGCCCCCACCTCCTGGAGACGCCTCTGGACCTTTCGTCACCAGCCAAGCCACCAACCACTGCTCCTCAGCTCAGCAGAGCCCCCTCCCCGCACAGTGTTGTTGTTTAGATGCCACAGCAGTGTGCAGAAGGGGGCGTGTCAGAAAGCTTCTTAAAGAGACAGAGGCCTATTTCAAGACGTTCAGTACAGCCATTTGAGAGAGCAATTTTATTCAAGGCAGTTATTTTAATTGACTGCATATACAGACCAACAGAAGGTTACGTCATCATTGTAGTATGCTATAGACTGGTGCTATGTGATTGAAAAAAGCATAATACCCCTCTTTAAAGCGTGTCACCATACATTAATTACTCTATGTCTCCTCACAATGCAGAAAACTTTGTGTAAACATGCTCCAAGTTTACAACCACTATTATGGCCCGTTTTTTTTAAATCCAGAGACTCGGATCATATTTGGACTTTCGCCCCTGCCTCTCTGTTTGGGGGTCCTAACCTTCACCGCCCGCACATCTCCAAATGAGCCGGCCCAGTTTTGTAGTCTTTTTGAGCTTGGAGGAGCCATGAAATATTCAGGATTAGTGCTTCCCTGAGACCAGGCTGGTGGCTGTGGCTTTGTTAGCGCGGCACTATATAGACTCTGGTCCGGTGTCCAGCCCCGTCCTGTGAACCACTGCTGGCTGCTGGGGAGGAGGGAAGGGGGGGTCATGCACGAAACATAATGTGCCATTTTCTGCTCTTCTTCACCGCACATACAGGCACAAGCCCGATTCCTCCCACCTCATTGCTTGATAGCGGCGCGTCGGCTCCGTGGCTATTTCCAGCAGGTGAGGGTGTGGGATATAGCTCTGCGCGGACTTTGTCAATTCATGACCAATGGCGAGGTCTTGAATTATACACTAAGTCGAGCAGGAGAGCAGGTTTGTTTTATTCACAACCTTGTGGATTCAAACGCATTGCACAGACTGGGGAATTGAGGCAGATACTCTCATACAAGTCCAAGACACGGGGAGAGAACAGGTAGGAATAAACTATGTATAAAAGCACTGGTAAGCTGCAGCCTCGGGCAAAGCTACACGGGCTACCATGTTACCCTCCCGAAAGCCACAATCAATTTTTGGCTTCACCGTATCCAAATGTTTATTTTTGCCAGGCTGCGATGTAATGACAAGTCGTTCGGAGATGCAATTGTACCCTTGGCTCTGGCTGGTATTACTGACTTCTGCTGAGATTTTACCTTGGTGCGCGCAGGCTTCAGACCTGATCAGCTCTAAACAGCGATGCTTCCAGGAGCGCTTAGACTCTCTTGTTCTTGTTTATCACCAAACAGGAAATGCCGTTCTATCTTCTTTTTTCTCCCCCCCACCAAGAAAAAGAAGGCCATTTCTGAAACGAGCCCACGCATAACATTTTCACTAATGCCGGGGTGATTGTGACGATTCAAAAATCACTCCACATCGCAAATCCGCCATGGCCAAGCATAACAGCTGGAACATATTACCGCTCTATCCCTCCTCGATCGAGCCGCGGCCCCTCTGCATCCCCCCGAAAATTACCATCTGATTTAAATTCAACACATTGACAGCGCTCGAGCATCATCTATATAATCCCGCTATCATTTCCCTATGCGTCAGCCCATAAATAACTCTTCCGCGGACAAATCCTGCAGAGATTGGAAAAGGATACTATACAGGATGCATGCGCGTCCGGGGTTATCGTGTCCATCTATGGGCCTGACATGCCCCTAATCCGGCCTGACGAAGGGAGCGCCCGTTTCTTTTAGAGGGGCTTCGCCGAGACCTAATCCCACCGACCGAAACACTCACCGCATCCATAAGTATTCCATTAACCTCAGCTGTCTGAGCGGCCGCGCGCGGCTAAATCAATGATAGCGTACAGTTTGTGCTTTGAGCTCGGAACAATATGTTAATAACGTAAAGTGACACATGCCATTCGGAAATAAGTTCAGTATATCACATAAAGCAAACAAAGGACAGAGAAAAGAATGGTTTTATAAGGAGACGTGCGGTACATATACCCTCAGCTGTATCCACTCCAAGCCATTAAGATAAAGTTCTGAAACACACGGGGTAATGAATGAGCTGTAAACAAGTTATGTTAAGTGTCTTGTGTATTGACACAAGTTGCTCCATTTCTAGCGCAGGACAGTTTTAACCTCTACTAATTACCTTTTTTCTTGTCGTGTTTATAGTAATGGTTATAGATACAGACGGCATCTCTGGAATCGCACATATATGGTCGTATTTGAAGCAGTTGAGGGGGAAAACAAAGACGAGAAAAATCAAAACTTTTAATAATTACCCCAAAACTACTTTAACACTGGATTATGGATATAGTTTTCTACCCAATAAAGAAACAAAGACATGGAGCGGAGCAAAGTGGTTCAATAGCTCATAATTACATTAATAACGGAGAATTCTAACATGATTCTTTATGTTAGCATCATGCTACATGCTAACGCTAGCTACAACTGACTTTTTCCCCGCTTCTACTGAACAATCTGCTGAAAAAACATCCGCATGGACTTAGACTTGACTTTATTTGTGTGATAAATAAGTTTATATTCCGTCAGAAAACGGCTAAAGAGAGTGAAAACTTGTGTTTCCCAAAACATACTTCCACGCCCCCTTGTATGACGCGATGTCAGTATCTATGGAGAATCATATTAAAGTGATAGTCTGTAAGTTTGAAAAGTGAGGAGAGATAGAGGAAAATTTGAAAGGAAAAAAAAAAACTCCTCCCCCTTTAAACAGAAAGCCCCTCTTAGTTTGCAAAATGAAGAGAGCAGGAAGAGAATTTCCAAACGCAATCAAGCTCCTCCCCTTCCATCCTGATTGGACCTGACAGGCTGGTTCACGGGAAAAGCTCGTCTCATTGGTCGACGTGGGAGGATACTAGACTCTGATTAGTTGCTGAGATCCGGAAAGGAGAGACTTTACAAAAGTAATATATATATTATGACTTACTTTACATTAAAATGCAAGACCAGGTGGTCGATTTTGCACATTTTATCAAATGTATGAAACATTTAGACTTCCGGACTATCACTTTAAGATACAAATGTGTCTCGTTTCCATGTCATTATCATCATTATGTTATTACACTTTAATTACCACGGTATTTCTGTCCTATTACCAGGATAACACTGTCTAACACTAAATCATCTTTTGTGTTATGATATTTTCTGCTATAGTAGTTATTGTATATTGACCCCCCCCACACACACACACTTACACAGACTTAAAGGCAGTTTTACATCACTAACTTTACATAATGAATAAAAGTCTGGGTACCATTCATTTGTGTGGAGTGGAGAGAAGGATAAATTAACCGTAGCTGTAAAAATATATTGTGTTGCCAGTTTGAATCAACAGACAAATAAAAAAAAATAAAAATAAAACAACCATACAATGTAACACAGGTTCGTCAACTGACATAGTCACTTGTTCCATTCTTAGCAAAGTTATTTTTACCTTAGTTTGGTCAAATTAAAGTCAGCTACAAGTGCGTACATTCTGAGTTAGCTCTGAGTTAATGCAGTTTCATTTACATATTATGAAAATAAAACAGGAAAGAGCACCTGGAGACCGAGGGTTAAAATAAAGCAGAAATAATGTCAATAGCAGAGCAACATTTGGGCGTCTCAGTGCCTGGGCTCCAACGTATAATATACTCCGGTTGTATGTACAGTAGGTTAATCAAAGTATGAGTTATGAGTAAGAGTTTGAAGAACCTGTTCACTATAGGAAAGAAATGTTGGAATTAATTTACAATATTACATCAACTTTTTATTAAGGACAGCATATAAGAATTCAAAACCAACCACATGCACATGACTCATTCCTCTTCAGTAGAGTCGCTGCCGGAAGGAATACGCAACAGGCACCTTGTCACACACAGTAAGGAAACATAAAACAGAGCATTAATGTTCATAATGACAAAATTGCAAAACCATTTGATCATTATTTGGCTAGGGATTCCCAGGTAACTTTTTGCACATCCCCAAAAAGTGTATAATATAATGCTTACAGAGTTTTGTACATTAACCCTTTTGTACTGCTTAATGGCATCCAGATCTAACACAGAGTGAGAAAAGCATTGGGGAAATTGCGTCCTGACAAACACACAGCCAAATATTGTCGTCTTTATCTCGTGTGTTTGTAAGTGTAGCTTATAAGATCCTCTGTAATGCCTCATCAGTGCCAATCCAGTGAAGTGTCTTTTCTTTAGGGGCCCGTGTGATGAGGGGCCCCCTGCTGAACAGAGGGGGTCCCAGGCAGCGATGGGATGGTGAAGGGGGGTGTGTTCACCTGCTCAGAGACGCATATGCACCTGGGGGGCTCGAGAAGAGAGGAGCACTTTACAAACAATGCTGCGCACAGCGTCTAGACATATGCATAAATCATAAATCAACAACTGCGGGAAAAAAGGGGAAACGCAACATGGATCTCACGCAATCCCGTAACGGTTAATGTGGAGGAAAGGTTTCAAAGGGAAGCGCTTCCACTTTGATTGCGTATTATGATCTGGGAAACTAAAGGGGCGAGAATTAGATCAAGGGACTTTGAGCGAGAGGTGGAGGAGGTGGAAGGAGAGTGGCCAGGATTGAAATTTTGTATGCATTTAATATGAATTTGCTAAATGTTCTCTCCAGTGTGACACATAAACACACAAAAAAGCCTGTTACTGTGTTTGGTATACGTGTACAGACAAATGCCATTGAGAAACACTAAATATGGAACACAAACATAAAACAATTTCATTTTTCCATGGGCCGCAGGAGTATAGAGTCCCCCAACTACTGTATCCAGTACAGTACGAGCACAGTGACCAGAGAATTGTGCTATTATAATATAATACATCATAAAAACATTGACTTTATATTTCTATTATCGCCTTAATGAGTCAATATTTTAATTATATTGTGTTTATTGTTTGTGGTTTAAAAATGAGTTTGTTTAGTCCAAATTCATTGTGTATCAGTACCTATGCCGCCTAATCTCAAAGCGCAACACATGGCACCTGCAAAACCAAATGCAATAATTCCATTGATTTTGCTATTCCACATGCAATTACAACAATTATAATCTAAGCCAAAACCAAACACTTAAAAGCTTAAAGAAGCCATTTTTCATCTTTTAGACCAATATCCTGCAGGACTGTTGATTCAAGACAGAATGAAAGGCACTGATTTACAGCCGAAGTCCCGTTTGCTCGCACTAGGGGGCAGTGTTCGACCAAAAAAAACAAACAAACCTCCCGCAGACTCCTCCTCGCGCTCTCAGGCCCGGGTGAGCGCGCCGCAAATTAATGAAATTTTTAAGTCAAACTGATGTGATCGCGTTTGAAAGCCGGATCCTCAGAGCACACATCAGCAGCATTCAGCCCTTCAAACGTGGACAGAATTCAACAGCCTCTAAATAATAATAACAACGCAATTAAGCAGCGACACGGGCTTCACAGAGATCCAATATGGCACTGAGTGCGAAAGCGGCGTAAGTGGAGAGTTAGTTTGTGCATAAGACATCTACAGATAGTTTTTATTTCTCACATTTAGAATAATTTGTCATCTAGGAACACACAGAACTCCAGCCTCCGAGCAGCTTGTTAAGGGAATGCAACAGAGTGTATTTAGGCAATGCAAATATATTTTAGAATGATCATTTAGTCATGGCATATACGGCGTAATAACAGCTTTTCATCATTTAAATGTTTTAATATGTGAATACAAATATCACAAGTATGTGCACATATCCTCCTGGATACTTTCATATTTTTTCAAAATTCATAATTTAATGTATTTTTTCAAGTATTTTGCAAAACCAATTTTTTGTATTTGTAAAAATGTTTGATTGTTTCTGCTTTTAGTTAGTCATCCATCATCATCATCATCATCATCATCATCATCATCATTGTCATCATCATCATCATCATCATCATGACAGCTTTAATTGCATTTGTCACTTACTGTATATTATACATTATTCATGTTTTTTATTCATAACTCATATTGGGAAATATCAGTACGTCCAATACTGTTTTCTGAATAATATAGTATTTCTTGCTCCCTATATATTGCACATTACAACTAAATATTATTCTTTTCAACCTTTGTCATTATTTGTGGACACTGTCCGAACAGACACCTGAGTATTACACTGTGTGCGCATTGTATATTCATTTCACTGCACTGCATTGGACAGACACAGATGCAAACCAAGTCATTGGGCCCACATCTACATTTTAAGCCATTATTACACTGGCTTCATATTGGGTGTTTTTCTGAAATGATACATTTCTAGCAGATTTAAACTATACAGTGCCTCGCTATAACACAATCATTTATGAATGACAAAAACGATTTGTTTAAACTTATATTTTCACAGTAAATACTAAAATATTGACAAAATCACCTCATCATCTGAGGTGATAAGTGAACAGTGACTCAATATGTACCTTTGTTCCAGACCTGAAACAATGGACTGTCCCATGTCGGTTTGTGGTGTTGCTCTTACACACACTGGTCACGGCCGCGGCTCCGACACCCGCTCCAGAGTCAATTAGGAGCGTCTGCTGATTGTTTGTTAATTAAAGGGGGGGCTACCTTAAGCGCAGAGGTACGGCTCTCGGTGATGCACTGGCAGCTGGCGCCATGTTTCCTGCCCTTCATTAAAATCTCTCTCTCTCTCTCTCTCTCCTGGGCTTGTCCACCTGCCTTGATCACATTCACATCAATAATGCATCGCCGAGTGCCGTAATACAAGCGTTACATTGGCTCCTGCGCCCCTCAGCCTCTCGCCGACAGACACCCACCAGCACCACGCACGGGGATGGGAAATCTAATCTTTCTTCTCCCATAGAAGGCATGAACATATGTTTTTATTTATAAGATTTAAAGATAATCGGTCAGCAAAGCCCTATACCTCTAACGCTAACATATTGAATGCGATGTGTACATTATGAGATAAAATAAGCAACTCAGACCGAATTTTACTGGTAGAGAAATTATATATTTAAAGTGCACAACTTACTGACCAGTTATGAATCTTTCTAACTTAATTCATCCACCAAAGAGCTGCACAATTGCTTTAATAACTGTTATTAAACCATTTCAACCCATTACGATTCAGACACATTTGCAAATGTGTGTCAAAATAAGAACTGAAAACATACACTATCAAGATCTAAAGAATGCTTAAATGGCACAACATTTGAAAAATCAAGACTAAAACTGAACTTTTGCGCATTAAAAAAAATAAATTGCTCTGCATTTTTTATTTAGGTTGTTCATTGTTTAGTCAGTTGAAGGACCTCAGTGATTTCGGGGAAATTGGTATTTTGGCTCCTCGCTTCACCAAATATTGTTATAACGATAATTTAGCAATAATTGTTTAGTTTAGTTTATTTGTTTATTTGAGCAGTAAACATTCTGCTCAAAAAGAGTGGGCTGAAGCAAGAAGCTCATGAGCGCCCGCCCCCAAACCCAACGCAATAAAAATTCTCATTTCACAATAGTACAAGGAACATAGTACAACAAGAACCAAACAACAACAAAGAAACAGCAAAAGAAAAAAAAAGGATTATTTATACTTGCAGTATCTTATCATGGTAATATTGTGATTAGTACAGCTTAAATGCTCCCAGTCAATTTATTTTGCACACCACGAAAGTGACGTTTTGGGCCACAAATCAGCCCTTCATCAGACTTAAAGACAGGAAGAGAAAACACCTGTATTTATAATGCCTCTAATGAGGTCACATGACCGAAACACAATTTGTAACACACATTTTTTTATAAAACATACATTTTTTTAAAACAAAAAGGTACATTTACAAAGTTGTGCACAAACAATGTATACACAGGATATATGAAGCATTAGAAAAAGAGCCTCATATGGCAATTTTTAGTAAGGTGTTCCAACTCCTATAAAAAGGCGGTGACAAGTACCCACAGTGTGATAGAGATATGAGAATGATGCAGTTAATTCTGGGTTCCATTTGTTTCGTGCTCTTTTGTTCGAGACACTCAAACTAGTTTTTTGGATCCTGCACGCTTTTCAGGTCCGCGATGTGCGTGTCTGCTTAACCTTCACAATATTGTGATTAGTCTCACTGACAAAAGAAGAACTTGTTACATTTCAAGTGGCTATTTTAACACAGACCAAACTCACAAACCGTTCATATAACAGAAACGAAGCACAACTACAACGGCTGTCTTGTTTCATGTGTCTATGAAAGCAGGTAATATATTCCTTTCAGATGGTTACCAATGCCAAACATTACCGAAAGTCATTAGTTTTATGTTAAAAAGGCACATTAATATACATATTATGCTCTTGCTACTTCCCAGTTGTCATTACCATCGTCAGTACAATATTAATTTGTGTATTAAATTTTTTTGTGCTGCCTTAATCCCCAATAAGGCAAATAACATTACCATAAGGTTCAATAAAAGGCAAGTACAGCTATTCTCATTGGCATTCTCGTGATAACTGAACTTGAAAATACGACTTACGACCTCAGAGCGATCCAGCTGAACGTACGTAAACAAAACAGCGCTACATCAGTTAGCTCAAATGCGCTAACGTTATATGAATGTTTCTCAGCACTATAGGTATAATTCAAAACTCCTACACTACGTATACATTGAAGGCTGTGACCAAAAGTAGCCTTCGCATCACTAACGCAGTGTCACAGTTTTGCCATTAGGTGGATGCAGTGTTAATTTTGACAACATATGTTAATTTAGTTTTAGTCTTAGTCTTTTGACGAAAATGTAATTCAATTTTAGTCGAGATTTAGTCGACTAAAATTGAAAGTAAATTTAGTCGACTAAATTTAAGACAAATTTAGTCGACTTTGCATTTATAATATTCATTATAATCATATTTAATCTTGTTCCTCTGCTTCATGGAGCTGCTCCCACATGAACAAAGCTCAGAGCTGTTCCTTTGGCAGTGAATTTACATGATCTGAGGCTCTTTCAGACTGTCATTAGAAGTTTGGATGATTTTAGTCTCTCCTTTTCATTTTTATTTAGTCTTATTTTAGTCGACTAAAATATCTGGACATTTTAGTCATAGTTTTAGTCTCATGAAAAACTTTTAATTTAGTTTTAGTCCAATTTTAGTCGTCAAAAATATCACTTTGACTAAAATTAAGACTAAATATTTTAGTTGACGAAATTAACACTGGGTGGACGTCTCCACCACGGGCCGCCATTGCTGTTTAAAAAAAAAAAAAAATCGTATCTCAACTCGGATTCCTCTGATCACCTCCGAGTTTACATGTTGTAATGACTTTGAGCGGCGTTCCAAGGCATTTTTACGAGTGGGAGGCCGGAAATTTCACCAGTTATTATATCCGAGATTGGCTCAGGTAATGGTAGTTGTCCTATTGGATGGTTCGCATTTCAAATCCCAAGTGCTGTCCAACTTTTTTGCTGTCTTTGTGCCTCAGGGTGAGAGTAAAAGTGTAAATGCGTGACGGTCAAAGAATTCGATAAGCGCAGCCACTTCTTACTGACCCCTGCTCCGAAGCGATACCGATATATGGTGATTATTTAGTAAATGATAAAAGAGAAAACGCTCCGAGCTTCGTGACCGAATTACTCAACTTTATCGCCACTCGTTTGCCTGTAATGGGTAAAAACGCGCTGAGCGATGTGTCCACCTGCCTTGATCCCCGCTCACATCAATAATGCATCTCAGAACGCGGCGATACGGGCGTTACACCGGCTCCTCTGCGTCTCCGCCGATAACGCGGGGATGGGGAAAAAAAAAATCTAATCTGTCTTCTCTCCTTTATCCCATCTCCTACTCATTCCCGCTGCAGACGCTCACACCAAAATGACTTTACCCCCTTCTCTTTTGGGTTCACTACACTTTGAAAACAATACGCCGTACCCCGGCTCGCGCTACATGAAAGTTGTCCATTTGGAAGCCGCGTAGTCTGGTGGATTGTCATCGCAGTACCCCCCCTCCTCCCAATCCTTTGGCTGTGCGTCTGGGATATTGAAGTACAAGTATGTTTGTGTTTCTTTCCGGAAACGCGGGAGCGAGTGGCGCCGACAGTCTCTTCAAGGTGACCATGAATTTTAATGTCAGCGGCAGGAAGTGAATGGGAAGCCATAGAAGTGGAAGCATTATTGAGTTTTCGAGATGGGAATAAAACGGAGGGAGATTTGCATAGATTTCATACACCTGTAATTAATCGGCAAAAAAAAAAAAAAAAAAAAAAAAAAAGATAGCGCGGTTTCCTCTTTCAAAACAGCGGGTGAGGAGACCGTTTGGAGATTTTGTATCAAAGAATAATCGTCTTTAGTGCAGGAGAAGCGCGAATCCAAACAGTCAACAGGAGGAAATGAAGTGGGATTGGCTGGCAGCTTCGGTAAATATTACTTATATAATAATAATAAAAAAAAAAAGAATGTTCAGACACCCAGTTAGACAAATAAACCAATGTAGCTAGACATTCCCTTACATAGACGACTGACGCTTGACTGACTGACGGTCAAAGTTTGAGAACACTTTGCCATCATGCGGGAATGCAGTCACAAACTTTAGCCCTTGAGATCTGGATGATTCTT
The DNA here is from genome assembly GCA_007210695.1 of Neogobius melanostomus. Classification (NCBI taxonomy): domain Eukaryota; kingdom Metazoa; phylum Chordata; class Actinopteri; order Gobiiformes; family Gobiidae; genus Neogobius; species Neogobius melanostomus. The sequence continues at coordinate 5,356,074 of VHKM01000047.1, forward strand.
GAAGCGTCGGCTGACTACATTACGAAATATCTCTCTGTGTCTATTTATCGAACTCTCATCACTTAGAAAATGTGAAAGTGAATGTGCAGCTTATTCCAAGAAAGAGGCCTAATTCATCTGTGCGCAGTTTGTCCATACGCCAACCAAATGTAGAGACACGAACACAGTAGCTGCGTATTGTCTGGCCAGCTAGTAAAGAAGCGTTCAAAAATAAGGATGAAAAAGAATACGGATGCTCGTTCTATTAAAATCAAAATCATTGTTTTATTCCCTGAATTTACAATCTAAAACAAAAGCTATGGTAAAGGCTTCATGGTGATCTTGGGTGGACAGCAAAGAGGGCCGCAGGCAGAGAGAGCGAACCGGTGTAGTCCAAGTAATTTATAGGAACAGAAAGTAGGCGGCTACTTGTTGAAGAACCAATCAATGTCCTTGGAATGCTTCTGCGTGATCCGACTCCACCTTATAACACACTGCCCCCCAGTGGATTCCAAGAGTAAGGACAACAATACAGCACTTCAAATCACTTCAAAAGCACAGATCAACACAGTTTCATATAATCATTAAAGCCTATTATAACAAAAACAGATATAGAAATAGCCAACACTAGTCTGTTTCCTTAATCTAGTCACACATGAATCAGTAACACGTGTCCACAGTGTAAAGCAGAGGTGGGCAAACAAAGGCCCAGGAGCCAAATGTGGCCTGTCTTTTCCATCCGGCCCGCAAACATGTCCAAGCCCCATTGGCTAAGAACGGTGAAACAACCCCACTATTTCCACTGGCATAACAAAAGGTAATGCTGATGCTCTATTGTATGCGTTTGGGTCATGAGGGTCTGTTTTGAGGACCTGCCCAGCACCCTTCACAAGTTCCAAGTTCCCTGTGTGGCCCATGCATCAAGAAGTGTGGAAGTACTGTATAGCCATATTTGTATAATGTGCAAAAACATCAATTAAATAAAGGTTTGGAGACAGGTATTTCAAGACTAATCCAGCAAACAAAGACTTCTCCAAGACTCTTTTTTTGTTTGTCTCTGCAAGGAAACTTGTCCGCTGCATTTGACCCATCCATCATCCATCAAGAGCAGAGGACCATCAGTGCAGCGTCCAGACACCCATACTGTACGTCACAATCTTGGAGCTGAGTACCCAAAACTGGAGGATTAGGACTTTTATTTGAAGGTTGGCGACGTTCAACCCAATGCAAGTCCAGTGATTGTCTTTAATTATGTGCCAGAATGACCAAATACAGAAAAAAAAAGTACAGCAATTGGATATCGACTGAATCAGAGGCGTATAAGAGTGCAGAAGAGCTTTCAGGAAGTCATTGTGAAATACTTAGAGCTGTTTAAACAGATTGGAGTCTATTTTGCACAGAATCTAGTGTCTTTGAGACTTAGCAAGTTGTCATTTCTGAAAAAAACTCCTTTAAAATCAGGTGCCTTTGAAGGTTACCATGACTTTAGCGTGAGGTGGGTGGGGGGGGGAACTGTTTGGTGTAGCGCGCTCTGTCACATTTGGCCTGAGCCTGCGAGGAATAAAAAGGGGAGATTTGCATAGATTTCAAACACCTGCAATTAATCTAAATGTGTTTCGACTTGTCTCAAACAGCGAGCGAGGGTGGATATCTTCCCGTTTAAAATTCACTGAATAATTGTCTTTGTATAGGCGAACTCTATATCCAAACAGTCAATAGGAGGACGCGGGGCCCCACTGCTCGCGCGCTTGTGTAAATATTACTTATTATTTTCTAATGTCCTAAACCCGGGCTCCCATTTTCCATTTGGAAGCAAACATTAAGTCGATCCAAAACGGAGCACATCGACGCGCTCCCCCAGTAATTAATGTTACCGCGCACGCCCAAGATATTAGGATGTTAACAGTGTTGGAGCCATGTGATCGCGAATACGTAGTGAGGGCTTTATTACGGGCGGCCCAGACGGGGGTGACATCCCTCCTAATTGGGGACATCGGAGTTCCTGCTGGTGCTTCTTATCCGCGCTTCAGATCGCTCCCTCTTTTTTTTTAATTTATTCACTTTCTCATCTCCCCCCGCTTCCTTTTTATCGCCGGGATCCGCGCTCATTAGCAGTCGGCTAAGTCATGCCCCCCCCCCCCCCTCGCCCCCCCTCAAAGGTTTGCATTTCAAGTGATAGGAGTGGTGGGGAGAGAGAGGGGTGAGAGGGTGTGGGAGGAGGGAGGGAGAGAGAGAGAGAGGAGAGTGTGATGAAGAGAGAGAGAGCGGGAGTGACAGAGTGAGAAGACTTTCAAAAAACAGTGGTTCATCTGTGGCGGCTGCAGACGGATATTCTCCTGCTCGCGCGACGAAAATTCACTTTGGTATTTCGCACAAGAACAAACCAGGGGCGTCTGCGTATTATAACTTGATGTTTAGTGGCCATTGGAGATGCATCTGGACCCCACAAAAAGTGGAAACTTGACTGATTTTGAGTTAGCGTTTAGCTCAGGGGACACTTTTAGCCGCTAGTTTGCATCTTAAAGGGATATTTCGGGATTTTTTACATTGGGCCTCATTTCCTATCCAGAGTGTTGTTGATGTCTGGAGATATTTTTATCTTAAATTCATGCAGTTCTTATATTTCAAGAGTCTAGTTGCGCTAGGCTAGGGCAAGGCTAAAGCATTTCTATGGTAACAGCTAGCCTGCATTACAAACAGTCTGACCCACTCCACAGTGCACCTGAGGCAAATCACTTATAACACCAGACTAACCATATCAATGTCTGTGTTAATAGAATAATTTTAACCATTTGCATTTAAAATAACTTATATTTGAGCAGCATCAGCTGTAAGCTAACGCAGCGGCGGAGTGATCTGCGAGAAAATAGTTCCTCAAAATGCGGTAATTCATGTGATACAAGGTCAGTTATATTTAAAAAATTATTCTATTAACACAGACATTTATATAGTTAGTCTGGTGCTATAAGTGATTTACCTCAGGTGCACTGTGGAGTGGGCCAGACTGTTTTTAATGCAGGCTAGCTGTTGCCATAGAAATGCTTTAGCCTTGCCCTAGCCTAGCGCAACTAGACTCTTCAAATATAAGAATTGCATGAATTTAAGAAAAAATATCTCTAGACATCAACAACACTCTGGATAACTAGGAAATGAGGCCCTATGTCAAAAATCCCGAAATATCCCTTTAACCTCTTAACCCCCACCTGAACCGAGTGCGTTTTCTCCAGTTCGGCTTTACCCAAATCTAGAAACGTCTGGACTGGAGCGCAACGGTGTAACGCCTCATTTGAAAGCTAAGGCCTAATAAAGTGATTGTAACTTTTAGTCAAACGGTTTTATGTTTAAGCGTTTAAGCATTTAAGTTTAAGCGTTTAAGTTTAAGCGTTTTGACGCGCTTTTTCGTTGCTTTATTGTCACTTTTTTGTCACTTTTTTTCTTTGCTTTTTTTTTAATCACGTTTTTGTTTCTTTTTTTCGTCACATTCGTGTTGCGTTTTCATCCTTGTTTTCGTCACTATTTTGAGGTTTGTTGACAACACCTGAAAACATCTGGAGCGTTCATAAGTTGCGATGTCTGATGGCTAATGCTAACAGCTATAGGAAAAACACATTGAACAGGCTAACGGACTAGCCTACTTTGTGTAATTACTGCCCGCACACGTGAGGATCGAACTCTGCTTCTCCTTTATATTTCTACGGTCATAGCGATATATAAACGCTGAGGAGCGAAGTGCACGGCGTTCGCAAACGGTCCTTCGAGCCGGACGCAGCGCTAAGGCCAGGGAAGTGTCTTGAAAAAGCGGGCGCGCCTGTGTACAAACAAGCTGCTCTTCTCGAATTAGGCGTCTTGTAGCTGCCTGAACATGCCGGTTTATAAAAGGCTTGAGAGAGAGCTGGAGGGAGTGAGGAAAAACAGAGAGAGAGGCAGTAGCACTAGCCGTCATGCGCCGTTGATCCCCCTCCACCACCAACACCCCCACCCCCTCCCCGACATCTGGGCCAGCGATTTTCCCATGAGCGCCTGTGTGTCATTAACAGGAGTAATCTAGGCCCTAATTTTCTAATGATGGCTGTTTTAATGTATGTGAAGCTGCGCGGTCTCTTGACTCATTACCGACAATTTGCCCGAGACACACATAATCAGACTCTCTTACATCCCACCAACATTTATTTTTGCTAATTCGATTTCTCTCTCGCTCTCTCTCTCTCTCTTTATCGCCGATGTAGATAGAGCAAACATATTTAGTTCTGGCTGAGTGGATCCCTAATCACAGAGCAGTGCACATGAACATAAGGCGCAGGGAGAGATGCAAATGTGAAAAAAAATCTCATTTAGACGCAAGATCTGAGGCAGACTGTTGCAGCCGTACACGCCCCACATGAGGAGGACGAGTGCACGTTGTGATTCCATGTTAAACAACCTGTGATAATCAGACATTTAAAACAACCACAAGTAACCATGCAGAAGTGATGCAGGAAATGAGGGCGACACATTGCAGGTGAATAATAAAAATAAATAAATAATGATCTGACTCAATCTGAAACGTCTGCTGTCGATTACTGACATAAATATGAGGGAATAAAAGGCAATACAAGTCATGTAATGTTTGCATACAAAAGTAACACATTCTGCATAAAATTAATTTTGACAACCAAATAAAGGATAGAACCAGATTTACATTATGTTTCCAAAGTAGATACAAAGATTTGATATATTTTATACACTTACGAACAAAGATCTGTAAAAATGAAAGTGTTGCCTTATTTTTTGGGTGAAAAAAATTGTGAAGATTAGGCAATTCATTTTTATATGGGGGGCTCGGTCACGGTGGCTCAACGCTTGTGCTTCACAGCAAGAAGGTCCCGGGTTTGATTCCCACCTGGACGGGGCCTTTCTGTGTAATTTGCATGTTCTTCAGGTTTCTTCTGGGTACTCCGTACTTTCCTCTACCACTAAAAACACTAAAACAGTCCAAGATTAAAGAGAGTGTGTTTGAGTGCGTGAGTGTAGGACAATGGATGCAAATTACCCAGAGGCTACAATCCGGCGTGGTGCTTTAACATGCACTGTCCCTACCAATGGCCGCTGGCTGCTCTGCTTTGCGACAACGACACTGGAGGCCGCCATTGCTGTAGTACCGCCATATAGCCGCTAGTCCCCCATTGGAATCCATTGCACTTTAGACACGTTAAAACAACTTTAATGCCCGGTGCCTAATTTTTTGGAACTGTCTACAGCTAGATATTCCTCCTGTGATTACGCTGGGTTAGACACAATCAGAGGCACCGGGCTGGTTATCGTAGGATAAATTTGAGAAATCTCGTACTAAACGGGGGTCTGACTGTTAGCATTGGAGCTGCGCGAGCTACACGTCACGCAAGGGCCGAGTCTACAGTGAAGATCACGCCCTTATGCCCTTATTAGGAACATGCTTCTTCAGAGCTGGGGAGGAGGAGTCTGTAAATCCGCCATGAATTCCCCCTCGAACGTGGTCATTATGGTAAACGGGGAGGAGTGAGTATTGACGGTCTATTAATAATATGTCTATGGTCCCTACCAAATAAAAAAACTATATGTAGGTGAAACTGTATATATGTTAAGAGAGAAAACTGGCCCAACACTTGAAAATTGAAAAGAGTAAAACGGGGTTTGCCTGTAGTAACTCCCCTTAAGGTAGAAACTAAAGCAAAGCATGAAATATGTCAGCTACATCAAATTGAACATTACAGATTACTGTAACATAGTGTGTGACTACAGTAGGCAGAACAGTTAGGATGAATGGAAACTATACTCAAACCATAACTAATAAATTGATAATTAGTAAGTCTGTAAAGTCGAACAATTAACCTACAAATAACGCACATAGCTGCACTATATGTCACACTTTCATATCAAAGCCTGTTGTTATGTTTACCTCCTACTTCCTGGAATCACACAGGGACGCCCTGACCTCAAACGTCCGGCAGCATCATGTTGTTTTCCGCAGAGGTGAAAGTTCAGCAGTGACAGGGCTGCTCCTGGGCACAGATCCGGAAGACACGGGGGGCAGGTTTCACAGGCCTGGCTCGGAGGTGCCCCGGGGCGGAATACATCTCCCCTGTCCCACCAAAGACACACCGTACCCCATAACCAACCTCTGCTGCTAAATGTTTCAGGAGGTCGAGCACTTTGCCAGTGTCAAAACTGCCAGTCCGTAATGAAAATATATTGATACAATGGGCCTGCATCTATTGGCAGACCCTGCTTAGGAAGATCTGCCTGAGAGGTAATACTTGTGTGTCATAAAGTTTGATCCCCCCCTTAAATGTTAAAATGAGTCAAGACTCATGCAAAAAAAAGTCTAAACTCATCTGGGGTCTGTAATTAAATCGCAGCATCAGTAAATAAGAAATAAAAAAGTATTCAAACAGACATTGTGCGTAATAAACCGTACAGTTTACAGGCATGAAGCTATAGACTTTCTCGTCCGTGACCAGTATGGCCTGTCTAATGTGTAATGAAAACACAAATCAATAGTCATTTGGGTCATTCAGTACAGACTGTGTGCGGATGAATGATCGACAGAGGTTACCAGGTTAATCACAAAACTGACTTATTAATGATGCACTCATATAGTGTGCGTCAAAGAGCAGACACAGCACTGCACTTTACTGCGATCAAAGTCAAGACAGAAAATACTTGTAACATCCAATAAGCAAAATACTGTCACACAGGCAGTTAGTTATGGAGTATTACTTTAGGTCAGCTCGTATGTATGTCTTTGGTCGTGTTGGTGGCAGACAGTCTTCATCTTGTGGAACAAAAACATAAAGTTTTAAACATTTTGTACAGTGTCGGCCTGATTCCACATTATCCACATTTTCTTGTTTTCAAACCGTGACAAAGAGAGCTACTTTCAATTGTCACTTGCAGTCAAATGTAATTTCTGAACATCTTAATTCTTAACGGGGATGAGTTTAAAAGCATGTTTCTGGGGCCAATGTTTACAACTATAGCCTATAACAGGCATACTTGTTTTTAGCCCAGGGCAACTATCCATCTTGTTTGTCTCGCTGTTTGATGTCTGTCATTACCAAACTGTCCTGTGAGGTAACTTCTCTTGTGATATTAGGCAATACACAAACTATTTGATTTGATAAATTAGATGTGATAAAGCATCAATGATACTTCCAGAATTACAATCACTATAGTTCATAATCCACTGCCAACGCCATGTCGTGATTTGAACACTAATGTCGAACACAATAAATTGCTAAAATGGATTTTACTCTTTAAAAACTTGCCCCTTGCCCCAATCATAATTTAATCTGGATTTAAACTAATGTTAAGCCCGTTTTTGAGCTGGTTTGAAAAGCACATATCGTGAAGTAGTGCACGGTATGAAACAATTGATGATCAGTGTTTGGCGCAGTGTAAGAATTGAGTTTTTCTAAAGTGCTCTTTCTTGTACCATTAAAGTAGCTAATAGCTATCCTTCCACACAGTGTAACTTCTTCATCCATCAGGTCGACTCCGACCCCGGTGACCAAATCGACGAGGCATCTCCATCTCTTGTCGTAACAAGACAGTTCTTCAGAGTCATTCCCATTTTATCCAGCCATCTCATTTTAGGTCTTCCTCTGCCTCTCTTCCCAACCCTTGCACGAGGGCTTTCTCCAAACTGTCGTCTGCTCTGATCACATGTCCAAAGAAAGACAGTCTGTTCCTCTCTATTATGTTGATCAGAGATGTTTCACTTGTATTTCTTTCAGGACCCATTGGTTTGTTTTCTTCGTTGTCCACGGAATACGTAGAAGCCTCCTCCATGTCCTCATTGCAAAAGCCTCCATTCTCTTTCTGTCTGCCTTTTTTTATAGTTAAACTCTCACTTCCATAGGTCACCACTGGAAAGACCATTGTTTGGACTAACCTGATCTTACACCCAATGTAACATAAACACTGAAATAAGTCACATAGTGTTTGATGCCCAACATATTATATTACATATAAACCATGGCAAACTTGCACTGTCACAGGTTTGCTCACTCAGCCCTCGCTCAACTCTCACCAGCCACCAGCGTGCCCATAATCCCCAAAATGCCCAGGTCTGAAGAACCTTTCGATCTGATGAAGCGCACCTGTCCGCCGTGCACCGCGTCACCCCAATATCGGCAAACTCCCTTCATATAGCGCCTAATCTGTGACGAAATATTAATTAAAGCCCTCTAAATGCCAGCATGCTAATTGCTTTGCACCTGCATACGAGGAGCAGATTTGATGATTAATATTACCGCCGGCTCACCTCTAAAAAGTGCCTCTACAAGTGCAGCAGAAGTGCAGGGTAAATATTGATCGTGGGACTAAACTCCCGCTGTAGACACGAGCGACTTGGAGGAGTATAAGCTAATTAAGGCTGGGCGCTAAGGGCTAACTCCGCGGGTGTCATTTGTGATATTAAAGCACTCTGTCCTACCTCCATCTGTTTGTTGTGCTTCTCCCCGGCAAGAGCTAATCCCTTTTAATATAGCCGCAAATATGCAAATGGACGTTTCAATATAGCGCACCTTCCAGTCTTAATTCAGCTGAAGTCAAGAGCAGGACCTTGTCACTCAAACGCCGCCCCCACCTTCATAACAACACTAATGTTTCCCCATTATCTGCGCTCCAACTAATTAAAGGGGAAGTTTGTGTGGTCCCAGGGGGGGAGCGCAGGGCACAGCTTTGAAGATTCTCCAAAATGGCCTCGCACAACCCCGGCCACAAGTGCTTTTGATGAGTTTTGGTTTTCCAATAAGCTCGCTCATGGCATATAAATACCACGCTTTATTATCATTTTGTCAAGGCTTTGGCTGGTGCTATAGGTTTGGTTTGCTGAAGGGTATTTGTGTACTCAGATTGTGTAAGCTTGGGACATGTTGTAGATATTCAGCCATTAGCGCGGGAAGCAACCAACAGCCATTTCCAAGTCGCTGTCGATATATAAAGTAGTTTTTTAATAGACTGTATTAATGTGTGGTGTTTTTTGCTGACTCATGTTTTACTCTTTGGACTTAGCGATGCCAGAGAGGTCAGGGCCAATTTAGTAGAAGGGGGCATCCTGTTTACGGGGCAATAAGAAGTGTTATCTGTGTTTAGTATATAGTGGCCAGATGTTTAACTAAGCTAAAGAATGTGCTTTGATGGAGAGAGAGATGAGCATTTAAGGATATCAGGTTTCTCTGTTTGTAACAATGTATGGGGGCTGTGCATTGAGGAGGCTGGACTTAGCTTTTAACTTATTGTCTGTGCTGTAGTAAGTTCTGGGGATTTCTCTCAGATGCTACAAGTGTAAACTTCATTTGACTCTCCGAAATAAAGAACCTCTGAGACATGCTACCTTCTGATTTTTCCTCATTTTACAAGGAGTGAAACTGGGAGCCAGAGCGCCGCTTTTTCGTCGTTTGTAAACTTTTATTTTTATTCATATCGCTAACCAAAGTCTTTCTATATTTCCACGTAAGTTTGATGAGTCACATGCATTTTCCTTTTGTTCCGAAGATAAACACAGTTTGGAAACATTTAGGTAATTAAGTGTTAAAGAGGGGGTATTATGCTTTTTTCAATCCCATAGCACCAGTCTATAGCATACTAAATTAAAATAACTGCCTTGAATAAAATTGCTCTCTCAAAATGGCTATACTGAACATCTTGAAATAGGCCTCTGTCTCTTTAAGAAGCTTTCCGACACGCCCCCTTCAGCACACTGCTGTGGCATCTAAACAACACTACTGTGCGGGGAGGGGGCTCTGCTGAGCTGAGGAGCAGTGGTTGGTGGCTTGGCTGGTGACGAAAGGTCCAGAGGCGTCTCCAGGAGGTGGGGGCGTTCCTAGGAGGACTGAGGCATAGCTACACCTAAAATGGCTGCCGTCTACGTTTTTACTGATTACTCAAAAATATGTGAATGAGCCAAGTCAACACTCCAGGCATGTGTTTAATCAGGGAATGACATAATAACATGATATAAAGCTTGGAAAAGTCGATTTTACATAATACCCCCCTTTAAGTGTAGAGAGGAAACTCAAGTCATTATTCCATTTAAATTTTGTGAGTCACGTATTTCTTCGAAGCCTTAGTAACTGCCTCATTTGTGTTATTAGTAGCTCAAAAGGGTAGAAAAGGTTAGAGACCCTTATTGCAGCCACCAATACTCTGCCAGTCTCAAACAGTCCAATCAAGCACATTTCAACACAGATTGGATAAGCCGATACATAAAAATAGAATTATTTTTGCACTCACTTATAACAGCTAACTAAGTGCTAAATAGTGTATTAATCGATGGTTAATTGGTATTTATAAAGCACTTATTAGTCCTTATTTTGCATGACCTTTCAACATCTACTAAGCAACACTTTCCTACATCTCTTCAGAATGGGGAGCATATTCTCAGAAGCAAATATTGTATCTTAAGCTAGAGAACACATCATATTGGTCCAATGATGTGTTCTCTAGCTTAAGATTTGTCCCTGTTCATCGAGAGTTCATCAACGCCAACAGTGTTTTTAAAATAGTATTAAAGGGATATTTCAGGATTTTTGACATAGGGCCTCATTTCCTAGTTATCCAGAGTGTTGTTGATTTCTGGATATATATATATATATTTTAATTCATGCAGTCCTTATATTTGAAGAGTTTAGCGGCGCTAGGCTAGTGCAAGGCTAGCACATTTCTATGGTATCAGTTAGCCTACATTAAAAACAGTCTGACCCACTCCACAGTGCACCTGAGGCAAATCACTTATAACACCAGACTAACCATATAAATGTCTGTGTCGATAGAATAATTTTTAAAATATAACTGACCTTGTATCACATGAATTATCGCATTTTGAGGGACTATTTTCTCACAGATCACTCCGCCGCTGCGTTAGCTTACAGCCACGAAGCTGATGCTGCTCAAATAGTTATTTTAAATGCAAAATGGTTAAAATTATTCTATCGACACAGACATTTATAACGGTAGTTTGGCGTTATAAGTGATATTAATATCCCTTTAACCTGTTACTTGCCATTCCCCAGGGTGCTAGGGTTAGGGTCAGGGGTTATGATTAGGAACAGCAAATGTGATGTAAGTGAGCTCTACTCTCAATACACTTTGAGATTTGGATATAAATAATTGCTAACCCTAAATAATTGCTAACCCTAAACTGTCTCAGATTAACATAAGGCTCCTATAACCAGAAGCGTATTAACATTATGTCCAACAATATTCTAATTTCTGGCTGACAAACGGTAATTACAATTAATAAATGGGAAAGTGTTAGTTTGAAGTTACGAAGATGCTGAATAAGTAATAAGTGCTTTATAAATACAAATTAAGATCTGATTAACTATTAATTAGTACCCTAATTAGAGTTAGCTGTTAATAAGTGAGTGCTAAAATAAAGTTTTCTTTAATTTGGCTGTAGGAAAGTGCCACTAAGATTCAGGATCTGTTTTAAGGGGAGTCATGGCCCCTTAAGGGAACCTTTTTTAATATATATTTTTGGGGAAATCGGGGCACCCTGAGGTAACCGGAGTTGGCACAGGGAGAACACGCAAAGTCCACCGGGACCTTTTTGCTATGATGACTTTTTGCAAACTGCTGCAGTATAAGTGACTACAAAACAACATCTTTCTGAAATGTCTGCATGGAGGTTTATGTATCTGTCATAAATGAAGTGCTGGTGTGAACCTCCGGCCTGCACAAAGATATGGTGGCGTTTGCGCGCAGAGTTCGAAAGGCCAAGTGCCCCACGATGAGATGGCAGCATTTATACCCCGACCACGTAATTCATGCATAATGGATGAGTGTGTAGCACCATCTACATGTCACCAGTGGCTCCATGATGATGGCATAAAGCAGAGCTAAAGTGGTTTAGGGCCCGCTCTGCTGTTGGAAGTCCGCGGATAAAGAGGGCTAAAGAAACCAAGGGACTGGCTTCCTTCTCGTACACCATTGCGGCGCCTTCGGGGAATAGAGAAGGAAGGAAAACTCAGCTGCTTAACCCCAGACTAAAAGCAGCCTGAGAACAGAGTTCCACATGATGGAGGGGTTTCACGTTTACTCATCCTCATGTCAGAGCAGGTGGACAGAAAACAGATGAAACTCCCATGTTAGAGTTTGCGGTTGTGGGCTCTCACTCTAAGTCGTGGAGAAAAGAAGCCGCCCGATAAGGGAAGCACAAGTCTCAGGGTAAACAAAGAAGATTCAACTGAGGTGGACATGACTGCTCAGGTGACAGATACACTAAAGGCAGTATCCGGATTAGTGCCAATACTGAAACCTCATCACTGCAAAGAACTTTAAAGTGGACAGGCATATCATGCATAATTAACTGAGGTTTAAAACATTTCACCTCTTGCAATATTGTCAGTGTAAGTAGTGAGAGACTGGGCTGGTCACGATTTATAATTGACCTAGAGTGCCCTCTGCAGTCACTTGTGGGAATGACAAACAACAAACAATATTTTACTTGCTTAATGCATCTGTACATTTGCAAATTCATTCATGTTGTTGTTCTGTTAAATTCAGTGGCGGGCCGTGGGGTTTCAGTCAGGGCCTTCAATAGCAACCTGGGTTCACGCAGTCAAACGCATATAAACTTATCGACAATAGGCGTATGGATAAAACTGCCTTTTTGCGTGGCATTTGTTCGCTAAAGGATTTGTCAACAACGCAAACCAAAGCTGCGGTGCCTCCGACTCTAAAACAAAAGCAAACACCTTCGGGAACACTCGTGCTAGAATACGGAAACACACGACACATGACAGGTAGACGAGAGCGTTATAATGTGGTAACAGGCGGCCGTTTTTAGGAGATGTTTTGTTGACAGAGCGAGTAAAATAAAAAGATACTAAACTTACAGTTTGGTGCTATTTGAGATCCCTTTTTTATAGCGCTCGTAGTCTCACCTGTTGCCTGCCCGAGTCCCAGCACAGCTGACGCGGAGAAACTCTTCTCCTGTCCGGGGAGCCGAGCGTCTACGTCCCGCTGTCGTTCTCGCTGCTTTGCTCTCGAAGCTCTTCACAATGAAGGGGCGCAAAATATCCGTGACAAGTAAATCCACTTCATTTTGCCTCGTTCGGACGTTTCCAAGAGGAATATCTGTTTATCCAGTTCTCTTCAGAGTGGCTGGAACGTCTTGCCCAGGCGCGGCTACATTAGCGGTTTTCCCAGGCGAAGAAACCGTAGGGGAAGCTGCTGAGATACTGCAGGCCCTGGGGGGCGTACTGTCAATGTATGTCAAATTCTGATTGGCTGATAATTCTGTCAGTCACGCTGGCTGTCAATCATGTGTGCGGCCTGACAACACAGGGCCTGCAGAATCTGTTCTGAAGGCCCTGAGGAGGAGCAGCTCGCCAGAGGTGTTTAAGGCACTTTTTGAGTAGGAAATTACAGTTACACCTCAACAAAACCAATATAAGCGACTCAACTGTACATTATATAAGTAAATTAGAAATTAAATATACTATTAAGAGATTTTACACTTTTTTTTCTTCATTTGGCCAGGGCTAGCAGAGAACGCCCTGCTGGCCCTGACGGCACACCACTGGTTAAATTGTTATGTATTATATTTTTATCTTAAAGCAGAACAAAGTAACTTGTTTAACTTAATAAGTACAAGTATAAATAGGATGATTGGGGGTCTTTCATCTCCCCCTGGTGTCTCTGTCCAGAAAACCGCACTTGTCCTGCTCCGACCCGAAGCTAATGGAATCACGAAGTAGAGGCTAACAGGCTAACATGCAAAGCTAACTGTGGGCTAGCGCCACTTTAGCAGTATTTACAGCCACGTTTGAATGACAAAAAATATCTCTATTGTGTAATCGGGTTGTGGCACAATGTACAATATCCCTCTCTTTGTCTTTTCTGTCAGTGTAGTATTTACTCTCACGGACAATTAATGAGTAAAAAAACATGCTCATAGCAACATGCTATGACACCTACAGTGGGGCATAAGTTACTTAGTTCTGCTTCAGTATATTCTTATGCATGCCCTTGTACTTTTATAGTTTTTTAAAAAGTTTTATAGATTACTATTTATCTAAGTTTCACGTTTGCACCGAAGAAAATTCCTAGTTTGAAAACCTGTTCACCGACACAGCTGTCAAGTGTCCCGTTCTGACATGGGTAACTTACCCCTCTTGTGTATTATACCGTAAATTATCCCGTATTATAACAAAAATAATAATAAAAGATTCCTCTGCGTCTACAAACTGAACTCTGCCACTAGACTCGTGAGAAATGCCGCTTTTGGCCGGAAAACTACCGTATTTTACCCCATCTTGAGCTCGGTTGTGGTGATGGGACGCCTCGCAGCGGATGTCCCTTATTTTCAAATCCAAAACTTGACAGGTATGCTGACAATGGCAATACATCTATTCGGATTCTGATTCGAGCAAAGGTTTGAGGTATATTATAAGGGGGAAAAAAATCTGTATGACATTTACTTTGCCCAAAAAGCGTCAACTCACTTTGTATTGTTGGTAACTTGTCACAAATATCTTAACATTTTTCCTGCTGTTCCTAAACATAAAGCAAAGCATAATAACTGTGATGTTTTGCCCTGATAACACACTGTTTTGGGCGTCACCTGCTTGCCTCGACCCTCCCTCGCCTGGGCTTGAGTCCTTAATGACAAAATGTATCTAATAGTGTAAAACGCGGCTGTCCGTCTTGGTCGGATTAGGTGTAAAAAGGCAGCATTACGCACCTGTTTTGGCTGCTGCGCTCGGGGCGGTCGGGAATGGGCCCCGGCGGCTGTTGACAGATGCCAAAGTGTCAGCTCTGGCGGAGTTTGGCGCGGGGACCACGACCTGTTGTTAATGGCAGTCAGATGCATCTCTATAGGCGTAAATGAGGTGAAAATGGGGTGGGATGGAAACGGCTGAGACCAGGCGGTTTAGACAGAATGTGCTGCTGGCTGCATGCTCACAGTCCCGTGGCCGAGATCTGGAACAAGAAAGGGAGAGATAATCAGTCATATCTTATTGGTGACGTAAATACAGCCTCAGTACTGACTTAACTGAGATGAAGGTCTTCTTGACAGCGGAGAATGTGCATGAGGGGACCATGTTGTGTTGTTGTTTTTTCGGACCCACAAAAATATTAATTTAAAACCACAATGATCGGCCATGTTTTTAATGTGCAGAATTGTTGTGAAGAAACTGTATTTTCTATACGGTAGCAGGTAAGTTTCTGTCAGTTTGCCCAATCTCTTGACATATGTGAAGGTTTCGTTCAGTTTTCCTGTAGCCTTTAAAACCCAAGGATATCATGCATTATTTAAGTTTTTGAGGTTTTATCCGTATCATAATGTCAAACCCTCATCAGAATTATACATGGAGTGGTGTTTTCATCTAGCCTGGTCTCACCCATAGACCGTTAAAAAGAATAGACAACTCCTCCTCACTCTTTACCATAATGACCACGTTCGAGGGGGAAATCGTGGCGGATTTACAGACTCCTCCTCCCCAGCTCTGACGAAGCATGTTCCTAATAAGGGCATAAGGGCGGGATTTTCACTGTAGACTCGGCCCTTGCGTGACGTGTAGCTCGCGCAGCTCCAATGCTAACAGTCCGACCTCCGAAAAAATTCTTTCAAAAACCAGCCTGGTTTCTTTTTTTGTGACTAACCCAGCGTTATCTCAGGAGGAATATGTAGCCATAGAAAGCGTTAAGAAAATTGAAACCAGGCGTTAAAGTTGTTTTTAACGTGTCTAAAGTCCAATGCTTTTCAATGGGGCCTAGCGATGATATGGAGGTACTACAGCAATGGCGGCCTCCAGTGTTGCGGTCATAAAGCAGAGCAGCCATTGGTCTCACCATACCATCGTACTCATTTCGTACAGAGGGTCTGGATCTTCACGATTGAGTTTTCAGGTGGGAGGGGTGAACTCCTTTCAAAGTTTGAAGCGAAAGGATCTGATTTTACCCAGTCGCTATAGCGTTGGGTCGTGAAGTACATGATGTCACATACAACACCCGCCTCCCCCGCTCGCTGAATGGTATGTTGAAATTCAACCGATGTAACGCGGAGACTGAGATCAGACCCAGACGTAACATGTAGGGAAAAGATAATTGACCGGAGTTTACGTATGGTGAAGGCCAGGCTAGTTTTCTTCCATTTGAGCATAAAAAAATCACCTTTAACCTCTTAACCCCCGCCTTAACCAATGACATTATCTCCAGTTCAGCATTACCCGAATCTACAGCCGACAGGGCCAGTGTAACGCCTCATTTGAAAGCTAAGACCCACAAAGCCGATCTAAGACTTTTCCTTGCGTTGTCCCTCTTTCAGTGTTTTTTTTGTTGCTTTTTGTTGTTGCATTTTCATCATTTTTTTCACCTTTTTTGCTTCATTTTCTTGCTTTTATTCTTGCTTTTCATCATTTTTTCGTCGCCTGTTTTGCTGGGTTTTTTGTCACTTGTTTGTTGGTTTTCCATCACTTTTTTTGCACCTGTTTTGTTGTGTTTTGTCGCTCTTTTATGCTCTTTCTGCTGCATACTCATTTTCATTTATGTCTCGCTCTTGACACAATTCTGAAGCTTTTTTCAAGAAGCTTTAAAGGGGGGTATTATGTAAAATCGACTTTTCCAAGCTTTATATCATGTTATTATGTCATTCCCTCATTAAACACATGCCTGGAGTGTTGCCTTGGCTCATTCACATATTTTGAGTAATCAGTAAAAACTTAGACGGCAGCCATTTTAGGTGTAGCTATGCCTCAGTCCTCCTAGGAACGCCCCCACCTCCTGGAGACGCCTCTGGACCTTTCGTCACCAGCCAAGCCACCGACCACTGCTCCTCAGCTCAGCAGAGGCCCCTCCCCGCACAGTACTGTTGTTTAGATGCCACAGCAGTGTGCTGAAGGGGGCGTGTCGGAAAGCTTCTTAAAGAGACAGAGGCCTATTTCAAGACGTTCAGTACAGCCATTTTGAGAGAGCAATTTTATTCAAGGCAGTTATTTTAATTTACTACATATACAGACCAACAGAAGGTTACGTCATTGTAGTATGCTATAGACTGGTGCTATGTGATTGAAAAAAGCATAATACCCCCCCTTTAAGTCGAACTGGAGAAAATGCACTCTATTAAAGTGGGGGTGTTAAGAGGTTAAACTGTCACGTTAATCGACAATGACAGTGATTCTTTGCAGTCGACTGTATTTCGCTGACTTTCCTCCATTACTTGCTATATTGAGCCTGGCACGTCATCTAGCGAGAGCTGAACTTGCCGCTGCCACCTCTGTGCCCTTCAGATATCTGCAAAAGAGCTCCTTCAGCGACTCGTCAATTATTGATTGACAGTAAAAAGCTGGTGGCTTCATTAAGATCATAGGAGTGCTGGGGGTAATGCTCTCAAAGTGGGGTAACTGCACAGGCACTTACAGGCGCAGATGGGCCGGTAACGGATCGGGGAGCAGGCAGGAGAGACTGGTGTGGGTGCAGCTTTAAACAGGAGCAGGCTGTTCGTGCTAAGGATCTGTGTCTGTGCTGGAGGGGAGCTCGCAGCAACAGCACAGCGCTCCTCATGGATAAGCGCGTAAACGCCACACTTACGGCTGATAGAAGAACAATGAGACCTTCTGCTGTCGGTGAGAAGGAGAGGAGTTTGCAGGAGTTCAGTCACGGTTTACTCCGCTCGGCTTCCTGTAAATGCAGCCACGGAAACATCGCCTCTGTAAACTGTTCGCTAGCTTCTTCTCATCCCAAAATTCCTCGGTTGTGGCCCATTTGTCATAATTTGCAGAGATATGGGGGAACGCTAGGAGATTCTTTATTTAAAGTAATAAAAGGGGCCATAAGGATTGATGTAATAATTAATTTCTTCAAAATGAAACTAACATTAATGGTTATTATCATTTTTCACATTATCATTCCTAATACTACAATGCATTTAAAATTGAAATTGAAATTAAGGGAAAGGGAAATACAGTTGGAGGAAAATGTATTTGAACGCTTTGGAATTTCTCACATTTCTGCCTAAATTGGTTATCAAATGGTCTGATCTTCATCAAAATCATAAAAATGAGTAAACAGTGTCTGCTTAAACATTTACATTTGATCAACATTTTAATGGCCATAACATGTAAACATTCACAGGACAGGGAGAAAAAAGTAAGTGAACCCAGGGATCTTGCTGAACTGCAACAGTTTTGTGAAGATGAATGGTCCAAGATGAATTCCTGATCGCTGTGAGCGTCTAATCTGCAACTATAGGAAAGCAGTTATTGCTGCAAAGAAGGGTCAGCCAGCTGTTGTGAATGTCTCAGGTTTTTCTGCTAAATATCTTGATAAACTTTGTGAATTCATTCATCCATTGATGATAGCACGTTGTCCAGGCCCTGAGGCAACAAAACGGCCCCACACCATGTTTCTCCTGCACCATACTTCACAGTGGGGTTTGATGTTGGTGTGCTGTTCCATTTTTCCTCCACACATGACGTTGTGTGCTCCTCCCAAACAATTGACTTCAAATCATAACAACGTCGCCCAAGAAGTGACTTCCTGTTTCGATCCAGCACACCAAAATAAAAGCACACAGCTCGTCTCATTGATTAGTTCAGCAGGTACTTGCAACATTACAGGAATATAATTAAATACACACATTTTAAGTGTTTTGTCTGTTAATAGTTGAACCAATGAACTGCTGAACTAATGAATAAGATGGTGCTTTTATTTTGGTGTGCTGGATCGAAACAGGAAGTCACTTCTTGGGCGGCGTTGTTATGCTTTGAAGTCCACAGTCCACAGTATATTTTGCCAGTACTGCAGTTGAGTACAGTAAAGCCAAAATGGAGAAAATGTGCCCCGTTAAGGTGGGGAGTAAGAGTTTTAACTGGATTAAAAAAATAAAAGAAAACATGATTAAGCTGAATGTGAGGAAAGGTGTTTCTTTTATGTGTGTATCGTTCCAAATTGTTAAATATGATTTTATTTGATATTTTTATACCATTCATGAGGTGAGCTGATTGAATAACAATATAGGCAAAAGAGAGCATTGCTTCAGCCTTTTATTTTTTGGTTGAAATGTTGACACTTTTTCCTTTTGTTCTGTTATTGTTGCTTTTCCGGCACGTTGTTTGTCGCTCTTTTGTCGCGTTCAGTGTGCTCGCTTCAGTTGGGGGTTAGGAGATTAAGAAAATAGTAACGACAAGCAACTAATTGATCATTCTGCTTTATTTTATTATCTTGAGCATTTTCATGTATATTTCAATCCATTACCAACTCAAATCTGACTAGTCACCGCACTTCTTAATTCATAAACCGACGAAACAAACACAAATAGCATTAAAAAAAAAGACATATTCCCAAAACAAAGGGCCCGGTATGAGCCACAGCCCAGACATGACGTTAAAA
Organism: Neogobius melanostomus; assembly: GCA_007210695.1. NCBI lineage: Eukaryota > Metazoa > Chordata > Actinopteri > Gobiiformes > Gobiidae > Neogobius > Neogobius melanostomus. The sequence goes on from VHKM01000047.1 coordinate 5,375,412, forward strand.
ATCTCAGACGGAGCCGCTCCACTCTCTTCATTACTGCAGAGTTTACGTTGTGGAAGTGCGGCGAGTGTCTGGCACTGTGGAGCAGGTAATGGGCCTCTCAGCACAGGGAATATGAAATAAGAGGCCGCTTCATTAAAAAACTGCTATCTAGGCCACTTGAACTAACTGCATAAAGATCGCTGAATTATTCACTGTAATTGGTGCACCTCGCACCAGAAATTGGATCAAATGGACGGAGGGCAGGTTAAAAACAGAGTCTACGCCTCAGAAGTCTTCCTATACCAAGTTCGCAACATGAAACAGACAGTCCGAAATCACTAGAGAGCAGATTCTCGCAAATGTTGAACTGTAGTCTTTTTTTTCTTTTTGTTCAGGTGTTGTCAGTATAAAATCACTTTACACTGAACTGAACTGAACTGAAGGCGGTGTCTTGAATATTCCATGGCTCATATTTTTATTAAAATACTTTGCAAATCGTTATGTTTTTAAACCCAAGTGTCGATCATCTTAATCAAAAACCATAATCAAGAGAGATTATAAGGTTTGACAATGATCTTGCTCTGGACCTTATTTCCACTTTAGGCATACCTAAAATGGTATTACAAAAATAAGGTTGGGTGGGTTGCCATAAGTTGTCAGATATTGAGTAGGGCCCGACCGATATGGATTTTTGTGGTCCGATATGAAGGGGCATAGACAATAGCCGATATACAATTTGATATAATTTTATTTATTTCTCACATAGCCCATAGTTAAACATTTATCATTATAGGTTTCAATCAGAAATATATTTTTTTTTTTTTTTTATTTATTTATTGGTTTATTTGGTCGGGACAGTGCATGTTAATGAACATACATGGGTCTCATGCATGTAAACAAGCCACACTAATAGAGGTCACCCAAAATGTTTTTCTAAGGCTGATGCTGATTATTAGGCATTTTGATTTGCATTATCCATCGGTGGTGGTATACTATTGTAGCCACAGCTGCCCCTTGGGGTAGACTGACGGAAGCAGTCTGTGCCGTCGGCCTTTCCGACAACCACCAACCACTCACTCACTACAGGCCTATTGTACACGTTTTTAGTGGTAGGGGAAACCGGAGAACTCGGAGGAAACCTACAAAGAGAACATACAAACTCCACATAGAAAGGCCCCGTCCAGGTTTGGAACGCCCCGGGAAAAGCTGGAGGAAATGTGCGTGGATGGGGAAGTCTGGGCATCTCTGCTCAGACTGCTGCCTGACAACTCTTTCACACATCTGTCTATGAAACATAGTGATATTGAACCAAATATTGAAAGTAAATTATTCTTTGGATGAAAGTATTGCTTAAAGAGGGGGTATTCTGCTTTTTTCAATCACATAGCACCAGTCTATAGCATGCTACAATGATGACGTAACCTTCTGTTGGTCTGTATATGCAGTAAATTAAAATAACTGCCTCTCTCAAAATGGCTGTACTGAACGTCTTGAAATAGGCCTCTGTCTCTTTAAGAAGCTTTCCGACACGCCCCCTTCAGCACACTGCTGTGGCATCTAAACAACACTACTGTGCGGGGAGGGGGCTCTGCTGAGCTGAGGAGCAGTGGTTGGTGGCTTAGCTGGTGACAAAAGGTCCAGAGGCGTCTCCAGGAGGTGGGGGCGTTCCTAGGAGGACTGAGGCATAGCTACACCTAAAATGGCTGCCTTTTAAGTTTTTACTGATTACTCAAAATATGTGAATGAGCCAAGGCAACACTCCAGGCATGTGTTTAATGAGGGAATGACATAATAACATGATATAAAGCTTGAAAAAGTCAATTTTACATAATACCCCCCCTTTAAAGGAGTGATACAATTCCCATTTACTGTGTGTTACAAGGATTATGATATTATGGGATTAGATGAAACCTATCGATAAAGTGTGACATATAGATATTTATACTGAAAATGGTGGACTGTTTAAGAAAGCCAGCCAGTTTGTAAAAAAATAGCATGCAAAAATGAGCCGCACTTCCTGACTCACTTTCTCTCTCTCTCTCTCGCTCTCGTTATGAAGACATACTCTCAGTCTTACAGTATTGTTGGCTCATAATTAAAGCAGAGCGAGGACGTCTCATTCCCTGGAGGAGGACCGGGTTAAATTGAGTTGAAAATGAGTTTTTAGCATCTGCTGCCGTAATGGCGGGGAGCTGAACCCGGGTCTGCGCCGTGTTAATGGAGTGAGAGCACGGGAGAGTTTGGTGTTACTCTGTGAATGGAGCTGAGCAGGTGGAGCGGGCTGCAGAGCAAGAGCAGACATGAAGGCAATTAGAGCCCAGAGAGGCGCGAGGGCCGTCCCGTGGCCGCGATCACGTGACCACACACAGAGATGCCAGAATATCTACTTCAGTGAAAGTAGTGTTGTTTTATAGTTTTACTCAAGTGGAAGTAAAATGTAGTGACTCTGTACTCAATGTAAAAAGTTAAAATACTAGGCCTCCTTAATTCCTGAGCAAGTCTGACTTATGTTCAGTATAGTGGTGTAATCCAACAATACGGTGAAAATTTTGCAAATTTCCCAAACAATGCCAAATTTATACTGCGATTTTGTGCCTTGGCACTCAAAGCACTTTTTTGTGAAAGAAAATGAACTGCCAACCTTACCAAGACAATATGCTCTATGGATTAGATTAAGAAAACACAGTGTAAGAACTTAAGGGCCTATCTCACCGGCCTTGAGACTAGTTGGAGACTCGAGTTGCTGCTGGTCATGGAGATGTCTCCAAGATGTCCCCTGGAGATAAGGCGAGTCTCGGTTAAAAACCATACAGTCTCCATATGGTCTACGCATGGTCTCCGAAAGGTCTCCGCGGTCTCAAGCAGTTGTGTCGCGAATATTATTTGTTGTCCTCGACCTGTGAGGCGTTTCTGTGACATCCCTGGAATGTCTCTGAGAGTTGTCGGATACCAAGGAGACCTCAAAGGGACTCCCTACGACTCTTTGAGATCTCCTTGGTATCCGACAGGACAACAAATAGTGTTCGCAACGTTGCCACAGCTGCTTGAGACCGTGTAGACCTCTCGGAGACCATGAAGAGACTCCGCTGAAATGGAACCTGCTCGTTTTTACAGAGACTATCTGGAGACTCACCTTATTGCCAGGAGAAGTATCGGAGACATCTCCAAGACCAGCGGCAACTCGAGTCTCCAACTATCTTCAGACCAGTGAGAGCGGCCCATTGTATGCAATCAGTTGTGGAGATGTTGTGGAACCGTTGCAGAGACTGCCAGTCCCTTAAAGTCACAGTGGGGAACTTAGTAAAAATATTTACTCAAGAGGAAGAGAAAACTAAGACTTCAAAATAATGTTATACTAAATAAAAGAATTACCCCCGTCAATGCACTTGAGTAAATGTAACTGATGACAGACGCTGAGGGCCCAGTCAGGACATACAGTACAGTAGTCTGGTCGATAACACTGACTGGGTTATAACACTGTGCAGGGCAACAGGATTGATCAAACAGGAAGTAAATGTTAATTAAATGGCTGCACGGTCACAGACTTTATTGATATGTGGAACCACGTGACTGACAACACTTCAGTGTGCAAGCGCGTGCTCTCATTTCCCTCATTTTTGAACTTCATACCCCAAATTTTCACAAGTAATAAGGAATTCCAAGAAGTTTCACGCATCCGTCTATCAAACATGTAATGATATGGTAATGTAAAGTAAATGATACTTTGGATGAAACACCACCATGGTATTTATGTTACAAAATGATATTATATGGTTAGAGTTGTTGTTAACTCACTCTTCAGCATGCCCCTTTACCGGCTGTTCTAGGGATACATTTTGGTAAAACATCCACTTACGATTTAGAAGTGTAAATATAACAATTGTGATCAAATTTGCAAAGCATGTTTTCAAAGCATGTCGTTAAACATCTTGCCGTCCTAATCTCCTCACACCCTCTTGAATGATAAAGTCGTTTGCATATGACATAATGATTAGGAGATCAAATCCTGCGTTTTTAATGGGACATAATAACCTGCTCATCTGCATACTGACTGACTGTGACACACGTGCTTCCTGTGTCTGGGGGGGAAGAAGAAAAAAAAACAGGGAAGGGGGCCTTTTCAATTAAAGCCTGTTGTCTTTACCGCTCTAATGACGCTATTGAGCTAATTGGTAAAAGAGTATGGGATGGTGGTGCGGGGCAGGTCTCTCTCTATCCCCAGTGGACCTCGGGCAGACCATGTTAATAATACATTAATGAGAGGTGCTCCTTAGATTAGACACTGGCCCCTGTGATAATGGGGGGCTGGATCTGGGCCAGGGGCCGCTTCACCGCTGTAATGTAACCTTAGGGTTAAATAAGCTTTTGCTAAGGCGAGAGGCAGGAGGAGGAGGAGGGCAGGGGCAGAACGTATATTATTGGTGTGAGGAAGAGCGATATAAATGGAACGCAATGTATCATGGATAAGGACGCAGCAGCAGTACGCAATGATGGAAACAGGTTTTTGAGTAGTGATGAACGAATTAGCTCTTTTGAACAGTCCTTTAACATGAACAGCTCAAACCGAATATTTGGCTGACAGTTGTAGCCTTTTCATCAACGGTGGCTTAAAATTTGAGCTTGGATAGTTTGAATCAAAATGTTTACCTCGCGACAATTAGGTCTTGGATAATATGATCTGGCTGGCGTCTTGTAAAAATCCAAAATGAGCCAGTATTTTGAACAGCACTTTGTAATGAACTGATCACAAAGATTCAGCTGCCAGTAAAGAGCCTTAACGCAGTACTAAGTAACTCGTGCACCCTAGAGGCCATAAGCACCACTGCAGGTGTCGTAGCATGTTGCAGTTTTTTTTACTTATTAATTGTCCGTGAGAGTAAATACTACGCTGACAGAAAAGACACAGGGAGAGAGGGATATTGTACATCCAATTACACAATGTAAATGTTTTTCACTCAAATTTGGCTGTAAATACTGTTTAAGTGGCGCTAGCCCGCGGTTAGCTTTACCCGTTAGCCTGTTAGCTTCTTCTTCGCGATTCCATTAGTGTATATTGGTGCTCCGACCTGGTGGCAGGCAAGTTGCAATTGTGTGGTCAGAGACACCAGGGGGAGAAGAAAGACCCCCCAATCATCCCATTAACATTTGTATTAACCCCAGAGAGACTACGGAAAGGATTTATTAAGGTAAACAAGTTACTTAGTACTGCTTTAAATCCCATCACTTCTATCAAATTGTAGGTCATCGTACAATTGACAGGTGCACACTATTAATTTGTAAAATAGACAAATTACAAAATAAAAACAAAATAGAAAGTGACGTTGTTATGAGTCTACGGGCTCGATCTTGCATTTCTAAATGCAGACTGTAGACTAGCCTTTGACGAGTGGATGATGTTAGGGCCTCTCCCCAAGTCCCGTGCTGGGGTTTTGATCACGTTTCTGTAACATGCTCATTAATACTGGTGCTAGAGCGGGACCCATTGACATATACGGAAGCTGGACAGTGTTTAACTTACAGTGGGAGAAGAAGTTTGTTTTTGTCCTGCGAGTGCGCAATAAGATACACGAGGCTGCGCACGATGTTAATGTAGAGAAATATTATATTTTATGTTGCGCTTTCTTCTTCATGTGATATTTGTAATGATGTTGTGTGTGTTTTTATTGATTGATTTGAGCCGTGCGGAAAGACAAATTTCTGCTCTTTTGGAACAGACAATAAAGTTATATTCTATATTCTATTAATTGAGAGCAAAGAGGAAGCGCTCGTTGTAGGTCAGTGTTCGTAGCCCACCACGCCTCAGCCAACCCCTTTTTTTCTCCTCAGGTGACCGGCGAAAGCACTGGCGCACTGTTGTTTGTACGCAAGATACCAGCTTCGTCTTGAGCAATGCTGTTGTTGCGCCAGGTGGAAGATCGGGCCCAACGAGTTTTCATTCTGTTCTTTACTAAAATTCTGGTCACCTCTTCATTGCACCTCGACTTCCGCTTTGACCAAATGGAACCGCGCAGTCGTCGTGTTTGCATATTTTCACTATCAACCCTTCCACAGTGCACAGCGTCACACTGAGGCTGGTGAACTAATCAAGCAGATTCATGACCCAACCCCTGTGTTACCCTTATTCTAAAAATAATAAACATTGCATTAGTCTTGACAACACACTTCATATTCTCATCCTATTTTGCCCAGGGGTGTAATGAAAAATAAAATTGTGGAAGTACTTTGTGGTTGTGGTCTGCAGCTTCGTAATTGTTGTTTCCATCACCACCACCACATTTTTTAGTCAATGACAGGTTTCTGAAGTGCAGCAGACACGGCCAAACGCTCCTCAGTCAGCGTGCGTGTGGCTGTCCCTCTCTCCATACCCCCTGTGTCCCAAATATGAATGACAATCCCCTCCCCGTCGCCGCATGTCCTACCGCCGCCTGTGAATCCCTGCTCCTAAGCGCACCATCAACACACAATAAACAACCGCGCAGTTTAAAATTTAAATACCGCCTTCCTCTCCTCTGCGCTCGCGTCTTGTCGGCGCTGTACCGCCACGCGCCCGCTCCTCTCTCCTGTCTGTCTCCTAATGGAAATTTTGATAGAAATATCACAAAGAGATTTTAATCACAGGGGTGTTTCTGGTGCTTATACTCATGTGAACCACAAAGGCGCTGTCAGCCCCCTTCGGATCGCACGCCAGCCCGCCTTGAGACACCCATCTCCAGCTCTGCCAATGCAGCGCCTGGCACAAAGTCACAAAAAACAACAACAAACGGAATAAGGAAGCATGTAAAATAAGATGGAGTGGAATGTTTCCCGGAGTCAGAAGCGGAGCGTTGAAAGGGCCTTGAGAGGGAGCAGAGAGGGAGAAGGTAAACACAGCCATTAGGTGGAACTGAACAGCTTTGTCTCAGTGTCCCAACACCGCACTACAGACGCGGGCTTTGTTTAGGGCTGTTGTCTTCCTACGGGTGTTTGCATGGGACAAATTTGAAAATGCAAGATTTGAGACGTGTTTAAACTGTTGAGTTATGAGAAGGGAGTGATCGCTGAATTCTTAATTGTGTTTTTCAATTCTTCTAGACATCCAGTAATTGTCTTCTAGCTGCAGGCTGGATTTACAGGAGGCAGGGGTTTACCATGTTGTTCTTTTTTATTCAAAAAGGTAAACCCCTGCCTACCTGCTCAGTATAAATACAGCCTGCTGCTGAAATGATGCTAGTTACTTAGAAATGACTTGCAAGGGTCATAGCACAATCGGGACAGTATTAGTCCAGTTTAGATTGGGATTATAGTTTAATAAAATGCTGAATGCTACGTGGGGTAAAGGATGTGATGCCCCATAATATCTTCTTCGGCGTCATGTGCCTGATTGATTACCTTCTCAAATGTATTATTGTCATGCTTTCAATAAAGTCTTTGTAAAATAATCTTAAGGCATAACAGTCTGTTTTAAAACTTATTGGATTTTAACATACTTGCCAGTGTTGGCAAGTATGTTAATATGACTGAAGTTGTATCAAGACATTTACTATATTCCAGTACTATCTCAAATTGTGTATTATTATCAAGTAATTGCAGGTGTTTTCATCTGGGGATATTTTCCTATGTCTATATTTAATCAAGGCATTGTCAGAGCACGAGGACAAATGATTCATCATTTAAAAGCCCCACCATGGCCCCATTATCAGAGGACAATTGGCAACTCACACACTCATCAGGTCTTGAAAACATGAGGTAATGGTAATAATCCATCCATCAATTTTTTCCCACTTGTCCGTTGCCGGGTCATGGGGGCAGCTGTTGGAGCTGCCCAAAACACATTGCATCAGCCCCTATGGCTCCTCCTGCAGGTGGTGGGTCCACAGAAGGACGGCCTCATGGTTCTAACCGGGCCTGTTGGTCTCTCATAAGGGGCTTCTGAACCGCTCTTTGTCTGACCCGTCACCTAGGACCTGTTTGCCATGGGAGACCCTACCAGGGCCACGAAGCCCCCGACAACAGAGCTCCAGGATCATTCGGGTGCTCAAACCCCTCCACCACGTTAAGGTGGTGGTTCCAGGAGGGGGTAATAATACAATATATATAAAAAAAAACAAAAAAACATTTCACCTCCCATCCAAGTGTTTTTTTTATCAATTTATCCGTAAATATCTTGATGGCAAGACTGTTTAGTTGTTTAGTCTAGTTAAAATTTTCTTGGAAAAAGTTTGGTTGAGACTGGTGTATCCATTTGCCTGAAGTGTCTGAGACACTTCACGAATAAACGCCATACCGAGCAATCTTCAAAAGTCTATTTTGCATGTTTTTAAGACACTCAAAGACACGAGGACATCACACACTTCACATTGCTCCTGACTGATGTGTTAGATTTCCATCAGGCATACATTTGGAAATTCCTGATTTGAGCTTTCCACTTGCAAAACACATATCAATCATGTATCAAATGATCTCCAGCAGACTTAGATCTAAAACTCAAAGACAAATTTGCTCAGTTATCAACCGTGATCCAGTTACTTTCAGAAGGTTAAGGAGGAGCGTCCTTTCTCCAAACCCTTAAAAGCACGATTCGCAAGCAAAGTCTTCAACGTGTCATCATTATATCCCTTTCTGTAAAGTTTCCGGCAAGAAATCAGAAGCACGTCTTTCACTTTTGTCTGTAATCAATAAATAAGCGCACAAATAAAACTTCAGGGAGTGGATTAAAAATAAAGACGAGCTCGGGAAGGAGAGCAAAGCCAAGTCGTGCTCAATTAGACCCTAATAACCAATGTTCTTTCTAAAGTCGGGGTAATTTGAAGTTCCCTGATGGCTTCGCATGGGCCTTTTTCCTCCACTCATCTCCACATAAAAGCTTCAGCCAGTTCAGAAATTGCTGTCCCAAAGTAAGTTCTTCTAAAAAGACCTTCAAATCATTAAGTTTTCAAAGCGCTGCCGATTGAAAGCCAATGGGAAAGTCCTTTGCACTTTTATCTGTGGTGTTAAAGAAGTAACAGAGGATCTTGCGCCCGGGCCTTTTCAGATAAGTGAATATGTTTAATTTTTGAAAAGAATCACAGAGTTGGCGTCTTTGGTCCTCTCCCTCGCGCCCGCTGGGAGCATGAGGCGTGGAGAAGGAGTCAAAGTTTTTTTTTTTTTTTTATAAAAGGAGAAATAGGCCCTGAGACCCCACTAGGCCGCTAAGTTGATTTATTTATCAGGTTCTCCCGAGTGATGGGTTGCTGTGATGGATACCCAGGGGTGGTTGGCCGGTCCTGGGATAGCTCAGCCTTCGTCCCTGTAGCCTCCCCCCCCCCCCCCCACCCCCACTCCTCCGCCTCTCCTCATCCTTTGCCTTCATCCCCCCGTGTTCCCCCGTCGTGCCATCAGAGCCTGACACTGCTCTTTCATCGTCAGCGGGGCAAAGCTCGGGCCTTGGAATAATAATTAGGCAGGAGGCAGCATGAAAGGGCGCGAGTGACCGTTAGCCGTTAGCGGTTAGCAATGGCGCGGTGATGTGTGCGGAGTTGGTATAGCATGCAGGCAGGTTGGTGTATAGGCGCGGTGGACGTCCCCTTGTGGCAGCGGCGCTGGGGTGGAAGCAGAGCGGGACCATATGCTGCAGCTGCCCCTGAGAGAGAGAAACTGTCACGGAGCCAAAGAGCTGAGCCAACTTGCGATAAACAAAAAAAATATGCAACTATCCGATATACAAGTACGAATTGTCCATAGTTTTTCATACAGTATTTCAAGACCATTATGGAGATTCTCACTCAAGGCATTATGTTATTAATGAACACATATAGAATTTTGTTTTATGTCTTAATATCCGCCTTTTGCTCCGCACACTTTCGACATTTTCATTGATTGTTTATTTCGAGTTCAATGTACATTACATATACACATGACTTTTTTTTGCATTACCATGTGCAGCTTTTACAACATTTGAACATACTGTATATGTAATACTGCACATAAACTCGAAAAGGAGTTCTCAGTGAGCTTCACGATATACCTGCAGTCAGCAGAAATAGCTTTGACTTCACAAACATTTCAGCCTCATGAAGCTCATTGAGAAAATACCAAGAATAAAGGGAGGCAATTGTGAAGAATTTTAAAATATAAAACATATTTTGAGTTATTTTGCTCTTTTTTGTTTCCTACATAATCCTGTGTGTTCATTCATAGTTTAATGTCTTCATTGAGAATCACACAATGTAAATAGTGTTGGAAATAAAGAAATGCCAATACATACAAAGTGTTTCCAAACTTTTGGCGGATCCTGTATATTATTTTCATTCTTATTCTTCCATATGTATTGCATATACTCCTTTATTCTTCTTTACTCCGTACATTGACAGAGCAATGAAGTTAATTCTGAAGCAGAAGTGTAACTTGCAAGTAAGGCAAAATTGGTAAATGCAGTCAAAGAATGCTTTTGACTCCGATTGGCTCAGAACTGACTATAACTACTCAAGAGAACTCTTTCTCTTTTTAAGAACTCTTTTTTCATTCAGAGATACAATATAAAGCAGTAATTCTCAAAGTGTGGTCCGCAGACCACTAGTGGTCCACCATCGCCCCTAGTGGTCCACGAACCCCTTTTTCTTCGACATCTCCACAGCGCACGTTGCAGGGAAATGGGCCGTTTTGGCCTATTCTTCTCATTTGATCAAACTTTAAGAGTAACCAGCGCAGTTTGACCAGGGCGACTGGTGTCTTTCCTTTTTGAGGGACAGAGCTGGTAATGTTACGGAATGCACATGGATGCGCACGGCGGGCACTTTTCAAAACCGAATCAGAGCCGTGCTTTATGTTTCCTCATCCTGTTTGTCAAAGTGTAGCTATTGTAAAACGTGCAGGTTTCACACATGGCCCTGGGCATTAGCACACATGATGCCCGGGTTTCAGGTTCCCCCGCGGTCCCTGCAGACTGCCCGCAGATCTGGTTGGGTCATAAAATTGTCATTTTATCATCTTTACAACAGGTTAATAAGTGGCAGATTTTCATGAAATAAGCAGCGTTTTGCTGCTACTGATCTAGAGAGCACTTTTGTGGATCTCAATGTCTCCCATGTTCCACGGTATGTGCGTCTGTGCTTGAGTTCACGTTACCTCTGCTCTCCTCTCCTGCAGCGTTTGCGCAGAAGGGAGAAAAAGCACGAGGGGGTAGGACACGCCAGTTCCGTTAATTTTGTATGTGTGCAAAACAGATTTAACTGATCACAAAGTTGATCAGGATACATAACACAGTGTCATTTCAGTGATATTGGACATTAAAGGGGAACTTTTTTTATTGTTACCTTAGTTACAACCATAGACTTCCTAAACCCACCACCTCAGTTTGAAACTATTGGCTGTTACAGTATGTATAATTGCAGTTTTTTTCATATGTGCAGTTCATATTAAGATGCAGCTCATTTCACAAAGCTTTATTTTGATGGCCCACTGCAAAAATAAACTTGCGTCTCGCTGAGGATCATGTTTGATAACGCTGGCAGGTTTACATTTCAAATTTTACTGCATATCTTTCAAGTTGCTCTTGTGACATTGCAACATAAGACGTAGAATGTTCCCCAATGTTTCTCTAAAGTGCAAACATATATTTCAATCAAATACGCTTTCACTGATGAGAAGCAGACATTGACCGCGGATATTAATGAACTTTACAGCCGACAAAGGATGAAATAAGCAAGGCGTCCTTCATTTTAGCAGGTAATAATGTAAAACATATCTTGATGATGCGCTCTCCTGACCTCCTGCTGTGTTGCTCTTCAGTCTTTTCTGTCTGATCCAAAATGGCTGCAGCTGGGACTAGAGAACACTTGTTTGTTGTTGTTTGCTTTTCGTCACAACATGTTACCGGCACCGGGCCCGCTGATAGAGAGGAACATCTGGCTTTGTGCATAGCTGAAGACTGCACATTTATTATACATGATGCACTGTACTTCTGCCAAAGAGCCGCCTGTATGTACTTCAATCATCTCTGCCTCACACCACCACCTCGGCTGCTAAATATTACTGTTTGTCTTCTCTCTGCTCGGTACCGTCACTTACGCAGTATGGGAAACATTGTAATTGCTACTCGAGCTTGTTTTGTTGCACTTTGGGGCAGACTGTGCTAAATATTGAGTTTTCCAATTAGGGAGATTCTTGGAGAAAACAGATGGATGGCTGGTGGTGTTAGAAGCAACACCTGAATTCTGTCAATAATTACAGCGGGCCCAGGCTGAGCGCGGCATCAAGCAAACGCACGTAATAAGCACCTCTCTGCAGGTGCTAAGACCGCTAAGAGCTAACATTATTTCATTTAACATGGTGCACGAGGAGACATATCTAATCTTATCTAATGGGAAGAGGGAGACAGACTCGATGTGTTTTTGTTTCTGAGGATTTGTTTACTGCTGAAGAGGAGGATTCTTAGCCTTGGGCCCGTGTGCACTCAAATTTAAAGAGGGGGTATTATGCTTTTTTCAATCACATAGCACCAGTCTATAGCATACTACAATGATGACGTAACCTTCTGTTGGTCTGTATATGCAGTAAATTAAAATAACTGCCTTGAATAAAATTGCTCTCTCAAAATGGTTGTACTGAACGTCTTGAAATAGGCCTCTGTCTCTTTAAGAAGCTTTCCGACACGCCCCCTTCAGCACACTGCTGTGGCATTTAAACAACACTACTGTGCGGGGAGGGGGCTCTGCTGAGCTGAGGAGCAGTGGTTGGTGGCTTGGCTGGTGACAAAAGGTCCAGAGGCGTCTCCAGGAGGTGGGGGCGTTCCTAGGAGGACTGAGGCATAGCTACACCTAAAATGGCTGCCGTCTAACTTTTACTGATTACTCAAAAATATGTGAATGAGCCAAGGCAACACTCCAGGCATGTGTTTAATGAGGGAATGTCATAATAACATGATATAAAGCTTGAAAAAGTCGATTTTACATAATACCCCCCCTTTAAGACATAATTTTGGACAGAGAGTGCTATATCGGCAGAGTGGTTAGATGCATGGAAGTTATAGTAGGGATTGTATTTTGAATGAATGTTTTAAACTGAGTTTTTAGAGTATTGTGTCCAACAACAATGACTTCACATTATTTTGTCACTGAAATACAAGAGATTTTAGACATCCATGCGTTCATATCCTCAGTGCACTCATGTATATTTTTAATGCCACATAGATTGAGTGTTGTCCACATAAGAATGAAACAATATTCCATGTATCGCTCCAAGCGGAAGAAGGTAAAACATTAAGAGCAGAGGTCCAAGAATGGACCCCTGGGGCACACCACACGTGAAGCGGGAAACAGACCACAATGAACCAACTGACGGACCAACAAATAAACTTCATGTTGTCAAAAGCCCATAGTTGCTGCAAATGATCAACAATGCAGTATAGTGGGCACATCCGGGGGGTAGTCACTCCGAGCTGATTATGAGCATGAATATGATAATTGATATGATAATAATTGATTTGGGAGAGAGACACATACTGTAGATTCAAGCATAAATAGCCAGAAACGCACCAGAATACATGAATATGCAGGTGTTCATGTCAGAGCTTCCAGGGGTAAAGGGTTTGATCCTTAACTGTTAATTTCATGTAAAAAGAAGCACGGAAGAAGGAAAACAAAGTATAAATGGAACACTAAACTCTGCTTACCAACAGCTTGTAGCAGGTACTTTCCAGTTACAAAGGGTTCAGTAAGGATTCACAACAATGCCTTATAGCAATTGTCTCTGCTCTTCAAGTGCTGCCAATTTTGTTTTAACATCTTACTGTATCATTAGTTTGTTCAGGCAGTTTTGTATTATAGCGTTGATTTTTCAACCAGCCTGAACCAACAGTCAAGTTCCATTCTTCCCTCTGCACCTTCCCACTCACTCCCTAAAACTATTCATGATAAATCTCTCTTGTATTCAGGTGCTTCTGGAGCGCTCGTGGAAGATACCCAGCCGCACATGCCAAGCGAAGGAGGAAGCCGAGATAAATAAACATGCAAAACACAATCGACACACAATATCGCCCGGACTCCCGCTCCCCCTCTCCGCTCTGGAGGAGGGCTGTGTGGTGTTACCTGGACGGCAGCCATGTTGGTACAGAGATGCTTTCTGGGGGCGCGGGTCAGCGAGGTCTCACTCTCCATCTGTTTCATGGCTCTTATCATAACAGCGGCCCGGCCCTGAATTCAAACGCAGCCGAGGAGAGCAGAGGAAATCAAAGCCCACGCTACGCCAGGCTGCAAGAGGAAGAGCGGAGGGAAACCTGTGTGAAATACTGGTCTGAGAACACAAAGAGAATAATACATACAACCAACTGGGTCTGCTGCGGATTATGTGCGCGCAAAAAAGGAGAAAATACAGCCAAACTTGTTGAAAATATTACTGGGTAGACTTTCTACTCCACAACGGCAACTGTTGTTCTGCCGCGGTGTTTACAAAGTTAAGCTTTATTGGTGAAAACACAGAAAATAATGAGTGTATTGAATGTGTTGGGTGTAGGGACTTCACCCAAGTAGAGTACACATCAGGATTTTTATTTTTTACGTCAATGTATGAGCATTTTAGACACAAATTCAGTAATGTTGTGGATTGATAAATGCTAATTAAATCGATCTTAATATTGGTGCTGAGAAATAGCTTATAAATCAGTATTTGGCAGGGTACTTCCTTGATAATCAGTTATATGGGTGTAATACATTCATCTTTTTCAGTGGAGTTATAAAACGTAGCCACAGCTATACTGGGGTGACTGACCACCACCAACCACACAATCACCCTGATATTCCCATAGCTCACGAACAAGGCTCAACTCTGCTTAGCTTGTGGACTTTATCATTCTTTCGATGTACAGTTGTGCTTTTCACTCATAGTTAGTGGTTGTGTAAAGCCATTTATGGTGAAGAGACGGAGTTTGCTCTTTTTAAATCCTAATGAAAAAGAAAGTACCAAAGTGACCCTGATCCAAAGTTTACATACCCCCAGTTCATTGCCCCCTTTAACATCAATGACAGCTTTGGAGTCTTTTATGGCAGTTGTGGAAGAGGTTCTGTATATAATCTAATGGTAAAGCGGCCCATTCCTCTTGATCATAAACGTTTGATCAGGCTCATTTTGGTACTTTCTTTTTTCATTATTGGAACTCTCTGCGCACTGATTTAAAATTGCAGACTGACACGAACAGTTTTTACAGAGGTCTGGAACAGTGGCTGAAGCCAAGTCAAAGCTGCACACATGGTAACGCTGTATGCAATGTATACTGATGATATGTATTGTTTACTTTTTTAAATATTGTAATGTGTACTGTATTGCATTGTGTTGTGTATACCGTATTGTGTTGTGTTTTGTGAAATGTTTAGCCTCTTATGGACAAGTGTTGCAAATTAGCAGTTTTGCTATAACACTAAAAACAATGTATCTGGTGTGTCCAATGCAGTTGTTATGTCCATATCAAATAAACAGATAATAATATGATTTAAAAAGAGCAAACCGTTTTTTTTTTTTCATTATTCTTTGAAAAATAGTCAAAAAAATCTACAATTCTGCTAGCCTGGCTAACGCCAGACTGCTGTGTGCGCTCGAATCTTTTCGAACTTCACAACAGCCTGGGGACCATGGCCGACATTTTTCCATGGATTTGGGCACCAATCACAGAACGAGGAGGGACGATAAGACGATGACGCGCTATTTGACATACGGAAGCTTGTAGTTTGTTTAGGGATAAAAAAAATAAAAAAAATATTTACGGATCCAACATGACAGCAGCAGACGCGATGCCATCTTTCGATCAAGCTTTAGAACGTGTTCTAAATAGTTTAGCTCAAAAGTTTACAGCAGGTACATCATACGTCATCTGATACCATGATACGATTGGCTATGGCTACGTGCAGACGCATGAGAGACATTCGTAGCGCCCAATAAACGGCTATGGACAATCGTAAACCACACCTCTCCTACGAGAAAATGAATTGGTGGTCCCCAGACTAAACATCACTTGTGATTTTAGTCTGGCGTTAGCCAGGCTAAAATTCTGCTAGGGTACGTAAACTTTTGAGCACAACACAAAAAAGGTAGCAAATAACATTTTTAGTGTAACCTGTTACTTGCCAGTCCCCCTGATCACGGGGCTATAGGGTTAGGGTCAGGGTTATGATTAGGTTTAGGAACGGCAAATGTGCTCTCCTGTCAATACGCTTTGAGATTTGGATATGCATAATTGCTAACCCTAAGCTGGAAGATAGCAGGTTAAATGTATTATCATCAATCCCAGTACCCTCACAGACGCAAGGCACTGAGCGCAGTTCCAAAGATGATTTCAAGACACAAAAAGAAAATATAGACACTTTAAATTTCCTGATTGAAAACAGCATACAATGGTCAAATTGCTCAGAAAAAACTGTGTAAATCCATATCATCAATACAGATTTTTCAAACTGTATTGATGGCTGCGGATACACGTGGAAGAAACCAACTATGTTTTAAACGATATAAAAAACCATTAGGCCATAATAATGAAGGTTTAGGTTTAGAAGATGTAGGATGTTGACGTAGGAGTGCCATGGATTTTCCTTTTTTTCTGCGATTCCAAATTGCTTGCTTGCTAAATGTTGGCTGGTCTATCCTTCACTGTCACTGACAAAACAGAGTCAAACCATTTGGAGATCCTATAATCAGGAGTGCACAAACAAAGTTCATCCAGACAGAGGTGGCATGCAAACTCCATACTTGAATGGCAGGCCTCAGAAATATAGGACCGCTTTGATATCACCAGAAAAAATAAAATAAAAAAATAAATCAGTATATGGAACAGCTGCATTTATTGTAACGTTGTAGAAACAGTCCCTATAGCTCATATGGAGGTAATCTGCTGCATTTGTTCCCAGATGGCGACAGCCCTAGTGCCATTATAACTGCTAACTCGCATCGCTATACGAACCACTTTAAACGTACGTATGGCTCTCTCGGACACAGTGCAAAAAACCCTCCGTCGATTCCCCTAAATCGCGTTGGACAGAACAGAAGTCGCACTGTAGTTGAGTTATGCAGGTATTTATAGACGAAGTCAGCCTCTCTACTGCGCGCCCACTCACAACACAAATCACAAAACCCAGTGCTGGAGGTAATGCATTTCACTATTGCCTTATACAGTCCGCAAAATATGTCAGAGTGTCTGCTCGCATAAAGCCGCACACCTCCCAGTGCCTCCCAGTGTCACATCCATCAAACCGGGGCAAGTGTGTGTGTGTGTGTGTGTGTGTGTGTGCGCGAGCTCTGCATCCCGCGTGATCCGCACTTGTTGTTCTCACAGGAAAGTTTCGCTCTTTCAACGCGTTAAGTGATAATTGGGTAATAAGTAAATAAGCAGTTGGAGGCCCCCCTTTGTTTTGGCTCTCGGAGAAAAGGAGGGAGACGTAATATGTATTAAGGAGTGAGCGTTGTTGCTAGTGAGGCTGAACTTGTCAGCAGAGCGGGAAGAGCTATTTGGGGGCCATCTTGTTGTCTGGCTGAAACCACGGGAGGAAGCGGTGACAGGAAGGAAGCCGGGCTGGAGGTGAGTGAAGTGCTAGGTCCTATGTGTATCCAAAGCTTTAATTAGCCCGATGCCATGACTGCTTTCCGGGAGCAGATGCCACTTGTATGTGTGTGTGTGGTTGTCACTGTCAGTATAGGGCTTGTTTGGTGGGTGCCTGCTCCTCTATCCCCCCCCCCCGCGCTCCCCTCACTTGAGCCTGGCACGCCTGGCCTCCCGTGTCAGGGTTTGGAGGAGTCAGAAGTTGCGGCGTAATTACCCTCGGCTCACCGGGAGTTTTTTTTTTTTGACAGACACAGACTGGACTAGGAGAGCGTGACGTCACTTAGAATTCCTTGCCAGTCACCGTGCTGTGTATATGGAGGCTGAGAGTGCCATTTTAGTGGAAATATCATGCACATTTGACTTTTGTACGTTTTACAGTATACGGTTTGGTGTTTATTTGAACAAGTGCGCTTTACAGTTAAAGACAAAGTTAGGTAAGATGCTAGGTGCCAGGAAATTATATAATATAATGAATGCTAATTTACACTTGTATCTGTAGTCCCTATGATCATGAAATATACAGTAACACACATCTCCCTTTCCCCATGCAGGGTTTCAGTGCATTTGCAGCTTTGTTTCTTTGTCAGACATGGAACCAAGGGAAATCCTGTGCAGGTCAGAATCACTGTAGGTTACCTATTCGAGTGACTTATTGGGGACACTCACTGCACTGCCCTCTGGAGGATGAGCGCGTTACTCAAACTGTTATTTTTCAGAGGTCAATGAGGCAAATACCTCAAGAACGAGCAGCACTATTATAATGTCCAATAATGTTCTGATCAAAAGATTAGTATTTCGCAGGTTTATGTTTTGTTTCTTGTGAGGTTGTGATATAGAATAGATGTCTCCTCTTTTAAAGTCCATCAACAGGACCCTTTCAGGAGTGAAACTGATTTGTTAGCATGTTGCTGGCTAAGAAATGGCAGCTTGTACTTTACATCTGATTTGCCCCCTGGCTCCCATCAGAGGGCGCTCCACATAAGAAATAAGATTGTAAGATTGTAGGGCTTTTCAAAAATGCTATTTTAAGTACAGTGGAGAAATAAAAATATTTGGCCAAAATCCAATAGGAAGTCTATGGGGAACTGACCAAATACCTTTTTTCCCCACTGTAAAAAAAAAGAAGCCAATCTTAATGATGCACTGCCAAAAAGCTGGTGAAGAAACGACAATTTGTGTCGACTTTAAGAAACAAGCTGTGGATGATCGGTGCCTAGAATGATGGCAACAAGATGTAAACATGGTGCTTGGATATTTTTAAGTTTTCTCAAAACTTCCATCTCTTACATATAAAAAAAAAAGTATAATATCTAAATGAAAATGAAAGTGCTTTATTTGTCACTGTCATTAAGTAAGTCAGTATGTGCTTTATTAAATTGTGTTCAGGTGTTATTTAAGTTTCAATGATGAGTTTACTAATTTTTAAAATTAAACCTTAACCTGCACTGATCCGGATTAGAATGAAAAACAATATATATATATATATATAGTTTTTCATTCTAATCCGGATCAGTCACTCATCACTGCAAAGAGTTTATTGTGACAGCACAAACTACTTTTCTTTGACTGTGAGTCACACTGTATGCTTCACCTGACCCTCACATTCCATTAGCTTTTAGCCTCTGTCGCTAACTCCTGCTCCACTTCACTGTCACTGCCTGTGCCCCCTGACCCCTCATACAGGAGCCTCCTCGACTGTCTCCTTACACAAAGCAGCCCCTCCGCCGGTGCGTCCCCCTCATTACGCCTGTCCCTGTGTGGTCAGACAGTGCTACTATAGCGTCTGACAGCATCTTCTTAATGATACCTCCACATGGTAAACGCTAGCTCACAATAACGTCAAGCCTGGAAGGTCCCGACCCCTTCCTTTAACAGGACAGCGCTATATATAAGCACGGGCAGCGACAGGGAACGGAAAAAACAAATCCATATTTATCCGCAAGGAACCAAGCTAGCCTTTTATTTCTCTGGGCCCTTCGCTTTTAAGTAGCTTTGTCACAACTTGATGTGGGCTGTTAAAGAGGCACTCGTGATGTACCAGTGACGCAAACCCCCCTCCTTGGTTACCCCCCACCCTACACGCACACACAAGCGCATTGACAGGCTTAGTATGGGACTCGGAAGGCGTCCAAAGACCACAGTAAATAAAGGCGGCAAAAGATGAAATGCGTGCGGCAGCGAGGCAGGCAGCTGAGCAAACGCAGTGACTTAGAAATGGGCCTAAACAGCTTTTCTCTCCCTCCTCCGCTCCCGACACAATCAGCCATGTAAATTATGGAGTTATCATGAAAAATAAATAGCTCAATAAAACAGAGCCTGCCAAGTCCCAATTACCCAGTTTAGCCGCACTTCTCAGAGCGGAGTCTTTCACTGATGAATGGGATGAAAGCGGTGTTGTGGATAAGGTGAATAGCAGACACTGAAGAATTGTCCAAAGTGAAGGACCACCGTGGAAGTCAATGAAGAAGTAATCTGAGGAAGAAAAAAAGATAGATTGACAGGAGAAAAGATTGATGATGGAACACGTGATAGATCCAGCTGACAATACTATCCAAAGGGTTCTCTAATGTTTAATATGCGTTGGACTGCAGCAAACAAGTGCATTTTAACTGAAGTAGTCGTTAAATACAGCTCTATAGACATTTTCAATTCAACCTGATTTAGACTTGACTTTATTTATGTGTAATAAATAAGTTCATATTCCACCAGAAAATGGCTACAAAGAGTGAAAAATTGTGTTCCCCAAAAGATTCTGTTTTCCCCCTCGGCGAACCCACACCCCCTTCTATGACGAGATGCCGTCTGTATCTATTATGGACAATACAAAACCATTATGGACATGGCCACAATTCAGAATCAGAATTCCTCCTCCTCCATCTCGGGGCTGAGGCCTGTCTCCTTTTCTTATTAAATCCACTGAAATACGTCCCGCTTCTTTGTGTCGCCAACTTTTCTCTCCATTTAACAGAACTATAGCCAAGTTGAAGGCTTCATAGTAGCAGTAGCCTTGCACTGCGAGGTTGTGACATTGATGACTCTGTTGACCAATCGGGACACACACATGTTTTCCCACGCTCACAAACACAGGCCTATCTTTGCGGATTTGGGGTCAGTTTTGGAAACTGGAGGAGAAATGAAGCGGTAGAGAGGACAGACGCGCGGTGTGTTATCAAACATCCGCTGTTTGACAGAATCGTGTAGTGTGTTCGTTCTTATGATTCTCAGTTGTTAAGTGTGAACCCCCAGACGTTCTAAAATCGCACTAAATCCAGTCGTGTAGTGTGGACCCTTTATGGACAGAATTTCTAGGCGCAGCCAGGGGTCGGAGGGCGTCCGGTTTGGGAACCTCAGGATCTCATCTCTGCTGTTTGCAGATGATGTTGTTCTGTTGGCTTCATCAAATCAGGACCTCCAGCGCGCACTGGGGCGGTTTGCAGCCGAGTGTGAAGCGGCCGGGATGAGGATCAGCACCTCCAAATCTGAGGCCATGGTTCTCCACCGGAAAAAGGTGGCTTCCCCGCTTCAGGTCGGTGGGGAGTCCTTACCTCAAGTGGAGGAGTTCAAGTATCTCGGGTCTTGTTCACGAGTGAGGGACGGATGGAGCGTGAGATTGATAGACGGATCGGTGCAGCGTCAGCAGTGATGCGGTCGCTGTATCGGACTGTTGTGGTGAAGAGGGAGCTGAGTCAGGGGGCAAAGCTCTCCATTTACCGATCGATCTACGTTCCCACCCTCACCTATGGTCATGAGATCTGGGTAATGACCGAAAGGACAAGATCGCGGATACAAGCGGCCGAAATTAGTTTCCTTCGCAGGGTGGCTGGGCGCACCCTCCGAGATCGGGTGAGGAGCTCAGTTACCCGGGAGGAGCTCGGGGTAGAGTCGCTGCTCCTTCACGTCGAAAGGAGCCAGCTGAGGTGGCTAGGGCATCTGTTCCGGATGCCTCCTGGCCGCCTCCCTCGGGAGGTGTTCCAGGCATGTCCTATTGGGAGGAGGCCTCGTGGAAGGCCCAGGACACGCTGGTGGGACTATGTCTCCGAGCTGGCCTGGTGTCGCCTCGGGGTCCCCCCAGAACAGCTGGAGGAGGTGTGCGTGGATCGGGAAGTCTGGGCATCTCTGCTGAGACTGCTGCCTCCGCGACCCGGCCCCGGATAAAGCGGAAGAAAATGGATGGATGGATGGATAGTGTGGACCCCCCATTCTATATAAAATCGTTTAAGACTAGAAAAATCGTGTATTGTGTGCTGACCTTTAGATACATAATAAACTATACAAACTATAAGAGCATGCATAAAGTAGATTAAAATATAATATGACAACAACAATTAACCGAACAACAGTGTGAGTGTATTTACAGATGTGCAGGTGCATTAAGTGCATTAAGGAGCAGATATGAGTGTGGACATACCACAATAAGGCAAATGTCTGGAACAGGTTATTACGTTCATGAGTCTGACAGGTGTCGTTGGGACTTTTTTTGTTCATGAGTCTGATGGCGGAGAGGAAAAAAAACTGTTCTTGTGGAGGTATGGGTCAGTGCCTACAGTATATGGTCTCGCAGCTATGCACAGTCGCACTAATGCATTCAAGAGGCAAATGGGTCAAGTGTCTAGCCCAAGGGCACATCACGAAGCAACGTAGCTGGCATCAAACTCCCATCCTACTGTGAGTGAGTTACGGCTCAAAAAGATGTATCTTCTGCGGCTTCAGTGTTAAAGGCTTAGTGCTTGGACCAACGCTAATACTTTCCGCCTTTATCTCTGCACCCAACTGAACTCTGGGAGAAAAATCAAACAAGTCTGACTTGATGCTGCTCAGTCCAGCTTTAGTCTTAGGCCCAGTGTCTTTGAAGCTTCACCTGGATGTTTCCTACAGTGAAAGCATAATGCAGTCCTGTAGTGTGTGGAGTGGACTGGCTCCTCTGGCTGTGTTAAAGATCCTATCATTCTTTATTCAGGCTTTTACCACTATTTTATACCCCTCAGCCTTGGTATTTTTGGTATTTTTGTATTATAATATGTATGTTTTTCTAGACACTACCCATAGGTTTGATGATAACATAAAAATGACATTTTGGGGGGAAAAATGTACCGGGTTAAAATAAGGGGGACAATCTGTGTGGGGAGGCGTGTCTACTCACAGACAGGATCAGACACGTTTGTTAAAAGTGTTTATATCTTAAGGCGAGACAGGGCAGGTGAAAACATAGATGTATGACTAGTTTTCTCCCTTAATTGTAATGTCAAAGTAAAATATACCAAGTTCACCCTTTACCCGTTACACCGGAAAGCAACCCCTGCCAGCTGGTATAGGCCTACCTTTTCAAAAGGCTACTTTAATATTCAGAGGGATATATATTTTTTTCTAGTAACGGAATGGGAAATGCATTGCCATTGCTGTAGTACCGCCATATAGCCGCTAGTCCCGCATTGGAATGCATTGCACTTTAGACACGTTAAAAACAACTTTATGCCCGGTGCCTAATTTTTTGGAACTGTCTACAGCTAGATATTCCTCCTGTGATTACGCTGGGTTAGACACAATCAGAGGCACCGGGCTGGTTATGGTAGGATACATTTTACAAATCTCGTACTTAATGAGGGTCGGACTGTTAGCATTGGAGCTGTGCGATCTACATGTCACACAAGGGCCGAGTCTACAGTGAAGATCCCGTACTTATGCCATTTTTAGGAACATGCTTCGTCAGAGCTGGGGAGGAGGAGTCTGTAAATCCGCCATGATTTCCCCCTCGAACCTGGTCATTATGGTAAACGGGAGGAGTGAGAAGGAGTTGTCTATTATTTGTATAGTCTATGGTGACCCTAAAAAGTGACCCTGCAAACTGTGAAATGTGCCTATAAACTCGCCTCTGTGAGGAAAATAGGATGTGGCTTCCTCTTTCATTGTTTGTAATCAATAAATTATGTCATAGGCCCTTTGATATCTAATACCCAATCTGATTAGATAAAATGCTTTATTTTCATATGAAAACATCAAACGCCAGAAACCTTCACTACATTTTCTTTTCTCATATTTATGTCAGTAATGTAGTGTCTCGAAACATGGATTTCTCTGCGACATATCGAATTTGGAGCGTGGGCTGGAGTGTGGATGAAGATTACTGAGACATGAGCAAATGAAACAAAACACAGTTCCAGGTATGTTTTTGATGATGATACAACATTATAATGTGATAAATCCTCAAAAAGAGTCAATTATATTACATAGGCTCTTTAAATGCCCAGTGCTTTTGCTGTAGCCCTGGGTTTTATGTCAGTGCTCACCTCCTCAAAGCCGCTGCCCTGGGAGTGAGCGGCTCTTGAGCTGGGACCAGCCCGTTCCTCTGGTCCTTACACGAGATCTGCTTGATTTTAATGAGGACACGCGGACCCCCTGTGATGTGCTTGGGAGGATGGGGGAGAGCCGCTCGGTGACCCTTCCTCCCTCCAAGCACCGCCCCTCCTGTAGCTCCTCTGCCGGCGCCTCTAATGTTTTATTAAGCAGGTTCACTGGTTCACACTCTTCTAAAGAAATAGAGCGACCTGTCAATCACGCGGGTGGGGAAAGTGCAGCGTGTGGCGTTACATCGGGAGGGGTGTATCACATGCAGCGGATCGATACGGGAGCCCTCCACATGGGACACTGACAAAGCGCAGGCTCTTGAATATTAACAGCACTATTAAACTATCAGCCGGGTGATTCATTTGATTTGGATTGTAAGTGTGTGTTTGTGGATGGATTTTTAGAGATAAATAATAACTTACTTTGGTGTGCAATTGATTATATTTCTGAATCATTTTAAGTGGACATAGTGTAATTGCTGCTAATAAACATTATTTGGGCACCTCAGTAATTATATAGTAATTATACATTACGTTTTAAAACTGTCTTTGTATGGAAAAAGACAGTTTAAGAGTGAGGATAGTGTTGGTCAGTGTTTCAAATCGACCTGGAGCGCCCTCTGCAGGCACTCGTGGAGATGTGGAAATAGTTAATACAAGGTTTCATTTTTGGCTAATAACATGCAAGCCAATAATTGGTAATTCTGTACGTTTTTCTTGAAAACTGTGACTCACATTGTGTCCAGTTTTTACGTACGGCTTGTTTATGGTGCGGAGCCCTCACAGGACCAAAACATCACAGATATACAGGGATAGTATTTGTCAATGATCCAAATACAGGGATAGTTTTCCTCTTCAGTGGTTGTCTGAGGCGTGATCCTCTGGCCGTGTGTGTCTGTTTTGCCATATTTGACATAAGCCAAGTTCACCGGAAATCCACCGGATTCTCTTTCCCTAGCGGGTGCCTGAATTCCTGCTTGGTTCGTGTGATTCCCTGGGCTGCGGCCCTACGGCATCCGCCAAAAATAGACTTCTTTCCGTAGCGCCGTACGGCCTCGGTAACCGGAGCTGCAAGTCATTCAAACATTGATTTGAATGACTTTGGATTCGTTGCGGAGGCTGCACTGCAACCGTTCAGGATTCAATGTGAGCCTGCGGGGGTTATAGCCTGGCACGTCCAGAATGAGCCCTCTCTGTAATTTCTTTTATAATAATATAATAATAATAATGCATCGGTTTTATATAGCGCTTTTCTGGACACTCAAAGACGCTTTACATTGCACTATTCATTCACTCCATACTTGATGGTGGTAAGCTACTATTGTAGCCACAGCTGCCCTGGGGTAGACTGACAGAAGCGAGGCTACCAGTTTTTGCGCCATCGGCCCCTCCGACCACCACCAACCACTCACTCACTCACTACATTCGCTAGGCTTCCTGGTGTTACCAAACGGTCTCCCATCCAAGTACTAACCAGGCCCTTCCCTGCTTAGCTTCCAAGATCTGACGGGATTGGGCATAGCAAAGGCGGTATGACCACAAAGAGATACAGATACAGTATCAGTCTGATACTCAACTAAAAACGGATCCGTGCAATCAGATTAGTTTATTTGCAGCCACGTGTTGTTCGCGAGTTGCATGGCCTGCCAAACTACAACTACGACATGATCTATCAGAGAAACGCTGGATATGTCGCAGGAGCAAGCGGCAGGAAGCCTTTTAAAAATGCTCTTTTTCACGAGGAACACTTCCAACACTGTTTCTTGCTCCAGATTTGGGGATTTATATTTTCCAAATGATTTAAAACAGACGAAAGAGCAGAGCGCCATCTTTGACGTTTTGGAAGAGTGCGGTGACAGTTTCCGTCCCTTGATGCGATGGCCTCTCGGTGCATGATTGGACAGATATGGGTAAAACCGGGAAATTATTGCCCAGACAATTCTTCTGTTGAACAGAAACGAGGGCGTCTAGCTGACCAGGCAAGTTCGCGAGCACGGGAGAGACGAGAGGTTGTTCTTTGTCCAATCGGTGGTAAATGACCAAAAACATATCGACGGTTTTGTGATTTACAATCCTGTTAAAAAACGTCATTGATTGGTTTACTTTCCTGTTTGCTCGCATTTGTTCCGCTCTTGAAGTGTCACCGGACTCAATCTCTGGTACAGAACTTGAGCCAGGACGTCAAGACGGCCTAGCTGGAGGTCTTAGTGAATATTTTGAGTTAAACAGGGAAGAATGCCCTGAAGAAGCCGAAACCCACCCAGACACAAGAAGAACACATAGAAGAACACGTAAACTCCACTTAGAAAGGCCCAGGAATCAAACCGGGACCTTCGTGCTATGAGGAGAGAGCACTTCTTAACCACTGCGACCAACACTAATGCTCTTGCCTTCACCTCCAATCGCTGCATTCTCCTGTTGGGATATGCAAATCCCAGGCCCACCCCTCCCCTTCTTAAACAAAATCTTTTATGCAGCGGCGCCGTCATTGTGCTAATTGTAGTTTAACACTGCTCAGGGAGAATCCATCCGTCTGTCAATCACCCATCAGAACACAGCAGCTCCTGTAAGTCTCACATGCAGTCGCTTCTCTCCCCGTTCACAGGATGTTGGGGAAGTGGCAGCTGCTGAATATTAATGCAACTTTCAGGACCAGTGTTTCCATGTAGAACACAACGGTGGGTTTTAGGCCGACACAGTAATTAGTGGTGTCAGCAGGGTTTGATGGGAATGATGATTGTTTTTGTCAGAGTAAAACTGTGTTAGCAGCAGCAGGAGAGACGGGAGACTTGAGGGGGATGAAATGACAAGGCCAAGTGCGCTCAGCTTTTAGTGTGTCGGGAAAATGTCAATATACAGTACTTGAAATATTGGGTTGTGCAAACCAGAAAATTAATAGAACACCGTTAAGGTTGATATTATTAGGAGGGTTTTTCAATATGGAACTAAATAAAACAGCATGGATCTCTGGCATCTGTCTCACCACCATTCTCATACAACGGGTAGAAGTTTATAATCAGGCTGGTTGCTTAGACTTATATAACCTTAGTGTATACCAGGTGGATATGTGACCCAATTACAGGTGAACAAATCAACTCACAATGTCCTGTAATTCACAGTGCTCTGTACATAGACAGTAAGAACATGCATATTTATCCCAGAAAACATGTTAAACTAAAATCATCATTCAGTCCATGGGGTGCCATAGTGTTCAAAGTATGAATCCAAAACATTTCTCTTTGGTACAGCTACAGTATTTAAGAATATTGCCCCCTCTTGTGGACACAGTAACCCTTTCGATAAGAATCTCAAAGAAGATGGCGAACCGTGATTTGCTTCTTTGTAGTGTTTGGCAATAGCATACTGTAGTCCATGTTACCTGTTCTAATAGCAGTCTCATGTTCTGAGATCCTTTGTTTTAATTGTCTTTTTGTCTGACCAACATATGCCAAACCACATGGGCAGAGAAGCATATAAATGACATGGGTTGACTTACAATTAATGAATTGACTTTTACATTTTCTTCCAGTATGTGGATGGTTACAAGATTTTGATGTTGTTGTGCTGTTGCAGCAAGCACAATTACCACATCTGTGCATCCCAGTTGTTGTCAGCCATGTAAGAGTGGTGTGAGGTCTGTTCATGTTTCTGTACATAACTTTGTCTTTGATTGTTGGTGCTTTTCTGAATGCAAATGTTGGTGGGTTTTTACACATGTCCTCCAAAGATGGCTCTGCCTGAAGCACATACCAATGTTTTTTTAGTATTTCTTTAATCTTTGAAGCACAATGATTATATTCTGTGGAGAAACAAATACGGTTCGGCCTTCTTGTCCTGGGGTTTGTCTTAAGAAGTTCAGAGCGAGGGGTATTGTTGGCCCTGTCTATAGCACGATGGATGCAAATGGAGTTATAGCCCCTTTCCAGAAATTTGTTGGCCATTGTTTTGGTTTGATCCTTGAAGTCATCTTGAACAGAACAGTTACGTTTGAGTCTCAAAAATTGTCCTGTTAGAATGTTGTCTTTGAGATATTTTGGGTGGTTACTGGTTGCATGGAGTAATGAATTACGTTCCATTTCTTTTCTGTAGATTAATTGTTTGTATGTTCCCACTTTCATCCTTCTTTATATTCAAATCCAGATAATTGGCACTGTAATCACAGGTAAATTTAAGATACTCAGAGCTGTCATTTATATATGTCACAAAGTCTTTCAATTCATCCTCTGTTCCTTGCCAAAACAAGAGGATATCATCGATATATCGTTTGATCTTTGAATAGTGTATATTCCTTCTCGGGTTTTTTATTGGTTTATTTGGTAGGGACAGTGCAAGTTAATGAACAAGGCTACCAGATTGTAGCCTTGGGCTAATTTTCATCTGTCGTCCCCCATGCGCACTCTGAAACACACTCTCATACATCCTGACCTATTGTACATGTTTTGGTGGTAGGGGAAACCGGAGCACCCGGAGGAAACCTACGCAGACACGGGGAGAACATGCAAACTCCACACAGAAAGGCCCCGTCCAGGTGGGAATCGAACCCAGGACCTTCTAGCTGTGAAGCACGAGCGCTAACCGCTGTACTACCGTGCCGGTTAAGTATAACATCTTCTTCCCATCTTCATACGACCAGTCCAGCCACAGATGGCGCTGTTCCCATGGCTGTGCCAGCTTGTTGAAGATAATAACTTGATTCATATTTCATACAGTTGCGAGTGAGAACAAGACTTAGTAGTTCTAGAAGGAATTCATTCGGAGGATTCACAGCTGACGCTCTCTTGGATAGGTAATAAGCTGCTGATTCTAAAGCCTCTTTATGGGGAATGCAGCCATACAAGTTTTCTAAATCAACAGAGACCAATAATGTATTTTCATCAAGTTTGCAGTGGTTCAAACTATTAAGTACATCTTTTGTGTCTCCTAAGTATGACCATAGGCTTTTAACAAAGTATTTCAAGAAATAATCCACACATTTTGATAGAGTGATGGACCCTCAGTGATGGACCCTCTTCCTGACACTATAGGTCGAAGTGGGGGATCAGTAGGATGTTTATGAATTTTGGGAAAACTATAGATTATGGGGGTAATTGGGTGATGGTTAGTCAAATATACAAGCTTGTTTTTAGGGATCCAATTGGATTCAAAGGCCACTTTTAATAGGTTGTCAATTTCAGCTTTAAATCCATTTACCAGATTACATTCCAATCTTCTACATGTGGAGCTGTTGAGATGTTCAAGCATCTTCTTGTTATAATAGTCTGTATCAAGAACAACTATGGCACCTCCTTTATCTGCAGAGCGGTTAGTGATTTCTGGGTTACTGTCCAATTCTTTCAGTGCTTTGGACTCTTCTTGGGTCAGATTGCTGTACTTAGGTCCATTGTCTTTTTTGTATCTTGTTGTATTGTCTTCACCTAAAGTTTATTGAGCAATGGATAATAGAAGTCTAATCTAAATTAGTGGAATTTATCTTTGGGTTAGCCGCTCCTGCTTCACTTTGTCACCACTCAATGCTGTATGTGGGTGTGAAATGTACTTATTTACATTCTTTGAACAATTTGAATACACAGGAGAGACTATGAGAGCTAGAAACAAGTTTGGGCCAAAACAAAAAATGTCACTGTTTCAACAGGAAAAATCTGGTACCCCAGCTTTAATGTATGCATTTTTGAAACCTATTTTGAATGAAAAAATGTAACTGGCTGCATTTAGTAGAGGTTTTCTGGATCCCCAGACCTTTAATTAGGATAGAACAATAACGGAAGCTCTTTCTTGCATTTTTCTTCAGGTTAGGATCATGTAGAATTGTGAGTAGAAAGTATCATCTTTGGCGAAGTGTGTCAATTCAATAAGTCGCCTATAGGGGAAGGGCATAGGCGACTGAGGCAGCAACCTAGGCCGCCATCTGGTGGCATGGGCGACAAATGCGGCCAATTGCGCTTTAAATGTTTAACCCTGAGGTCCACACCCACCATCTACAACATCGCCGACCTTTGGACATAACTGTTGAGCGGTAAGAGATAGAGACTTGCAATCTTTGGTGTCAGATACTAGAGATCTACATCAGAGGTGGAGGCAAAACCAGCCCAGTGTGGATTGCAACACAACTGTTGAGAGCACGTTTCATGATTGTTCATCTTCCGATTGATGTTCCATTTTTTTTTGAGGGGGACACAAAAGCCCAATCGTGCCTAGGGCACTAAAAAATGGTCTGACGGCCGCATTTGTCGTTGGACTTTGGGCACCACTGCACTACAGAAATGTAGTGGAATAGAAAGTATTATATTTGTCTTTCAAATATAGCGAAGAAAGGTAATAAGTTCACAAGAAAGACTTTGAGTAAAAATATGTAGTTTCCGACCACCACTGACATTTTTACATTTTGAACCATACCCACAGCCCACAGTACGTGAGTAAAATGTAATGGTGAATATTATAAATCACAGCAGAGGCAGAAACATTAGTCATTTCCAGCTCACACAAGTATTTCAGGCCAAACCGTGATACGGGCTTTAGGTTTTTAGCTTCTGCGGATGACTAACTGTGTGTCGGGATCTCCGCTGTCTCTCTGAACAGGAAAGGATAGTCCACACTTTGATATGGATATTCTGACTTCCCAAGAAATGATTTTTCTTCCCCTTTCTTTTTTATTTCTCTCCTGTTGCCCGCCGGTGTGCTAATTCCACTTTACCACAAGAAATATATATATAAATATATATATGAAGAAAAAAAAAGGGAAGCGGCTAAGACATCTACAGAGTACATTCAGAATCCCAGGAGGAATCTCGTTCCGTGTACCGGCTTGTGCACTTCTCTCATTACACTGCTGTGGACTTCTCTAACTATGTAGCAGCGCTTTGAAGGTGCGTGGTAAAACAGGGCCAGCCTCGATTAGGAATATGCAAGACACACAATCTGCCAAGACACACAACTTTCAAGTAATAACCTTAGATAGCCAGTGTAAACATAAGGCAGCAATATACTAGCGATATACAAAGCAATATACTAGCGATATACTCTGTGGGGGTCATTTATAAAGACAGGTGCTAAATAGCGTGTGCAATCTGAAAAATAGAATATGCTATTTTGCACCTAATTTACTATTTGAAATATCCTGTATTGCACAATTAGGACTCCAGATCCGATATGTAAATGAGAGTATCGAGCATGTTTTTGGAGGTCGGGGAAGTATCAGTGCTCCTGATGGTGCACCACCTCCTCGGTTTGTCCCTGTTTCAGAGCGTGGTGGCCTGCACTGGTCAGGTCCTCCACCTCCTACTTCCTCCTGCGCAGCTCCCTCCGCTCCACGACAGACTTTCACCCTCTTCTGGGAAGAGCGTAGCAGACGAATACAATCTGCGTTAATCTCCAGTGAACGTACATTAGTCAGAACAATATAGAGATAAAAGGTTTGTGTGGCGTAGCAGCGAGTCTTGCCCGGATACCTCCTCGTTACTCCACTGTTGATCCATTTGTGCTCGTACAACTTGTTTTGCACGTGAGCAGACGCTGGGTAAATGACCCACTATGTATGATCAAATGATAAAGAGCGAAAGCAAAGATGATAGCAGAGTTTTCATTTCGGTAATCTACGTTACAAGCAAAATAAGACATAATTGCGATTCTAAAAATCAAGTATTTCAATAGACTGTTGCCAGATAATACAAAAACAAAGTCAAAAGGGTATTGTAAATGAAAGGCTGACTGTGCGCTTGACTACCACACATGCTCCATCAACCACCAAACCCAGTCCAGTCGACGAATTAAGCTTTACGACGACTCCTGAACGAATAAGAGCCTTAGTTTAGTTTAGTTTATTTATTTATTTGAACAGGGACAGTGTACAATATACATTAACCTCAGAAAGGAGAGATGCATTGTACCAGGTTGTAGCACTTGTGCTAATTTCCACCTGCAGTCCCTGGGCAGACTGATGTCAACATACAAAGTCTTAGAAAATTGCACATGTTAAAAATACATTTCCCCCTAAACAGCATTAAAATTAAACCGATTTACAGTACATTATGGGAACAGGTTTGTTTTAAAAGAAGCCATTTTTTGGCCTGGTGTGAAAAAGTGTTAAAATGTACACATGTGGTCAGCTCTGTTGGCAACATATTCCACTGTCTGATGGCCACACTGGAGAAGGCTGAGCTGCCGAGTGCTGTTTTACACTGAGGAATCCTACACTCGCCCCGAACCCAGTGGCTCGAGATGAAATTTCTGAGTTCAGTGAAATAAACTTTTTTAATGGAGGAGCTGCAGTACCATTAATTATCTTGAACAACAGACAGAGATTTGAATATATGATTATGTTTTCAAAACTTAATATACTATGTTTTTTTAAGAATATGACAGTGGTGATATAGCCGAGATTTCTTGTCATGAACCTTAAGAGAACTTTTGTACAATGATTCCAGGGGCCTTAATGCTGTTTTACATGCCTGCGACCAACTCGTCATGCAATAACGGAAGTGCGGAATTATCATCGCATTTAGCACACACAAACGCTTCATGAAAGAGCCAATGCCATCTCTTCTGTCACTCCGCGGGTATTTGTTACAGAGTCACCTATAGACAACAACACGCCTTTCACAGCAGCCATAAGTGTGACACGTCGTTTTAAAAGAGCAACCAAATCAAACGCAAGCCATTATCTCATCTCCATCGCCTTCAGTTGAGCTTAGAACTAATTTAGAAATTCAAACGCACTGATTTCTACACACTTTTTCCATTTCAGTCACCGCATAGTTTCCAGGATTGTCTTTTCCGCAGGTGCAGAACAGACCCGCCGGTGGCTTGAGGATGTGATTTAGGTGTGAGGGCCTCATGCCGAGCTGGCAGAGTGATGGTGCCGTCTCCTGTCGCACCTCCTCCAGCACCTCTGACTCATGCTCCTCGTGTAAACAGTCGCCACGGAGACGCACAGGTACTGTACTGTACAGTATCATGGAGACGAACAGGTACAGTCGACACAGACACACACAGGTGCGGACAAGACGATGGCGGTCGGTATCTTGCCAAATCCAATTAGCTGCTAAATTCATGATATTGCAATGGCTACATAGCACTATATAAATTGAGACTAGTGTTATAAAAGTAAATATTTTGACCAAACTAATATCTATAGAGATGATCTTTTGAACGGCTCTTTAAGGTGAACTGTTCGATCGGATCTCAATTGTGAAAAGAGCCAGATCTGTTTTTCAGTCGATTCAATTTTACCCAGAATTCCCTCGAACAAACACAAGAATCAGCCCAGGATCTTCGTCAAACACGTTTTTCAAAGCGTAAATATTGGTCCCATTGTAATATTGTAATATTAGATGACAAATCAGTACTCAAAACCCACCTGTTCAAACTAGCTTTTCCGTAAACCCCTTTTTGTTTTGTTTTATTCCCCATGTAAAGCGTCTTTGAGTGTCCAAAAAAGCGCATACAAGTTTGATGTAGTATTATTATTATTATTATTATTTACATTTTAAAAAGTGCTTTTTTATTGACGGCGTCTTAGCTATTGTAAGTTATCTGGCAACTGTTATTAAAAAGTTATATTTAAAAGGAGCCAGTCTTTTGAACGGCTCTCTGAAATGAACGGATCCCAAAGACTCAGCTCCAGGTAAAAAGCCATAAGTCCATATTAAAATGTACATTATGCATAAATTAAGCTTACAACATTTGAGTTACTTAAAGGACATATACCTGATTTTATTTAATTAACAAAAGTATCATAAAAGTATATTGTAAAAGTCCTATTTTGTCACACTTTGTCTATAAAAGATATCTCGTCAAAATACCTTTTTTTTGTGAAAATCTGACGAAATAGGTAAAAGGTAGGTAGTGGCTTTAAAGGTGCATTATGCAACTTTTTATGCAAACAAAAAACATTGATATTTGTATTTGACCCAGCGGCTGTATGAGTGGTTAGTATGGCGCCTTCACTGTGATCTTTACAATGCTCTAGGACCAATTGTTTTGTAGGTTTACTGGTGAGAGGGTCAATCAGCAGTGAAAAACAACTGGTCCTGGAGCATCCTAGAGACCATTGTGATCGAAAGTAAATGCGCCATGATGACCACTCATTCAGCCGCTGGGTCAAATATGCACAAATAACAATGTTTTTGTTTGCATACAAAGTGCACCTTTAAGTGTTGATATGTTTAAAACTGTAAATAATGCTTACATAAAGAAATGCCAGTAAGGAAAGCGAGTCTGGGCTTGATTTGGAATAGGCCTGGAGCTCCCTCTGCAGCAGTAGTGGGAATGACGTCATAAAACTTTGAAAACAGACTTTCATCTAACGGCATGCTCGTAAATCCATGGGGCCATGAAGAACACATTTTGAGCGCAGAACTGCTCAGAACACGTCTAGTCATATATGGGCTTTAATAATACTGAGGACAGTTTCAATTCAGGAAAGACAGATGAGAGCTTTAACAGTAAAACACACAACCGGATTGAACCACACTCAAAACTGAGAAATGATTAAAAAAAATACTACTCCAGGTGTGTTTTTGGTGGAAAAACATCATTGTAACATGGTTAAAAATTCAAAAAAGTTGAGTTAGCTAAAACCTCGCTTAACAGGCTCTGGCAGATGACGCAGATTTTGCTGTTTGTCCTTCACTGTCACTGTTGGTCATAAAATCTCCGACTGCACATACAGTCTTCTCACAATGAGTAAGAAACCTACTGACAGTCCTGACTGAATGTGGCTAATTCTACATTCTGCTAAAATATCCGCTCAGCGTCCAAATCTGCGCACAAACCGCCATCCTCAAAGTGGGCCCATTTTGTCTGATTTGTTGGGTTTCGATAAATATTGCATAGAGAGTAAACAGAGGCGGTAATAGCCAGAGTGAGCGAGCGAGTTTACCCCGTCTTCAAATGGACTCTCAGAGGGACCGCACTGAGAGCCTCGCTGTCCCACAACACAGCGGTGAAAGGCAGGCTCTAGAGACAAAAGTGACATTTAAGACGAGCTAAGACAATGCTACGCTAACTCACTGAGGCTCTATAATGTCTCCTAAGACGTCCTCCAAACACGGCTTTTCCATCGCGCCGAGTCAAGAGCACTAACTGCGCTTGAAAGAGCCCAATCCCTCAGGACGCGTCCGCCTGGTACCCCAAGAATAAACCAGCCTTTAGCGGCGAGGCTCTAAACAGTAAATACAGTCAGAGATGTATGATGAGTGTGGGGGAAATAGCGCCACTAGCAGGGAGGGACAAGTAGCGATGTTATGAGGGTATTGAGAATGGTCTTAAGTGGCTGAGTTTTGTGGAACATCAACTTCTTTTGGGTTTTAATAGTGTTATTATCCTTGTCAAAAACCTGGTGTTTGGCTTCATTCGCACGTTTCAGCAAATTGCAGCATATTTAGTCAGTTTCCATCTCCCGCAACTGAGTGTCGCTCTGAGTAATCCATTAAGGTTCTCTGTGTTTTAGATGAGAAGTATTATGCAAAATTGCCTTTTTTGTTTTAGGCCCTTTAAAGCAGAACTAAGTAACTCATGCCACTGGAGGCCATAAGTGCCACTGCAGGTGTTGTAGCATCATAGCATGTTGTGTTTATATTATTTTATTTTTTACTCATTAATTGTCCGTGAGAGTAAATACTATGCTGACAGAAAAGACAAAGGGACAACTCAAATGACACCATGGAGATAATTTTTTCACTCAAACTTGGCTGTAAATATTGCTAAATTGACGCTAGCCCACAGTTAGCTTTGCCCGTTAGCCTGTTAGCTTCTTCTTTGTGATTCCATTAGTGTGTATTGCGCCTCCCCAATCATCCCATTAACACTTGTATTACCTCCAGAGGGACTGCGAAACGGATTTATTAAGGTAAACGAGTTACTTAGTTCTTCTTTAAAGATGCTACCATTTTGTTTTGAGCCACCCGCGCATGTTTGAGTGACCTTTGAATCTTCCCCGGTTATTTGTTCTGCGACGGCACCTTATACAATGCCCCTCATGTTAACCTCAAGCTCCTCCGGCGGCATTACTTAACCAGGAAGCGCTTTTCTTACCTTATGATCTCTGGCAGCGCTCATTGTAAAGTGCTGACAGTCAAAAACTGACACCAATGTTTCACTACTACGAAGCAAAAAGCGGCAACCCATTCCGAAGGGGCAAGGGCAAGGGGCTGGGACTGGCACAAGAATACCAATTAGGATGTGGTGGAACAAAGAGAAATACCAATTCATAAAAAAACATATATACATTAACATCAGAGGGTTGACTGCTTTCATGTTGAGCTCTCAAACTGCGAAACAGGAAATGGCACCTATATAGATTTCTGTTGATGAAAGCTACTTTTAGGCCTACAGTATAACATCATCGTTTGGAAGTGGTGAGAAAAGTTTGAAGACTCAACATCGAGGAAAGTACAAGTGGATTAGTCTGGCGTAACATGAAAGAGTTAGGATTGAATGTTTATTTGAGTTGACTGAGAGAATTCTTTTCAGAAATGGTAAATAGACACAACTGTGATAATATTTGAACACAAAACAAGGACAATACATTGACGAAAAGTGAAATTAGAAAAGTCTGTATTGTTTCAGAAGATAAAGGTCTGGTTAGTTCGTATTTGGGCATGATGTCCAGTTGATGAAGAGTTTGTGCCAGTAAATCAAAATGACTTTGGAACTAAAGGTAACACCGTTGTGTCACAAACGTTGCCTGAGTAGTAGGATTAAAAACTGGATGATGTTTATAACGGTTGGAGTCATCAACAAAACATTTTTTATTTTTTTTCCCAGAGCGTCCTGGCGGTTTGTGAAGCGCACAGAGTAACCCTCAGCTGTGATTTTACATCCTGTCACATGAATCATTCAAGGCACTCAATATAAATATTAAAAGTAATAGCTTCACTATTCAGCTATTACTCCATCATTCCCTGAAATGATCATAAAACATTCAGAGCCTTTTAGAAAATTTACACACTTGAATTTGATGGCAGGGGATCGGACGGGTGCGTGAAGCGGTGGGGCGGGAGGAGCCAGCGAGTGCCAGGTTGGGGAAGCTTGAATAACGCCGGGAAGCTGTTTATGGCGAATCCTTTATTTATTCATCGACTTTGAGTAAGGTCTTTGCGAAGGGGCGGGGTGAGTGTTGGGTGGCGGTGGTGGGAGTTCAAATCAAGACAGAAAAAGACATTGGCCCAACAGAGATGAAATCAAAGCGCGGCCTATTGGGGGGAAGAAAGGTGAAGC
Source organism: Neogobius melanostomus (assembly GCA_007210695.1). NCBI lineage: Eukaryota > Metazoa > Chordata > Actinopteri > Gobiiformes > Gobiidae > Neogobius > Neogobius melanostomus. The sequence continues at coordinate 5,412,486 of VHKM01000047.1, forward strand.
AAGCTCGGGCCCGCGCAGCAGAAAAATAGAGGGGAAAAATGCCTCGTCCGTGAGATTTCTCGATGCAAGGTCAATCAATGGCAGAATTCAGGGTCCAGGAGCGGCTAATGGATTGTGAAGACGCGCAGCCGGGTTATGAATTTTTAACCACTTCCCTCTCCTTCAAGCCGCAGACCTCTCCATGAATCAATGAGGACTTATTGGGAGGGGGAATCAATTATGCAAACTTAAGAACATTTAATGACAGATAATGAAGAGGTCCCCAGAGGCAAAGCAGCACATGTGTGTGAACAGGGACGATTTTTTATTATTTTTATTTTTTATTTGGTTTTGAAGTTTTGGAGGTGAGAGAGGAGGAACTGTGTGAGATTAGTAGGACGCATGCTGGAAATTAAGCACTTAAGAGGGTATTCGGGGGAGGATATGCAGTATCTGTTGGACAATATATCGGTTGGACAATGGGGGGTGTTGTCTTGTTGCTAACTGTTTTGTTGTGAAGCAGTTTGTGCTGCATTGCGAATGTATGAAAAGTGCCTTATACATACTGTAAAGTTTGACTGATTGATTGATGGAAGACTGCAAGGGTATACTTTTTTTTTTCATACAGTATGGCTAAGGATGCTAAAGCCAAGTATTACAGGTATTATTCTCCATCATTGTCGAAAAAAATGTAAGTCTATTTTTGTATTATAATCCTTTTGAGAACCTCAACATTGAGTATTTTTATGTTTAAAATGATGTCTGTTTACCCCTCCTGGAACCGCCACCTTAACGTGGTGGAGGGGTTTGAGCCTGAATGATCATGGGGGCTCTGTTGTCGGGGGCTTCGTGCTCCTGGTAGGGTCTCCCATGTCAAACAGGTCCTAGGTGACGGGTCAGACAAAGAGCGGTTCAGAAGCCCCTTATGACAGACCAACAGGCCCAGTTAGAACCATGAGGCCGTCCTTCTGTGGACCCACCACCTGCAGGAGGAGCCATAGGGGCTTGTGCAATGTGATTTGGGGAGCTCCAACAGCTGCCCCCACAACCCGGCAACGGACAAGTGGAAGAAAATGAATGGATGGATGGATGGATGATGTCTGTTTATGGAGAAGACACTTCATCAGCAAGATCTGTGTTGGTCTTCATCTCGTAAAATTAGAGTGTCCTGATTTTTAGCCAAGGACAAGCTAACAAATCGATAGCATCGTAATAAACACTGTTTGAGCGTCAGTGATGGTTTATTGCAGTGTTATAGGCCTATTGGCCAAATCAGCCTCTTGTGTATTCAATACCGGTCAAAAGTTTGGAAACGCTTTTTTTAGGAATAGTTTTTTCGTTTCTTTTAAGACCATTTACATTGTAGTTTCTCACTGAAGGCATTCATTTATCAACTAACACATATGGAATTATGTTTCTTCTAAATAGCCGTATGTTGCTTTGATTACTACTTTGCACTTTTTACTTTTTCTCAATGAGCAACATGATATTGTCACCAGAAAGTATTTTCGCTTCACACTGTTAAACTATTTCAGGTGACGACCTTATGAAGCTCATTGAGACAAGGGAAATTTTGAAGATTTTAAAATAGAAACATATTTTGAGTTATTTCACCCTTTGTTTGTTTCCTACATAATCCCATGTGTTCATTCATAGTTTAATGTCGTCAATGAGAATCACACACTGTAAATAGTGTTGAAAATAAAGCAAAGCCGATACATAAAAAGTGTTTCCAAACTTTCGACCGGTAGTGTATATCTTTTGGCACTAATATGATTTTGTGAAATGTAATACTGATCCAAACACTTGGATACGCAGATATATTGTCAATTCCTAAAGTAACTTACTCGGAGGAATCCCAGTCGGTCGTTTTATGTCTGTAACAGGGGTAGGCAACATCGGGCCTGAGGGCCAAATCCAGCCCTCCAGCATAAAACTGATGGCCCCCAAGATGATTTTGAGGAATATTATTACACGAATCAGAGAATAATTTCATATTTTTAGAGTTAAAGTACTCTCATAAACTCTACAGGTAATTGTTTAACACCGGCATTTGTAGAAAGTGGTGCTTTAATTTGGGCTAAAATTGGCAGGTTCACCCCTTGATCGTTTTACAATGAAGAACTTCTGTGTATAACAAAAGAAATAAAGCCCTTAACGTTATCATTAATTCCTACAGAACACTTCAACGACACCACTTGTTTATGAGTAGGAATCCACTTAGCTCCCCATCGATCCTTCTGAGACGTGAACGGCCACCTTGGGGGACCACAAATACTGTATTATGCGCGACATTCTCCACAGCTCATCATGAAAACAGCCTCGGGCCGCCCCTGTGGTCCCGATCTCAAATCACCGCGCTCCAAACAATGTTAAGCACAAACGCACACATTAAAAGAGCGGGTGCGGATCGGCCCCCTCCCCTCAGTGCCACGACCCGCCACGCCAATAAGCTTTTATGTCCGTGTCCTTCCGACGGTATTCATGTTTAATGCATCGCCCCTCGCTTGTCTAGCCATCCGTGCGGCCTGTTTTGGAGATTGTCGAGCAGCTGAAGTGCATGTTGTATCTACACTCAGAGGCAATAACGTGCCATCTGCTTGTTCAAATCTGATAATAAGACACTTTTGAACAAGCGTTTTGGATCAGTCAGGCATACACGGGGGGCTTACAAAGTTTGCTGAATGTGCCACATTTACAGTTTGTACAGAACAATAATCATAACATTATTCTTAGTAATTAAAATGGTCCAAATGTCCAGACTAGTTCAGACTCTTAAGAACTCACACTGTGATACAAAAGGACTTGAATGTCAAGTTTAAGGACTACCCCTACAACTGTGGCACAGTGGTTAGCATGCGTTTTTCACAGCTAGAAGTCGTAGAGGTCGTGGGTTTGATACCCGGTACTCCGGTTTCCCCTACCACTAAAAACATGTGCAATAGTTGAATCCTCCAGCCAGGTGGAGATGGGCTCCCGGGCACGACACTGCTATGTATGGTTTCCTCCAGTGGCATCGAAGGATGGGTCAAATGCAGAGGACAACCTTTTTTAACCTTTTTAATCTAGTTTTCTTTTACCAAAACCATTGTCTAGTCACAGGGACCTATGTATGGAAAATGAAACTTGTCATTCACTAATTGCTTGTACGTAAACAGGGGACATACACGCTTCTGTTGCACATGTGCCTGGGTAACTCTGGAATTTGTAATGTAAAGTATTATATTGTATGAAATCACGAGATGCTGCTTGTATCACCGTTATTATTTACCTCCAGCTGGACACATGTGTTTCAGTTATGTATATTCTCAGTGTTATGATGGGCCTTTTCTCTTGAAAGGACTTAAAATTATGTTTTGTATTTCTAGAATTAATCTTAAATGCATGAACGTACTTACTTTGAATGGGGGATAGGCATTTATAAGCTTTCTTGCTTCGGCCTACTCCTTTTGAGTTTTATTTTATTGCAATGATGTTATCATGTTATGTTTTATAAAGTGCTCAAATAAACAAACTAAAACTAAACTAAAACTAGTCCAGTGGTTCCCAAAGTGGGGTGTCAGGACCTCTCGGGGTGTCGCGAGGCCTTGAGTGGGGGTCCCCAGATGATTTCAAGGTAAACAAAACTAAATATGCTAGTGTTGCTATAATGCTATAATTTGTTAAATCCATTCAATTAATTAAAACAAACAGTTTAAATATTAACTTGATTTGAAAGTGTTTTTCTGCCCTAAAGAGGCAATGACTTTATGCAATGGGGATCCCGAGTTGTTTACGTGTCAGTTTTTGGTGTCCACATGTAAGTCTCATCCCTGTGCGGAGTTATGAATTTTTAAAGAAATAACCCAAATGCTCACTCCAGCCACTAGGGGGCAGCCAAAAATAAACTAAGGAAAGAATTCCACACGTGTCCAGCAGAGGGCACTGACACAATAAGAGATCAGGATATAAACAACACATTATAGCCACGCTATGGTTGCAATAGTCGCTTACCACCACCGAGTGTGGAGTGAATGAATAATGATCACAATGTAGGACTTTGAGACACTTGTAACACAGGCTTGTAAAGCGCAATACAAGTTAAGCTATTATTTATCAGGCTACAGTCCTGCCAGGCTTTGGACCAAAAAAAAAAATCCCATCTCATTATTAATTTATTGAAAGAAAATGTCTCAGTACTATTTTCCTGTTTACATTCTCCGTGACCCGCCGTGGGAGCTGAATTTCAGCCCATGACCCAAAATGAGTTTGACACCCCTGCATAGTCTAGTCCCTCCGAATTCCCAGATCGACCCAAAACATGCACAATGGGCTTATTCTTCACCTTCTGGCTCAAGATCTGAGGGTGGATCCCCTGAGTACTGCACTGCTCCTCGCAGGTCGCCCCAAGGCACAGGTAGAAAGACACATTTTCTTACAATAAAGTCTACAAATGCTAAACTCAGGATCTAAACAGGTCTAAGCGAAAGCATCATGGCTCAGATCATTTGTGTTGATGTCGCAGTCTAATTTCTTCAGAGCAGGTAGAGTGTCTGTCCCACTGATGATTCCTGCCAGATGTTTGTGAGATCCCAGAGGCGTCTGAGACGGACTTAGAGCTGAGCCACATCTGTCGCTTCTCTTCGCTCTGCAACAGTTTCATGAAATAGTCAGCATCGGGATTGTAGCGTGGTAAAGTTCAGGTGCTAATATTAGATTTCCATAGGTTAATATGGACTTGTGTTGTTATGAAGTTGAAACGTCAACTGTGATTGTTGTTTAAGAGTATGTCTGCAACTTATTTCTGGCTTTTTACTTTGAATTAGGGTGTTAGTCTGGTCAAAGGGTCATTTCACGTTTTACTTTTATATTTAATGATCAAATAGAATTGGTACAAACTGGTTTAAGGTCCCTACTTAATTTCATTACTACTGTAATGAAATCCTTTTTAACAAACATGAACCAGAAGTGTTCACTGAACTGGTGGGATTTGTTTGCTATGTGACAACACAAGTTACTGTCGAGTCTTAATGTTGAAAAAGTATAAAATCATTAGGGCTGTCAGAGTTAACGCTTTAAATGGACTAGATGCAAGTTGGTTATTTTTATACTCACTACTGCCACCTCAGGTCTTAACTGTGCAGTTACACACACAGTTATGTGTAACTGCAGTCTCTATGTTAAGCTCATGCATGACGGCACTTCAGATCCGAATTAACACCTTTTGAGTGACAGCGCAGGATTTTAGAGGCAGTTGTGGTGAATAGGTCTGGGCTCATTCTACACATTAGGACATGGCTGGAACGTGTAGGGGGAGGAAATACTTTTTTTTTTTTTTTTTTACATTTTTAAAGTCCGTATAGTTCCTTTAACTCATGATTAATCAAAAATAATAATTAGTGCATTAATCATTAATTCATATGTTTTGACCAAATACCAGTATTTGAGCACACACATTACCTGACACAGTGACTACATATTATAAGCCAGGGGTGTCCAACCTTTTTACATGATGTGCTACTTTTATGTAACAAGCGACGGAGAGCTGCTTATGCATCAAAGAAGCTTTGTCTAATGATGCTATTTCAACAAAAAATACTTTTTGTTCTTATACTCCACTTAATATACATAAAAGTTTGCAGATTCTGTTCAAAATGTTTAGCACCAAAGTATCTGTGACGTAGTATCAAGCGCATGCCAAAATGTTGAGATCCCTGTTATATATCCCTGTTGGCCTTTTCCTATAATATTATGAAACTGAATATTTTATTAAAATGAGAGCAACTGCTTTTGAGTGTTTTATGTCAGCCAAGCATTAACCTCTTAACGCCCGCCTTCAGTTTTATCCAAATCAAAAAGCTTCTCGACTGGAACTTACAGCCTATGTCATGGCGACGTGTAAATGGACAGCAACCTCCCTCTCTCTAGCTGCAGCTGCATTTTTTGGCTTTTTTTCTGTGAGCAGCTTTTTAAAAGTAAAGCGGGGGGAGCTGCGCAGGAGGAAGAGGTAGGAGGAGGTGGAACTGACCAGTGCAGGACACCACGCTCTGAAATAGGGACAAACTCAGGAGGCGGTGCACAGTTTCACAGGATCAGAGGAGACTGAAGGCGGCCAGACAGGTTTTCTCCGGGTGCTACGGTTTCCTCTACCTCCAAAAACATGCCGGTCAGGTTGGCCCACAATGGCAGGGCGGCTTAGGACTAACACCTGAACACTATTCCGTTGTACGCTTGTACAATGACAGATAAAAGCAAGGCAAGTTTATTTGTAGAGCACAATTCATACACAAGGCAATTCAAAGTGTTTCATGCAGCTCAAATCTGGAACAGTCTTCATGAGGATGTGAGACAGGCCTCAACTCTGACAATGTTCAAATCCAGGCTGAAAACAGCTCTTTTTACCCGTGCATATGAAAACTGAAAGTATTTTATCTGCACTCTTGCCTTTTACTGTAATTGATTAACTTTATATTGATGTTTTATCGATTGATTTGATCTGTTTTCTTGTAATTTTCTGCAACTGTGAAGCACTTTGAATTGCCTTGTGTATGAATTGTGCTCTACAAATAAACTTGCCTTGCCTAATTATTAGAGAAAATTTTACCATGATTAATCAAATTTCACAAGTAATCTGATTTTAAAAATGAATCGACAGCACAAAAAAATAATGCATGTGAAGAAGTGGGATGAGGTGCATTTCAGCGGTAAATTCAGCTTCTTCCTTAAGTGTAAAACACCCCTTACTTAACTACTGCTTTGTGTAATATGCCCTTCCAACTCCTTTATTCCGCATGATTACTAACACAGTTTGAACCTCCAATTATACCACCATTTCCCTCAAATCCAAGAGCCACAATCGCACACTACTTCCACTTAACCGAGGCATTTTTCAACCAATCCATATTTTATCAGCGGAGGCAGCGTCGGAGCCCCCATCGACGATTCCTTCCAGCTGTTTCGGCGGGGGGTCCCCTGGGTGTCTGTTGCTGCGTCTCACATCTGTCCCCTCTTCACCGCTGCCCCCGTGCCACGCCGTGACAGTAGAGTGCTTTCTGCTCGGAGTACGTCGCCTGATGGAAAAGTCTGTGACGTTTGTTTGGCCCGGGCCGTAATAACAGAAGGTCAGCCCCGTCGTCTCAGGGCGGACTTCGACGAGGTAAAGACGCACTTAGGCGCTGATGGGTCCAGCTTTAGACAGGGCCGCACCAGTGATTTCTCTGCCCCATTTACTCTGATTTTTTTCTTTTCTTCTTCTTCTTCAAATGCACCTCAGAGACACGTATGGGGGGGATGATTACATATCATTTCAGCCTGACATTTGATTTACTCATTTGCCGCGTTAAGGAAGCACTTTGCGGGTTGTTGTTATTTTTTTACTCAGCGCCTGTTTTCGGTGAAGAATCTCGGTGGCAGGAGCTCAGATTTAGTTATGAATAAATAAAGACGTTTTTTTTTTTTTGCAATGTCTTAGCACAACACATTAGGCGCTTTTGCAAAGAGATTCCAGCACATTCGCAGCAATTTTCTCCCCAGCGTCGAGCCGTTTAAAAGAGCAAAACGACCCGAATGCAATGGCAGGTTCAAGCGTACAAGATTCACATAATAAAATATAAACTGTGACTAAATATAACTGGACAACACAACCCGAGATCGTTTGCGACATAAACCATACACGGGGAACTAGTTAGTTTTGGTAACTATAAAAAATAAACTCTCATCTTGTACATTTAGTATACTGTGGTTCCCAATCTTTTTGGTCTTTTTTGCATCCCTGTAAGCCAATCATTTAGACCATGGATTTGATGGCATTTAGTTGTGTATTGTGTTCTAAATAAAGCAAAGCAAAGATTCAAATTATATTAAAATACTTCAGTTTCATCTGATATTTAGATCTGAAATTACTCCAAGTACCCCCTTGTGCTCTCGTACCTGGTTGGAAACACTGCTCTAATAGGAGATAAGCTTTTACTTTTTCCTACTCCTATAATGTTATGTTGTTGTTGTTACTGTTGCTCAGTAAACGGCTTGAGCATTGTATGGAAAGAGGAGCACCCGGAAGTAACCTACAATCTTCTGATTTCATCCAACGTGGTGTGCCTCGGACCTCCTCATGCCTCTCAAAATAAACGTTTTGCACATTGATCCTTGAAGAGCACCAGACTTCATCACATTTCAAACCCACAGCAGTGTTCACTCGCCTTCTTATTATGATTTTCTTATGAGAGTATACACCACCGCTCAAACGATTGGGGCCACTTAAAATTGTGTTATTTTTGAAAGAAAAGCACAGATTTTTTTCAATGATAACATTAAATGAATCTGAAATACATTGTTAATGTTGTGAATGCCTATTCTAGCAGGAAACAGATGATTTTGAATGGAATACATACTGTAGGTGAGCAGAGGTGCATCGCTCCAGTGTTCTAATGGTACAGTCTTCATGAGGATGTGAGACAGGCCTCAACTCTGACAATGTTCAAAACAGCTCTTTTTACCCGTGCATATGAAAACTGAAAGTATTTTATCTGCACTCTTGGCTTTTACTGTAATTGATTAATTTTATGTTGATGTTTTATTGATTGATTTGATCTGTTTTCTTGTAATTTTCTGCAACTGTGAAGCACTTTGAATTGCCTTGTGTATGAATTGTGCTCTACAAATAAACTTGCCTTGCCTAACATTGTGTTAAAGCTATCATGTTAAAGGGTAATTGATGATTAGAAAACCCTCATGCTGATTAGAGAAGCTCTTGAACAGGCCCGGGTTGTTAGAGGATAACATTAAATCGCTATTTATCATACTGGGTCAAGCTGTACAGTCGTACTATCTCTGTTATAGCCCTGATTATGGGCTCAGGCGCTCATTATCAGCCACTGAATGTTTTGCGTGCGTATTAGTATGACGCTCTTAGATGGTATTTACATCTCTTCTGTGGAAGCATAGACAGACTTGAATGTTAGGACTGGCGCATTGTCTCGAGTTCATGTCTCCGGGTCCCGTAACGATGGCAAATAAACTTCTCCTGCATAAGACATCCTTCACCAATCCTCTCGATCATCATTGTTATTTCCCTAACACGGGTGACCCGAAACTTTGGAGCGGTAGGATATATGCTCTCAGTAAGTGGGGATATAGTTATTCATTTGAGATAGTAAATTGTTATTTATAGTCTCTCTTAATGTTTAGTTCTATGTAGCATTATCATAGTTGTTTCGTAATTAGTTGTTACGTAATCGGTATTGCTCGGTTTTGGGGAATGTATACAGTGCATACGTGTCAGTCATGTAAAGCCATAATGTACCATCGTCATTTTGGCCATGGTCCGATGCTGTGGGTGTTTATGGTCTATTTTGTTTTGCTGTTGTTTCCTTGTTGCTATTTTGTTCCTTTGTTGTTCCACTATGTTCTTGTGAAATGATGATTTTAATTGTATTGATTTTGGGGGTGGGCGCTTATAAGCTCTTGCTTCGGCCCACTCCTTTTGAGCAGAGTGTTTGCTGCTGAAATAAACAAATAAACTATGTTCTCCAATGCAATAATGGATAACAATCTCGCTCTCAAACCCCGAGCTAAAACAATCTGTTTTTTTTTCCAGCCTATGGTCAGGAGAATTGGCCTATACAGCCGTAATAGAAAAGTGTGCGTTGGCGGAGTGCTCCCGTGGTCCGTGCGGGTACACGTTCACGCTCGGCTTGGTCCAGAGCAGACAGGAGAAATGACCCACAGTCGGGCCAAAATGTTTACTGGCAGATGTGTTTTAAAGGAGCGCTCCTTAGCTGCTCACGACAGCGGAAAAAACCCTGCTGTTCTCCGCATCTGCAATTCACCGCTCTCCCCAATTCCACCGACAAAATCCTGACCTTTCTGCGGCTGATGGACGCGCCGTTGTCTCTCCCTTTTCCATCTTTTTCAGCCGTTTTTTCCATTCCATTGAAGATTGCAGCTCGGTCTATGCCAGGCTCCCAGGCAGATCGGACCCTCCTCTCGCTGGGCTGTTTCACATCACTTTAAAGTCTTTGCAGGCTTCGGCCAGAGCCCTTTGGCACTTGGCTCCGGTGCAGCGGTTCGCGTCAGAAAGTCCGATTTGTGATTTGCTGATGACATGAGCAATGCCTGCTTGTGGCTGTTGAGATGCATTCGCACAGCCTGGCTGGTAATGTGCGAAATGACATGAGTGGAGAGACCTCTCAGTGATTCAGAGCATTCAAACGTGTTGCATCTCCCACATTTTGTGTCTTTTCTTTCACTGCGATCCATCTTGCTCCTCCACTTCGGTTTATGTTACATGCCTTTGACGGCTGACACACTCTGGCACATCTTTAATACTGTTGGCAACATTTGAATCAGGGATTATACGGCTCAGACTTTGTGGCTTGTGTGAGAGAAAGGTGTCCTTTACTTATACTGTATAAATATCCATAAAGACCACAAAAGGCAAGGCAAGTTTATTTGTAGAGCACAGTTCATTCACAAGGTAAAAGTGCTTCACAGTTACAGACAATTACAAGAAGGCAGATACAAATACAGTACAAAAAAAAAATCATTATTACAAAAAGTGCAGAGAAATAGAGAAAACCTTTCAGTTGTTAAAGAAGTACTAAGTAACTTAATTGTTTGCCTTAATAAATCCTTTTTGTATTCCATCTGGGGGTAATACAAGGGCTGTTGCTAGATCTTCGGTTCGGGAGGGACTCGGTCTGCTGTGAAAACGTGACATTTCATGACACAAATTAAGGTTAGGGCCAGGAATAGGATTAGCTTTAAGATTAGGATTAGGGTTATTTGTATTTTTCGACAAACTAACTCATAGATCTATACAAAATCACAGCAGACCGTCCCTCCCGAGCCGACGATCTAGCAACAACCGTAATACAAGTGTTAATGGGATGACTGGGGGTCTTTGATCTCCCCGGTGTCTCAAGCCACCGGGTCGGCGCACTAATACACACTAATAGACCCTTTGACTGCTGACATCATCAGTGACATCAGCTGGAGGCAGGAAGTGATCAAGAGAAATTAGATTAAACTAAAACTAGCGATTTTAAATGTAAAACTACAACTGAAACATGTGGTCCTGTTGTGGCTTAAGGAGCAAGAACAAGAGGAATGACATTTGAGACGATAAAATAAGGTTTATCTGATATTTCCAAAAACAGTTAGACATTTGTTTATCGTTACTATGACAACAGCTACAATGGAAATAGATAGGAATCGAGCTTCCCGCCTCCAGCTAAGCCCGCAATGTTTACAAACAATTAAAGGGTCTATAGAATCACGAATAAGAAGCTAACAGGCTAACGAGCAAAGCTAACTGTGGGCTAGTGCCACTTAAACAGTATTTACAGCCAAGTTTGAGTGAAAAAAAATTCAACATTGTGTAATCGCGTGAAATGGTTCATATATGGCTCTAGCATGTCCACGATGTTGGTGCTAAACCATGAAAAGACAAGCAGAGCTGTTTAAAATGTTATTCTCTGAGCGACATGAAGCCAGTGCAGAGACCTGAGCACTGGACTAGTTCCTGGTTCTAGTCTGGACTCGTGCAGCAGCGTTCAGGATGTAGTGAAGCGGTCTAAGGCCAGTGAACAGAAAAATGTACCCTTTGTGTATTTACCTAGCCTGGCCTTAGCCATCCGTAAACTCCGGTCAATTATAATTTCCCTACATGTACGTCTGGGTCTGATCTCAGTGGCCGCATTACATCGGTTGAATTTCAACCTACCATTCAGCAAGCGGGGGAGCCGGGTGTTGTAGGTGACGTCAAGCATTTGCTGGTTGTAGTTTGGCGATGGCGGCGGATACGAAAGTAATGGAAGCTCTTCAATCCATTCTGGCTCGGGTCCCAAATATCCAGAAATCAATATTGAAGCCTTGGAATGCGCAAGGAATGCTCCCAAGAGTTATGATAGCAGCTTCACTCACTCAGGCGCATTACATACGTCACAACCAAACGATAGCGAAGATCAGATCCACTCAAAGGAGTTCACCCTCCCACCTGATAACGGAGCTCAATTTTGAAGATCCAGATCCTCTGTACGAACGAAATGAGTACGAGGGTATGGTAAAACCGGGCTTACTTTTGGACGCAATCAAAACAAACAAAGATCACCGGGTTCGATTCCCACCATGGGCCTTGTGGAGGTCATGTTCATGTGCATGTTCTCCCTGTGTCTGCGTAGGTTTCCTCCGGGTATACTCCGGTTTCCTCTACCACTAAAACCATGTATAATAGGTGAATCCTCCAGCCAGGTGATTCTGAGATGGGTCTCCGGGCGCTTCACTGCTGCTGCTTACGGGTTGCCCCAGCGGGATCAAAGGATGGGTCAAGTGCAGAGGACACATTTCCCTAAGGGGACAATAAAGTATACCTTAATCTTAACCTTTGATGGGAGAGCGGTACAGAGGAATCCCACATATGGAAAACTCCACACAGCAATCCCATGCAATTCATCTTATTATTCCACTGTGCAACATTCATTTCAATGTTGTTTGTGTTTTAACTGAATTGGTTTGTCTTCAAAAAGAACAAAAAAGAAACTGCACAATAGGATTTGCTACAAGAACCATTCTGATTTGCCTACAATGTGAATGTGGTTGACCAACGTTACTCACATGAGTTTGTTCTACCGTTGGCAAACAAATAACACCGCCATGTTCACGTGCCTTTTCCGCGCAACGCACCTCCTAACCGTTTACCCATGAGTTCATTTGCCCATCATCCACTATTCCTAAAGCTCTTGACGCGGGGCCAACTGTCCCACCTCTGAAAATGTCCCCTATCAATATTTGACGACACCAATTGTAACCCTCGGTAGACACATCCCGGGCTGTAAAGTAAATTATCAGCGGAGCGGGCCACTTGGGAGGCACTGTCTGGATACTGTCTCCTCTCCACCGCTCATTCTCTGTCAATTCAATCATCGAGACGGGAGCCAATAGTCTGCAGCAAATCTCTTGTCGAGTATTTTTCAAAACTAAACAATGCCCTGGGCAGATTGTATTCTCCGGAGGACTCCTGGCCAAAGTAAGACATGCCTCGAATCCCAGAATGCCGATGCTGTGTGTGTGGAGTGGTTAGAAGTTTTACTACACGGCATTATTCAGCGAGGCAGGGCTGAGTTTAGGCTTTGAGACTGAACAAGAGAGCGTGGCGAATGCGCATACCGTACGGGACATTGTTGTAACATAGGGATATAGGTAGAAAGAGCATTATAAAAGCGTAGGGGAAGTACCGCACTGCGAGGAACGTTGCGTTTCTCGAAGCAGTTCCAGCCTGAAGCTACAGCTTAGCTCTAAGGCACATTGACCCATTTATTTAGGTGGACTAACAAATCCACTGAAATGCATAAGCGGCTTTCTCACTACAACAAAATTACATCCATGCCTTTAATTCTTCAGTAAATCCATGTGCATGCTACCTGAATTATGTATGTACTGGATGAATACAAAATACATCCTTGAAGAGAGGCATGAATACTGTATGCTATGGTTAGATATACAGACAATGGCTAAAAGACCTAATGCTACAGTCAGTCGATGCCTTAAGCAGTTTTATGCACAGACTATGAGCAAATGTGCTTACTCACAACTCATTGAACAGAAGCTTTTAACCTGTTATCTGCCATCTTAGGGTTAGGTTTAGCGTTATGTTCTCCAACTATGAATATCCAAATCTTAAAGCGTATTGATAGGTTAGTAAACTTACCGACATATTTAAAGATAATAATGTCTCGAAATCAGTCAAGATCAGGTTAGTCCAAACAATGGTCTTTCCAGGGGCAACCTATGGAAGTGAGAATTGGCCCATAAAAAAGGCAGACAGAAAGAGAATAGAGGCTTTTGAATTGTGGGCGTAAAGGAGGCTTCAATGTATTCCATGGACAGCGAAGAACAATTGGGTCCTGAAAGAAATCCAAGTGAAAACATCTCTGATCAACTTAACAGAGAGGAATAGACTGTCTTTCTCCGGACATGTTATCAGAGCAGATGACAGTTTGGAGAAAGTCCTCATGCAAGGGTCCATGGAGCCATCTCATTTTAGGAAGACCTAAAGTGAGATGGCTGGACAATGTGCTGGAAAATCTGGGAATGACTCTGAAGAACTGTCTTGTTACGGCAAGAGACAGGACGAGATGGAGATGCCTCGTCGATTTGTTCCAGGGGTCGGGGTCGACCTGATGGGTGAAGATGTAGATTGATAGGAGAACTTACAGCCTATACTATATGTCAGGGTGATACCACATTTTGAAAGCCACATTCAGGCGACTCCTCTCCACCAAGCTACACTGTTTTCATTGGTATAAAATAACTTTCTAAAAGGAAATGGGTAACAACTGTTTTTAAGCATATTTAGCATTTAGAAATAAAATATGTTTTATCCACTTATTCCAAGTTGAAGTAAAATTTTATTTTACAACAGGAAAAGAAATGAAAATAATAATAAGGTTCAACTTTGGCCTAAATGTTTAAATTAGCCCTGGTTTGTACCAGTAATGTATTGTATTAATATGAACTTAGATGATTAACGTCTAACCAAGTTCATTTTCTCCAGTTTGACAAATCTAAAGCTTTTTGAAAAAAGTGTCAAAATAGCAACAAAACTGAGACGAAAACTAGGATGAAAATGCAACAAAAAAGAGCAACAGAAAAGTGTTGGGACCCACAGTCACCCTGGGATGACACGCCACGATCCAAAAACCACTTAGACCTGTGAAATATGATGAAAAAGTGACAAAACAGCCACAAAAGAGCAACAAAAATCTGATAATCTCAAAAATTTGATGGGAAAAACAGTCAATAAAAGTGATGACAACGCAGTTAAAAAGATCCATTTAGATGAGTTGTGTAGGTCTTAGCTTTCAAATGAGTTATTACACTGGCTGAACCGGAGAAAATGCACTTGGTTAAGGCGGCAGCTTTAACACAAAGTTGGGTCATTTTTGACCCAATCATTGGTTTTCTTTCATCCCATTGGGTCGAATACATAACCTAACTGTTGGGTTAAAACATGTAACCCAACTCGAAAGCTAAAAATAACCCAACGTTGGATTGGTCCAACTTTGACCCATTGGGTTAAGGCCCATCATTTATGTGTGTGTGTGTGTGTATTGCTATATAAGATAATGTAATATCCATACAGCAAGAAGCCTCAATGAGGTTTTCTGTCCAACAAAGATTCAGACATTTTTCTCCTGTACAGCCGAAAACAAAAATGGATGGTAACTAAAATGTGCATAAGTGTCTCTTTTGTCGTGATTTTCTAATTTATTTCCATTTTAGCCCTGTTTTGGTCCTACTTTGTGTGTATTCTCTAAATATCTTTAAAGAGTAACTAAACACCAAATCAAGTTTTTTTTTACTGATAAACTGTCTCAATGGGTGTCTCATAGTGTTGTCTACTGGTCCCTGACATTATTCTGACATTATAGCGCAAACATGTGTAAAATCCTAACTTTGGCCTGAAACGAATGGGTTGCGCCCCCTTTAGGGTAAACTCTGCTACTAAATTAGAATTTCCTGATTGGCTGGAGACGTGTCCACGGCCTCCACAGAACGTCATAAGCCGCACCAGCTCCACACATCGTCATCAGGTGCTGCCAAGTGTCCTGCCCCTGTACCTGTGGTTTATAACCAAGTCCCTCCCACGTAATCAGTCTGCTGTGATCGTGCCAATGCAAAGGTCCACACACTCACCCCCGCACGTCACCCCCAAACTTCAGAGACCGCCTCTTTCACAGCCCTTTTTGACTTTTGTTTGTGGGTGGGGGAAGGCTTTGGCACGCCCGTTTAGTTACTCTTTAAATAGTATTTTTTCTGCTCTTCCAGTTTGCATCGAGGGATTGGAAGTAACATAATTCCGTTTGCCAATGAAGATAAATATTGTCATTCAAGGCATTATTTTCTCATATAGTGCAGCCTCACACACCTTTTTCCTCCCACACTCTTTTTCCTGCACATTTCTGCCGCTTCTTTTCCTCTCTTCCGCCACAGAATCTATCAATTTGCCCTGTGTTTCTGAAGTGCAAATGCCTCCCCGTCTGGGCTATGTCACACCTGCCCCGGGGCGAGGTCAACCACGCCGGCTCTTTCAAAGTAATAACTTCTCTCCGGGGCCTCCTCGGACACCCGCCCCGCACCCCTGGGGGACACTGAGCACCCTGATCCGTTCCCTGACCATGAGGAGCGGGGAGCGGCCCTGCTTTGTGGATGAGAAAGGTGTTACTGTTAGCCTGTCAGCAGAGGTGAGCCGTATTGACTTAAATGGCTTGACCTGGCTAAGCCTCTGTGGCAGTAGCTTTTCACCCCTGACTTTGTGACCCGCGCCGGGAGCAGAGGAGAGCGGGGTCAGGTCCGCTGTCCGTTTAATTACAGCCGGAGAGGAAGAGTCCACTGGAGGACATACAGACTCAAGGCCATTAAATGAGACTGTACTGTACCGGAGATGAGACAGGTTTGGCGTCGGGACCCACAGTCACCCTGGGATGACACGCCACGACCCAAATACCACTTAGACTTGTGAAATATGATGAAAAAAATGTTGTTGAATAAGCATTAAATAATCCAATAAAGCTTAAATTATGATAAGAACTACCCGATAACAATCATTTTAACAGTGATTCTGTACTTTTCTGTATATAAATGTTAAAGCATAACTAAGTGACTTATGCCCTACAGGCCTTAAGCGTCACTGCATGTTGCGTCTTTTTTACTCATTAATTGTCCGTGAGAGTAAATACTACGCTGACAGAAAAGAAAAAGGGACAGAGGGATATCGCACATTATGCCACAACTAAAATACACAATGGAGATATATTTTTCACTCAAACTTGGCTGTAAATATTGCTAAAGTGGCGCTAGCCCACAGTTAGCCTGTTAGCTTCTTCTTCGTGATTCCATTATTGTGTATTGGTGGCTCCGACCCGGAGGCAGGCAAGTGTGTTTTTCTGGCCAGAGACACCAGGGGGAGATGAAAGACCCCCCCAATCATCCCATCAACACTTGTATTACCCCCAGAGGGACTATGAAAAGGATTTATTAAGGTAAACAAGTTATTTAGTGCTGCCTTAAAATAAATGTTTTCTGGGAAAGGCTCGCGGCCCACTTTTCGGTCCCGGGTAGGGCTGGGTTGGGTATCAATTTGGATTTCCCAAATCGATTCAATTCTCTTCTCTTCACAAGGGCCCGATTCGATTCATGATTCACGATTAAATTTGATTTATTTTCGATTTAGTTAAGGATATCACGCAGTACCAATTTGACTTGGAACACATTCTCAGAAGAACTAAAGCTGCAAATAGTAGGAACTAAGTCTAACTTGGTAGACTAGTAAAACATATGAAATATGAATACAGTAAGTGTACAGTACAGGCCAAAAGTTTGGACACACTTTTTATGTCTTGGCTTTTCTTTATTTTCAACATTATTAACACACTATGATTCTCATTGAAGGCGTTAAACTGAATGAACACATGGGATTATGAAGGAAACAAAAACAGGTGAAATAACTCCAAATATGTTTTATATTGTAAATTCTTCAAAATTGCCGCCTTTTATTCTTGCCATTTTCTCCATGAGCTTCATAAGGTCGTCTTTTGAAATAAGTTTTCCACATGTTTGAGAAGTCAAAACCATTTCTGGGAAGACATCGTGAAGCTCAAAATGTCAAAAGTGTAAAGCAGTAATCAAAGCGAGAGGCGGCCATTTGGAAGAATTTATGTCAACGTTTTTTTTGTTTTTTTTAAACACAATTCCGTATGTGTTCACTCATAAATGAACGACTTCGGTGAGAATCTACCATGGAAACAGTTTTGAAATGAAAGGAAAAAACATTAAAAAATGTGTGTCCAAACTTTTGGCCTGTACTGTATATACTGTATATTTCTTTCACATATTCACAAGTACAACTGTTCTATAACAAAGCGGGTAAATGTTGCCATTAAAGAACAACACACATGCTTCTAAACAGAGATGAAAGAATCTAGCATGTTTCTTTATTCATTCTCCCTCCACACATCTTAATTTGCGCTAATCCACACAGTTAAGGTCAGTGGTGCTGCCTTTGGCTCGAAGACACCATTAAACCCCTCTGTAAAGGTTTTATCATGTATTTTTCATTCTTCCTTCGCCTTATTACAGCCGTGGGCCAATTGATTCCTTCCATATTTCCAGGGCCAACTCCACAGTAGAAGCAGCAGAATGGATTTAATCGTCTACTAACAAGCTAGGAAGGTTTATCCAGTATAGAGTGAGCAACTTTGACAAACCCATATACTGTGTACACACATAATGAACCAGAGCAGCACAATGATCAAAACACTTCTTTCCCGTCTTCTGTCACTTTGCGGCTGGATATTAAAGTCCCATCGTGGTCAGATAAAAGCATGAAAAAACTGCTCGGCTTGTACTCCCCGTGATAATGACAGATATTTGTAGATGAGCCATCTTCCACTTTACAAAGCGCAAGGGAGAAGGAAGTCCACGACGGAATAAATTGAACATCCAAACGTTGATATTAGCGCGGATTGGCTTTTGAAGTTGCGGCGGATGCGTAATATGAGCCGACATGACGGGAAATCACACGATATAGATTCATATGAGGGTATATATATATATATATAGCTATTGTTATATCCTCTTCACTCATATCTTTTACATATGGACACGAGTGAGGTGTAGCTGTGATCATCAACCATGTCCAAGCAAGGTAAAGCTGTCAGCACACGCTACTCAAACCACTAATGCATGCAATATTCCACACTCATTTGTCAGAAATGTGCTTTAATTTGCCGGCCTGTCTCGATAGTTAAAACACTGCATAATGTCTTTGCCGATTTTGTTTTGTTATTCACTCTCGGTCCACTTGAACTAGCTTCTTCCGTGTCGCTCATCTGGTTCGTACCATCGCTTATAGACCAACAACAACAACAGAAAAGGCACGATCTCACCATTTGTGACCTTTAGGCTGGGATTGAAAGCACAATAAGGTCAGAGAGATACTATGGTAGTTTGTCAAAGCAGAGGTGCTTATTTGGAGAGCGCGTGAATTATCCGGAAATTAAACTACGGGGTATTTAGCTTCAGCTGTTTTGGATCAATACTGCAATTTTTCTAAGATTGTAAGATGATGTGTTCAAGAGGCTTATCAAAAACCCGCAAAAAGCCTCTTAACCCCCACCTGAACCGAGCTCATGTTCTCCAGTTTGGCATCACCCAAATCTAAAAGCTTCTCGAAAATGCAACAAAAGAGCGACGATTAAAGTGAAGAAAAGTGGGGGAAAAAGTGACAACAACACGAGGAAAAAACTCTTTGGATAATGTTTGTTAGGGTTGGCTTTCAAATGAGGCGTTACACTGGCCTATGGGGATGGCTAGTGCCTACGTCATCGTAGCCGAATACGTCACTTCCGTGTCCAAACCGAATTGGGCTAGAATGGTGCAGTGCTGTGTCCCAAGTTGTAACAACAGACATGATATCAATAAAACGATAAGTTACTACCGCTTTCCTTTGGACGAAAACGAGAAGAGGAGATGGCTTAAACTGATACGGTAAGCTGGATATCTAACCATGAAAAATACATTTAAGTGCGGGCTAGCGCCAGTATTTGCGCTAAACGTTAGCCGAGATAACGTTACCTGTTGCTGTTACGATGGAGTGGGGCCACATAAAATAATCGAGATTAAAGTAATTATTTACGAGAATAAAATTGCCATTTACTAGTTTAATGTGACTGAGTTTAAAGTCGTTATTTATGAGAATCAACTAGCTAGTTATTTATGAAAAGTCATATTGTGAGATATTAAACTCATTTACAAAAAACAAACATTTTACGAGAATGAACGAGATTAATTACGAGATATACGTAATATTTTACAAGATTAAGTCGTTTACAAGTCCTTTTTTTTAGATTTACGTGACAATTTACAAGAATAAAGTCAGTATTTACATTTACATTTTGAGAATGAAGCCATTAACAATATAAAAGTCACTATTTATGTATATACAGTTGCCAAATTGTGTTGCTTTTGTGGAACGGGGGTGAGAGGGATAAGGGTTCTGCACTGGCAGAACCTACTTCTTTTGTTTATCGCCACAGAGTTCTTTATGTAATGTTCTTTTCTTTTATCCAGGCGTAAAGATTTCACCCCTAACTACAACTCAAGGGTCTGTGGATGGCATTTTCCACATGGCAAAGCAGCGGGGCCCACACGGTTTGCCTGGAATGAGGGAAAGGCTTTTCCTCACATCAGCCAGCCGACCAAACGGCAAAAGAAAATGCTCCTGGCGACTGTAGAGGACGAAGGAGGAGCTGAACCAGGCCCAAGTCACCTTGGCACTGCTCAGAAGACCCCAAGTAGTTCAAGTGTTTTGGTGCTCGAAATTGAGAATGAGATGCTCAGAAAAGAAAATGACAAACTGAAGAAAGAATTGGAGAAACAAAAACAAACATTTTCATTTAGTCAAATATCCTCCCACCCAGACATAGTCAACTATTACACTGGCTTGCCAGATGCTGCCACAGTCTTATTTTTGGAGACCCTTCTTTCCAAATTTGATCTCCAGTATCACTTTGATTGGAACGTCCAAAAAATGCCCTTAATCGATCAGCTGCTCTTGACTTTGATGAAACTTCGACTGAATTGTGGTCTTGTTGACCTTTCTGTGAGGTTTAACTGCTGCCGGGCCACAGTCACCAACATCTTTATCACCATCTCCAGTGCCCTGTATGACATTTTGTATGTCGGCATGATGGAAAACAAAATTCCTTCCAGATTCAAGAACCAAACCTCCCTGCCACATTGCTTCCAGCCATTTCCCAATTGTCGGATTGTGCTCGACTGTACTGAAGTAGCTGTGTCCAACACAGAAAGTCTGGACACCCAAAGTCATCTGTACAGTCATTACAAAGGAGGTACCACGCTTAAGGCTCTGATTGGTGTGGCACCTAATGGATTCATTACCTTCGCCAGTGACCTGTATGGTGGAAGCACATCGGACAAAGCAATAACGGCAGACTGCGGAGTACTTCAACAACTAGAAGCAGGTGACATGGTGATGGCTGACAAGGGCTTCACTATTCGTGACATTTTACCTGCAGGTGTTTCACTGAACATCCCAACATTCCTTGTCAACGGACAGTTCACAATGGAGGAAATCAACCACAACAGACTTATTGCCAGTGCAAGAGTTCATGTGGAGCGTTCCATTCAGCGCCTGAAAACATTTCACATTTTGTCATACATTCCATACCAGTATAAAAAGCATGCAAACAAGATACTGAAAGTGTGTGTTTCTCTCACAAATTTACAGACACCCATTCTCCGTGAAATAGCATGAATTTCCTCTCACTGTTTGCCACAATGCCATCATCAGCATTGAATTTTTCTTTAACTGTATTCCATATGAACTGTATCAATGTTGTTTTTTACTTGCTAATCAATTTTCCTAAACTCAAATGTTATATTTTTTAAAGGTTTATGTTATACATATTATCAACACAACTGTGTTTGATCCTCCATAAGCTGAATGAATAATTTTGAGAAGTACTTAGATATCCATTTGACAGCCTGGATGCAACTGAAGCTGAACAAGACAATAAAAAGTCTTCACACTGATTATGTTGCTCCCACTCAATTTATTTGAACTGCATGTTACTGCTTTTCTTTTCTTTTTTAGAATAAATAAAACAACAAAACACACAAACATCAGTTTAACTGGTACAAATGCACAGATATTGATATATACAAATTGGGAGAGGCTACAACATTCAAACTGAAAATCCTGCTTTAGAACTAGGAATGTCAAGATTAACTGATTTTACAATAACCGCGGTTATAAAAGCTCACAGTAGGTTAATCGTAATAGTTTTAGGGCCCAAGGTAAATCGTCTCAGCGTTAAATCCGCTCAAACGCATGAAGTCAACGGCAGGTTCATAAGTCAAATGTGCAAATCTTATTTTCATAGCTGCCAAAGGAAGAGTTAAAAAAAAAAAAGGATCATGTGCAGCCGCGTTTGTCACGTAAAAATGGACATGAACAGTGTAAGCACATGGAAAGACATAGATCTTTCAAAAACATCCACATAAATCTGCTTTCTTATAGCTAGCTAGGTAGGTATAGGTATTGCTAATAATAATAATAATAATGATATTCTACTGCCTATTTATAAGTTTACTTTTATTATATTACTTTTTATATAATGACAAAAGCATGAAGATAAAAAATAAAGGCTGAACCTTCAATAGGCTATCAATTAAAACAACCCTTAAATAAATATATACGTAAAATGTCCTCTTTTGTGAACATTTACACAGAACTGTAAAGGTTGAGAAATTCTTTCTTCTAAATTTCGCTATTCATGAATAATTGTAAAGAAATCGCAACATTTTTCCTCATAATATTCGTGACTCAAAAATTTGAATCCTGACATCCCTATTTAGAACATGTAAACAAATGCAGGGTTAATCATTTAATATCGGAGAGAATATGGGGCAGGAAAATGTCCTTATAAAATATTTCTAAAACACTAATGTTGTTTGCCCAAGCTGGATCTTTATGGATGAACAGAATTACAACATCCAGCGGAGTCCATACCACCAGGTGACATGTGCCAGCTCCTGTCAGGTACAGGTTGCCCTGAATTTGATGCCAGTAGTTGTGAGTCGGCTTCATTTTCAGTAGGCCAGTAACTTCATCCAGTTTGAGATAAAAGTCCTTTGCCTCTGCTGCCTGAATTATGGTCTTCTTTCTGGCTGCATAAGGACATTTCACCTCAATGATGCAGTCAGCAGATACTGTCCCATCTGGAGAGCCACCAAGCAGGCCACTGTCAGAGAGAAACACTCCGCTCTCCTGGATGGTCACACCAGTGCGCTTCATGTACTCTTCTTTAGCCTTTGGCTCATGAACGATTCCCCAATCACAAGCCTGGGGGTTGAAAGGGAATTTCATACACAATGGCATCACAAGGTGCTTTATAAAGGGAGAGAAGGAAAGAAATATCAGCCCAACCCTTCTAGTACAATTTTTGTTTACACTTGTTTGATTTAAAAATTACCCTTGGGTCTCTATGTGGGTTTTTTCTGCCACAAAAGGGTGATATGTAGAACTAATTGACAATAACCTTCACTGTATTTGAGAATAAAAACATTTTTGGTGAAGAAACTTAATTGTACATACATTTTGAATATGTGATAAAAATAAAAAATGTAAACGGTCTAAAATACACTGTGGGCAAATTCGGCTGTTTAAAAGCCACAACCATTACAGCTGAAAAAACATCTGATAAAAAAATTTGATCAACCTTTTTTCCCAAACACTATTCATCAAGCTCAGACCTGATCAAAACAATTATTTTTGTGTTTTTAAATAATGGATTTTAACCTTCTGAATGCCTATTTCATATGTGATTTCACTGCAGTGTCATGGTTGAATGAAAAATTGTGGTTATAATGGGAGTCGCTGGGGAGTATTACTTAAAATCTGATGCTGCAGAAAAAGTAATGTGCCAAAGCAGATGTTTTCACAAGTCTTTGGAAGATCCAAGAGTGTGATAGCATATAACAAATATCCACCCATACACCATTTTTTATATTAAAAATCTGCAATTTTGTGTTTTTATCGGGGCCAAGATTGATGAAGAGATCTGAGTAAAAAAACTGTATATATTATGTTTTTTACAGCAGCTAAAGTTGTACCTTTAAAAAAAAAAAAAAAAGGGACTAAAGGATATGTTTTATTACAGTACCCAAGGGTTAAAAGAACTTGGTGTCCATCACTTACATGAGCTCCTTGCTTGAAGTTGTAATGACCAAGCAGCGTTTTGAATAATGAAGGAGGGTAAGAGTTCCTCTTCACTGCCGCCAACACAAGACCAAAGTTGCTGGCTGTAACTCTCTTGTTGCGATATGCCATCCTGTTATAAAGAAACACACAACAGTTAACCTCACAGCACTTAAAAAACAATTCAAGAAAGAGCTAGTCACTAATGACTTTTAGTACACATGAAATCAATCGATCCTTGTATGCATTATTACCATAAGTCATTCTTAGTTTGCCCAACTGTGGCTCTCTCGATGGCTTCCTTTTGTTGTGGGCTCACAGCAAGGGATGAAAGGAGATGTTGAGCTTTGTCCTCACAATACCCGGAGTTGGCCAATATCCCATCAAAAGTTTTGATGTGATGGCAGGGGTCAAAAGTCTGTCCCAACAAATATCATTGAATCAGAATAACAATTAGATCCCTTCATGTCAACATTGTTCACAGACATACATATATTGAGTTGCCTTGTGTACGAAATGCGCGGTATAAATAAAGTTAAAATTAAAGTCTGAACAGGTTTATGTCTGATTTGCAATGGTTTAAATCTGTGGATATGTCAAACTAAATTTACCATCTTACTAGGGATATCGTCAATCTTTGTAACTGATTTAATGTTGTGTACATGTGAAGTTTCTGATAAAGCAGGACATGAAACAACAAAACACAAAACACAAGTCAAACCTGAGGCAGTGCAGGAGGTTCTGGAGCTAATATCCAACCCAGACCTGTAAAACGGTCAAGCTGTGCCAGAGATGACGATGCCCATTCTATGTCCTCCGGGGTGACAGGGCGTTTAATTCCAGCTGAAAAAATAGCATAAAGGGTATGATGGTAACTGCTATCTAACCCAGGCTTAGATTTTAGTATGGAAAGAAAACATATGGTCATTGTTTTTCCAATGATAACAAAACAGAAAGCATGACACATATTTCCAAGTTACTCGAAGAACTAACCTTGTGATGTGGAAGGTGCAATCACAGACACTTTCTTGGCCGTGATTTCCTCTGTTTTGGGTGTCGTGGGCCTCTTCCACATACACTCGACATCCGTGCGGGTGAAGTTCTTCTCAGCCCAAATGAGGAGGGCTGCAACATGGTGGCACTTGGACCTCCCGATGGCACAAGAGCAAGAACTTGCCTTCACTTCCTGTCCCTCAACGTGTACCTGAGTGAAATCAACTTTGCTAACCCTCACAAAATACTCTTAACAATGCTAAGAGGCAAAGCTTTGTAGTGCACTCTGACTGTAAGCCTGCACTGCTAACTTTTTTTATTATAGTATGTTTATTTTTTATTGTTTATACTTTTTGCCCCCTGAAGTCTGGTAGTCACTGTATAAGATACCTCCTATATTTACTATTTAATTGTTCGCACGTTTCCTGTCTATTCTGCACACCCTGAGTGTTTTCTTGAGAGCTGAATGTAACAAGTGAATTGTGAGATCAATAAAGGTTTTTCTTATCTTTGTGTTGCACTAGGTGGAGCCAACAACTAGTTAGGTAATGTCTAATCTGTATTGGGCGAGTAATACTTTTCCAGAGTTTTAAGTTGTCAACAAACCGTAGGTACTTATTCTAACATAGCTAAGTACAATAGTTAACGTTACACTTGTACAGTAAAGTTAGCTTGGTGGCCGACAGCCTTATGTTAGCGAGCTAACGGTAGCTACTAAAAACTTGTAACGTTTGAACCGTGACAAATGTACAATCTTTTTATGGTAAAGGGCGACAGCTTAATGATTGATTAAAAATTTGTTTTATGCTTATATAACGCAACAATAGTCAATATGTCATAGAATTTTGTGCCAGATGACGAGTCACTCAGAGTCAGGACCTCACCTCAACCTCGTAAACTTTACTTTTCATTGAAGCCTGTACTTTCCCTTTCAGACTTCCACCTGCCAGCACACTAACATTTACAACTCTGTTGGAGTTGTAGGAGTTCAAACCCTTTTTCACGGACTTTGGGGTGTCCGAAAAATACGATGTCACCGTAAAAAAAGTGACCGGTTCCTTAGCTACTGCCATTGTGTTTACATTAGATTCAGCGGCTTGGACACGGAAGTGATGTCGTGACGTCACGCTAGCCATCCCCATAGCTGTGACATTTTAGATTTGGGTAAAGCTGAACTGGAGAAAACACACTTGGTTAAGGCGGGAGTTAAGAGGTTTTTAATCATATGGTGTTGCTAAAAATCATGAGGTATGTGCTGCTACAGAAATTGCACACACAAAGATACGTTTTCCTCTCTTTACTTGGAAAATGCTTAAATGTCTGACTGAATTGAATCTGAATCATGCTTGTTTGAAGTTTTCAGACTTTGTGTTGATTTGCTTAAACCAGTGGTTCCCCAAGCGAGGGTTGGGTTCACCTGGGGGTAAAGGGTGATGATTTTGAGACAATACTTTTTGTACACTTCTGACATTGAGTTTTATGTAATTTGATTGAAATCAGCATTTAAGTTATTATAAATGCTAATTACATTGTATAGAAGGGGGTCCCGAGTTGTTGGTTGAGTGATTTTAGGGGTTACGGCCTGAAAAGGTTGGCATACACAAGGCTTACAGTGCACGACATTAGACACAATTTTTTGCTAAAACAGTGAAAGCAGTACCTACTAAGTAACTTGTTTACCTTTAATAAATCCTTTTCGTAGTCCCTCTGGGGGTAATACAAGTGTAAATGGGATGATTGGGGGGTCTTTCATCTCCCCCCGGTGTCTCTGGCCAGAAAACCACAATTGCAACTTTCCCTGCACCGGGTCGGAGGCCCCAATACACACTAATAGAATCACGAAGAAGAAGCTAACAGGCTAACGGGCAACGCTAACTGCGGGCTAGCGCAGATAAAAAAACTATCTCCATTGTGTAATTGGATGTACAATATCCCTCTCTCCCTTTGTCGTTTCTGTCAGCGTAGTATTTACTTTCAAAATTAATGAGTAAAAAAAACGCAACATGCTACGACACCTGCAGCGGCGCTTATGGCCTCTAGGGGCACGAGTTACTTAGTTCTGCTTTAACACAATTATATTCAAGATTTTGCTCAAAAAATTTCTCAGTCTTTCTTTAATTTGACCATTTTTGTGATTATTGGACACCAACAGGAAGTGACACAGATAGAGGCAAACAATTTTAAACTGTTGCCGTGCCAACCATGTTATGTAAATGAGTAAGATGAGTCAAACTGCGATGGAACTTTCCTTCTCTCACTTCCTGTCAAGTAGCTTAAAAAAAATCAAATAATAATAACTTTTATTCCCAACATTTCTTCATTAAATTGCTGCTTCACTGAAATAAAAATTATATTATTACTTACAACAAATCCATCTAAATAAGTCATATGTTCAAAAGCATTCAAACCTGCCATATGCGCTTTAAACAAGGCACGCTGGATTGCATGAAATCCTGCAAACTTCACAGACAAATTCCAATCCCCTATATTCCCATGTGCCTTGAGAGCAAGCAAAAATAAAACGTGATCTATTTTGACAAACATATCGGCGGGAAAGCGACTACCTGAAATTTTGACGGACAAACACCTTTATTGTCGGTGTTGCTCGCTCCGCTTCCTTCCACTGAAATTAGACCGGCCCTCTCCCCCTCTGTCCGGCACCAGCGGATGGGCAGCGTGTGTGGACAGGCTCCTCTTTGGGCCGCCGTAATTGTATCCTCCATGTGTCAAAACAGCTTGCGCTCCCTGCACTGTTGAGCCACCGCGCCTCTGTCTGAATGCTGCAGTTTAGATGTGCCCCAGCTTGTGAAGGCCCCGGGTCCCTTTTCATTCCTTCTTCCTTCCCCGCCCCTTTTCGGCGCTATGAGCTAATTGCGTATATTATCACACTTTTTTTTTTTGTTGGAGACGGGTGTCGTTTCCATGGCGAGGGAACAAAGCGGGACGCCCATCAAAACCATTATTCCCAGGTGTGAAAAGCTGTCACCTTCTCCGCGTGTCACTTTTGTCCGAGCCTTGTCCCACTTACTGGCTCGTTTTTTTTTTTGCCCGGGCAGGTGAAATATGTGCCACCTGCCTGCGCCTGCCCCGCGCTCCGCCGGCCCGATTGATGGAACACATTGGCGGAGGAGGTGATGCTAACTGACAGGCTCTTTACATCATTCGGCGTGGAAAAAGCGCCCGCTGGCCATTAATCAATACTATTTTCATGCAGCGAAAAGTAAAAAAAAAAAAGTCCAGCCCAGGAAAGCTGCCCTCTGCGTGAATGTAACGCAGCAGTAAACAAGAGGATAAGAGTTGAACAGCGGCTTCATAAAGTGGAAGTGCTCAATGTCACGCAGCGGCGGTGGGTGTGTGGATACACATGGAGGGCAGGTCAGGAGGTCAGTGTGGTCATCAAAGCTGACTGACACAAACAGAAATGTGTGAAAATTGTGAAAATGATTGAAACTATTTTGTACACAGGGAGTCAATGCTAAAGTGCTGTATTAGTGAGTTTCTTTAAGCTGGTTCCTCACCATCAATCCAGTTTTGAAATATTAATAGCATCCCAGCACTCACTTGTTGTTAGGTTTGATAATCATGGGGGATCATTTATGTATTTGTTGGATGGACAGCTAGTGGCACAATTGTGAGACCTCGTGAGACCCAATGTCGTGGGCAGGTTTGCTTGGTGGAGAGCCGATCTTCTTCATTGTTAAAAAGACCAAGGGCTGAACCTGCCAATTTTAGCCCAAAATAAAGCACCACTTTCTACAAATGCCAGTGTTGTACATAATAAATTGCCTATTTGGGTGTTCTGTTTGGAAATTATGAAGTCATTGACAGTATTTATCTCATGTTTATGTACTTTACCGTCATCCATCCATGAATCCATCTTCTTCCACTTGTCTGTTGCCGGGTTGTGGAGACAGCCATCCGAGCTGCCCAAATCACATTGCACCAGCCCCTTATGGCTCCTCCTGCAGGTGGAGGCTCCGCAGAAGGACGGCCTCATGAGTCAAACTGGGCCTGTTGTTCTGAACCGCTCTTTGTCTGACCCGTCACCCAGGACCTGTTCGCCATGGGAGACCCTACCAGGTGCACGAAGCCCCTGATAACAGAGCTCCCAGGATCATTCGGGCGCTCAAACCCCTCCACCACATTAACCTGTTCCCAGATCTCATACATATTTCTCATACATGTTTTTAGAAACTTAAAGGTCTTGGCTTTCAAATGAGGTGTCACACTGGCACATATAGGCAGTAAGCTCTTCAGTCAATACGCTTTGAGATTTGGATATGAATAATTGCTAACCCTAACCCTAAGGTGGCAGATAACAGGTTAAGCTGACGGTTAACTCTAAACATATTGATTTGTGTAATAATATTCCTCAAAATCATCTTGAGGGCCAGATGTTCTATACTGGAGGGACGCTTTTGAAACTCGGGCCTGACATTATCCCTGTCGTCGTTTAGCAAGATGTTAAATAGCGAGTGCAAGCTAGAAAATAGCGTAGGGATATTCGAGATTCTGTTACACCTAATTCACCATTCAAAGATGCATTATGGAGCATTACAAATATATATATATATACTGTATATTATTTGTTTAACCCAATGGCTGTATAGGTAGTTAGCATGACGCCTTTACTTTTAATCATGGTGGCCACTACAACGCTCCAGGATCAATTACTTTGTAGGTTTTCTGGTGAGATGGTCCGCCACAATTGAGCATCATAGAGGCCACTGGGATGGAAAGTAGAGGCGCATACAGCCGCTGGGTCACTAAAAGGTCAATTATGCACAAATAAACCTTTTTTTTTTATTATTTAAAAAGTACCATAATGCACATTTAAAATGGCTAGTAATTAGGTTTTAGGGCCACAAATCTGATATCCAAATGAGAGAATGCTGCATGACTAAAACATTTGTAAATGACTCTGCTGCTGATTTTAGCACTTTAGCACATGACAAAATGCTTCTTTTTTTCTTCTTCTTTTTTTAATGAATTTTTTAATGAATTTTTTAATAAAAGGTAAATACAAACAAAATAGGTACAGTGTTAGAAATTTCAGTGCACACTTTGTAAAAAGAACAAAAGAACATGGGGGGGGGGGGGCATGTTATAATATAAATGGCATTTACAATTCAAGAAAAAAATAAAAAAAATAATGAAAATGATAATAATTTAAAGGGCAGTTATCCTATAAGATTGTCTATAAAGGAAGTCAGTTTTTCTGCATTTGGGGTGTTGATAAGAAATAAAGATTTATAAAATAATTTCAGCTCATTTCTCCAATGAGTAATGTTGGGTTTTGTCTTGAAAAAAACGACATTTATGTATATAATGTTTGCTTATCAGAATTACATTATTAATGCCAAAATTATGATTATTGCGAAAAATACCATATTTTATATCATTACAAAATGCTTGGTAATTGACATTGGGGCGTTTTAGCCTTGGTATACATTCCTGCGACCCATACCTCAGTGACCACGGGGGCCATCGCGGTCAGACCCTTTTATCCAGCTCGTTGAAAGAATCCACAGCCTACTTAGGAATCACCCGTATGTGCTAACATTTGGACCTGACTTTCAGATACCTGACACAGTGGTTAGAGCATTCACCATCACCGTCACAGACACTTCCTGATGCGTCCTGGCAGCTCTCACCTCCACACGCCACACGAGAGCACATTTAATTTCTATATAAAACCCTCGCCTCTCTGCCGGTGCTAAATGTGCGCTTTGGGTCAGGGAGCTGAGCACAATCCGATGCGCTGATTAATCGTCAGCGCGCGAGCAGAAAACTTCCGCTCCGATGCCACGCTCAGAGAGGCTTTTTTCATGCTTTATTTAGCGGACAGTCAGTTTGATTTGTGTGGAGAGATACTGGGGCCGACACAATGACTAAATCTGAGCTGTCAGTGGCTTTTACCAAGAGAACAGCACAGAGGGCTATTGGCGAGGCAGGCCACAGCAGCACCCACAGGAGGGACACACACTGGCAAACACTTTAGAGTCATTCAGCAATATTCAGCATTATGATGTGTTTGTGTAAGCTCTCAGTTAGGCTTTCCATGGACCAGTGTTTCCCAACCAGGGGTACAAGGATCCATAATCCGGATGATCTGAGGCTAGTTGATCTGGTAAAATCGTTGGCAGTGTCCTCGAGGTAGGGGGTTCTCGGAGTGTAGATAAACGACTGAAGTTGGGAACCACCGCAATAGACAGCTCTCAAGATGCTTGGCCTCTCATTTGAAGGCTGGTGCTCAAGGCAGGATAATTAGGCCGATTATAGCCCCGATCCTCCCCTTTCAATCTTAAGGACGCTCCGATTAAGATATCTCGTATGATAATCTTATCAGATATTCACATGTTGGATTGTGTTTGCATGATTTCTCATCGTGTGTGGTGTGCCCCGAGGACGAACGAGCCGCCGCCTGTTGACTGTGCCGTGTAGCCAATCAGAAAGCGAGGTGACGAGGAAGTAAGGAGGGGAATCCAAAATGAAAACAGCTGTCATGGCGCACCAGAAAGTCCGGTGGATGCATGGGGTGGACGTTTCAGTTAAACGCAAACTACAGACTATCACCACTGCCTCTTCTCCATCCGCCATGTTTTTTTTGCGTTTGATCTTGAGACATTTTGCGAGATTTCCCGTCTAACCTGTGAATGTTCGGTTCACGTGTTTGTTTTTTTATCGCCATTTGTTGGGTTTCTAAGGTTTGGAAAATCTGCCGACAATTTTAAACTCTTCCCGTGTGAACCAGGCTTCAGGAGGTTGCTGACGAAGCCTCTTTAGATGACAGACAAAACGTCCTCATAACTAAAATAACCTAGTACAGATGATGGCTTGAAAACATACTCGATTTAAGCATTGTTGAATATATATGTATCTATATATGTTTTTGTCATAATAGGCTTTAAAGAGGGGGTATTATGCTTTTTTCACATAGCACCAGTCTATAGCATACTACAATGATGACGTAACCTTCTGTTGGTCTGTATATGCAGTAAATTAAAATAACTGCCTTGAATAAAATTGCTCTCTCAAAATGGCTGTACTGAACGTCTTGAAATAGGCCTCTGTCTCTTTAAGAAGCTTTCCGACACGCCCCCTTCAGCACACTGCTGTGGCATCTAAACAACACTACTGTGCGGGGAGGGGGCTCTGCTGAGCTGAGGAGCAGTGGTTGGTGGCTTGGCTGGTGACAAAAGGTCCAGAGGCGTCTCCAGGAGGTGGGGGCGTTCCTAGGAGGACTGAGGCATAGCTACACCTAAAATGGCTGCCGTCTAAGTTTTTACTGATTACTCAAAAATATGTGAATGAGCCAAGGCAACACTCCAGGCATGTGTTTAATGAGGGAATGACATAATAACATGATATAAAGCTTGAAAAAGTCGATTTTACATAATAACCCCCCTTTAATGATTATATGAAACTGTGTTGATTGTAATCTGTGCTTTTGGGGTTGATTTGAATTGGGCGGACGTTTTACTGCATCATTGTCCTTACTCTTGGAGTCCACTGGGGGCAGTGTGTTGGGAGTCAGATGGCGCAGACGCAAAAGAAGTGTCAACAAGGAGACGCCTACTTCCTGTGTTTATAAAAGGCCAACCCACGGGCCTTTTCTCTCTCTCTCGTCCCCCTCCTGGCCGGTCAACATTTCAAGATGTAGCGCTCTGTGTTTAGTCTGTAAATTCAGGGAATAAAATAATGATTTTGATTTTAATAGAACGAGTCTCCATCTTCTCTCCATTTTAAAGAACACATTAGCATCACTTAAAGGGGGGGGGGTATTATGTAAAATCGACTTTTTCAAGCTTTATATCATGTTATTATGTCATTCCCTCATTAAACACATGCCTGGAGTGTTGCCTTGGCTCATTCACATATTTTTGAGTAATCAGTAAAAACTTAGACGGCAGCCATTTTAGGTGTAGCTATGCCTCAGTCCTCCTAGGAACGCCCCCACCTCCTGGAGACGCCTCTGGACCTTTCGTCACCAGCCAAGCCACCAACCACTGCTCCTGAGCTCAGCAGAGCCCCCTCCCCGCACAGTAGTGTTGTTTAGATGCCACAGCAGTGTGCTGAAGGGGGCGTGTCGGAAAGCTTCTTAAAGAGACAGAGGCCTATTTCAAGACGTTCAGTACAGCCATTTTGAGAGAGCAATTTTATTCAAGGCAGTTAATTTTAATTTTAATTTCTATAGACTGGTGCTATGTGATTGAAAAAAGCATAATACCCCCCCCTTTAACAACATAACATACCATAACAAAGAACAAATAGGGAATCAGTGTGACAAGTTTGAGAATCTATGACTACTCAAGATTAAGACAAACATATCCAACAAAATTGATATATGTGTAACACACAGTAGAATAAATCTGGAATCAAGGTGGTAGGGTTGTTTTTCTAGTTGCTTATTTGGTTGCTCTGTGCATGTTAATGAACAATCAAGCATGTAAACACTCCAGACCGAATTGCAGCCACTGTCCGCAATCACGCTCACAAACAGTCTCATCTGTGTGATCAGATGCTGGAGGGTCTTATAGATCAATAAGCAAGAAGCTAAAAGAAAAGAAAGAGTGTTAGAAAAGGTAAATCACACTCATGAACTGTAGCATTGTGAAGAAATTATCCTTCTAATGGGGCCTTTGAAAGAGAAGCTTGTTGAATAAGTAAGTGACAGGGCAATCAATTTCAGACCATTTCAGTATTTCTTCCTCGCAAAACCAGCTCTTAATATTTTCTATTCCAGCAATCAAATCAATGCCGCAGCGCCCGGGCGTTTATGGTTTTTGCTCACTCAGACGGACTGGTTGCTATCGATTTGCTCCGAGCTCACAAATGTCAATAGCAGCTCTTTGGCCTGTGTCACAGAAAAACCCTGCTCTGCATTGATCAGCGCGGCCGGTGAGCAGGTGGCTTTCCTCCGAGCGCCACAACAATCGGAGATACGGACTGGGAACGCCGACTGTAATGTTAGACGCGGGCTTCATGGTCCAGTAGGTCAGACAACCTGCAGTCGTTTTAAAAGGGGCACACTGACTGACCTTTGGCACAGGTAAACCTCACACAGTGCAGACTTTTATATGCTAAATTCTAAGAGGTAAAGATTGTCTTCAACATGATGGGGAGACCTGAAGAAGCAGAAAATGTGGATTTAGTTTAGATAGAAAACTAGTTTTGAAACTGTAGCAACAGTTACACAATAGCTTAGTGTTGTATATGCCAGTTTTCCATCATCATGGCATCTGTGTTAATGCCAAGACTGGATAAAAATGTTTGTTAATATTTTTGTCTCACAAGAAGAAAGGGTTTGATTCCCAGGCTGGTTGAACCTTCCTTTGCGTGTTCTCTGTTCTCGTAAGTAAGTAATGTTTATTTATATAGCACCTTTCACAGACAGAGAAGTCACAAAGTTCTTCACAAAATTAATATCTTCTGAAACAAATAGTTTGCTCTTAAAAACATCAACAGAATCAAGCGAGCGGAAGGAAGGCGGAAGATCGTCCTAGAGCGTACAACCGCCTGGAAGGAGCGATCTCCTCTGGTCCTGAAATGAGTACAAGGGACTGTTAAAGGATAACATTAAATCACTATTGATCATACTGGGTCAAGCTGTAAAGTCGTACTATCTCTGTCATAGCCTTGACTGTGGTGCTCAGGCACCCACTCTCAGCCACTGAATGTTTTTGCTTGCGTATCAGTATGACGCTCTTAGACGGTATTTATCCCTCTTCTGTGGAAGCATAGACAGACTTGAATGGTAGGACTAGCACAATGTCTCGAGTTCATGTCTCCGGGTCCCGTAACGATGGCAAATAAACTTCTCCTGTATAAGACATCCTGACTGCTGCCTATTCTTCATCAATCCTCTCGAGCACCATTGTTATTTCTCTAACAGGGACCATGAGAAGGTTCTGATCCATGGACCTCAGCATCTGAGAGGGGGTATACGTCTCTAATGTTGGAGGGAGCCTGACCATGCAAGGCTCTGAAGGTCAGCAGCAGGATTTTAAAATGGAAACAAAAAGTGTAGGTTCCCCACAGATGCTCCGGTTTCCTCTACCATTCTAAACTAATGACAAGACTAAAGTCATTAAGATGCACATTAAGATGATCGGTCTGTGGTGCTCAATTTTCCTCTAAAGGTGGTTTGCTGTTGCTTCTTTAATTTCTAAGATTATATTTTCCACAAAGAATTTTAAGATTTTGCATGACTTAGGTTGACATCTGAACACAAGGCCCTAAACAGCAACATGTGCAGGAGTACGGTGTTTGTAGCACAACCTGGCAGGATTGTTTGGTCCAGTGCTTGTTTAACTTGAGGCTCTTCAAAGGCTTAGCATAGCAGCGCTCGTATTGTGTTGAAGTGCAACAGCAGCCCCATTATCAGCCAATGTCAGAGTAAACACATGCAGAGCCTCAAAGGCCACCAGTGTCTGCAGTAATAAGACTTTGGAGCACCATTGAGCATGTAGTAAAACTGCTAACTCCGTACTACAATCACAACGCCATAATCAGCCTGCGATATTCACAGCAGCGTCGTGAAGGGAGTTGGCCAAGTCTTCCCTCCTCACAGTTGAGGAGACAAAGAGCCTCCTACCTCCTAATCATCCTGATAAACCATGAAAGACTCCTCTCCTGCGAGTGTCATTCTCTCACTAAGAAAACCCTCTCCACTTTAGATTGGGCCGTTTGAAGTCCGCCTCTGTCTTCTTGTCTCATTAAAACATAAAAGAATGAAATAAAATTCAAATGAACTGTTTACGCTGTTACTTTAAAATGTGTAATTTAGCCTCACTCTACGAGACAACTCACAATTACGGTGGGTTGGCTCTGGCAGACGTGTTTAGTGTATTTTCTATAACAAACCCCTATTAATCATCTCCCAGATCAAAGCGACACAGCCGAGGAACTTTAAATATTTAAATCTGTGCTACTCAAATCTTAAATCAGATCAAAGAGTCCCGCTTTAATTTTGCGTGGCACATTGCCAGTCGAGGCAGAGACGTACACAGAGATGCGCACAAACTCCAATTAAGTATTGCAGATTTGACTACATCTCCATAGTATT
Organism: Neogobius melanostomus; assembly: GCA_007210695.1. Taxonomy (NCBI): domain Eukaryota; kingdom Metazoa; phylum Chordata; class Actinopteri; order Gobiiformes; family Gobiidae; genus Neogobius; species Neogobius melanostomus. The sequence continues at coordinate 5,448,284 of VHKM01000047.1, forward strand.
TTCATATCTGAGCAGGCCTCTCGCTGGGTGCAGCTGAGGAGCACACATAATTGATTATTACGGTGGGGCTTCATGAGGATGACAAGGAACTTAAAAGTACATGCCACGTGTGATGGGCGCGGCGCGTGTGGGTGCTCTACACAAATGCATATAATAAGCGGTAATGCGGAAACATCTCAGAGTAAATTGTGTAAATTGACAGGCCACCGTTTCCATGAGTGAATCATATAGGCAGTTGTATTTCTGATCAAGAGCACTTTAACTGTTGACGTTAACCCCACCAAGTTCAACGTATATGCGCTCGCTATCTGTGCATATTTTTGATTACGTCCCTCGGCTTGACAGTCATCTTTAGACAGCCTGTCAATCCAGTCAATTATAAGAGTACACTATATTAATCCAGTGTTTTATGGCACTTTCTGACGGTTTATTTTGAAAGGAAGACTTTGATGGGTGCTTAACAGTGGTTGATGGTTCACATGGGATGTTGGGAGAGAGTCCACTCAGTAATAACAATCAGCAGTTGAAACATCTAAGAGTAGACTGAATAGTTTTCGAAGTAATGGTTTAAAGCTTTAATTTAAATTGCTGTTGTCTCATAGTGTTAATAAGTGCTCAATGTTTCCTTGCCATCATTGGTTCCTTACCATTATTGGTATTGAGAATGAGGAGTCACGTGCCGAGTTGGGGTGATTTGGGGGGGCTCTGAGCCTGTCGGACATATTGGCTGCGGGTTGGGGGCACGCTCCCAGAATTTCACGCATTCCTCATATTCCAGAGCACTTTAAATTTTGCGCATTTATGTTTTAGGCGAGACAGAGACAGATCTACGAATACGACAACGAAAAGACAGAAAGTAAAGCAATGCAAAGAGATAAGGTGAAAGAAAAGGGACCTTACAGGAACAAGCTCATACCAAGCGCAAAACAGCGGTATTTGGAGAAGCTTGCGGACATTCAAAACATCAACACACGAGCTCCCTGCAGTGGAGACCAAGACCGTTTACCTCCGTGCACAAACATGGACATAGTAAACTACTTTGTATTTGATGTAAGTTACTACACGATGCTGGAGTTTAAAAGCCACAAGTCTTTGGAAAGTTATGAGACTTTCTGCTGTGGCTGGGTGCAGGACATGGCTCTACAAGCCTCCCGCTGGTGAAAACAGCGTTGTACTGGCAAAAGTAACTTTCTTCACATGCGCTTTAGTGTGTTGTCATTACATTGCATTTAGCGGACACTTCTTGACCAAAATGACAAAGTAATAAAGTGCGTGTTTCGTAAACACTACATTGTTACGAGATGTTCAATGTACACAAACGTTTCCAACGTGTTTTGACAGGTCAGAGTGAGACTTGCGCTCCTTGATGCTGTGTCCATTTCTGTAACCTAAAAAACTGTGTCCCATTGTTCCTACGTTTTCCATGTCTATCATGTGAGGTATTGGAGCAGTTTTTAACGCAGCAGTGACTTCCAGGCGGTAAAACAGTGCGGAATAGCAAGAACCTCCGCTACTACGGCGTTAACAACACACGTAAACAATGTGTATTGCCGCCGGAGCGCAGCCAATATGTCGGCGAGGGGGGATGGGGAGGGGGGCTCTGTGCCGTGACGTCAACTCCTCATTCTCAATATTGTCCATTACCATTGTTGGTATTGTTAATTTTCTTTACATTGTTGGTATACATTTTTGTTGCGATGTGATAATTGCTGTCGCATGTGGTAATGCCACCATGATATAATTTGTAGAAGAAAAAGTTCTAGTGACAGTGAAGCTGAGTCTGTTGAGCTCTGAGTGGGGAACTGGGGGTGGGATTAAATGAGTTTTCTTCTTCCCACTCCCTTTCAGGTGGAAGTGGATTGTTTTTGTTTTCTGCTGTATAGTCTTCTTTTGTTGCCCTCTGCCTGAAATAAATAAATAAATGAAAAATGAAAAAATGAAATGAAGCTACACATAACACTTAGTTGTGTAGCATTGCAGCTGTAAATCTCTAGTATCTCCAGACCTTGAGCTACAGTCATAATCAGGAGAACTGGACCGTGGGATTAACTCTATCGACAAAAGGGAACAACATTAGAACTATACATGTAAAGGCCCAATCCCATCTGTGAATCCCTTGTAGTTTAAATTCATTTTGGGGCAGATTTCGTTCATTTCCAAACTTTGGTCTGGCATTCTCTCATACATCTACATTCTACGTGCACCAGTGTGAGTAAGTTCATCCACCTTGACTGCACATCCACATTTAGACTGTAATGTACATGAAGCGCCCAACAAGTCTGCTGATGCATTAGCCCTCTCCAGGCTGGAAAAAACAACATGGCTTTTCTCTGCAACAGCTTGTACTCCTACAGTGTCCTTGACTCCACTCCGGGTTATCAGCTAAAATCAATAGGCCAGTGCAGTTATTACAGATGTTGAAGTGCATCTCAGGGGAGCAGGTCCCATACAGCATGTTCCTCTATTGTTCACCACCGCTGCATTATTCTCTGCACGTCGATGGCTACTGCACTTCCCCACTGGAATTGCAATGCAACTGTGACAAATACAATGAATAAAACATGCTTTAACAAGATTACGAACATTACATTGTGGGCTTTTTACACTTTTTACACTCCCAATTTGGGAACTAGTCGATATCAATCAAATTAATCAATCAAAACTTTATTTATAAAGTGATTTTCATACAAAGTTGTAACGCAAAGTGCTTTACAGATTAAAAGCAGTTCCACCCAACCACCCACTCTTCCAAATAAAAACAGACAATAATACTGCACGCACACACGCACACACACACACACACACACACACAGACACTCCCACACAGACACACATAATGAGATAATGGACGTAGGGTTGAGTCTGGGTACAGATGAACCAGGTAAGGAAATGTGATGCCAGACTAACGATATAAATGTCTGTGTCGATAGAATAATTTGAACCATTTTGTATTTAAAATAACTTATATTTGAGCAACATCAGCTTTGTGGTTGTAAGCTACGCATCGGCGGAGTGATCTGCGAGAAAATAGTCCCTCAAAATACGGTAATTCATGTGATGCAAGGTCAGTTATATTTCAAAAATTATTCTATTAACACAGACATTTATATCGGTAGTCTGGTGTTATATGTGATTTACCTCAGGTGCCTTGGGTCAGACTGTTTTTAATACAGGCTACTAGTTACCATAGACATGCGCTAGCCTAGCACTAGCCTAGCACCACTAAACTCTTCAAATATAAGGACTGCATGAATAAAAAACATATCTCCAGAAATCAACAACACTCTGGATACTAGGAAATGAGGCCCTATGTCAAAAATCCTGATATATCCCTTTAACCTGTTACCTGCCACCTTAGGGTTATGGTTAGGTTAAGGGTTAGCAATTATTAGGGTTAGCAGATCTGTGTGAGTGAAGCACAACTTACATCACATTTGCCGTTCCTAACTCTATCATAACCCTAATCCCTGACCCTAACCCTAGCCCCCTGATCAGGGAGGACGGCAAGTAACAGGTTAACAGGTTTCTCAAAGTCCTACATTGTGGTCATTAGTCATTCCCTCTGTGGTCGGCTGCTATTGTAGCCACTGCTGTCCTAGGGTGGCAGGAGTGAGGTTGCCAATCCGCTCCATCGACGACTCAAACCACCACGATTCACTCACTCACATTTACACAGGCAAGGAGTGTCTTTCCCAAAGCAGTACAGGACAACCAGCTCTACCATCTGAGCCGCTGCGGGCCCACCAAATAAGATCTACAGTATTTATACATAGATATTTGTGGCATAAGGATCGGTCAAATGTGACTGGAGAATTTTTGTCTAATCTTGCTTTTCATTTGTTCTTATTCTTTTGAACATGTGACTTAATGCTCAAGACCTTCGCAGTACATTGCACAAAGTATCAAACGGTGTAGCCCAACAGTTGTCTTCCACATTAGCTGCAATCTGCCGAAAGTAAATGACGCTTTATACCTTCCACTGAAATGTATGGTTTGTCTAATTTGACGGTGCAACTCCACGTTGAGCTGAATAATTGCTGTTGTGTCCTTGTCAAGCTGTCTCATTACTGCTGCAAATTGGATAAATCTGCTCCATTCAGGTTTACAGGTGAGCTTAGAAGAAAGGGATGCGCGTAGAAAACCTGGATTCACCCCCCCTCTTTAACTTTCTACAAACCATGCAAATTCAATCCGCTGGCACGCCGCTCCGAGAAACTTCCATGCGAAAATTGCACTGATTCTCTCTGAATAAGGGGAAAGGCAAGACACCTCTTTGAAACGCGCACCAGCTAACAGATGGATGTGCGCCAGGGAGGGCTGTGTTAGCGCTCGGGCTAATGCTAATACGTTGACTCCTGCTTCATCTCTATTGTGCTTTCCTTTTGGAGCGATCTCCTGGCGGATCGAGGAGGTTTTTCGTGTGCGAGGCAGATGGAGAAAATATTGTTGACATTAAACTGTTCCTCTTTAAGGGAATTGTTGTGACAAGGTGGAGCTCCCATCACTCGAAATAGCAGCTGTGTACTGTTTACAAAGGGGCCCAAAGCAATGTTTGTTTCCATTGAAACAGTGGCAACTTTTGCTGTCTTTGTAATGAAGCCGCTCCTGGCGTTGTGTGTCTGCGCTTACATCTACTGTCATCACGCTCCCATATTTCGGTGCAACACTCGACTCGTCTCCGTCTGCCGCGATTCTCTTGCTCTATAATTGTTACCGTGTTCCTCAACTCACTGTCGTTTAGTGAACGAGAGACGTGGATATGCAGCATTCCTCTTTAAAACCTGCCATCCAAAATCCAAAGTATATTTTGGCTGAAAGTATCTAAAATGATGCACAATATTGAAGTCTGAGTCATGAAAGGTTTGTGTCACCTCGAGTTTTAGGCCAGCGGTTCCCAACCGGGGGTGCGGGGGATTGCACTGGGTCTCTGAAGACTTAAGTGAATAATGAACCCAAAAAAACATGGCAATTTTTGTATTTATTTTTACTTATGATTAGCTTATTCAAAAACAAAACAAGATCCAATAACCCCTCTGGGAAAATCTTTGTTACTAATATTTCAAAAATTAAAAAAAGTTATTTATATTTCGGCGCTGAAAACATTGGCAATTTAGGCCATGCCTTACTTTTATATTAAAACATAAAATGACACTTGCAATACAATTTTTTCTCATATTTATAAAAGTAATGTATGATAGCAATGAGAAACATGATAAATTTGAATATCATATTCTGAGAATGATACTTTTGAGAATGCTATTATTGTCATTATTATGGTGATGATGTATAATAAATATGTGCGCTAGTAATGTATGTGTATGTATATATATACCTGTATGTATATGTCTGTATGTGTATATATGTATATCTAAAACACTATGACTACTTAAACAATAAGTAAATCAATAGAATGGTGACCAGAATGGTGATATAAGCAATGATAAAAAATAAGAGAAACTATAAAACTAAGTAAATACACTCAGAAATCACAAACTTTTCTATTTTCGCTCTATGTTTTTTATACTTGTAAGTTGTCTTGTAAGTCTCAACAGATTTTCAACCCGTGACATGTAAAAGCTTCGAATTATCAATACTGCTAATCAATAATTGCATTTTGAATATTGGGGTAGGCACCTATAAGTTTTCTTGCTTTGGCCTACTCCTTTTGAGTTATTATTTATTTTTGTTTTCTTGGTTTTGTTGTGATAATGTAAATGTAATGATGTAAATATTGTAAATAATAGCTCATTGTAAATAATAGCTCAAATAAATCAAATCAAATGTTCAGCAAAAGTTTCAAATTGATATCTCTAAATTTATTTTTCTTCCCCATTCACCTGCACTGTCTCGTCTTCAGTGTAAATTCATAAAAATAAAGCTAAATAAAGTGTAGTTATTATAAAGTTGTAAAATCCTGACTGTAACTTTACCAGGAGCGGGACGTTGCCAGCTTGTCTCCATGGAGATGTCGACTAAAGGCAGCCAAATATTAGATCTTCATCCAAATCCATTCGTTGACTGCCCACTGCAAACATAGCATTTTCTGTGGTTAGATGGTCATTAAGAGCATGTTTTGTATTGTTGACAACAGCAGAATCTGTAATGTCAAAAACGTAGTTCTGCATCTGCTCTGAATAACCACGCATTGTTGAACAGCTGAAGTGAATATGCAGTGCTACCTCAGTATCTGTGACAATAATTTAACTCAGTTAGTGACCCAGCAGGCCCGGACACCACGTTTACGATGCCTTGGTGTCCTCAGGTCATCTCACAGATAATGTGAGCGAGGCCTTGGGTTCAGGGATAGCACGTATGCAGAGATACAACAAACATGTTCGGCGCCGGGGTATCACCTCTTGTCCATCTGATGTGTACAACTGTTGTATAAAAATGCCACTGATTATGCTGAAGGGCAGAACACTCTGTGAGCCCGCGGTCATGCTTCTGTGTTCTCCCTGTGTTTAGACAATAAATAATCACTTGATTCAGACTTTAACTCTCTTCCTTGTTTTATTACATTACTTTTTAATATACAAAAATCCCATAACAAATCCAAAATGTTATGCAGTGTGCCTTTAAATACTTACTGGCCGTTACTTTTATGATTCAGTGTAAATTTGGGAGCGAGTCCAATACGTACACGTAGGATTAAAGGGTAAAAGGTAGGAGCCACTATTTTAGGCCATTACATGAGTTGCTAAAGTTTTCAGGCCACTAACTCCCAAAGAATAGTAAAGTCTTAAAAATCATCTTGGGAATTCCGTCTTTATCAATGAAACAATTTCGCATACAGATCCTTTTTAAAACTAGCAAAATATGAGGGTTTCATTTTGGAGAGACGTGACTAATGTGTTTACCACCACACATCTGTTTGTTTTAAAAGCGTAAAACAGCGATTCAGCCCATTTCAGAGAAGACACCACCTATTTTGAAGTACACAATACTGGAATTGTAAAAAAGGGCCTCAAAAATCCCCTCTGGTCACCGCATTTTCACTGGCTCTTGAAACCTAACCTTGGCTGAGCGGCGCGGGCCCCCGGGGGACGCTGTAATGATTTGTTAGTGTGAGGTCCCAGGTGAGACGTCCGATCAATGGAGCGTCCCGACTCTTAATTACTGCTGCTTTGGCCCCTCTATGGAGAAATCAATGATGTCAAGTATTCAAAGCACCGTGGACAAAGCAGACACACTTCATAGACCCCCAGTCACATCTCAATACAAAAGCCCCTCCCACTCAACACACTTCCTCTCATAGCCCATCGACCGCATTGTTAAAGGCACAATAAAGAGAGGGAAAGGACACAGTACAGAGCTGTATGGCAAGAGGTATGGATTTCATATTAGAGGCTCGACTGCTTATAAATGAAATAGTGAAAGGACCTTAACGTTACAGTGGGTACATACTCCTATACCTTTTTAATTATTGTGTTGAAGTCTGATATACTGTAAAGATGTTCAAATTCGTATTAGTTACTGAAGTCCTCGAGGAAACACTAAAGGGGCACAAAAATTTGAAATGAGGGAAACGAATGTAACGTGTGGGTAGAATGATGCTCGTCGCTGACAGACAGGATGCCTGGAGGAAGACCAGGGGACTTTAAATGAATGTTTTGAAAGAGGAAGTCATAGTTTTGCTGCGTTCAGACTGCACGCTTCTTGGGCTTAAAAATCGCGCCCAAAGCCCGTAGTTGGACGCTTGTGCTTACTGAAGTCAGTCGCTTGTCACAAATGTCACCGAGCGTCAAGACGCCCTGGCCGCGCGTCAGCTCAGAGTGTGTTCGTAGCCATCTTGGAAGCAGCTCTTGCCTGAAAACTACAGTTGTTTCTTTGCTCCTGCCATGTCCTATGGATCTTTAACTATACCCCCATGGTCTACGCAGGATCTCCCCAGTATTTAAGTCCCTCTAGCCCATACGGTTGAAGGGACATTGGTGACAAGTGGCTATAGGCTAGGTTAGCCCGGTTAGCTGGTTGCGATCGCCTACAGCTCAATGTTGATAAAAAAAAAAAAGTGTGCAATAAACCACAAATGTGTCAAGCCCAGCTCAGTGTGTGACCATCATAAAGGCTGTTCTGTGTAGTTAAGGGCTTTATTGACGTTAGTAGTGCATAATACTTGTTTTCATGGGGTTAATGCGAGCTATCTGTTTGCTGCTAAGCGGCTAGCATAGAAATAATTATTTCTATGCGCGGGAGAAAACAGATCGACTACGGCCCGTTGTAGATAAAATGTGAGCAATAAACTTAAAAGCCTGGCTCAGTGTGTGATCATTGTTAAACGGTTGCTTTATGTAGATGGGGCTTAATAGATTGTATTTTTGCATATTTCTCGTTTTCACATCAATTGGAGATTTAGCTTGTAGCAGCTTTGGGAATGCTCTGTGCATCATCAAGGCCCAAACACATTCCCAGCGCAGATCCAGCCACTCAAATAAGTTTTCTTGTCGCTGCTTTTAACCCTGGGTGTTTAGGTAAATGAAACACTGATGTGTGTCTTTGTAAAAGTCCCGGAGCTGCTATAGCTTTAGTTCACAACACGATGAAGCTAACCTCCGTGACTCTGACTGTTTACATCTGCGGGCCGGCGATGGCTCGCTCAGCTGTTGGGGAAAGCTCCTGATTGGTCGGTGCTCTAGTGTTGGCTGCTTTCGAGGCGCCGGGCGCAAAGGCTTGCCACGCACGAAAAGCTTCAAAACGCGCTGCACAGGAGGCGCGGGACGCACTGCGGGATCTCTTGACGCTCCCCGAGGCGTATCCCCCGTGTATTTTCAATGTAAACCTGACGCTTTGGAGGCGTTGGCCACGTTTGGTCTGAACCCGGCATTAGTGTAGATAAAGCAGGGGTGCCCAAAGTGAGTCCTGCACACTAATGGACTACAATTGTGCCTTATCTATATTCAAGGTTCATAAACTATTGAAATGAACATACTGTTTTGGGGATGCTAACCGGATAGAGACGTGGTGGGTGTGGATGTCCAACTCACGTCCAGGTATAGACTGTACAAATAATAGACAACTCCTCCTCACTCCTCCCCGTTTACCATAATGACCACGTACGAGGGGGAAATCATGGCGGATTTACAGACTCCTCCTCCCCAGCTCTGACGAAGCATGTTCCTAATAAGGGCATAAGGGCGGGATCTTCACTGTAGACTCAGCCCTTGTGTGGCGTGTAGCTCGCGCAGCTCCAATGCTAACAGTCCGACCCTCATTAAGTACGAGATTTCTAAAATGTATCCTACCATAACCAGCCCGGTGCCTCTGATTGTGTCTAACCCAGCGTAATCACAGGAGGAATATCTAGCTGTAGACAGTTCCAAAAAATTAGGCACCGGGCATTAAAGTTGTTTTTAACATGTGTAAAGTGCAATGGATTCCAATGGGACTAGCGGCTATATGGTGGTACTACAGCAATAGCGGAGCAATGGCGGCCTCCAGTGTCATCGTCGCAAAGCAGAGCAGCCAGCGGCCATTGCGTCCAGGGCATAGTCTGACCCAAATTTCCCCATTGTGAGATCAAGTTCTGTCTTATCTGGTCTTATCTTATCCTCCACGTTGAGCTGTAAAGTGCCTGGGACAGTCAGTCCTGTTTAAGAAGCGTTTAATTGCTAAATGTTGATTGTTGTAATTGTGTATTTTTAGCACTCTGAGATTCCTTAGAATAATAAAAACAAAAGGTGTCTTATAATTGAAATATTATAATAGCCAAAACTGTTGTATTGATTTTATTCATTGGTTTATTTGGTCGCAATAGTGCATGTTTATGAATATACAGTACGGGCTAATTTCCATTTGTCGTCCCCCACTCGCACTCGCAAACATCCTGGCCTATGTTTTAGTGGTACTGGAAACATACACAGACACGGAGAGAACATGCAAACTCCCGGGGATTGAACCCTGGACCTTCTAGCTGTAAAGCACGGATGCTAACTGTTGCGCCACCGTGTCGCCCAAGTGAAAATGAAAACTAAAAACGCAATATACATATGACAGGTTTTATTGCTTTTGAAAATATGACTTACTTAGAAGGATAACATCAGTTGCAAGTTCATCAGTTTCATAATTATCATTTTATTTCAATGAAGCAGCAATTTTAATGAAGAAATGTTTGGCAGAAAAGTTATTTTTATTTGAATTTTTAAGCTGCTGACAGGAAGTGACATAGAAGAAGGAAACATTTCACAGCAGTTTGAGTCACTCATTTCCCATTGACTTAACATGGTCGGAACGTCAACAGTTTAAAATTGTTTACCTTCTTCTATGTCACTTCCTGTCGGTGTCCAATAAGGAAGTGAAATTACAGTATACATCACAAAAATGGCCAAACTAAAGAAAGCTGGGTATGATCTTGAGCAAAATCTCAAATATAATCTGCTAATTTGCTATGTTTTAGCAAAAATTGTGTCTAATGTGTCATATGCACTTTAAACCTGCTATGGTTTTAGACATGCTATAGCCTACTTGCCAACCCTGTATAGTACCAGCCTTAGCAACAGCACTGGGATCTCCTTTGTTAAATCTCTACTGATAAAGAGCGTTTTCAAAGTTTTAGGCCAAACCTCCAAAGTGGCTCGTGCAACCGTTCTCCGAGCCTTATTAAGGGAGTCTGTCTAATGGCTACTTTGCAGCCATTTCTTTGACAGAAGCTGAATGTTTAATGACCAGTGAACTCTTCTGCTTTCCCATTAGGAGCGCACAAAGCCCAGGCCGAGAGCGCCTGATGTGAAGATGATCCGGCCTCATTAATGTATGCATCGGTCAATTCAGCAGTCTGCTCCCAGTGCTCAGCTTTAAGGAGCTAACATACTGTGGTACGCTCTGTAGTACAGTACATGCTGGTCACGTGATCAGAGCTTCAAACGCAGGCTTTTGTCTCATATGAACACAGTCTACGGCTTTGTATTACACAGACAAAGCCAATGTATACGTCTGACCTGCCTCCTTCCTTCTGTCACCTGTTACTGTCAGCTACAAGATACCAGTTTCTTTTGCCACTTGCAATTTCAGCAACATTCTTAACACTCCCGATCTGCATCTTTACCCCAGTAGCAACACTTCAATCACTCTTCCTCCCTGTTCTTGTTAAAAATTAATTTGAAGTAGAACAGAGGTAACACACACAGTAAGAACTTTATCAATATCACATGAGGACAGTATGCAGCATAACATAATCAACTGCATATCATCTTGTGCGGAAAGAGGGTCCATTTCTGAGCAGTTGGGGCTTTCTGTGCGGAGATTGCATGCTTTCCCTGTGCTTCTGTATCCCCTACCATTCAAAATATGAGGGCTCCCATCTGGGCAGAGACACCACTGAAAAGAGAGATTCTGAACCTCAGTGGGACTTTCCTGGTTACATAGAGGTCAAATAAACTAAGTACATAGTTGGTGGATATGCATTATACTTTTGGATTTGGAAAGGCCCTGGGTGCCCTAACCTATCAATTTAAGCACTTAGCAGGGGCTACTTGGAGTTAGTTCATTAAAAAAAGGTGAAAATGAGAAGAATTTTAATAATACCGGCTTTCCTGACTATAAGCACTTTTTCATAGTTTGGCTTATACTCTAGAGCAACTAATATGTGATTTTTCTTTTTCTAAATTCAAATATATACAGTAATTTCACATGCCGCTAGAGGGCACTGCAGGCTAATCGAGCAGCAGAAAGAAAGTTTGGAGTGAGCGAGAAACTTGCGAGGGACTGGCGAAAAGCAGCGGTTACTCTTACCGCAATGATGAAAACAGAAAAAGCTAATCACGGGCTAAAAGCTCGATGGCCACAGCTAGAGGAACGAGTTCGCAAATGGGGGCTTGAAAAACGTGCTGCCGGGAGAGGCTTGTCAACGGTGCAGTTACGCCTCCGTGCCCAGGTCGTTGCCAAGGCGATTGTTCAGAAGTGACACCAAGGATGAAGATTTCAATGGATTTAGTGATTTGGAGTGAGATCGAGAGTTTGGTATGTTCTTTATGCTATAGTTATCTGAACTGTTTATGTGACGTTAACATACCAGACACCTGTTTAGTTAGTTGTTTATGCTTCATGTAGCTAACCATCAATGTGCTAGGTTAGCATACCGTACGCCTATTCAGCCTGTTGTTTTTTTCCTTCTTCATTACACATTTTTAGCTAGTGCGACTTATACCCCGGAAGAAATGTTATTTTAATGATGTTTGAGTTTGAGACCACACTTTGAACACATCACTTTGTGCAAAACTTTAGCAGAATGGTTGAGGTAGGGGATACTTGGAGTATAAATGGATGACTCAAGGGATACACGAGGCAGAAAAGGTTGGGAACCACTGACTATGCATAATAGGAAATATGCTCGGCTAATCTAAACCCTGATTCAAGATTTAGAAAAAAGTTTTCCAAGTTCTGCTGTTTGGATATTTCTAATGTTTTGGAAAATATACCATATCACCATATTTTGTTGTATGACATTTTTGTACATTTACATTTGTCTATCTACCCCATACGCATAATATACACTTTTTAGGCCTTTATATATTTCATTGCAGTTTTCTTTAAAAGATATTCACCATCGTCATTAGTAACTGACCTACAGACCTAAGATTAACTCCACCACATGCATTTCTGCAGAAACTTCAGCTCTTATTTAATGTAACATGTCGCTGATTGTCTCCTGAGCCGTCTGTGTATTAATGTGAGAAGACACATAACACACGTACATGTTCTCATGGACATGTTCGCCGCACGCACCGGACACGACTGGACCGTGTTCTATTGACAAGAACACGCATTAGCCGCTGCTTTCTGCACACGAGCGGCTGTGAGTAAGTCATCAGTGCCATTAGTGATCAGGCTCCTAATGAGGACGGGCCCCGCTCACTCCTAAAGGAACGGTTGATATGCGCGACGCGAACAACTATCGTGAATTAACAATGTAAATGCATCATTTGCACATTAGAAACATGAGAGACTGGGGAAAATTCCAGGACTTGTTAGACTAATTGAATTAGCGGCTCTGTTAATCATGCATAAATAGAGAGTGCACTCTAAGGACAGCACGTGGAATCAAGGTACTCATTCTCTTTGGTGTCATTTCCTTTTAGAGCCGGCTGCATCACAGGCACTCGCAACCAGCGCTCAGTTCAGCGCGTGTAATTTCAATCTCATTGAGCTAAGGGGCTGGTAATTGTATGTGTTAATTAGAGCCTACAATAATAGTAATTATAATACATGTCTTTGTCTTATCTAGCGCTATTTTAGACACTCAAAGTTTGCGCTCAGTCACTTCGAAGTCGGTGGTTGCACCCATTCTGTGCTTTGGGTCCCTGCTGTCCGCTTACAGCGAGTTTTATATTTCCTGCGTATAAGAAGGCCACCTCCGGTTTATCATTCCTCATACAACTCTTATCGATGAACAGCGCCGTCAATTATTATGAAAACCCGTAGGTGAGACTAGAACAGTCAAATATGACAATGTATTCAGTAAATGGACTTATAGAGCGCTTTTCTACCTTCATAAGCCCCAAAGCGCTTTACAGCAGTGTTCATGTCTCCAGGTCCAGAAACCATTCTACAGTAGCAGAAACGCTGGAAAAATTAACCTTATTAGTCAAAAATAAACAAAACAAGCACCAATCGGTATTTAATAACATGGAGACAGAGAAAGCAAAGAGCCATAGCTATAGTAGATGGCAATGCGTCATACAAAGGCCTAGCCTATGGAAAAGAAAAACTCTCTTGGGAATCACAATTGTTCACTCCTTTTAGACGTTTTCTGGCGAACTATAAACATTTTTATCACACACAAATGAACTCAAGCTAAAAGCAAATTGTTCAGTAGCAGCGTAAACAGCATTCGTTTGCTACTGTTAGCTCTTTTGCAGCGTGAAGCTAACATTAGCTTTCTAGTTAGCATTGTCTGTTGAACCCCTTTGCTCCTCCCCATGTCTGTGTCTTCATAAAGTAGAATTCAGCATGTGTTAAAGCAATGGTGGAGAAATGGGAGCAAGTTTAGTTTGTTCCCTTATGAGCAATTCTAAGGACGGCGTCTTTATCTATGCGGTCACAACTTTTACGAGGGGCAATTCATACACGCCCACTGTCTTCACACTCTGACAAACTTCCACAAAGTTCTGCTCTGTACCTGTGTCTTACTTAGTTCCAGCAACATTTGTCACACTATAATATCATGGCAACAACAGCAGCATGTGACACCAGAGAGCTGTGGGGGGGTTCTTAGTGTGTGGTATAGTTGCGTGCGCAGATCAGTAGAGAAATTCTCAATTAGTGAATGGAGATTAACAGCAGTAATAATTCATTCACTTTAGCCTTCAGAGTGAAAGTGCTTACGAGGTTAAACGTACAACCGGGCGCTCAGACCTCTTCACATCATCACGCCAAGACTGAACAGGGATTTTACTGTAAGCGCATCATGAATTTCATATTTTCGCAAAACTGCAGTACCAATATATAAATCAACTTGGTGCCAACCCAACTCCAAAAACCTTGAATAGTCACTAAATTAGTCCTTGATTTTAATTGTTGAACAGCCATATTTGCTGCAGCTGTGATGTTGCGCAACTGCGTTTTGTTCAAACATCAACCGAACCAAAATCCTCCTGTCCACCTTCCCCCGGCGTCTTGAATCTTGATGAAATTCTCACCATTTTGCTTTGGCCATGAAAATGACTGCATGTTCAATCCCCGTGTGTCCTGCTCTCTCCAGTCTCTGCTTGTCACTGTGTCAGGACTTCAGGTGCGGCACCAATTCGCTGTTTGCCTGTTTTGCATTATCGCCTAAAATGAAGTGTGCCAGTGTTCACTTGGAACGGAGCGGCCGTATTTTTCCTGACAGGACACGAGTTTCTTGCCTGGTTCACACCCGATTTGAATTGCGCACACACACACACACACATCTCCGGGAAGATCTCCATAGAAACTTTTGCTCCAAGTGTGAATGTGGCATGAAATTGTGGCAGAGGCTGGTGTCCGTCTCTCCACTGGGCTTCTTGCTAACTACTTCTCGCTGTATTGTTTTGCTCGGAGAAGACGGGCAGCTCAAACGACTGTGTGTCCACGCCCCCCCCGACCCTCTCCCTTCTCTCTCTCTCTCTCTCGCTCTCTCTCTCTCTTTCTCTCTCTCTCTCTCGCTCTCTCCCTCTCTCTCAGCGCCTGTAGCATGCCCTGGCTCGCCTTCTCACTGACTTCCACCAAACAGCGATGGCCGGGGCCAAAATAATTTGTATCTGTTCAATAAAACATTAAAAGCATCACGCCACGTCCTGCGCCTCCCCTCCCCCCCGTCTCCCCCCCCGCTCTCCCCCTCGTCTCTCAAAGGCCTTGTTAATGTTTCAAAAGTGCGCATAAGACGCAGCAGCCAGACGATTAATTTGAGAGATACCCACGGGCTACCTGCAGGATCCTCTTGCTCTTCTGTAGTGTTAACACTTCGTCAGGCGCACAAACCAGAGTGGAGGGCTGCCAGGCCAGGGGGGAGGGGGCGGAGGGGTGGGGGTGATAGAGGGAGCCTACAAAGTGTACCCTGCAGTCAGAGGAGCTGGAGTGCTTTTTCAAAAACACCCGTTTGATATGAGAAATGATGTGAAATGTGGGGAAGCAAAATGGGTTAAAAGCCTTAAATGCAACAGTTTTTTTTTTTTTTTTTTTTTTATTTGCAAGATGTGTGACGACTCGGCGTATCCATGCTAAGCAGCGCGGCGCTGTGCTAACGTCGCGCTAATTCCCCACGCTGCGCTAATGGCATCACCGGCACGATTACTCCCATTATCGTTAGCTCTTGTAATGGGAGCCACGGGTTCATTTCTGCAGATGATCCATGATGTCCCTATCTGCTTCTTGTTTGGGATGTCATGGCACAATTGTTTTCTTTCCCAGGGATCTTTAATGTCCATAAATAGAATACGCGGTTTGACACCTGGGGCCATCTGGCAGTTAGAGCCTTTCTTACTGTAATGTGATAAACCTTATTGATCCTGGAGATAAATTACTCAATATTATAGCTCAATATTGTAGAAAACAAAACTAAGGAAAATCTAATCAAACCATGTATATAGAGAGTACATGGAGAACAATCATGACGTATAGGAGAAAAATGAGGCAAATTTGGAATGGATACAAATTTCTGCAGATAAAGTACGAGTGCATTGCAGAATACTGTATATTACATTACCATCATAAGATACCAAAGTAATAAGTACTGCATAAAAAGATTGTATTTAGTACAGCAATAACTGTCAATACTAAAGGCCATAACAAACATGTATAACATTCAAAACTGATTTTAAAAAACGTGGCAACATGCTACACTATTTTCTATAGGTTCTTGGATAAGTCTAACCCTTAAAGGAGGGGTATTATGTAAAATCGACTTTTTCAAGCTTTATATCATGTTATTATGTCATTCCCTCATTAAACACATGCCTGGAGTGTTGCCTTGGCTCATTCACATATTTTTGAGTAATCAGTAAAAACTTAGACGGCAGCCATTTTAGGTGTAGCTATGCCTCAGTCCTCCTAGGAACGCCCCCACCTCCTGGAGACGCCTCTGAACCTTTCGTCACCAGCCAAGCCACCAACCACTGCTCCTCAGCTCAGCAGAGCCCCCTCCCCGCACAGTGTTGTTGTTTAGATGCCACAGCAGTGTGCTGAAGGGGGCGTGTCGGAAAGCTTCTTAAAGAGACAGAGGCCTATTTCAAGACGTTCAGTACAGCCATTTTGAGAGAGCAATTTTATTCAAGGCAGTTATTTAATTTACTGCATATACAGACCAACAGAAGGTTACGTCATCATTGTAGTATGCTATAGACTGGTGCTATGTGATTGAAAAAAGCATAATACCCCCTCTTTAAGTATGAGCTATGCTGTCAATCTAAATTAAGCTGTAACCTGTGGACTTTTTCAGGTGTAGCTCGAGGGAAGTTAGTCTGGTCACGGAGCAATTGGAGCAGTTTGAACGGGTGGGCCTAACGTGCACAGATTGTCAGTGAAATTAACCAATTAGCAATTAGCGGACGTGACGACAGCTGTAGTCCAACTCACAAAATATGAACTGAATATAAACTCACGAGCACGCGGAGACAAAATCCTCGACTACTTCATCCATGATTAGTTTTGGCTAATGTTAATATTAATTGAACTAACAACATAGTGGCACAGCGAGTAACCTTGTCCATTCTCTGTGACGGTCGTGATTGGTTCGGCTAGGCCTTGTTTACCGTGTACGCCCAGACCCACTTTTTTCTTTCGCACAGAAAAGAAGTGGGTGTGGTTTATTAGGCTAGTGCAGCACAGCTTCTCAAAGACAGGTAATTTGGCTCGTCACAATGGAAACTACTTAAAATGTCATTGATGTAGACACTTAAACGAGTCACACACAACAAACACGTGTTTCGTGGCCGCCTGCCATTTTGGAGACTGGCGGAAAATCTTTCAGCTTTGTGTCTTGTGGATAAACGTGATTAAACTCAGTTTAATATTTTTTCATTTACCTTATTACACTTGGGTGCCGCCAAAGAAATTGTGTCCGCCCCTTCACTCGTATTAGTTTACATAGGACAGGAAAGGTCAAGAGAAAATCAGTTCTACACATGGACTCAAAGCCGTTTTAGGGCCACGCAGAGAAACGGTGCAGTGTTGACTTGTCGGCGCAAAAGAACACTGGACATCTTGCTCGAATCGATCTACAGAACATCAGATTTTTGCGGCGAACATTTCCCCTCGTTTTCCACTTAATGAACGGACTTCGCGCTCTATACCGGAAGTGTCAATACAGAGGCAAAAGTGGGCGGGGCGGAATAAGGTGAATAGAACTATTTCTGTAGCATTTCCCAACTGCTGCAAACGTGGCATGGTCATATGAGGACGCACAGAACTCACAGTCAATCACACACATACAAATAATCTTGTATAAAGTAAAATATGACATATTAAATGTAGACATAAAGACATAAATAAAACATAAATGAAAAACCTATAAATATATCAACCCAAAATATGAAATATGTTAAGCCATTTCTATGACAATTGGGTTTATTGTCAGTAATTAGTATTAGTATTTTAGTATTTGGAATTTATTTGAGTGATTGTTTACATTATTTACATTAACATTGTAGCAGTGCAGAAAATAAATAAAGTAACAAAAAGTAACAAAAACTCAAAAGGAGTAGGCCGAAGCAAGGAAGCTTATAAGTGCCTACCCCCATATTCAAAATGAATATACATTCCGTATACAGTGATACAACATCTCGTACAATATAACACTTTACATGACAAATTCCTGAATTACACAATTACAATTGTCCACATTAACTTTACGTGGAGCAGCTTTGCTAAAGAAAAACATTCATGTTTAACAAAAAGAAAATCCCGTAATGATTACAAGACTTCCAAAGTAAGAAGACAACACGAAGATAGAAATGTATGCAGTTTACCAATATGTATAGCATTATTATTTTTATTTTTATTTTTATTTACAATTTGTACTTTTCTTTGCCTCTTTCCCATTCGCTTAATAACCATAACCAATCATTATTTATAAACACTAGTGACCATTCTACACTGTAAAATGTAAAATTTGTTTCAACTCAAAAAACTAATTCCAAGGGCTGCCAAGAAATGTTATGTGTAACCAATAACCATTTTACAATCTAGTCGATTTGAAATTTGAGATTCACCTCTTTCGTTCAATTGTATTCTTAGGTTGACATAACTGTTTCCAGTTGTCTGAAGTGAAAAACTTAGGTTGACACAACTGATTTAATTTGTAACTGACGTTTTTCACTTCAGACAACTGGAAACAGTTATGTCAACCTAAGAACACAATTGAACGAAAGAGGTGAATCTCAAATTTCAAATCGACTAGATTGTAAAATGGTTATTGGTTACACATAACATTTCTTGACAGCCCTTGGAATTAGTTTTTTGAGTTGAAACAAATTTTACATTTTACAGTGTAGTAATTGAACATTGACTTAGTTATTATTAAGTATTACGTAATCAATATGACCCATTATTATTGACATTCCCATTTCCACCGTAAAAATAATAGTTGTGATTGTTTTATTGTTTGTTTTGTTTTGTTGTTTGCCTTGTTTAGTGAGGTGCCTTTAAAAACACTATGTGGTTGTTAAGGCCTGTAGACACGGCTTCATTTCTCTTTGTAAACACATAGCACTGTCCTACTTTCTGCCTCTTCATCATAATCTTCTCTGACCTGATTGAATTCAATTAGATTCAAACAAGCCTTCCACATCGCTCACAAACCCCCCCCTCCCCCGTTTACATGCTGACTCGCATAAAAGCCGGCCGCGCTGAAATATTAACGATAAACGCAGCAAATATTCCTAATGCGGCGGCCGGGAGGTCAGAGGCCATTGGCGAGAACAACGGTATCGACATCCATGATTAACTTCTCCAGCGGTAAAGATGCTGCAACAACATCTTCTGCCGTATTGACACGAGCGGGCGGCGCGGGGTAGCCCAAAGTTCCTCTCGGTAAAACAGCTCTAAATGCTGAGCTATGCGAACCAATCCAGGGTGCATTCATATTAGATAAATAGTTTAAGCTGCACTGAATGAATGATTTATTTAAACTCATAAATAATTTTGCCTAAATATCCCCACAGCACTTTTTTTTGCCTCATTGTACATCGCTTTCTGCAAGACGAGAGCTCATTTATTTTCAAAAATCACACCATGTCTCTTGTAAATATGTATACTGGTCTTTCTACTTATTTATTTTACAGAGATGGCTTTAATATTTCATCTTCGGCATAAAGTCGTATTTGTTTCCGAGGGCATGATAGCATGAAATAAATATGGCGCTCCCCCCACGAGTCTTAGCATATTGGAGCTTATGAATTTTTCACAAGAAGCAGATTTTGTACATAAAGCCGAGGCCTAATTTCTTTTGGTGAGGAGCGGCATTTGCACATGTAAATGAAGAGGCTGCAGTTGAGGTGCGTGGCCAGAGGGGCGCAGCCCGCATGGTGCCATATGGTGACAAACCTGCTCGCTCTTGCCCCCGGCCAAGGATTTACTGCGGATTGCTTTGGTAAACACTGCTCTTTTAACTGTAGCAAGTGGCACGGCAAGCCAAAAGGGAAGATTAGCAGTTTGGAAGGAGAGATAATGGTCCGTTATTTTATACAGATATGAAATAGTTCAAAGCTGCAGGTACAGTCTTTAAAGAAGTCTAATCTAATGTTTGGTAAATGGTATCGATTAAAGGCGATTTTTTACAAACAGTGACACGTAGATGTGGTTTACAGCTGAGACTCTGTACTAGCCATGAAGGACCCAGCTTTTTAATAGTAAACAAACAATAAGCTTATGAGCTAAAGACATTTGAGACCTACACATTTCTTCCTCTGAAACACAGAAGAGGCCCCTGCAGCACAGTGGAGGCGTCAAAGGGGCGCTACAGGAAACAAAAAAGGGACGATGAGGTAGCCGGTCAAGACTCGCAGCCACAGAAATCTTCTATCCCTACTATTGTTCTGACTAATATTCGTCCACTGGAGAAAAAGACTGATTATATAGATGGGAGCAACGTCTACGTCACATCAGTGGCGCCAAAAGGTTAACGCCCCTTTTCGGGGGCAAACAGAAGCTCCGTACATTGAAATGAATTTAATTTACACATGAATAAAGATTTTTTTGTTTTATTTAATTATCGAACGTGAAAAGGAAGCCATGGAAGCATGGGCGTAACTTCCTTAAGGTCTGGTGTGGACATTTCCCCACCAACTTTGGCCTGGCAGGGACAGTCCCCACCAACATTGACACCAAACCTACGCCCTTGCATGGAAGTGACCTGTTGTTTCAGACAATTCACAGAGAAGACGGTTAATGTTTTAAAACTGAGCTGCTAAACCCACTGTGATCATGACTTGTCTGTGACATTTGCCTGTGGAACTTTTTCGCTGGATGCTTTATAATGTCACTACAACAGCTTCAGCTTTTAGTCTGTTGCTTTTATATTATCATTAAATGAAAATCATACAGCCTACGATGTAGTTTTGTAGCTTATGAGAGCAAATGGTATGGTTCGTTCAGCAGCTAACCTACTAGCTGCTAATGCTAACGTTAATGTGCGTTTTAAAACCGAGAGAATCATTCATTAGACCTAATGCTGAACAGGTTTAATGAGTTTGAATATTTACTTATTAAAGACGTTACACAAAGTGCATAATACACGGCCACAATGTGGAGCTGTTTCCTCAGTAATGAGCTCTGACATGGCCATAACAGATGCTAGTGAACGATAAACTCGCTCATATAAGTGTCCACAAAAAATAAAAAATCTTCCAATCGTCTTCTGACAGTGACTTGATGTGTCTGTAATCAAGAACGGACATTGTCCTGTAGTTCTGATCACTGGTTTGGAATATTTTATCCTCCGAACGAGATACAGTCCCTTTTTCACATACACACTAATGCAATTTTTGCCCAGTAACAGTTCCCGGATGTTGCTCCCATCTATTCATCTGCTACGCTCTTCATAGAAGATGGGAAAATACTATTGCGGTGCGGAGGGAGCTGCGCAGGAGGAAGAGGAATGAGGAGGTGGAGGAGGTGACCAGTGCAGGACACCACGCTCTGAAACTGGGACACACCCAAGAGGCGGTGCACTGTTTCGGTGGAGCACTGAAGGCACCTGTCAGGTTTCCCCAACCCCCAAAAACATGCTGGTCAGGTTGGCCCACAATGGCGGCGCACTCAGTCGCAGTGGCTTAGGACTAACCCAACACCGGAACACAATTTCACAGTACAATGACAAATTATTAATGTCACGTAATGTAAACAACAACTTACCTATAGTGCGCGCTTGACAAAACGTGTTATATTTTGACACCGTTTTTTTTTTCTTCCCCACAAATGTCTGCTTTTACTCCAAAAAAGAAAAAAGCACATTGAAAACAGTACAGTACTTAAAAATAGTATATGAAATATAATATAAGAAGAAAATCAACCAGTTCTCCGGGAGTAAAGGAAAATATATGTTCAATAAGAAGTCTGTTTTATTTCAACTGTGTACATTACGTGAAACAAAGTGAACATAATATCGCTTGTTTTTCCAGAACAACATACCCTTTTCTTCTTTTCTTCTAAATCTTCTTTTCCCCACAAGCTACTCTTACCAAACAAAAAACGCAGTGAGCAAATTGCGAGACGAATTTTACATTTTTTATTTATTTATTGTGTAAAGTGACATTTACAAGAAAACTGCCAACAGCTTGAATGAAACAGAGGAGAAGAGAAGATCTTATGATATCTGCCCCGCATAATTACAGCTAATGACTTGAGTTTCCTCTTTATACTTTATAAATGAGAGCGTGTTCAACATGTTCAGAACAAAACAAAAACGCATCTAAAATATGACGTAGTAAATGGAAAGCGCCTTTGGGGAGCTGCTTGGAAAGGGCTGGCGAGTAGCTCCTGAGCCACGAGTTGGCCTTAACCTCTTAACCCCCAAATGAACCGAGCACATTTTCTCTACAGTTTGGCTTTACCCAAACCTAAAAGCATCTTGGAAAAAAGCATAAAAAATAGCAATGAAAACGCAACAAAAATGTGACAAAAGAGCAACGAAAATGTATTTTTAAAAAAAGGACAAGGCAAGGCAACTTTATTTACTGTTGTGTTCAAAAATTGATGAAAAAGAATACATAGGCTCGTTCTATTAAAATCAAAATCATTATTATATTCCCTGAATTTACAATCTAAACACAGAGCGCTACATCTTGACATGTTGACCAGCCGACCAGGAGGGGGGAGAGAGAGAGAGGAGGCCCCGCACCTGGCCTTTTATAAACACAGGAAGTAGGCGTCTCCTTGTTGAAGAACCAATCAGCGCCCTTGGAATGCTTCTTCTGCTACACAACCTGACTCCGCATTATAACACACTGCCCCCAGTGGATATCAGAGTAAAAACAACAACAACAATACAGCAAAATATCCGCCCAATTCAAATCAACCCCAAAAGCACAGATTACAATCAACACAGTTTCATATAATCATTAAAGCCTATTATGACAAAAACATATATAGAAATATTCAACAATACCACGCATGTCGTATACACAAGGCAACTCAGTACTCCAAAAACACAAATAAGTGACAAAAATAGCCACTAAGAAGCAATAAAAGAGCGACAAAAAGGTGACAGACACGTGATAAAAACATAACAAAATAGCAATGACAAAGTGACAAAAAACAAGAAAAAAAAGCGATGCAAACGCAACAAAACTCCTCAAAATGTAACAAAACCGACAACGCAATGGAAAAGCAACGAAAACACTTCAAAAATGTGACAAACATGCGGTGACGACACAACACATGGACTCAAATGGCAAATGGACTTATATAGCGCTTTTCTACCTTTATCAGGCCCAAAGCGCTTTACAGTAAGGAACCCGTCACCCATTCACTCTCTCATTCATACACCTATGTGCGCAGACACTGAAGGCAAGTCGGGTGAAGTGTCTTGCCCAAGGACACGACGACAATCTGCATCTGCGGGAGCTGGGTTTCGAACCTCCGACCGTCCGATCACGAGACAGCAACAAAGTTAGGATCCGTTTTGCAGGCCTCAGCTTTCACATGAGGCATTACACTGTTGCCCTCCAGCCCAGGAGCTTCATGATTTGGGTAAAGCCGAACTGGGGAAAGTGCACTCGGTTAATCAAGACTATATCAGGACTAAAGATGGTGTCAGAAGGGGCTTAAATACATGTACCTCGATGGTTAAGCCGCCAACCCAAACATAAAGACACTGTAGTAAAGTTGTAGTAAGTGACTCTGCGGCAGCTGTTTAACACTGACAGCTCACTGCAGCGATAGACCAAGTTCGAGCAAATACAATACTTAAAGAAAGCACGAAAAGTCAACACGCATCGGGGTTGTGCGCGTCTGAGCGGTTGACTTGAGCGAGAGCGAGTGGGCGGACGTGTTACGGTACATTATGGCTTTAAATGTGGGTGCTCCTCTGAGGCATGAGGCAGTTTTCATACGCGATTT
This sequence comes from Neogobius melanostomus, assembly GCA_007210695.1. NCBI lineage: Eukaryota > Metazoa > Chordata > Actinopteri > Gobiiformes > Gobiidae > Neogobius > Neogobius melanostomus. The sequence continues at coordinate 5,472,293 of VHKM01000047.1, forward strand.
GGCCGCTGTATAGGAGCCGCGCAGGCAGTGAGTGGGCCGCGGAACATTCAGTCAACACATGCTGCCCCCCCCAGATAGACATAACATCCATTTGACCGGCGCGAGGCTACTGCTGCTGCAAATTAGGAACTATTGAACTCCTTCGACAATGTGTGGAAACCGGAGGCCGAGGCAACGGCGCAGCGGGAACTTTGACAGACTTTAAGAAACGACCGGAGGAAGAGACGGAAAGTCGACACGAGCCAGTCACAAGTGTCTTTATATCGAGAGAGACGGCGAGAGCCAGACGACTGTAGCCTAATCTTTAAACGGTTAGCCTTTGTAAAAAAAAAATACAATAAAATAAAAAATGAAATTGGGGTTGATGGGTTTAGTTTGAAGACAGGTTCGTCACTTCCAAGAGTTCAGGCAACATTTAACATCCGAGCGCTTCAAAAATGAATGGGTATGCAAAGTTCAGACCAATAAAGCAGCAATATTAAGGAAGTGTTGATTAATTTGGAGGGAAAGAATTGAAGCATGTATATGTTTCAGAAAAAGGACAATGATGCATGTTTGAGGGAGATTAAAGGAAGAATGGGAGCACCCAGAGGAGCCCAACTTTTTGGTAACAAAAACTGACAGCACCTTACCTGAGTAGAAGAACTGAATAATCTGACACAGATGGTGAAGAAATAGAAACGATCTTTAGTCAAATCAACAGGCAGAATCCTAAAAAGTTAAAACCGGATCGAATCAGTAAAATACTTGCTGTGGGCAGGGTCCCAGACAGTACAGACGATAGTGGCTATAGGCTAGCGGGACATGTTACTTCATACGCAGAAGGTCTCCACCTGGTCTGGCAATATAACCCAGGACCTGTAATACAAGAACACAAAACCAATGAACCGTCATGCCACATAATGAGTACAAATTCTGATCTGTAAAAGTACAACAACAAAAACATCATCTGTGCAGTATTTTTTATGACTTGAAAATAGGCTTCCATATTCAGGTCATGCTATAGTTACAATATGCCATCCTTGTGTCATCAAAAGAAGTGGCGCATTTCCTCGGACAGTTGTTACCGTAATTCCCTGTCTCAAAGACCAGTGCTTGCATCACTCTGTCTAATTCAACTGTGTTTTGTGACCTGCTGCCCCCCACTGGACTGGCTGTATTATTCCACCTGTGAAGTTTGCCAGTGTTCGCCGAAAGGAGCTGTCAGTTCAGATCAGGATGCAACGTCATACAACATTAAAGGGACTATACCTAATTGAATTTAATGTGACGAATGGGTGTTTTTACCGTCAAGGTCGTCCTTCGGAGTCAATATGTGACGAAAAAGGTAAACCTCTTTTCGTCATCAACAAATCATAATATGGTGCAAACATCAAGCATTAGACTGATTTTTTCACAAATGACTACTTTTGCAACCCACTTTTATGGGGCAAAAAGAATTTTACCTGATTATATTTAAGGTTTAGCTAAAGATTGTACGCAGCTTTTTTTAGTTTGTGATGTTTATAGTTTCACTTCCTTATTGGACACCGACGGGAAATGACATAGAAGAAGGTAAACAATGTCAAACTGTTGCCGTGCCGACCATATTAAGTCAATGGGAAATGAATGCTTTAAACAGTGACGGAACATCCCCTTTATCTATGTCACTTCCTGTCAGCAACTTAAAAATAAAAATAAAAATAACTTTTCTGCCCATCTTCATTAAAATTGCTGCTTCACTGAAATAAAATGATAACTATGCAACTGATGAACTTGCAACTGATGTTATCCATCTAAATAAGTCTTATTCTCAAAAGTATTAAAACCTGTCATAATGCATTTTAAGGACTTACAGTAATTGTTAAGATGTGCACTGACTATATTGCAGTTTTATTCAAACAAATGTATATCATTATCTACAGTAATTAATCTCAAGCTATTCATGTTAAACTAAAAACGACACAAAGGTTAACTATTGTTTTTGTTTTGTTTTTCCTAACAGTGTCAAAAGCGTAACCAAAATCATTAAAAGTGTTATTTGGTCTAATTCCTAACATTCCTAACGCTTTTCTAACATCCCACTTCTTCACCCGGTCGAGTTTTAAAGTACATTTCACAGCTTTCAGGGAACAAAGTGAAACTCTACTGTCCCAGAAAATGCTCCCAGCAACTCGCCTGCACCGTGCACTGATGTCTGCTTTTACAATAGACTAAAGGACAAAGCAAAGTTCATCCACAAAACGGGTACAGAGTCTTTAACAGAGCGATCCTGAATATGTGTGTGGACTTAAATTTGATATTTAGAGCAAATACAGTGCAGCCATTGAGTGTTGACACCTACTCTCTATAGAGAATTAGAGATCAACAAAATAGTGTACATGTTCTTGCATTCCCTCCATGCAGAGTGTAAGCTATAGCTCTTTCGCAGTTATCTGTGGATGAAGGGCTAATGTCAAGTATTTTAAGTTGAGGGCACTGCAGCTGACTGGAGGATATTAGAATATTAATTATCCTGCAAAGTACATTTTTATGGCGGTGAGAAACTGACACATTGATTAATCAGCCAGAAGGTGTCTGCTTGTTACGAATATCAATTAATTTTCTACATCCAGGCAGCGGCGGCGGCGTCATTAAAATGAATGAGAAGACCTTGACTTAGCAAACCCAACAAACACGCAGTGGGCCTCAGCGTGATGCCGGCGGGGGAGGGAGGCTCACCTGACTGCACTGCACAAAAGGAACGGCGGAAACTTATTTAAGGATTTGGTTAGTAGTGGGTTTACATGTTTTGTCTTGTACATAATATTCTCCCGAGAGTCCCAGTGCATAATGAGGCAGGCGGTTCTTAAAGGCCCTATACCTGAGTTTTCTTTTTTTCTGATTACAAACAATGAAAGAGGAAGCCACTAAATTAAAATGTTAGGCGTGTCCAAACTCATAAACTCATTCCTCACTTTCTTCACACATTTGTAATATCCTTATTGTTTACAGAGAGTTTATAGGCACTTTTCACAACTTGCACGGTCACTTTTCAGGGTCACTGTCATAGGAATGCAAGAAAATAGTCCATAAAATGTATGCACATGCTTTATAATAAGATTCACACATGTATGAGTTTGCAAGATACTGAAGTAGGACAACACAAATTTTGTATCATGACTGAACAAAAATAAAATAAAAACTTTTGTATAGTGTTTTTCAAATTCGTATTTAAGTAGACAAAAGGGAGTATTTTTTGATGGTATAGTCCTCTGTACCTTTAAATGTATATTGTTCAGAAAACAGGAATCCTCAATCCTCCAACATCAAATCGAGACCATTGGTTTTGAACATTGTGGCCAATTTAATCAAAAACATCCACAATAGGAAAATCTAAACTTGTAATAAACCCATAACACCGAGAGCGCTAATTAACATTTTTACATTCCTGCGTAGCCGATTTCATGTTTTCTTTTCTACAGTGTGCGGGTCACATGACTGCCCCCCTTCTCCACATCAAACCTACGCTGCAGCTCATTAAGACCAGCGCTCGGGGCCACGCTGCACTCATCTTTATTTACCTCTTTAATGAAGCCTAATCATCACCTTAATTCCCTTTTAAAAGGACAAAGCAGGGAGTAAGACGAGCAGTGCCACGATCTGAAGAGGCAGCTATTTTTATACACAGCTGCTGTGGACGGCTAAGATACGGGTTCGCAGGGGGTTTCGCACTTGACTGTAGTTAAAGAGAGACAGCATTGTAATTGTCAGTAGTGTAATTTATCGCAGTACCTGTGTAAATGCAGCGTGTGAGTGGTTGGTGGTGGTTGAGGGAACATGTGGCGCAGATTGGCAGCCTCGCCTCCGTCAGTCTACCCCAAGGCTACTGTGGCGATAGGCGATATATTACCATTTTAGTGTGCAGTGTATCGCTTTGAGGAGCTTGTCAAATCAGGCTTAAAAAGTGCAATACCACTATAAGTGTAAAGCACTATAATTACTATACTTTAGAATGAGAGGCAGAGCAGGAGGAAGTGAAGAATGATGAAATTGCAGACTACTGTATATTGGGGTAGGCATTATGTCTTAACTGTTCATAAAATATTAACAGTATTTAAAAAAATATTTAGAGTACTTTATCGTGTATTTGTGGTCTTTGATTTGTGTAATAAGATTTCTCAAAATCATCTTGGCGGCCAGATGTTCTACGCTGAAGGGTCCCCGGGCCTGACGTTGCCTAACCCTGCTGTGTATAGTTATATAAAACTGTAGAGGCGTCTCTACTAGTCATGATTTCAACCTATAATCCTTTTCAAATACTTCCTTTTGTTGTTTCCTTTCTTGAACAATCCTGTTTTATGTACTTATTTGAAATAAATCAATAAAATTAATAAATAATAATAGATCGGTTTTATATAGCGCTTTTCTGGACACTCAAAGACGCTTTACATTGCATTATTCATTCACTCCATACTTGATGGCAACTATTGTAACCACAGCTGCCTTGGGGTAGACTAACAGAAGCAAGGCAAGCAGTCTGCGCCATCGTCCCCTATGACCACCACCAACCACTCACTCACTACATTCACTAGCCTTCCTGGTGTTCCCAAACGGTCTCCCATCCAAGTACCGACCAGGCCCTTCCCTGCTTAGCTAATCTGACGGGATCGGGCAGAGCAAAGGCAGCATGGCCACAATAATAATAATTAAATGTATGATCATATTATATCATTATATCAGATAAAACACATTGGCACAATACAGTGTCTGGGGAGAGGGAAGACATCAGATCCTGGCCATAAAATAAGTTGTGTTTAGTTTTTGTTGGGATTTTGTAAATTATACATTATCTGCAAATTGACTAGTCTTTAATGCAGCACACCCAGAACACGCATAAGACAATGGAGACTGGATACATTCATAGAAAACAAAAGTGAAATAGTAAATAAAATAAAAAACAAAGTCATGAGATTATCAATACATTAAAATTGATAGTTAAAAGATAGTTTCTAATGCTGTAAAACTCAGGACCATCTGTGGCTGTGTAAACATTTTAGTTCTATTTGTCCGTGAGACATAATCTGCTGTTGCCTTTTTTTGACAGACGACGCCGGTTTCCTCAACACATCCAGAATCCTTTGGCCTTTTGCACTCGCTTCCGTGCATTTGGATACCTGCGAGGCTACAGAGGGGCCTTCCCAGCACGCCCTGCTCTGATTGTTTAAGATGGGCTCAAGGTTGCGTCTTGGGAACACAGTGGGCTTTCAAAACACTCTCAATTAGGTTTGTGGAGCAAGAGGCAGGTCACTAGGGGGCGCTCACCTCCATCAGTCTGACAGTACAGAGAAGAGGAGGCCAATCCAGGGGCCAAGCTGTTCCTCTGGACTGAAGCGCCGCTGTGTTCGGCTAACCCCAACACGACCCTGGAATTACTCTGTCCACAGCCAAAAGGATGTCCACTGGAAAAACAACAGAGCTAACGGTGTCGGTCTAATAAGCGTTTTCTCAATCTAATGTAATGGGGTCATTATTTGTTACTCATTGTTACTGCGGTTGTCCACTGCATTTCCAACAGGGACTTTAAAGGGGGAAATACTATGCACATAACTAAAATCAAAAAGTATTATCTAACAAACAAAATGTGAGATAGTAGGGGAGACCGGGGCTATTTGTCTTTTTTTTTACTATAGTTTGCTGCTCATGAACAAAATTCCCACAAGAGTCAGACCTGCATTAAATGAAAGCTTGAACCCTTGACTTGAAGTAGACCTCACTCTCTTTTTCTATCATAATGCGATACTAATAGTTATTAACCGTCAAACACAACATAATCGACTGTGACAATGTGCCCCTAATTAGCATGTTTGCTATAATATGGCATATTTACACTGTAACTACAGATGTTCATTAATATGCAATGTCCCTATTAAATAAATACAATAATAAATAAAATGTGCGGGGCAAGTTGTCTTTGATGTTAACTTGAAATTTGATAAACCTTTGTAACTTTTTTGCTTTTTGAGATAAAAGGACAAAATATGTTGCAGTTGTAAACAGTACTGTATGTAAACAATGCAATGCCAGATGTGTTTGTAACACTCATTTGAACTAACTGTTACTAAATGCTTTAAGGTGTAAAATTTACAAATTTGCTAAAATAACCCAAATACGGCCTCTAGAAAAGCTAATGTTAAAATAAAAACATATTTGACAAAAAAAAAAAAAGTCCCACCATTAATATCCCATGTGACAAATGACAAATGATCAGTTTTTTGTGACAAGTAGCCCCGAGTGTCCACTTTACGAACAATGTAAGCTAGCTAACAAACGGCTTTAGCATGTTATCTCTAAAACGGCATAACATATTATATATCAGTACCAGCGTACAGTGCCCTCTAGTGTGGCTATAAAAGCAATGTGACAAATTACCCCGCGTGACAAATAGCTCCGGTCTCCCCTAAACAAGAAGTGCTTGAAATTCTGCCAAAGATCATAAAAACAATATTAAGTCTACTGTAGCTACACTTACAAACACTACACTTTAAATGAAAGGTTACACAGCTAAAAAGCAAAAGTTACTTGTGGGTGAGGTGGGGTATTTCTCTATCCAGGAAGTTACAGGAGTCTAGTGTAGAAACAATTACAAAACGAAAACATCATAAAACCTATTTTCGCAGAACAGTCTTCGCAAAATGTACACAGCCACTTCTGCTAATATTGTTGAAAGAAGTACGTTTCTTTGGACTCATACTCGATCAAACCCTTGTGTCTGCCTGTCCATTGGTTTCGAGCGTTATTATCCAATTATTGTGTTCCTGTTTTATTATACAATAATTAATTACCTTTCTTTAGCCTCTTCTCTGATCTGCAATGGCCACTCGACAAGCATCAAGGAGCATTGATAATTGCCTTCATCAAACATACAGTACCTTTTCATGTGCGCTGGCTCCATACACTTCACTTTGATGTTTGCTTTAAGTAGATGCCTATACTCCAGAGAAACAAATTGCATGTAATCTGCTCAAAAAGCACAGGCATAATAAGCATATCATCATGAATATACGTAGCACATAATACAGGCCTATGATAGTTTGTCTCGTATTGAACCTCATTCCTGTAAGATAGGACCTTTACTCGGGTGCTCTTCTCTATGATTGTTTTGATTAACTCTATTAAGAAACCCTTCAAAATGTAGCTATTATCATGCCAGCCCCGCAATTTCTGCTTTGCGTTTATTATTCACATCCTGAGTTTAGCCATAAAAGTAAGATAATTCCAAAACATTGTGTTCACCAGATTGCATATATTTCCAGTGCTAAAATGTCCCTATAGCTCCACATTTACAGGTCAGGGTCTTGGTTCAGCACCATCATTCGGCCAAAGAATGTGGTGATCTGATAATGTGAATAATACTGAATGGTCAAAGGATCATTTTCTTCCCTGATGGCAATTTGTGAGAACGGAACTTTATTTTTACAAGTGGACTGGTCAGCACAGTCCAATCTTTGGGATGTGCTGGAGAAGGCTTTGCTTCTGACTCTCCCATCATCAAGGCAAGATCTTGGTGGGAAATGAATGCAATATGGGACAGAAAGAAATCGTATGATTGTGTGCAGAAGCTTGTGCTATGGAAAAAGAAATACAGGGCCAGGATAGAGTATTCAAACACACAGGTTGTATAAGATCATACAATGAGAGTGGACCAATGACGTAACAGGTCAGAGTAGTCTGAAGTCGTCAAGATGCAAAGATGAAATATACCGACACAGCAGATACATAAGGCGCCATGGACAAGGACATAATGCTCGCCGAATATAGGTCACTGCATGTAATGGTCAAATGTCCATTAAGCAACAGCGACATGATGAGAGGAATAGACAGGTAATGGTTTTCTATAGCAGTGTTTCCCAACCCCTGGGGGTACTCGAGGACCTACCAGGGGGTACTTGGAACTATTTCAGATTGAAAAGCTATTTTTCAGTAAAATGTGTTGGTTGGGGAATATTGTAGGTTTATTTTGACATTGTCCTTTTTTCTTATACATACCACTTTTAAGTAATTACTTTCTAAATAAACTGTAACACCCTTGAGGTCGGGGGTACACGGACGACCACTGAAAGGCCCGAGGGGTACGCAAGTCAATAAAGGTTGGGAACCACTGTTCTATAGCACTTGTTAATAAAAAAATGCGTGCTGTATTCAAACCTAAAGGCAGTTTAACAAAAATATTACAGTAGGTGATCTTCACAAATGACAGCATTCATTTTAAAATCTATTAATTCATTCAAGCTTTACTAAGGACACAGAATCCTGGTCCATCTTATTAAAAGAAAAAGGAAATAACGGTAATAAAAGTAAATACCGTAAATCCTCTAATATAGGCCGGGGCCTTTATTTACTCAAGCACATCGAGGACCAGGCCTTTATTGGAACCAGGCCAATATTAGAGACAGGCCTTTATTTCTATTTGAGCAAAACGGACGACCAGTAGAATGAAGAAAAACGAGATGTGTGTCCATTTGAGCCTAAAATATTAGGTTCATTTATTAATTAACATTGCAAACACTCTCCCAGCGGCTGGAACATTGACGCTTTTTATTTTGTAGGGACAACAGGAAGCCTTTCGCTGCTGTTTGCGGAACATTGACATCAATGTCACGGCAGGTTTCTCTTTCTTTCTTTTTTTTACTGTGGACCGGATTATTTGTTGTTATCTGGTATAAAGGCGAGTTTAGACGGAGCGTTTGTGTTTGTGATCGATCATAAAACAGACCCGAGAGAAGACGAGACGCTCGCGCTGATCGGAGGAGTTACTTTGAGGTGTGGAACTCACCTGCACACGGGCCGCTGGATGTGCTTTGAGGACGCGATGGTGACTTTATTAAAACCCTGGAGGGTCACACAACATTTGTTGCTTGCCCTGTTTATAGTCACAGAAGGTTTGAAAAGTGGCTAAATCTGTGTCAAAGTTACGCTTGGATCAGCTCCACTCCGCAGCGTTCCCTCTCACGGCCTGGGTTCCCGTTTCTTTACCTCCTGCACGTGAGTTATCGTTTACACGAGTATGAGACAAATTCCTAACATTGGAAATATTTCTACCGCTATAGTTTCTAATAATAGCCCCGGCCTGTTTTAGAGACCGGCTTTTATTTGCCTCCGCCAGCTACGAACCCGGCCACTGTTAGAGACCCGGCCGGTAATGGAATACAGGCCAGTATTAGAGGATTTACGGTAAGTTACACCATACATTATTTACACATACATATAGGCAGGGACGCCAATGCTTCCAAATTCTTGAAGTAAACCTGCCCGAGCTTTTCCTTGGTTAGACCAAAGCTTGTATAATACAGTTAGTCTGATAAATGTCGTCTAAAGTCATTTGTTTGGATCACATCACTACAGTAAGGATCAATGTTGCCTGGCTGTTCTGACAAGACTACACTCCCTCTCCCAGGATCTGCCTCGTTCTGTTCATTTGAATAAAGCCAAAAGTTCAAGTACCCAAAGCCAATTATAAATGTGTCCTATTGCGAGCGAATAAGTAAGACTTTTGCCGCCTGAACTTACCAGAGCCTGACAGCCTGACTTCACGCCATCACTTACCTCCTTAAATCATGTCTCCTGCCACCCCATCTCCCCCGGCTTCCTCTGCGCCCCGCACGACCAGGGGAAGGTATATATTTTCGTGACATCTATCACTGGTGAAAATCCGCAGACAATAACTGTAGCTCTGCTCTCACACGTGGCACCTCTTGATACCGCGCTTGTTTGTGTCTTCCACTTGTAGCCGATCACTCCCGAGGCCCCCGAGTCGCACCTACAACAGTGCAACAGCGGAGCAAAGCCATCTTAAATAAGCACATACTTTAGCCGGGCCCCCTGGTGCAGGTAGGGGATCATTATTTTGGAGGTGGAGAAATCCCACTTTGACAGATGGAGACACAGGGCTGATGCGGCACATAACAAGATCTCAGAAGAGTGAACGAGCGGCTCATTACATATCAAAAAGTGCAGCCCGGAGGATTTATTTGTTTTGCTGCGGCGGGTGATGAGTCTATTCCGCTAGAGCTAAAAGCGGGGGGTGGAAAGGCGCGAGGTTCAGAAGGTGTTAGTCGTCGTCCACAGTGAGACCAACATGGGACCGAGTAGAGCTCAAGAACCCGGTTTTAATAAAGGCCACGTATTATACTACTGGGTAATCGGGAAAGTCGGGTCATTTACTGGTGGGCCGCAGTCCTTTGGGGCCACCAGGAAAAAAAGGAAAGGACTTTCACAATTAGAATATTAGCCCCTAAAGCAGTACTAAGTAACTTGTTTACCTTAATAAATCCTTTTCGTAGTCCTTCTAGGGGTAATACAAGTGTTAATGGGATGATTGGGGTGTCTTTCATCTCCCTCGGTGTCTCTGGCCAGAAAACCAGACTTGCAACTTTCCCTGCCTCCGGGTCGGAGGCGCAATACACACTAATGGAATCACAAACAAGAAGTTAAGGCGAGACACGGCAGGTGAAAGTATTGATTTTTCACTAAGTAGAGATTTTTATCTATTTCCCTCCTTTACATCTTAGTTTTCATGTCAGAGTATAAAAATTACAAAACTCACCCCGCATGATGCTTATTTTATGATGATTTGTCCGCCTGCGACGCGGAGGTAACCCGGAAGTAGCAGCTGCGGCGCGTCGAAAGACCGTCTTTCCCGCGGGTATTCATTCACAAATATTGACAGATTTTACATCCACGTGTCTAAAAAAGGTTCCGCGCATGCGCACTCGCTACAAAACTTCAGGGCTTGTTTTCTCTGAATGAGAGAAGGCCCCACTCGGGCAGCGCCTGAGCCCTTATAGTCGCTCATACAGACTCCAAACTTTCCAGTCTTGGACTTAACAATATTTTGAAGTTTTTTTCAGAGGGATTTTTTAATATCTAATTCCTAGCCTGATTTATTCAGCTTTGAACCCCAAAAAACAGGCGGAATTTGAGTTTTTACAGATGTTTTCACTTATGATTAGTTAATTGAAAAACTAAACAATATATCCAAAATCCCCTCTGAAAAAATCTTAGATACTAATATGTCAATAAAATGAAACCATACATTTTAATCTGGCTCAATCCATAATTTTTATGTCGTTGCCCAAAATATAGGCAATTTCGGCCATTTTCATTTATTTTTATATGAAAACATAAAATGACAGAAAAAATGCAATACATTTTTTCTCACATTTATATCAGTAATGTTCAGCAAAAGTTTCAAATTGATATCTCTAAATTTATTTTATCCCCTATTCACCTGCAGTGTCTCGCCAACAGGCTAACGGGCAAAGCTAACTGCGGGCTAGCGCCACTTAAACAGTATTTACAGCCAAGTTTGAGTGACAAAAAATATCTCCATTGTGTAACTGGATGTACAATATCCCGCTCTCCCTTTGTCTTTTCTGTCAGCGTAGTATTAACTCTCATGGACAATTAATGAGTAAAAAACGCAACATGCTATGACACCTGCAGTGGCGCTGATGGCCTCTAGGGGCATGAGTTACTTAGTACTGCTTTAACCGAGTGCATTTTCTCCAGTTTGGCTTTACCCAAAAAGGTTAAAGCCTATAGGCCAGTGTAGCGCCTCATTTGAAAGCTAAGACCTACAAAACTAATCTACGTAAATGTGTTTTTGTCACATATTTTGTCGCTTTTTTTCATCTCCTTTTTGTCATGTTTTTGTCGCTCTTTTGTGCATTTTCATCCTTGATTTCATCCCTATTTTGACGCTTTTTTTTCCAAGAAGCTTTTAGATTTGGGTAAAGCCAAACTGGAGAAAATGTGCTCTGTTCAGGTGGGGGGTAAGAGGTTAACTAAAACAAATGATGTTTCTTTTCAAGTAAATAAGACTGACTGACAGGACTTTCAATTCACTTCTCGTTGATCTGCAACAGGGAGATACCATTTGACCTTGAACACCCCTCCGAACTGATTCAAGTTAGTATGGTCCAATTTAGTGCCTTCACATAACAGAAAAGTAGACAGAAAACGGTCCCATGGGTCTGAAAAAGAAAGGCATTAGCGACCTATGTGTGAAAAGCGGATCAATATTATATTTTTAGTTTGTATAACACGGCATGCTGATAGTTGCAGATGCATTAAGCGTGTGGCAGCCCATATGAATATTAATATGAATTATAAAACTCCAGGCCTGACTGACTTCCCAACACTGCCGCCAGATTTGTGCTTTTCGACAGTCTGATTCGGATCATTTCAGAGCTCATATTGCCCCTACTACAGAACGTCACATGAACCCTCTACTCTCTGTTCCCTCTCAATTTCAAGTCCTCAGAAAGATATGAGAAACAAATGCAAGATGATCTATTGTTCATGAGTTGTATGAGTTAGGTTGTTTTAGGGCTGGGGAAAAAATCGATTTGATTTTAGATTTTTTTATTTAATTTAATTTTTTTGATTTTTTGTTTTTGTTTTTAGATTATTATTATTTTTAGATATGTATTTTATTTTATTTTTAGCTCTCTGCCCTCTGCTTAGAGGAATAAGGTCCTGCTGTACAAATGTGCCTCAGTTACCTCAGGATTTTTGTTGTTTTATTAGCTTAATCCAAATAGTATAAATAATTTGGATGTTTAACAATCTTTGTTGCACACTTCATAGTGACTTTTTAGTTAGAGAAAGGTTTGGCTTTGCAATTTTGTTTAATTAAATACAATAAATATATATTTTAAAAATATATTTATAGTTCGTAGTTATTTTGTTTTAAGTGGGGGGTGAAATCGCCCAGCTCTAGGTTGTTTGTATGGCTGCGTCGAATGTGACAGCATGACAGAGAGTCTCTAAAGACTTCAAATGTGCAGTTATGGCGGTCGTCCCTCTCTTCACCTGTGAGGCCCCATCGTGCCCAGAGCACGGCCATAAGCCCCCCACGCTCTTCACTTCTGATCAATGTCTCACACATGAACCCAGTATCTCCTCCGAGTTCACCTCCAGGATCCAACTGTCATCACATGTGACGGCCATGTTCTCAGGGTCGCCCCGGCAACGCACTTTCACCTTGTGCTAACGCCGGCTCCGCGCCCCGCTGCCCCAGCTTTCATTTGATGATTCGTCTGCCGTGCGGGGTAACAGGAAGTGACACAACCAAGCTTTGTTTTCATCAAACTGAATATTTTTGATTACGTGGCGTGCCATTCTAGATCTGATCCAAGCGGCCTGTTTTATCATAAGATATTTAGGAAACTTATTGCCTTCTGTTTTGTTTCTCATTTAATTTCTTAATGTTATGCCCAGTTGTTACTTGAAGAAGCCAAACGGGCTCACATATATTTTTTTAATTTATTGTACATATTATTCAGTGCTTAACTCTGTTGTTTTTGTCCTAATTAACAAGTTTCCAGTTAATTGGGAATCTCTGGAGGGAGAGGTGTGAAGAAGGTACCTTCAATAACAGTGTTTATCACAAGGAATTTTTTAGAGGTGCCCAAATCAACTCAGCCTTGAAACAGCTGGCAAATGTGTGCCCGTTGTAGTGTATTATTATTATACCCTTTTATTTTTTACAAAGCACTTGTAGGTCAAGAAACAGCCTGAGAATTAACTTTATGTAGAGTTATGTTTATGGCTTCTGCTAGAAATGAATGAATGATTTGGGGGGAAAAACTGCACACCAAATTATTTTCATTGCAACCGAATTACAACTTCGATTCACTGAAATGCTGAAATGAAATCACAAGAATCAAATGCGTTTCACAACATGTCTGTATAGACACAGAGGTCAATGGAAAAGCGGTATGCCTTAACCGAGCCAATTTTCTACAGTTCAGCTTTACCCAAATCTAAAAGCTTCTCGACTGGAGAGCTTATATAGGCCAGTGTAATGCCTCATTTAAAAGCTAAGACCTTAAAAAATTGATCTAAGATTTTTGCTTGTGTTTTTGCAGCCTTTTCTTCACATTTGTTGTATTTTATTTTATTTTTAACTCTTTTTGTTATGATTTTGAAGCATTTTGCTTTTTTGGGTTGCGTTTTCAACCTCGCTTTCATCTCTTTTCCGTCACTATTTTGAAGCTTTTAGATATGGGTAATGCTGAACTGTTCACGTGGGAGTTAAGAGGTTAAAATAACTAAAACTCTAAAACCAAGCTGAATTCTTCCACTTTTGTCACTCCAAGCACTGATTCAACATTTTCACTAATTTTTTTTGGTTACTACTTTTAAAGGAGACACATGCAAAACATTTTTTGAGCTTTTATATATAGGTAGGCTCCACTTTATCCATTCATCTTCTCCGGTAACACACAAGAACACGCTTACAAACCAGCTAAAGTTACCTTGAAGATTATACCAACTTTCATCCATAATTTGACGGTAAAACGTCTAAAAAAAAGAAAAAGTTCTGAATTCCAATTCCAATCCACGCCAGAGCTGTTTGCGCGCTTCAGCCACAGACTCATCCATCAAATAACTTTTCCCTTTTAACTTGAACTTCAGCGACGCGCTCAAATTGACTTTCAAACACCCTCTTGCCTTCAATTAAACGAGTCAGCCCTTTGATTTATGCAGCCAGGTACGAGCGAGAAGAGAGAGGAGGAAAAAAAAAAACCTGTATCAATCAATGGGGTTTCTCTCCTTTCATTTGTATAACATGTAAAAACACACTTTGGCACCTGATGTTTGGGGCGGGTGGGGGGGAGCGCGTCTGAAATCAAAGCATATTAATAATTAACGCTAATTAGCTGCGCGGGCGAGGTGTTAGCACGGCACCGCTAGCATCCTCCGCGTGAACTCCTGCTTGTCGCCGAGGAAAAGGATGACAAGAGGAGGGGTCAGAACATCCGGGGGTTAGCTACTTCGCGAGCTATCTTTTTTAGTTCAAACGGCGGCAGACAAAAGTGTGGCTAATTAAGCGTCTTGTTGCGAGATGACGGGAGCGGCTGATTATAAAAGGATTTAGCATTATGAGGTCACAATAAAAGAGGAAAGAAAGATGTAATTATGGTAGCAGCGGGGAATAAAGGGAATGGGGGGGGGGCAGCGAGAAAGAAAGAAGCTAAACCCCTCAAAGGCTACAATGTGAGCGCTTCAGTAGCGGTTGGATTACACTGCGTTGCATCATGGCGGATTAGCTAACAAGCACGAGTGTCGCTAAGCTAACAACAAAAACCTAGAGGGCTAAATTAAAAAAAGTACTGTAACTTGATTTCCCCTTTAAGAACGTGTCCCTGGTAAGGTTATAATTAAAACTTCCAAAACAATACAATGTGCTATATTTTGGCATAGGGACATAAAGAGTAGCTTTTAAGGCTAATTACGTGCTCCCCTTAGCTACAGTGTTTTCTGTTTTGACCGTTCTTCAAAAAACCTTGTGGAGCAGTAGCAAAGAATTGTCACGAGAGGCAATGTTAAACTGTGGCCCATAACTTTAATTGGAACAAAACAAAGGATAATTGCAGAAGTTTGTTCACAAGTCTGTAAATAACTGTTAGTTTGAAAGCTACTATAGGAAAGCTCACACAATCATCTGTAGCCGATACTGTTTTTCTCGTTTCTTGTTTAGTCTCTCACCACAGTTGTTATTCATATGTTGTATTAAAGCATCTGGACATTTTGGGGCGTAACGATGAGGACTGGGACAAAATATCGGATCGCAATACTAGTATCGATACTTTATCAAGTATGGCAAGGCAAGGCAAGTTTATTTGTAGAGCACAATTCATACACAAGGCAATTTAAAGTGCTTCACATTTGCATAAAATTACAAGAAAACAGATCAAATCAATCAATAAAACATCAACATAAAGTTAATCAATGACAGTAAAAGGCAAGAGTGCAGATAAAATACTTTCAGTTTTCATATGCACGGGTAAAAAGAACTGTTTTCAGCCTGGATTTGAACATGGTCAGAGTTGAGGCCTGTCTCACATCCTCATGAAGACTGTTCCAGATTTTAGCTGCATGAAACTGAAACGCAGCCTCACCGTGTTTATTATTGACTCTGGGAACCACCAGGAGACCCCTCCCTGAAGTTCTCAGGGCCCGAGATGGTTCATACGGCTCTAACATGTCAGAGATGTACTTTGGTGCTAAACCATGAAAAGACTTGTACACAAGCAGAGCTGTTTTGAATTCTATTCTCTGAGTGACAGGAAGCCAGTGCAGAGACCGGAGCACTGGACTAATATGGTCGTATTTCCTGGTTCTTGTCAGGACTCGAGCAGCAGCGTTCTGGATGTACTGCAGCTCTAACAGCTCGTTTAGAAAGGCCAGTGAGCAGCCGTTACAGTAGTCTAACCTGCTGGAGACAAATGCATGGATGAGTCTCTCTAAGTCTGGTTTTGACACTATTCCTCTGATCTTAGCAATGTTTTTCAGATGGTAAAAAGCTGATGATGTTATTGCTTTGATGTGGCTGTTTAAGTTCAGGTCTGAGTCCATGATTACTCCTAGATTTCTAAGCTGATTTGTTGGTTCCAGAGCGAGAGACTCAAGGTGACTGATAACACTTTGTCTTTGTGTCTGTGGGCCTGTGTTTAGTCGTGACTCTGGGAACCATGCACCAGGAGACCCCTCCCTGAGGTTCTCAAGGCCCGAGATGGTTCATATGGCTTTAACAGATGTACTTTGGTGCTAAACCATGAAGGGACTTCTACACGAGCAGAGCTGTTTTTCCAATATCAAAGTTTGTTTTTCTCCGACACCCCCCACTCTCACTTTCTCCATTTTATCAACAGTGATCATTTCCTGTTACTTCAACCCCACTTATGAGAGTGAACATCCCTAAGTTCACGGCAGTATTATGTTTTGGCCTGTGCAGCTTATTTAAAAGGAATGCAAAAATAGAGAACTCATATCACTATGGTAAACATTGGTCAAGTTATCTTACAGTCGGCTAGTTTCTATTTTTTTTATTTATTTTTTTCATTCAACCATATAAACCAGTTCAGGAGACACGTGCCTCTACCAAACCCGGCAATTATAACTGTATATCTGTGCAAAGTGCCTCCTCCACAGAAACATCCCACTAACAAGACCATTCATCTTGTATTTAGAAGCAAATCTGACTCCGCTCCGACGCTTTGCCCTCGTCCCGTGATGAATGGGCGGACTCACAGATGGGCACGTTGATTTATCTCCCTGACCTTTTGTATGCAAAGGAGAGACGCGTTCCGGGCAGGTCTAATGTGACGCGTCAGGAAAAGGGGTCAGGGTGGAGAAAACAAGTGCCCGCTCCTCTCTGATGACTCCATTGTTTTGCCCGGGTTTAAACTGCTGAGCACCACAAACATAAGCACTCTGTAATATACAGCAGGGTGCACATAAAGCCAGCGAGATGGGCAGTGACAGAAAGGTGATGCAGCATCTAAAAAGGTTATTAACTGACAAATACACACAATTAAAAATACTGCTTCTTCTACGATACGAACATGACCTGTCTCGATTTATACATAAAAGCAATCAGACTTCTATTAAAGGTACAACCGCCATGAAAAAAATGGTCGCCACCTGGATATAAGTGTTCTGGCGTTGCTGCAGTTGGTCAGGTCTAGGTTCAGCAACACTATGGGCCCGATATTGTGCTTCTAAACGCAGACTATAGCGTAACATTTTGCGCTTCGTAGGAGAGCACTTTGAGATCTTGCTACTCCAGACTTAGCGCATTTAAGTGGGAAGTACGTGGGTTGGAGGAAACAACCTTTTCCTCCAACCAGACTCCGCGCTGGGAAGGGGCGAGTGGTTGTGGGGGAGTGGGGTGTGAACATGTGAATTTGTTTACGTCTCGGTAACGCATTTACGACTAAGCGAGTGCCGATCCGCGCCACAGTGGGACCGCCTATAGGCGACATCTCTTTCTCTCGAGACACAAAGATTGTTTAGCTCACGATGGGGTTAAGAGCCTATCATGCTTAACCCTTTCTACTCTGGTTGATTATTTTTAGTCTCAGAGCTTGGATCTTGGCGATTGGTCACATTTGAACCCAACCCACTCTGAGTCACTGTGATTTGATTGGCTTCAGAGTTACACTGTAGGTCAGAAACTGTGAGTGACAGTAAGATGACGATAAATAGTGACCCTTTATTTTGAGTAAAAAGGCTGAGGCCTCATTGCTCTTCAGTCACAGACTGAGAAGTGAAGAAGGAAGTCATGGAGATTCTGCTTTAGAACATTACACTTCTGCTGGAGGTAACAATAAAAGATTGACTTTCTAGTATTCCTCAGGTGTGAAAATCCTTTTTTGTGATCAAAAAATGTCAGTCAATTATTAATTACTCTCATTCTACAAAAACAAACCTTTGTCATTTGTATCTGCTGTAGAGTCATGTTTGTCCCAGTTCCTCTGAGTCGTGGTGCAGCAGGACTGATGTGGACAAATGTTACAAAAGAAGCTCATGAGGTTCATTTCTTCAACACAGTTACTATAGTAACTATTTTCTCCAAAGTAAAAGTAAAAGTTCCTGCGCCACTGGGAAAATCTCAATGTGCTAGAAGCCTGCGCACAAGATCTGGCCCTATGTGCCTAAGGAATGAGATCAGCTGACTACCTGAACATCCTGAATGACCAGGTTATACCATCAATGGATTTCTTCTTCCCTGATGTCACGAGCATTATCTGAGATGACAATGCCAGGATTCATCGGACTAACATTGTGAAAGAGTGGTTCAGGGAGCACGAGAGATCATTTTCAAGGGTTGGCCACCACAGAGTCCAGATCTTAACCCCATTGGGAATCTTTGGGATGTGCTGGAGAAGGCTTTGCCATCGTTTTTCCATACTGAGATGTTCTTACCTGAGTTTAGACGAGTTAATGCGTACCTATCTGGTCTTTGTGTGTGCCCTCAGTCACGCAAAATGACCAAAGATGTTGTTAGCATTCGGCCTCTCCCAGTATATTCCTATAGCTCCAAACGGGGTGAAGTTAGAAGCAACCAAGCTCTTCCATGGGCACAAAGACCAGACAGGTACGTATAAACTCGTCTAAGCTCAGGTAAGAACATATCTCAGTATGGAAAAATGGTGGCCTGTTCCTTTAACTGATTCTAAGGGGGTTGGGTCAGTAGGCATAGCCGGAGTGAGTGGTTGGTGGTGGTCGGAAGGTCCAGAGGCACAGATTGGTGCTGTCAGTCAACCATAAGGCCAAATGCGGCTACAATTTTGTGTTGTTGTATGAAAAGCGCTGTACACAAAAACAAAAACTCACCTCTGAGAATACATTTATCTCAATAAACAGGCAATCGTGCTAAAACCGCAATTGTTACTTACTGCATACAATACTTAGCTACTATTAGTCTCTTCTGATACTGTTATTTATCAACTATATTTGGCAACAACAACCAGCCTCGTAATGTGATTAGCCAAATCCGACCAATATGCTAACTGTAAACAATAGTCATGTCCTAATGAGCTTTGCTACACTTGTACTTTGTCAAGGTAATTTAGTCAATTAGTAGAATACACAGTGTATTGCAGCCATGAAGATGATTGATAATGTGTGCAGATGCTAATTTAATTACCATCTGTGTGTCTGGGTGGGCGCTGGTGAGAACACCGTTTCACTGAAAGTGGTTTCTGTGTCGATGAAGTCATTGCAATGATTGTTATGACAATAAAACACAGTTATAGATATAGATACAGTACATAAAATGAAATACGAAATACTTTGGGTTAGTAATTTATTGTGCTTGTGAGGACATTTATTTGCAGTGAGTAAAAATATATCGAAAACATTCTCCCAAACAAATTGAGACACCGTCCAACATGACTTTAACAGAAAGAGGAAAAAAGAGACCAAAACTAAAAATCACAAAAAAACTGCTTATACCTTTGGTTTCTTTGAAATTTATATTGTGTTGTTCAGCACAATATGCAGCATAATACCTTGAGTCCAAACTATGGGCCAGGTACTAAAGCCGGACATTAAAACAATATTTATAGGCCCTTTTCGCCTCATGATCAATTGTGTTCCCCTTGCTGCAGAGTTACACTCGTGGTCATTTATGACCCCAATTTTTTCTCTAATATTTCAGTCATTAAGTATAATTTTTCAATAGGTTTAGGGGTTCTATCTTTAGCTTCAGACTAATGGCCTGATCCTACATTTTTGTGTTTTTTAATTTTTTTCCAGTTTGCAGGCCTTGTTTATATATATATATATATATATATATATATATATATATATATATATATATATATATATATATATACTGTATATATATATATATATATATATATATATATATATATATAAAAACACAAAATCCTGCACAAACAACAGTCATAAAATATCACAAATAGAATTATGAGGATAACTTGGACTATCTGGTCAGTTTTCAAGTGGAAATAGTCAAAATTTTGTTTTAGTGCATTTTTAGAATTTTCTCATGCGTTTGAATGAGAACAAATAGTTTGTTTCTCTAATATTTCACTCATGAAATAACATTTTGAAATAAATGAGGGTTCTATCTTTAGTTTGACTTCATAAAAATGCACTGATAGTAAATTGACCAGTTTTTATTATTTGTTGGGTTGGTGGGACATGTTTATGTAAAAAAAAGTCACATTTTGAGCCAAAAATGGCCCTATAACACTGAAATTCCTGAAGTGGATATTACTCGAAGTATTTGGTGAATTGGGCACTGGTAGAGGCTTAAAGGTAGAGCAGGTGCTGTTTTTGAAAAATGTTTTATTTTTCAATGAGAGCAAATAGTGGTCGTGGTGTTTAGGGTCATTTATGACCTCGGCAAAATCCCATTCATTTCAATGGACATGAGCCGATCCTGCATGTTTTTCTGTCTTTGACCTTTCGTACCGACTTCATTTGTGCTTCAGATATGAAACCATTATTATGTATCCATCATTTCAATGGCAGTGTCCTCCATGTCTGTGAATCCAGCTATATTTTTGTATTTAGCCTTTCATACTGTACCAACTTCATGTAAACTCTAAATCCCTAACTTTTCCTTAAATCTTTTAGATATACACTCCACAGGGCCTCCTCTACATGCACATTCACCACATTTTGAATTTACACATTTTTCATAGTTTTAGGATCAGTACTTAATTTGTAAATTAGTAGTTTCAGGAACACTTTTGGTCTGATGTGATGGATTTGGCCGCCTCCCTCGGGAAGTATTCCAGGCATGTCCTATTGGGAGGAGGCCTCGTGGAAGGCCCAGGACAGGGGTCCCCCCAGAACAGCTGGAGGAGGTGTGCGTGGATCGGGAAGTCTGGGCATCTTTGCTTAGACTGCTGCCTCCGCGACCCGGCCCCGGATAAAGCGGAAGAAAATGGATGGATGGATGGTGATGGATTCGGGAAACAGGCCAAAACATTTGCCGGAACACTCTCATTAAACACCATTATATCAGATCACATCTTTGCAGGATCCTCCTAAATGTTTCCCGGATCCTTTACCCTGAAAAACTGAATGGGGGAACGCATAAATGACCCCAAAGACCACGAGTGTAACTATTTGCTCTCATTCAACAATAAAACATTTTTCAAAAACAGCACCTGCTCTACCTTTGAGCCTCTACCAGTGCCCAATTCACCAAATACTTCGAGTAATATCCACTTCAGGAATTTCAGTGTTATAGGGCCATTTTTGGCCCTATAACATTCACATTGTAATCTGTAATCAGTCATAACATTGTAATCACTTAATCAAACAATGTAATTTTTTATTCCTGATAAAAGTCATGGATGTTAACACATATCCGAAAATTCAGACCATTTGATAAAACTATGACAGAGATGCGCATCGACAAAGTAGCCGGTTAGTCATTAGGGATTTCACTGGTATGGTTAGTAAAGTGGACAAAATGGACAACAAGTGAAAAGTTCCAAATTGTTCAGTCTTTACTTTCTAGAGCCGGTTCTGAGGTGTTTAGGGGTCAAACAGAACTGGGGTAAGTGCTAGTTTGGAACCGTATGCCCTTGTGAAAAGGCCCAATAGTACTTTTGAGTACAATTACAGATATCCTAACAAATAACCAGGCAAAAAAAAAACTATTTATTTTTATTTTTATATATACTTTGCTAAAATTGACCACCAACCTACTGAAACATAATTCTGGACTATCTATGTTGATGGTACAAATTGCTCGAGGTGTCAAAAAACGAGTTATGACAACAGTGTCTGTAACTCCAATGTAAGCACATGGAAAATGAGTAAGTACGAAAATGCACCGCCTTTCATAAATATTCACTGGGCTTACGTTGAGAATTGCATAGTATTAGGTGCAAATTCATCTTGCAAGCGCCCTTAAAATAAATTAAAGCATTATTTTCTGCACAGAGCTGAAATATGAGGGCAGGTATACTGCAGTCTAGAAACCTGGGCGGCGCATGCATCAAACAGCGGGCTACATCTATTACACCGCAGCCTAAATCCCCAAACAGGGGCGGATTAGGCTGAGGAGATGTGCCTACATATGTGTTACTGCCTGGACTTTAAATATTAATGACCTTTTTTTTTTTTACTTGCTTAAAAAAGGCGACAATAATGTAAGAAAGCAGAGAGAGAGAGTCAAAATTAAACATGCATGGTGTTGGTTTTTTTGACACGATGCCAAGACAAGCCCAGGTGGAGCATGGTGTGCAAACAAGCGCGCGACTACAGGCAGGGAACACATGAATTAGCACCTAAAGCAGATGAATATGCAGAGCATGGGACAGGGGATAGCCGTGTCCCGTGTCAGGCCGCACGGAGCAGGCAGACACAGGAGGGGGAACACCAAAATGCACTTATGCAGGTAAAGTGGGGTCAAACATGTCATTCTTGGGTTTTGTAGAGTTTATGAAGAGTTACTCCATCTTTTCATCAGTTTAATGTTTATATTTTTGTGATATCTAATGCAGTATTATCTCAGACTTTTAACTTTGAAGGTATTACAGGATAGTACATTTCTAAATTTCTAAAACTGGTTATTTATACAGTGCCTCTCGAAAGTACTAATACACCTTGACATTTTTTTTACAACCATAAACATAAATATTTTAATTTGATTTTTTACTGAAAGTTCACACACAAGTAACAGACAACTGTGAAGTGAAAGCAAAATGATACATGATTCTGTTATTTAAAAAAAAAATAGAAAAGTGAAAATTGGGGCGTGCATAAGTATTCATACAGCATTTTCTGAGTGCATTAAATTGCCTTTATAACATTCCTAATGACTGCAGAATGTTCACACCTTGCCCTAACCATTAAATAGAGGCTAACTGTACGTAATCTACTCTCAGTATAATTCCAGCTGTTCTGTGAGGGCCTCAGAGCTATGGTCAGAGTGTATTGGTCACTAAGCAACATCATGAAGTTTAAAGCAGCGTTAAGTTATACAAAGATTTCCCAAGATTTGAACATCTCACGGAGCACTGTTCAATCCATCATTCTGAAATGGAAAGAGTATAGCACCACTGCGAACTTACCAAGACACGGCCATTCACGTAAACCAACAGACCGAACACGGACAGCACTGGTCAGAAATGTAACCAAGTGCCCCAAGATAACTCTGGAGGAGCTGCGACGTACTGCCGCTGAGCTGGGGGAATCTGTACATGGGACAGCTAGAGTCGTACTCTACACAAATCTGGCCTTCATGGACGAGTGGCAAGAAGAAAGCCATTATTGAAAGGAGGCCATAAGAAATCCCGTTTGAAGTTTGCTAGAAGTCATATGGAGGACACAGCTACCATGTGGAAGAAGGTGCTTTGGTCAGATGAGACAAAAATTGAACTTTTTGGCCCAAATGCAAAACATTATGTATGGCACAAACCTAACACTGCTCATCGTCTTGAGTGCACCATCCCCAGTGTCAAATATGGTGGGGGGAGCATCATGCTATGGGTCTGCTTTTCCTCAGCGGGGACTGGGAAGATTGTAAGAATAGTTGGGAAGATGGATGAAGCCAAATACAGAGACATTTTGGAGGAAACCTGCTGGAGTCAGCAAGAGAATTGAGGCTGGGGCGGAGATTCACCTTCCAGCAGGACAATGACCCTAAACACAAAACTAACTCTACAATGGAATGGTTTAAAAACAAACATATTAATGTGTTAGAATGGCCCAGTCAAAGTCCTGACCTAAATCCTATTGAAAATCTGTGGAAAGACCCGAAAACCGTTGTTCACAAATGCTCTCCTTCTAGTGTGACAGAGCTTGAGTTGTTTTGTAAAGAGGAACGGGCTAAAATATCAGTCTCTAGATGTGCAAACCTTGTAGTCATACCCCAGAAGACCTGCTGCTGTTATTGCAGAAAAAGGGGGTTCCACAAAGTATTATTTCATGCTGTATGAATACTTATGCACGCCCGTTTTTTCGGTTTTCTATTTTTTGAAAAATAACAGAATCATGTATCATTTTGTTTTCACTTCACAGTCGTCTGTTACTTGTGTGTGAACTTTCAGTAAAAAAAATCAAAATAAAATCTTTATGTTTATGGTTGTAAACATGACAAAATGTGCAAAAGTTCAAAGTGTATTAGTACTTTCGAGAGGCACTGTATGTATGCTACTTTAACTGGTTAATTAAACAATGTCAATTTGAAACTAAATCCATGAAATTTAAAATTAATACTTTCATTTAAAACGGAACCTAAACTAGAATGATATGAATACGTTTTGGTCCAGAACAATGAAGTAAATTGTCGTTTTATATTTATAATTGCTGCAGCGCCTTCTTTTTACATAATGTAAATTAGTATAGATACTTTTAAACCGGTATCGTTACTTAAAAAGTAGCCGTTTGGCATTGATATATCAATAGTATGGTATCGATCCGCCCATCTCTAGAGCACAGAGTTTCCATTGCACTGTACTTGAAATGGAGACACAAATGTGGACTCAGAAAACAGTGTTAAATCACATAGTCAATGAAACAGATTTGTCTTTTGTGAACCTCTCCAGACCTCTTGTATTTGAAGGCATCATACTGTTGCCAACACAAACCATGATCCTAATGACCAGATCGACACAGTGGGTAGTGGGTGAACAAAGAATGGATTTGGATGAGGCTCTAAACTACATATATCTCACATTTTGGCAGCTTTTAGTCAACATCTCCATGGAGACGAGCTGGAGACGTCCCCGCTCCCGGTGAAGATGAAGTCAGGCCTTAGGAGAGGTGAGCCGCTCAAACACACGTTTGTTTGGTCGTTTTTTATTTTATTTTTGCTCTAAGTTTTAGCTGTATTTTTGGATGCGTATTTATTTATATGGGACAGGGCACATTAATGAACACATGAGATTCATGTATACACACCATAGATATAATAATTAGAGATAGATGATTACCTGTTCAGTTCCATTCATAGTCCTCTGTGAAACTTACATGGCTGCTCAATCTGTTCCTTAAAAGGGCAAAAAAGGCGGGAAGCCCCACACTCGCAGGGCCACGGAGCCTCCACAGAGCTCCAGAGCTTGATTGACAGGCTATGGAGCCTCCACAGAGCTCCAGAGCTTGATTGACAGGCTATGGAGTCCATATTTCACCCAGCCCAGCGTTGTCACATGGGTCATAACAACTTTTAGGAAAAAATAAAACTCTTTGGAGCCAGGCTTTTAAGCCGTTCTAGGGAGGTCTGAAGTCCCATTAGAATCCTGTCTACCAAGTGTCTTTTGGAGTCGCCCCTGGCCACAAGGGGGCGGTATTACAGCAATGTCAGCTCCTCGCCCTGAGGACCATAGAGAAGCGTGTTCCTCGCCCATTGAAACACACCATGTCGGGCTAATTTCCACGCTCACTTTCATCCTGGACCCTGTCCTCCATGTTTTTATTGATAGGGGAATCAGGAGTGACTTAATTCGCTCACCGACTTTTTAGTTTCTTTACCACAGTGACGTTTTGTGTGTAGGCCCTTCTTTAGACATTAAAAGCAGCTCAAACATACCTGTATACAAAAACAAAACTCTGCAGTAGTATTGCAGCGTTAGCAGCAGCAGCCTCTGAGAGCCACACACAGCATGTGTGGCTTCCCCGTGCGCTATTTCTCTGACAAAACAAGACTTTTTCAACCTGAAAAACGGATCGACAATAGGCGTATGTATAAAACTGCCTTTTTTGCGTGTCATTTGTTTGCTTAAGCATGTGTCAACAACGCAAACCAAAGCAGCGGTGCCTCCTCCTCCATGGTGTTTACCCAGTATGTATATATAGACAGACAAAGTCACGCCCCTACTACACGCTCCGAAATCTCCCAAATCAAGCCGGTTTGAACCTAAAAGTTTACGCTTTTAAATATACCAATACTGCTAGCTTAAACATAGAGAGGCTTCTTCGTAGTTTCAACTGAACGATTCTACAAAAAAGTGAAAATCACCAATTGAAAAAAAAAACAACTTCTTTTGCGTTGTTCTCGAAAGTCGGGCTGCCTACATGTATCCCTGGTTCCCACGGCGGGTCACAAATACACATAGTACTTCATTCAAGGATGACGGTGGCGCAGGTGGTAGAGCGGGTCGTCTCATGATCGGGAGGTCGTGGGTTCGAATGATATTCCAGCTCCCGCAAATGCACGCTGTCGTTGTTTCCTTGGGCAAAACACTTCACCCTACTTACCTCCAGTGTCTGCGTCCATTGGCTGACCGAGAGTGTGAACGGGTGAACGGTGCCTTGATGTAAAGCGCTTTGGGCCTGATAAAGGTAGAAAAGCGCTTTATAAGTTGAGTCCATTACCATCAAAAACAAACACTCATTTGTAGAGTTTCTCCATTTTTACATCGATTTTATTTGTGTGCTATCTAATACAGTATTTTCTCACGCATTTAACTTTGAGAGTACGGTTTTACGCAAAATAGCAAATATGTTTCTTTATTGCATCACATGACACAAAGCAGTCACACGATATATCAGTTTGGAAACGTCATAAAAATAGATGCGTGTTGGCTCAACTAAATGAGGCTAACCAATACAACAACAATACACAGTACATACAAAAGAGCACAACATTTACAATATATTTACATTTTTAGATCATTTACAATCGTGACAATAACACCGCTGTGGTAGTGTATTAAAATCCAGAGGAGTACCTGGAGGAAACTGCAGACACAGGGAGAACATGTAAACTCCACCAGGCCCCAGGATTCAAACCTTCTTTATGCCGCATATGAGCTGCCATATAGTAACACTGCCTTTTCAAAATAAAATACAAAAATACAGCAAAGTTTAAGGATTCACGCCGTAAAAACAATACGCTTTAGTGTTTACGCATTGGTTGGTTCAGAAAATGCGCTGCGAGTATTTCCCGCCACAGATAACCTGATTATTGCTGTTGACACTGAGGCCAGCACAAGCTGCACTGTGCTGTTTGTGCTGTTCATCTCTGGGCCAAACTCCAGTCTGCTTTTCGACTTCCGCGGTAATTGATGGAAGAGAGCCTGAAACAGTGGTCAGCAGGCGGCAAACCAAGTGTGAATATGGCCTGCCAAAGCCGAAAGAAAAACAATAACAGCGAGGATATGCAGGCGCGGCAACAGATGGGAAGCAAACGCGCCGTGATGGATGTGGTGGAGAGAGCAAGGAATTAGGCTGGAGAAACGGAAGGGGCGAGAACACGAGGGAGGACGAGGAGAATGGTAGAAGCGAGGATGTCCCAGAAGGAAAATTGCAAAGTCAAACCGGAGTGAGTGAGAAGAAGCAGTCCGGGATGGGGCTGTTTTTTTTTTGTTTTTTTTTATGGACTGCTGGAGGAGTTCGATCCCAAAGCGGAACCGAGACTGACATAAGCGAGTGATGAGCAGCAGGACGCCACAATAATGGGTTTAAACATTGAACAAAAGTCAAGAACTTCTTTAAGATCAACAAGTTCCACTTTCAGTCCCCCCTATACATTGATCATTTGACCCGTGTTGCAATCTTGTATGTTAATGTTGAGATATAATCAGTACGGATAGTTATATTTCATAATCAAAGGGTCCTGTATTAATTAGCTACTGTATGCACATGAAGTAAGACTCAGAAGTTTTGCAATAGTATTTATTTATTTGACAGGGACGTTGCACAACACATGTGTTGTACAGACCAGAGATAGCTACAAGCTAATTTTCATCTGTAGTCCCTGGGCAGAGGCAAAGTGACAGCAGGTTTATACAGTGGCCAATACGCATTCTTACTTAAGTCCATTCACAATATAAAATATAAAATACAGATAAAGCTCCAGCAAAAAGATCACTACAACAAACATTCAGATGCAATATTTACAGTATTTACACTTGCTATTACAAATATCTACAGTTTATAAAAAAAGATTGTACCTTCATACATTCTTAACAATCCCAATAGTATTTGTAGTACCAAACAGATAAAACATTTAGAGATTAAGTCCAATAAATCAAACCGACTGGATGATCTTAATTAAAGGTCATGTTGCTATTCATTTTTGTTTGAAAGAGGATGGTAGATGGTCATTCTTTACAACATGAGTTCTTCACAGGGACACATTTATAAACATATTCCACAACTCTCAGGGAGCGATACTGTCACAGTGATGTAGACAGCTAACAACTGGCCTGCTTCACACTTAAAGAGTACCTAAACGGGCGTGCCAAAGCCTTTCCCCACCCACAAACAAAAGTCAAAAATTGCCGTGAAAGAGCAGACATATTATAGTATGTGGGAGGGACTTGGTTATATACCACAGGTACAGGGGCAGGACAATGGGCAGCACCTGATGACGATGTGTGGAGCTGGTGCGGCTTATGACGTTCTGTGGAGGCAGTGGACACGTCTCCAGTCAATCAGGAAATTCTAATTTAGTAGCAGAGTTTACCCTGAAGGGGGCACAACCCATTCGTTTTCAGACCAAAGTTAGGATTTGACACATGTTTGCGCTATAATGTCAGAATAATGTCAGGGACCAGTGGACAACACTATGAGACACCCATTGAGACAGTTTATCAGTAAAAAAAACTTGATTTGGTGTTTAGTTGCTCTTTAAAGGTGCACTATGCAACTTTTTATGTAACACAACGTTGATATTAGTGCATACATTAGTGAGTATTTGACCTTTCAGTGACCCTTTGGCTGCACGGGTGGTTAGCTTGGCGCCTTCGCTTTCCATCCCGGTGGCTCCTATGATGCTTCAGGATCAATTTCATTTCAGTTTTTTTTTTCCATAAAAAGTTGCATAGTCCATCTTTAACCTGCTACCTGCCGCCTTCGGGTTAAGGTTAACAATTATGCATATCCAAATGTCCAAAGCGTATTGACTGGAGAGCTTACAGCCAGTGTGATACCTCATTTGAAAGCCAAGACCTTCTAGTTTCCAAACATTATGTGAGATCCGTGTGAGTGAAACACAGCGTATATCACATTGACCCTAACTTCCTGGTTAATAAAAATGCTTTATAATTAGATGCATATTATGTCTGCTTTTACAATATATTGAATTACAAAACACATTTTCATTCCGCACGAGAAACAACAATCAGGCAGAGAGACATTAAAGCCGACTTTTAGCCACAAAATATTCTGGTTTGTTGACTGTGTCCCAATTGCATTCATGATTATCACCACTAATATAGTAACAATCAATATTCCACAAGGGAAAAGTTTTTAAAAAGTACTTGCATTGGTAATAGTGTATAGGAGTATCATAGAAATAAATCACTGTACATGTTTTCCCCCTCTGGTTAGACTCTGGGCTTCGAGTTGACAATAGACATAACTACTTGACTCTTGTATTAAGCATTACTGTTAGTGTTAGCGATACAAAACATATCTAATAGAGCCATTGTAATATATAAAAGAATAATCTACACTGTTACCTCAGATACTATGCGTCACATGATCTCTCCACTCCACTCCGGCCTGTCCTCTTTCTCCTGCTTTTACCCGTCTAACTCTTCCACTCGGGGGGACGTGGCGGACCTTTTTCCACTTGAGTTTTCCAGTTAAGGCTGTGTGAAAATAAAGCCCTGTTAGCCACACACGAGCTGCGTCTGAATTATGGATGCGCCGCGTTGGATGTCGCGGGATACAGTATGGCTTAAATGACACCCCGCGCGACTCCCCAGCTGCCGCAAATTAACCAGCGCTCATAATTAAACTGGAGGGGAACAAGCGCGCCATCCATAAGTCATCCGCGGCGCTGAGGGGTCCGGGGCAGGCGGTGAGGGCTGGCGTCGTCTGGAGTGATTCTGCTTGTTCCTTTGGGTCACTGTGCTCTGCGCCATGTCGGACATGGACCCGCGACACACTGATGAAGAGAGATGAGAGGAGTTTTGGATGAGAAAGACGAGGGCTGCCAGGTCTGGGCAGCCAAACCCACACCAAAAAATAATAATATCTGAAAAACCGCCCAAAACCCGTGGACATACGGCACATCTGGAATTTTCAATATTTTTGCATATTTATGATGAGAAACCGCCCCTTTCTCCCTCTCTTTCTGAGATGTTGTTATTCAAAATAGTGAAATAATGATTTTGATCAAAAAATGAGATATACATACATAGCCCATTTTAAATTGAAAATAACAAGGCAAGACTTAAAAGCTGCCCAATTCCGCGGTTTAACCACAGACCTGGCATCCCTGAGGCAACAGTCCACAGAGCTAGACCCCTTTTGGAAACGTGCCGCGACTCCATTTTGACATAAAATGACTAGGATTAGGATATTTACATTACATTACATTTAACCTAAATTTCAAAATCTATTTCTTTGTTATGTGCTTCATGTGTAGACAAACTCTGGATGGCGCAGTGTAAACAATTATTTAATCATTTATTTATTTTCACTGAAATTAATGGGTTAATTTGGTTCTTTACAATGACTGGACAACATTTTAGTTTATAGTAACTTTATAAATGTTTCCTCTGGGTACTATGGTTTCCCCTCCCTCCAAAAGCATGCTGGTCAGGTTGGCCCACAGTGGCGGCTCAGGACTAACACCTGAACACAATGTACGGTTCTACATTGACAAATAAAACACTTACACTGCAAAAAGTAATTAACTAGATTAGTATAAATGTTTCAATTTGAGCATAATAATCCACATTTGAGTTGTTTTGACTAGGTAAGATGTATTTGGCCATTTGACCTAGATTATTTCACTTGTTTTGAGATGTTTCTGACTCGTTTCAATACATTTAGTCTTTATTTCAAGTAATTTTCTTTGCCAATGGGGCAAGAAAATCGGTCTTATCTCATTGACAATTTTACTTTCTTATTTAAAGTGAGCTTTAACTTAGAACCAGTCTGAAATGTCCTCAAACTAGCAAAGTAAACTTGGTCAGATCAGAAAAAAAGTCTAAATGGGTGAAAATCACTCAAAACAAGACACATTTCCTCAATTCAAGACATTTAAGCCAATGTTTGATATTTACTTTTTGCAGTGTACTTACTTACTTACTTACTTACTTACTTAATGGACTATATGCACACAAGCGTCATGTGACTTCCGAGTGGCTCCTCAGGAGGCGCTGCTCTTCCTGTCCCGATATTTCCCAATGAGTTACTAAGAGCGTCTTGTCCAAATAAATACATACTGTAGCTAAAGATTACATGCAGGCAGAGAGTTACGGTCACAGCATCATGTTAAAAACATCGTGTCAGAAACCTTGGTGTTCATCACAGTAGTTATTTTTGTCTTGAAGCTAACGGCTAACACTAAATAAAAATTAAAGAGGGGGTATTATGCTTTTTTCAATCACAGCACCAGTCTATAGCATACTACAATGATGACGTAACCTTCTGTTGGTCTGTATATGCAGTAAATTAAAATAACTGCCTTGAATAAAATTGCTCTCTCAAAATGGCTGTACTGAACGTCTTGAAATAGGCCTCTGTCTCTTTAAGAAGCTTTCCGACACGCCCCCTTCAGCACACTGCTGTGGCATCTAAACAACACTACTGTGCGGGGAGGGGGCTCTGCTGAGCTGAGGAGCAGTGGTTGGTGGCTTGGCTGGTGACAAAAGGTCCAGAGGCGTCTCCAGGAGGTGGGGGCGTTCCTAGGAGGACTGAGGCATAGCTACACCTAAAATGGCTGCCGTCTAAGTTTTTACTGATTACTCAAAAATATGTGAATGAGCCAAGGCAACACTCCAGGCATGTGTTTAATGAGGGAATGACATAATAACATGATATAAAGCTTGAAAAAGTCGATTTTACATAATACCCCCCCTTTAAGATAGCACCAAGATTTTGAACAAGTCACTCAAAACAAAATCGGCCTGTCTAAAGTATAAATACTTTATAGTTGTTTAATTATTGTGGTGTTTTTTGATACTAGCCATTACATCTGAGACAAAAAGTTCTAACTCAATGAACAGCAGGTAAGAATGTACTTCCAATGTAATGTTTTCAGCATGTAGCCCATCAGTAACTCTCACTGTCTGTCATGTTTGTCCTTAATGGGAAAAGAGCGAGGAAAAGGAAGGACCGCGACCTCCGGAGATCGCACTCCGAAGTCACGTGCCACTGGTGTGCATAGAGCCAATTGTGTTTGATACATATAAATAAGCAACATGGATGTTTTTGTGGTCAAGACAATAAGCCACAACTAAGTATTTGGCATAGGCATCACTCAGACGTCAGAAACATTTCCTGCTGAAACCGGTTCCATTTATCAAGGCTGTGAGAGGGCACTGGCTCGCAAACCTCCTTCCTCGTCTTGTCTCTCCCGCATGCCCATTTATCCGCATTAAAAACTCCACAGTTCTGTCCTAAAAAGTTTACGGCGTACACGAACGGCCCATCCAACATTCATGCCCCCTTTTGATGCTTTTATCACCTCGAATGCACCGCGACGCAGCCGAGCGCGAGCCCCGCCAAAATAAAACGCATCCGCAAAACACGGAGACTCTTACCATTTAGTGGCACAAACATCAACCGGCATTATATGGCTCGCAGATCACCAGGGCTGATGTCGAGGGGGGGTGGCCTCGTCTCCCCGCTGAACGCACGGGGAAATTGGAGCAGGGATCAGACTAATAGAAATGTGAAATATTAAAGCTGAGACGTCCAAAAGAAAGCCTTGATTATGTCCACTTTAACCTCTTAACCCCCACCTTAACCACATTTTCTCCAGTTGGACTTCTTGCCGTGTTGCCATCACTTTTTTGATGCCTATTTTGTTGTTCTTAAGTCACTTTTTCATTGGTCTTCTGTGCCTTTTTTGTCCCTTTGATGATGATTGGAATTTATTTGAGTGATTATTTACATTATTCATATTAACATTGTTGCAGTGCAGAAAATAAATAAAGTAACACAAACTCAAAAGGAGTAGGCCGAAGCAAGAAAGCTTATAAGTGCCTACCCGCATATTCAAAATGAATTTACATTCCGGATACAGTGATACAAGCAGCATCTCGTTTTTTCATACAATATAACACTTTACATTACAAATTCCTGAATTACACAATTACAATTGTCCACATTAACCTTATGTGTAGCAGCACCGCTAAAGAAAAGCATTTCATGTTTAACAAGAAGAAAATCACATGATGTTTACAAGACTTCCAAAGTAAGAAGACAACACGAAGATAGAAATGTATGCAGTTTACCAATATATACAGTATATATATATATATATATATACTGTATTTTCCGGACTATAAGTCGCACTTTTTTTCATAGCTTGGCTGGGGGTGCGACTTATACGCAGGTGCGACTTATATATGAAAATATATAATTTCACATTGTGTTATTTTCACACTGACAGCTGCTAGAGGGAACTCTAGGCTTGACATCTGTTACTCCTGCACGGTTGTACAATGACAAATAAGCACGCACTTACTTACTGTACCACTGAAAATAAAAATAAAAACAGTAAAGTTAGGAGTGAGCGAGAAACTTGTAAGGGACTGTTGAAAAGCAGAGGTTACTCTTTGCAAATGCCGGGAGAGGCTTGTAAAAGGTGCAGTTACTCTTCACTGCCCAGGTAGTTGCCAAGGCTGGTGCGACTTATACTCCGGAGCGACTTATAGTCCGAAAAATACGGTAAGCATTTATTTCTATTTTATTTTTATTTACAATTTGTACTTTTCTTTTTCCTCTTTCCCATTCGCTTAATAACCATATCCAATCATTACTTATAAGCACCAGTCACCATTCTATTAATTAATCGTTGATTTGGTTATTATTAAGTATTACATAATCAACACGACCCATTATTATTGTCATTCCCATTTCCACCGTAAAAATATTAGTCGGGATTGTTTTATTGTTTTTCTCACATTTTTGTCTATCCTTTGTCTCTTTTTGGTCACGTATTCATCCTAATTTTTGCGTCTTAATTTTGTCACTTTATTGTAGCGTTTTTGTTGCTCTTTTGACGCCTATTTTGTTCTCCGTTCTTTCGTAGATTTTTTAAATCACATTTTTGTTGCTCTTTCGTCACATTTTCGTCGCCCTTTCATTACACTTTCGTTGCAGTTTCATCCACATTTTTGTCTCGTTTTTGTCACTGTTTTGATGCTTTTTGGGTAGGGCTGGGCGATATATCGACATTTAAGATATATCGATATATTTTTAAATGAGATATGGAATTAGACCATATCGTGCATATCGGGATATTTCAAATTCGGATAAGCTATTAAGTTAACAAAAAGAAACAGGTAATCTCAAGCTGATTTAAAAAAAAAGTTTATCTTAAACTGAGCACTTTATTTTGTTATCTCTTTAAATGCTGCCCTCAGAAAAAGAGTGACCTATTTTATTTTATAGGCTATTTTCATTTAAGATATTTTTTATTCAAATGTGCACCTTACAGACCTTTGTTTATGTTTACATTTTATTGTGAGTTTTCAACAAAACTACTCGTATTTGGCTTTGACTATGACTTAACATTTCATTTCACAGCTCTCACTTTGTGGAAAAAATATCGGGATATATATCGTATATCGATATTCAACCTAAATATATTGGGATATGACTTTTGGTTCATATCGCCCAGCCCTATTTTTTGGGTAAAGCCAAACTGGAGAAAATGAGCTCGGTTCAAGCTTAAGCTTCCCATTAGCGCATTGACATTACCAAATGAAACACCAAAAGTAACACGCATGTTTTGAATGTAAACAATTGGAACGGAAACCATATCATGCACTCTGGAAACTGAAACCCGAGCTTTTCAAAGGCCTCATATCCCCGACTTGACGAAACGTGTGATTGCCTTGTTAGCCGCGAGCGCTCAGATGATCATCCCCAGCATAATGCAGTCTCTGCCGGGGCGCAAACAGAGTGCGCCGGCTGCTTTTTTGATTGAGCTTGTTCTGTCTCGTGGCGTGGTAGGAGGATGAGGAAGAAGGAAGGGAGGAGGGGGGGGGGTCCCGTGTTAGCGCGAGTACATTTTGCTAATCTCAATCACGGCGACCTGTTCCCTGCCATGTAACGCCGGCGGAACACGGCTCGGACACCGCGGGCCTACATTAGTGAGGGATGTTCCTACCACGGGCCCACGCGCGGCAAGAACGGAGGCAAGCTGTCAGGCCGAATTAACCAGCCGGGGCACGCCGCGCTAACACGTCCGGTGTAATCGGGTTAGAAGGGGGGAAAAAAACAGCGGTGCGGCGCGGCGGAGGTATAACGAAACACGGGGGCCGAACATTATGACGCTTTTAGCGAACTGTCAAGCGCTTTTGAACAAAGGATTTCTGCACTGCCATCTCCTGAGGCAGTATACTATTCGCTCCACACACACAAAAAAAGGTTTACCTCTATTTGTTGGTGCGGCTGCAAAAAAAAAAAAAAATAGTGGGGGGGAAAAACGACCGCTTTGGCTGATCATATCGACAGCTTCAGTGCTAAATCTCTTGCTATTAAGGGTCAAAATAGACAGTGTGTTTTTGTATCGTTGTGGAAGAGTGCAGCGCTCTGCCTGGAATCACTTTCCTGACAATAATCCATAAATTATGCACTGCTTGTGTTTGAATCGAGAAAGGCTTTCATATCTCTTCCATTAACTCGGATTAAGATTTCATAGTGATGCTGTGGAGAATGCTAGCAATATCCCCCCCTCCCTCCCCAACCCCAGTCTCATTCCGATGAAAATTTTATTAGCGTTTTTTTTTTTTTTCCCTCCTGTAGTACACTCCTATTGGGATGTCTGCGTACGTGGAGCCCGGCCGTGGACATGAACTGCCCTCAACCTGGCTGCCAGTGGCTCGGCGCGCGTCAATATTTCATGGGCGCGGCCAAGTCATCCGTGAGATTCCAGCTGCCGAGATTTAACTCTAATGTAAGGAACAGTGAGGGGGGGGGAAGGAAGTGGGAAGGCGCGCTTGTCTGGATTCTTCGCAAAGGCGCCTGCCCACGAGGGGTCGCTCTCGCCGGCAACGAATGGAGAAAAAAACAACAACAACAACAACGGGAGTAGAATGGATACAAGACGAGAGGTGAAAGGACAAGAACACCGTCTGGAAGGCAGTGGTTTTCATCCGGTCAAAATACTGTAATTTGATGAGTGAGGTGTGCATTGTGGGAATTCACTTGATGTCACCATTTTCGGAAGAGAGAGGCAAAATTAGTTTGAGTGGCAGCGTTGAGTCATGAAATCTGGTCTTGTTTGATTTGCAGCGCAGTTTCGATCCGTTGAAGATTTAAATTTTTTTAGAATGAAAATTATGTAAATGCTAGCCATCCATACATACAGTGGGAGGAAAATGTAGTATGTAAACTTTTTGGAATTTCTAACATTTCTGCCTAAATTGGTCATAAAATGTGGTGTGAGCTTCATCAAAATCATAAGAGTGAGTAAACAGTGCCTGCTTAAACAAATACCACCCACACATTTACATTAGGGCTGAAAGATATATCGTTATCGTATCGATATCGTTATCGTATCGATATCGAGATATGAACATTCAAGATATCAATATCGCAAAAGAAAAATATATCGTTATCGTATTTATATCGAGATATGAACATTCAAAATATTAAAATCGAAAAATCAAGATATAAACGATATAGGTTTTCATCAATAAAACTGCACTCTTTTGTATTATGATTTTATTTTTCACCTAAACCATAGTTATATTGTATCGATATCGAGATATCTGGCATGAATATCGAGATATGAAATTTTGTCCATATCGTTCAGCCCTAATTTACATGTGATCATATTTTGAATTACCGTAACATGTAAACATTCCTAATACAGCCAGGAAAACGTAAGTAAACCCCAGAAATCTCGCTGAACTGCAACAGTTTTGTAAAGAGGAATGATCCAAGTTTCATCCTGACTGTTATGAACGTCTAATCTGCAACTACAGGAAAGCAGTTATTGCTGCAAAAGAAGGATCAGCCCGCTATTTAATACAAGGGTTCACTTACTTTTTACTCCCTGTCCGGTGAATGTTTACATGTTATGGCCATTAAAAATATGATCAAATGAAAATGTTTGGGTGGTATGAGTTTAAGCAGATGAGCATTATTCATTCTTATGATTTTGACGAAGCTCAGACCACATTTTATGACCAAAACATTTCATTTAATGTGAGAAATTCCAAGGCGTTCACATACTTTTTCCTCCCACTGTGTCAAAGTGTGGGTTGTGTTGTAAAATGTGAAAGTGTATTCAAGAGTAAAGACTGCAGGCCCTTCTCTTATGTGTCACTGTCATGGTTCAGTGTTAGTGATTGCCCGCTTCAGCTGAAGAAAGTGTCTTGTGGGAGGGAAGTCCAGTCAGGCTTAGATTATTTAGATACGTAAAATGTTTTTCTTAGACAGCCTTATTGAATGACACAGAGCGACCTGAATGATTTACGCTAATGTGAAACAATTATGTGAACAGTTCTTTAGCAAAAATCGGAAAAATCTTAGTTTCATACAAAACTCTGCTGCACCTTTAGATAGAGTTCTGTCCTCCGCCAATGAACAAAAGAAACATCAGCCTTCTAAGTTAACTACATGAGCAATCAGAAGTGTTTTATCTTTTGTAAACAGGAAAACTGGAAAATATGACTGACGCAACAATGCTTGGGGGCTGACTATTTGATCATTGTAATAAACATTTAGTCATGCATTTTGAAATAAGATTGCTTTTTTCACACAGGACGGAGTGGTAACAGAATGATTATGAAAAAGCTTCGGCTTGTTATGTTGCATTTTAATAATTGAAAATGTTTTAGGCTATTCTCCCCCGAACATCTATACCAGCCTTGGATCAAAAAAAATCAAACGTAAAGCTATGATAAATAAATGAGGGGCTTATGAAAGCGTTTAAGAATGAACGCAGTGGACCGTCGGAGCTCTTTGTGCCCGCAAAATGGAAAGACCTGGAGCTACTGTACAGTATACGCTCGGATACAGAAGCCAGATCTCAGCCTTCTTCAATTGACTCCTAATTGTGTGCACTCTTTACCCCTCTTTGTGCAGCCATCAATAACCGCAGCCCTCCAAATGTTATCCCCGTGTGCAAGTGGGCATCACGCCACTTACACTTTATAGGCCAAGTCCATTTCTTTGCCTTTTCCTCGGAATTCAAAGCATTTGGAAAATCTGTCTATTCAGCGTTGGCGTCCCCACCACTCTCTCCCAAAGAAGCGAGGTCAGATCGAGATGGGCCTGATGAACTTTAGCCATTCCCCCCCCCCCCCCCCCCACCGTCTCTGCAGTCTCTAGTTTTCTCCCCTGAGCCATATGTTGTCCAGTGTGCTGAAGACTGCTCTAATGGCCCTGCTAACAATGCACTCTTTGTTGCTGGATAAGGGAAGGAGAAAGCCTGACGCCGAGGGCCACGGCGCACAAGAAACACTTTTAGTGGTTGCTTATACCCACGGTTTTATCCCCCCCATTCTCCGAGTGAATCTGCCGGAAATATGTGTCCTGACAGTAGTTTAGCCTCGCCCCCTCTCCCCCTCCTCCCCGCCCCCCCCCTCCTCCTGACTCTGACTCTCATATTAGACTATTCAAATGGTCATGAGCACAGATGCCATGCCCTGTACACTCATGTTCTGAGCTCATACACTCCACTTAACGCAGGCTCTAGCAGCTATAACTCCTATGTAACATAATGTGGATCCTGCAGTAGGGGACTTGTGCATAGGCATACACAATATATCGCCATATTATTATCTTAGCACTGAAGCAATATCTTAAGAAGCCACGGTATACTGCAAGATCACAGATGTGATCTCATGATTATCTCCAAGCCCCTCCGTATTCAAGAGCACACAATGTCCTCTGATTTGAGTTAGCGTTTAGCTCAGAGGACACTTTTATATGCTCATGTGTATCTAATAAAATCTCAGAAGGTCAGTACATTCATTCATGATTTCTAACTAGGCTTTGACCTCACCTATATGTGGTTGATGGGTTGACAGCAGCTGAAAATGAATGATCCAGATCATTCAAACTTTGCGAGGATTGATGGCTAATGCTAACGGCTACAGGGAAAATACAGAGCAGGCTGCACTTTTTTTTTTTTTACTCGAGGATGGGAAAGGCCAGCCGCTCCCTGATTGGCCAGTCAGAGACATTAGCAGCCAATGATAAGTGGAGCTCCAACCATGATGTCACCTCCACAAAACTACATGACCTTCAACTAATCTAAACTAACCATATACCTGACCTTAGCCCTAACCTTAAGGTTAGTGGAGTTTACAAAAGGAGTCTTTCAGGCGTTATTACGAATCTGACCAATGAGGGAGACGATATGCAAAAGTGGCCTTTCCCATCCTAGGAAGAAAAAAAATAGCAAGCAGGCTCCCGGACTAGCCTACTTGCTAACTGTCTGCATACATTAGGATTGAACCCCACTTCTTTCTATGGCAAAAATTACTTTAGATATAATGGAACTGTGTTGAAATGGTTTATTAAAATTTAACAATAACCATCCATCCAGCCATCCATCCATCCATCCATTTTCTCACTTGTCCGTTGCCGGGTCGTGGGGGCAGCTGTTGGAGCTGCCCAAATCACATTGCACCAGCCCCTATGGCTCCTCCTGCAGGTGGTGGGTCCACAGAAGGACGGCCTCATGGTTGTAACCGGGCCTGTTGGTCTCTCATAAGGGGCTTCTGAACCGCTCTTTGTCTGACCCGTCACCTATAGGACCTGTTTGCCATGGGAGACCCTACCAGGGGCACAAAGCCCCGGCAACAGAGCTCCCGGGATCATTCGGGCGCTCAAACCCCTCCACCACGTTAAGGTGGCGGTTCCAGGAGGGGAATTTAACAATAACAGTTTTGTCAATATCAAAAACTTTGTTGGAAGTAATATTCTCAGGAAATGTACTATTTAATTTCATTCAAAACTTTGGAATCATTTTGCTCCAACATCATGGTGCTATATAAACATCAGGAAGTATTTTCTTCAAAACACTTTTGGAATTTGTTATGTTCATCAGCCGTCAGTAAACAGTCAGGACCCGATTCTGAAAGTTGTTGCTTTACTTTTTAAATCGGGAGTGATACCAAACTTTAGGAGATTGCCAGCATTTGTAACATCCTGCACAAGTTTGATTTGTAAGTTACAGCAAAGCCATTTTCCCCCTGATGTTAGTTAGTTTGTTTCTTTTAGGGAGGACAGCAGCTCAAAGTAACACATCCACAGTCACCAAACAACACCGTTGTCACAAGTGCACATAAGTGAAAAGCACAGAAAGTCATCCCTTCTGCCCATTCTCCAACTCACTGCTTATTTATAAGTTTCACAGAGGTAGCAATGAATGAGTTCTTATACCTATTATGCTTGAACCGAAATGACCTTCTGGAGTGCATAAGTGAAAACTCCAAGTTTAAGATGAGCGTAGAGTCAGATATAACCCTGCAGGCTGATGGTGGATTCTTCCATGAGCCCCATGCTTTTTTTCAGACTTCTACACTTCAGGCACCTAAGCCTTAATATTGTTTGTGTCCAGAAAATACCCCTCTTAAATATTTTATAATATGTATCTTCTTACTGACTGAAATAAAAGATATATACTGGTAAAGAGATAGACTATATGGACATGAACCATTGCATAGGTTTCATCCAGATACTCCGGTTTCCCCTACCATTAAAAAAACCATGTACAATAGGTTCCCTTCCAGGGCCAGGACTCCCCTGGAAATGAGATCCCTAAGCTCAGTGGGACTTTTCTGGTTAAATAAATAATAAATAAATAAAACCAGATTTATTTAGTGAAACGGAACTCTCTGTGATCTCTGAGATGTCAAAGCCTGGGCGGATTACTAAAACATATAAGCAAATGACACAAACCACGACGATTTTAAATCAAATAATGTAATAACATTGTTATAAAGCAACAACAAAAATAGTTCAGTTAATAGATCAATCTGTATGGTTTATGTGTAATTACATAAACATCACAGGGTCAAAAGACATGGAGCACTTTTAAATTCACATTATCCTCCATTTTCCAAGTTGAATTTTGAATAGTTATCCGTCCAGTTTGTTTTGTCTCCACCGCCCCCTTTAATAATTATCATCATTCATTATCTGTATCTAAAATGTAAACTTTTTAAAAAGGACATATTTATTGATATTTGTACAAGCATTGATAACCTGAGCTCAAAGTCAGATTTCCTTCCATTGGCAGACGGAGCAGTCGGGTCTCAGCGGAGGGGAACTTCTACGGAGGCTGTGTTTATGGCTTCTTATTACCAATAAAAACATGGCTCCTCTGGGGACTCGGGGGTAAGTATGCCCCCCAGCAGTGCATGCCTTTTACACACTCACTATAGGCCAGTGAACGCACCACTCAGCTCGGAAGCACAATCAGATCAACGTGCGCTGGGCCCAGACACAGCCGGGGCACTGAGCAGGCACTGGGGAGGAGGCGAGGGCCATTCACGTGCAATAACACTCAGAGAGGGGACTCTGTGCTGTGGAGAAAACAGAGCACGGGGCTATTAGAAAGAGTAAGAGAAGCTGTGTTAACAGTGTCATTCGAATTTAAAGATTTAGAAATATAACCAATCAAAATTGAATTAAAATATATGAAATTTGAGGTGAAAATTAAATACAAAATACAATCTTATTCTCATTTGATCAATAGAAAGAGCTGAACATTCCTGAATCCTGACCCCAAAAAGCCAACGTATCATGACTAACACTTCATAAAGGATGTTTTGGTCATTGAAACTCCACCAGACAAGACTTAAAAATATTAAGTCAGGACCAAAATCGAGGGATCGGGTAATGTTGTGATTGACAGAGAAGATAACATGGAAACAAGTCTACGGGAACAAAAGTACAAAAGTCATGGTTAACACTGAACTATAGCACATTTTTAAAGGATCTGTATCATGCTATTTTAGCCATTCCAAAGTAAACTACAGGCATTTATATGATATATTGTACCTCTATCACTATGGAGTACTCATTTTTGAGAGAAATAAAAGTATTTTCTGGGGGTATTTTCCAAACCTGGAAGACAAGACACTTCGATTCAGTTAACTCCGCCCCTCTCTCCGCTCATTCCACATTTGCAGTATTATAAATATAAATATCACTGCAAAAAGTGAAGTTACTTCACATAATGCAGTTATAAGGAGTTGACATGAACAACACAGTTTCATAAATGGCTAACACACACACTAACACACACGCTAACACGCATTTTGATTGACTTACCGCTCAGCAAGGCTTTCCCATCGGGTTATGGGATCGCGTTGGTTATAAAAGTTAATCCACTTTGATTCTGGCCAAGGTTCACCAAGCATCCATCAGGTTGGTTGATATAGTCGCTGAATCCCGGAAAGAAATTCCAACTTCTGGCGAGTGCACTCTTCTTTAGGAAGGTTGAATAGTCCTGTTCCTCTCGTAGCCAAACGCGCATCCGTGACATTATCGTTCGGTAAGAAAAAAGAACAGGCGTGTCCATAGTAGGTTAGAAAGAGCTCAGTCTTCACAAACAGTCTTCAAAAATAACACTTCTGTTTTTCTTTTTCTTTCTTACAACCGAAATAATGAAAAGCTGTTTTATAAATTAAAATCAGGCCGTAAGGCATTACATTACAGACGTCTGGCCCTTCCTGTTTGACACTATGGCGTAAAATACGTCAGAGTGTCACAGCTCAGTGGTTTACCAGGAGAGGGCGGAGCAGCTGCTCAGAGAGCAGGATTCAGGAGGATTACTTAGAACTGCGTGAATGAAGCCAAAAACCGCTCTGGGGTGTTTTTGAGAAGGAAATAGCATAACAACATGGTTAAAAACTCCAAAAAGTCGATTTTGCATGATTTTGCATACCTTTAAGCTCCCATGCACTTTCGTTTAGACCATGTTAGGGTAAAATGTGTAAATCTCAGTCAGATGGGAGACAATATTATGTGGCTTCTTATGATATTAGATAGATAGACTTATAATGCCTAAACCCACTTATATTGCATAATTTGGCCAAATATTATGTAGACCTACAGCTACATTTATAGCTAAGCCTTAGCACACAAAATAAACCTAACCCTAGATATTATTATATGTGCTCAGCTGGTATTTATATTAAAAAAAAGTTGTTTGCACATACACTGTTCTGTTCTGGGGCTACTACTACTCAGCAACACTATGAGCCCAAAGAATGAGATCAGCTGAGCATCCTGAATGACCAGGTTATTCCATCAATAGATTTCTTCTTCCCTGATGGCATGGCCATATTCCAGAATTCATAGGGCTCACATTGTGAAAGAGTGGTTCAGGGAGTGTGAAAATGACTGTACGTCTCATTGGATTGGCCGCCACAGACTCCAGATCCTAACCCCTTGAGGGTCTTTGGCATGTGCTGGAGAAGGCTTGGCACAGTGGTCACACTCTCCCATCATCAAGACAATTGCAGAAGCTAATAATGCAACAGCGAATGTGTGCTGTAATCAAAGCCAAAGACGCCCCAACATAATATTAGAGCGTGTGACCTTTTATTAGGGCTGGGCGATAAATCAAATTAATTAATTCATGCTTTTATAAACAGACGATGTGGAAAATGGCAAAATCGTAAAATCGTGTCCGCCGCTCCATGTCCCCCTTACGTGCGCCGCGCTGCCAATTTAGCAGCGTTTCAGACGCTCCATAGCGACTGTTTTCAGAAATGACGCCAGTGGAGAACCCAGTGACTT
The DNA here is from genome assembly GCA_007210695.1 of Neogobius melanostomus. Classification (NCBI taxonomy): domain Eukaryota; kingdom Metazoa; phylum Chordata; class Actinopteri; order Gobiiformes; family Gobiidae; genus Neogobius; species Neogobius melanostomus. The sequence goes on from VHKM01000047.1 coordinate 5,516,228, forward strand.
TCTGACGATCTCTGCTGCTTTACAAAGGCCGTGTGTTGTGTTTCATCAATCATGAGTATAATAAAACTAAAGCACTTTTGAAAACTCCATGGCTTATTAAGAAGTTTTACTTTTGAGAGCAGACAAGGAATATTTAAAACAGAAACAACCATTTTCAATGGGCCAAATTGTGGGCTATATTTGAAATCTAAATATTAATGTGGAGGACTCTGGGCAGTTTTTTTTTTTCATATGAAAGATCAGGAGATCTTTTAAAGTTTATTTCCAATTTGCCTGATGAAGGTCTCAGGACCAAAACATTGACCTAATCCTAATAAACTATTTTTGCAAGGTTGGCAGTGTACGGGAAGTATTATTTTTACTTAAGTTTATTTCAAATAAGATCGTAATCGTAATCGTCCAAACTGAGTAAAATAATCGAGATGTTATTTTTGGCCATATCGGCCAGCCCTACCTTTTATTGTGGTCAAGTATGTCTCAGCTCATTCATTACATCCTATTATACTTCAACAAGCGCTGAACCATTATTCAAAACTATTTCAAATGAAAGTCTACTCTGTGACGACGCTGTTTCTTTTTAAGTGTTAGAAAGTGCGACATCATTTGGCATTTCCTGCTGCATTGCAATTATGTAGATGTTGGCATATACTGCAGCGATGGGGCGGGGGTAAAGGAGGCGGGGGGGAGGGAGGGGGTTAACGCGAGCAAAAGTCCAGGTCACCGCGCAACTCCGGCCCATCTAAAAGTCATCCCCATCATTAACTGTAGAGGACACGCTCGCCGCGCCTATCAATAACTCCCACTAATTGTCTGCTTTGTAATTAGAAGCGTAATCAATTATGGTATCCTCCACCCCGCGTGTCACAATAACAATATTCGCGTCCTCGTACACGCAGGCAGGCCAGGCGTGTGATTGCCAAGCGTTACGTGTCAATAAAAAAAAATCATTTGCATTTCGTCGCGGGGAGAATTAGCTGGCGCTTTGACCTCTGCGGCGCGGAGGTGCGAGTGAGGCGCGCGGCAAATCGTCAGCTGTCACTTCCCATTTTAATTAATCCTATAATCGACTATTGACGCCACACACACACACACACACACACACACACACACACACACAACTGTTGGCCTCTGTGATTACCGCCGCAGTTAGAGCGGATAATCTAACGGGGCAGCGCAATTACTCCGGAGGAAATGGGGAAGCGGCGAGGCCATAATTATGAAGCAGTCGGTGCACATGTAAAAAACAAAACAAAAGATGTGTTGCTTTTGAAGGACAAATCTATGCATAAATTAGACAATAAACGCCGACCGGGCCTGTCTCGTCGACTGAGAGGGGACTAATTGGAATCGATCGCGGCTATCAATGACAAACAATACCGTTGAGCTGTAACATATTGCATTTGACTCGAGAACTAACCAGAACTGCTCATACAAGTTTTAATACGACAGAGAACATACGCTGTATTGGGAATTGAAGTACATTTAAAATATCTGTGTTTTTCAATACATGTAGCAGTAACTAGGGAATACCTTCCATCAGTGCTGGGGTACAGATAGGCCTGTCACCATAACGACTGACTGCCCGATAAATGACAGAAAAACAATTAATTTTAGGCTCAATATGTATCGTCAGTACATTTATTGAAATTTTTCCTTATTTTTTTATTGTATTTTTGTTAATGCAAATTGTTTAATATGAATTGCAACTCATGTTTTGTGAAGGAAATGTTACTACATATATTTAGAACGAGGGATTACTGAGATTTCCTTTTTTCAGTGGTATCAAGTTTTCCACAGTATTATCGTTTATCGCGATATTTTCCTGACTCAGTTTAGTATGGTAACACTTGATAATACAGTTGTGCTCAAAAGTTTACATACCCTGGCAGAATTTTTTAAATATTTGGACTATTAATATGGACTATTTGGACTAAGAATATGAAAGATAACAACATTTTATTCGCTCATAGTTAGTTGTTTTCTTTCATATTCTTTGAAAAATGGTCAAAACATGGTCACAAATTCTGCCAGGGTATGTCAACTTTTGAGCACAAGTGTAACTACACCTTATTTAGCCTTAATAAATGATGAATTAACAATAAATTCATCATGAACAATTCATTAGTTAAGCATGACTAACACTTAAAGGGGGTATTATGTAAAATCGACTTTTTCAAGCTTTATATCATGTTATTATGTCATTCCCTCATTAAACACATGCCTGGAGTGTTGCCTTGGCTCATTCACATATTTTTGAGTAATCAGTAAAAACTTAGACGGCAGCCATTTTAGGTGTAGCTATGCCTCAGTCCTCTTAGGAACGCCCCCACCTCCTGGAGACGCCTCTGGACCTTTTGTCACCAGCCAAGCCACCAACCACTGCTCCTCAGCTCAGCAGAGCCCCCTCCCCGCACAGTAGTGTTGTTTAGATGCCACAGCAGTGTGCTGAAGGGGGCGTGTCGGAAAGCTTCTTAAAGAGACAGAGGCCTATTTCAAGACGTTCAGTACAGCCATTTTGAGAGAGCAATTTTATTCAAGGCAGTTATTTTAATTTACTGCATATACAGACCAACAGAAGGTTACGTCATCATTGTAGTATGCTATAGACTGGTGCTATGTGATTGAAAAAAGCATAATACCCCTCTTTAATAACTACTTGACTACTACAGTTAATGTAAAAGGTACATACTGTCTTCTTGGTTCGACTATTACTGTTTTGTTCTTTTAGTAAGACAGAAGGTGACGCTTCTGAGGAAGGTAAACAAACCTTCTGTCTTACTAAAAGAACAAAACAGTAATAGTACTACAGTTAATGCCTAACTCATAATGAATAGTTCTTCACATACTTACACTTATCATTGTTAAGTAGTTATTTAGTGTTAGTCACACTTAACTAATGAATTATTAATGATGAAAGTGCCAAATAAAGTCGTTATTATAAAGTGTTACCAGTATGTATTTAACGTGTAACAATAAAACATACTTTCACTTTATATAGCCAGTAGATAGCAGAATCTCAGAGTCCTGGCCCTAGAGGGAAAACCTAGTGCATATGTTTTTAGTGGTAGGGAAAACTGAAGATACTGGTGGAAGCCTACGAAGACACAGAGAGAACATGCAAACTTCACACAAAAAGGCCCCGCCAGGTCCGAAAAATCAAACCTGGGACCTTCTTGCTGGGAGGCGAGAGAACTAACCGGTGGACCCTCTGCCACCCCCGGAGTCACTGGACTAAGAAAACTTTACTTGTTTGACGACATGTCTCAATGGTTCTAAGGTAAACTTGAAATAAGAAAGTAAAACTGCCAATGGGACAAAAGCAATTGTCGTACCCCATTGGCAGATAAATCAACCAGGAAGAAAGACAAAATGTATTGAATCCAGTCAGACTTTTAACTAGTCAAAACAACTCAAATTTAAAATATGCACAATTTGAGATGTTTTTTTTTGGTAGTGTATCTTATTAGATAATCATATTAATAACCTTTTTTTTTAAGCATAATCCACAGTCATTCTGCATCTACAGAGCACGTTAGCAGACCCAGCTGACTGAATTGGCCGGAGCTATCAATAGCACGTGAGCATGTGTCTGCGGTCCACAGTGACCTGATTCTTTCAGCCGCGTCTCCGTGAGAACGCTGCCACTCGCCTCTGTCACACCGGGGCATTTCCCTCTCTCTCTCTCTCTCCCTCTGATAAGGCAATTAATAAAATATATGTTAATAGGAGCTTAATTGTTTTACAACATGTTGCGTGACAGGACCGAGGGGGTGATGAGGCGGTGGCAGCGTAGCCCTCAGCTCGACATATGCTCTTCAAACATTAGTGAAGTCAGTCGGGCCTATTGTCTCCTTAAGACAATGACACAGAATGGATGACATTTGGATAATTACGCGGGCAGCCTCACGTCTTAGTGTAGCAGTCACTTCACACAACCAGCTTTCATTGACAGAGATGATATGATTGTGTTGTGTGACGTACCAACACAACAGGCACAGCAACAAATGTATTCCTAGTTTGATTTGAATGACTACACTTGTCCTTTTGGCAACTTTTTAGTCGAAGCTACTCAAAATAAAAGCATAATACCAAATTCAAATTCAGTTCACGCCATTTAAGCCGATACTTTTTGTAGTTTTACACACTGATACCATTGTTTGTTTGTTTTTTACATTTGAAACGCAATATGGGTCATATATCGGTTAATTTGGGGCAATTTGACATGCATAACAAGCCGGGCTGAGGGCAACGCTTAGTAAAATGAGGCTAACGGACGAAAGCTAATCAATATCATGCTAACGAGTCTAGGTCACTGAGAGTGAGCAGTGTCAGTGTGAGAACCACAGACACTACAACATGCAGACACTCAATCACTGTGAAGGGATTTTATTGTATTTTTTCAAACACACACAAGAACGTACGTATAGTTATGGATAGAATTTTGTTGTGTCGTATTGTGTATTGTTCTATTTTGCCGGGGCCGTGCACGTTAATGAACACACATGAGACCGGGGATAATTTTTGTTTTGTCTTTTAACTGAAATGTAATTTAATCAATCAGTCAATGGTTATGTATCTCACAGGGCTGCACTAAACATTAAAGTAATGAAACAGAACAGTAAACAAGACAATTAAAGTAGGACTAAGTAACTCATGCCCTAGAGGCCATAAGTGCCACTGCAGGTGTTGTAGCATGTTGCGTTTTTTTACTCAGTGAGAGTAAATACTACGCTGACAGAAAAGACACAGGGAGAGAGGGATATTGTACATCTAATTACACAATGAAGATCATTTTTCTTCACTCAAACTGGGCTGTAAATACTGTTTAAGTGGCGCTAGTCCACAGTTAGCTTTGCCCGTTAGCTTGTTAGCTTCTTCTTCGTGATTCCATTAGTGTGTATTGCGCCTCCGACCCAGAGGCAGGAAAAGTTGCAATTGTGATTTTCTGGCCAGAGACACCAGGTGGAGATGAAAGACCCTCCAATCATCCCATTAACAGTTGTATTACCCCAGAAGGACTACGGAAAGGATTTATTAAGGTAAACAAGTTACTTAGTTCTTTTTTAAGTGTCCAGGCAGACATAAAGTCCAAATAAGTGTCAGCAGCAGGTGATGACGAGCTGCGTAGGTGTCCCCTGTCCTTAGACTCCCAGTGAGATAAAAAAAACACTCAAAACCCAGGGGCAGAAAAAAGAAACCTTGGGGAGAGATCCACTCCCATGGATGGACAGGCTATGATCCGATGGGTGTTCCTCAGCAGACGGGCCAAGATCGCAGAAAGTCCAGCCCTTGTTGGAGCTTCAGTTCTTCTTGTCCGATCCCTGTAGGTTCTTCCGTGGACAGAGCTGAAGAACGCGGCGCCAACAAATTAGTTCTAGTCAAGATTTAGTCTTTTTTTTATTTTTTTAGCTTAAGTCTAGTTTTAGTCGCCCAAACTTTCATGTAAATTAGGTTGACAAAATCTGAAATCAATTCAACTTTACATTCATATTATTGTATTGAATCATATTATCTGCTTCATGGAGCTTCTTCCACGTGGACAAAGCACAGACCTGCTCCTTTGGCAGTGAGATCGAATGATATGAGGCTTTATGAAACTGCGTCACAGAAGTTTAGATGTTATTGGTCACTTATAGTTGTTAATGATTGAACAAAAGAGTTGATTTTAGTCGTGTGAACTACTTTTAAATTATTTTGTCTAATTTTACTCATCAAAAATATGACTTTGACTAAAACTATGACAGCAAACAACACTACTTAGATTAATGCGTGTACATACTCAGAGCATACACAGATTTCATGAGCTGTTATTGTTGTTGTAGTTTCCTATACAAAAAAAAGTAAAGAAAAAGAGTCCAAACGCTTTGAACAGATCAACTTATATTTAAAATTTTGTTAGGAATGTGCCCAGAATAGTTGCAGCACATACATAGAGCTCGGGAATATGGCTAAAAGACTTGAACATCCACATTTTAAACCCAGATTTATGAAGCTTACGGGTATTGATTGTGTTGCCTTATTACTGTAAAGTTTAATAATACAAAGCTCAAATGAAGACAGCAACATTCCTTGATATACCCAAAGCTAATTAAAACAATATGCACGGCCGTAATTACGATCCTCAAAGTGTTATTTGGAGAATGCCGTTTACTCTCGGGGCTAAAGTTTCTCCACAGACGGGGCCTATACAGAGGTGACCTGAGGGAGGCAGCAGTGCATCTCTCCACCTCTCAGCATTTACATAGAGAAATCTAATTACCCCGGCGCGGCGAGGGGACTATTTGATCTCCATCTTAAACAGAGCAGAACACGTTATTATGAGAAAAGGGGGCTTTGCTTTAGTCAGAGGTGGCTTATAGCGAACAGGCGAATCGGATTGTACACAATTCGGCGGCGGCGTTTTAATTATTTTCCAACACAGATGAGAAGGGAGAGGAACACTGATTTATTTGTGCACCGCGAGACAATGCGCCGGCTTTGGAGAAAATGGGGGTGAGTTAAATCAGGCAGAGAGAGAGAGAGAGAGAGAGAGAGTACGAACAAAGTTGAAGTAACTGCATTATCTGGCTTCAAAGCAGAACTAAAGAATTCTTCTAATGTACTTCACCACTTCATATACACTTCAACAAAGTAGTTGTCTGCATCTAACTTTACTGTCCCCTTAAAGGGAGGTTTGTCCTCTGCATTTGACCAAATCCCATCTCTAATCTCGTAACCCCTGCCTTAATTGACCGCATTATCTCCAGTTCGGCTTTACCCAAATCCCAAAGCTTCTCGACTGGAGAATATATATATATATATATATATATATATATATATGATAAGATAAGATAAGATAAGAGCTGAATGTAACAATTACATTTCTCCATTGTGAGATCAATAAAGGCTATCTTATCTTATCTTATCTTATCTTATCTTATATAACCCATCTCTTGGTATATATTCAATATTCCTTCATGTAAGTGTTAGAGCAAAGATCAGATCAGGTCATACTTTCGACGACTGGATGTAGGCAGATATCTAAGTTTTGATGGGTCATGGGCTCATTAGATTAGATTCATCTTTATACAGAAGAGATTATTTCTGTGCATCAAAAACAACATATCACAGAGCAAACATTTCTCACATCGTCACATTTCACCCACTAACAAACCAAGAGCAGCACATTATAGGAAAAGGTATTGCCCACATTACACCACAAAAAAGTTAGAATTTGTATTCCCCAAATTGAATGCATGTGTAATGATACAGCTCACAGAACAGACAAGCTATTGAACAATATACTATATGTATTGGGTTAGACTGAGCTGACTTTACCACAACAGGTGAAGGTTATAAGATTTATCCAATGGAATAGAGATGAAATCTCAGGAAAAGGCACTCAAATGATGAATAACAATCTTCCTTAGTTGTAACTAGTTGTAGCTTGTAACTAAGTTCCTTAGTTCTGGGTTGCTCTGCTGCTATCACCATAAGTGATCACACTGGCATACCCCAAAAGGTTCATGCACAATGAGAGGTTTGTAATTCAATGTGATGTGTTTGTTTAGGCTACATTATGAAATATACTGTGCTACTGTCACCTGCAGAAACAGTCTATTCTGACACATGTGGCATTATACACCTGAGCTTTATGACAGAGGACAAGGCGCTGGACTTTGCTCATTTTTGCATCCATAATTTAAATACATTTTTTTTTACATTCCTTTACATTGGATATACAGATAGTAATTGTCTAGAGGCTTTTTTCTTTTTTACTTTATATTCTATTTTCAAATGTATATTTTATATTGATCATGTCCAAACATAAGCAAGAACTGTTATACATTGCATTTGTACTATATTATGCATATTAGATGATGAAGACATGTGCCCACTTCACACCCGCATCCATAGCAGAGTCTCTTCAGGCTGAAGCATCAGACGTCAAAACTGTGGAGCCTAAAATATTCCTGTATCCATCCCATTGTTTTATCCTTAATTTTACTCGTGTTAAGAAACACTCGTCACATAAAAATGCATTAAGTCTTATAATCCAGATAATATTTGTTTCAATAATATATATTTTTCATAGACAGACTGTAAAGAAAGAAAACATAATACTAATAACTTAATAAAACATACTAGTAAATAAATAATTCACTAAATAAGACTAATATTAATATTTTACAATACAAAAATAGATTGACACAGCCAATCAGGAGTACAGGTTTACGTGTTCTGACCGCCTTCTTAGTGATGTCACAATTTTGAATGCGTGTCATTGGTTGACGCGGGTGTCAATCAAAACAGCTGGTCATTATGCGCCTATGTCAAAATGATGATCAATAAATACATGTTTTTAACCTTAAATGGCTGAGCGAGGCAAACCTAAGGACATTCATATCATCATGGACGCTTGGCATCACTTTCACCCAAAGGACTATTACGGAATAAGCGGGAAGATGCGGGACAAGCCTCCATGGGACTCCAGCGGGCTGTGGCGCTAAGCTAGCCCGAAGAGGAGGCCCTTTCCCCCGCTACAAGCTCCGCAAAGACCCGGAAGGAGTTTATCGGATCATGCACTCAAACAAGAGCATGGTACACACATTTGTGGGACGTGTAATGGAGAACTCGCCCCACGAAGACAGCGAAAGGTAAAAACAAGGTTTTAGTAAAAGTATTTTTGCAGAGAAATGTTGTCGGAGATTTCGAGAACTTCGGAAAACACTCGGCAAGCTCCGTAGGCTTCCGCGTGAACGCGCTATGTGTTTTTTGAATGAATTTGTAAAACGTAAATAACCAACGTAATTTTGCAAAAATACATATTACTGGTACGCAATTCCATATTGTAAAAGCATACCTGGGGTACATTTTTCTGAAGAGACTGGGTTGCCAATATGTCATATGCAGTTTAAGTTTTGTGGCTTGTTTATATTTATCTCCGCTCTGCTGGCTGATGAATCGTAAAACCACTGACTTTTTTGTTTACAAAATTCGCCGCATGCCGTTTGTGTCAGATCAGGCTTTTCTGATTGGCTAATACGCCTGTCAGTCATGGTTAATGGGAATTCAAAGGAATCCCCTCTGACCCCAGCTACACGTCTTTGTAAAGAATAGGAAAAGTGTGAATTCTGGCTGGCCAGGATAGAGGAAACCCACCCTAGCATGGGGAAGACATGTATTCTCCACAAAAGGCCCACACAGTCTGGGAATCCACCCCACTGCACTAACCGCTCAGCCCCCAAGCCAAAATATAAATGTGGTATGGTATTAGACTGAAATAGTGAGCTCAAATTATGAAATGTGTAAATTAATTACATTTTGGACTACTTTACATGATCTCATCTTGCCCAAGGGCACAATGGGAGTATGTGCAAAGCAAATGTTCTGGAGTTATGGGAGAATCAACCTGTAACTAATTGTAGAACATGCATAAATTAACCAGGTTTTATCACGGTTGAGCTCCAAAAAGTCAGTTATTCACATCCCTTATAGGGTTCACGCAGAACTTCCCCCCCAATCCGCTTCTGTTTAAAATGCTATCAAAGGTACTCATTTACAACTATTTCCAAGCAACGAGGCGCTTTCAAGATGAAGTTTTTAGCGCCGGCTGAAGCCATAGGGAGCCTCCTCAATAATTCACAGTCGTGCCATAATTGACTTTTAAGATGGATGGAGAAGTCGATAAACATGAAATATGAAACACCTTTTTTCCCCCCAACATCGCACCTGTTAAAGCAGGATTAAAGAATGGTTTCCCACAAAAACACCTCACACTGCCGAGGCGAGCTGCGCGTTACCTCCACTTCATTATCTCGGAACAACTTTTAATTACTTTGACTTTTAAAACGAGGCCACATTAGCAGCCATTATTAGCACCTGTAAATTTGCACTCATGGATTCATTTAGCTCGTATTTGTGTTAGTTCTCACATAGTTTAGATTGTTTTAACGTATCAAAATAACTTCTAATTTCACACATTCAAAATAATAAGATAGAAATTTGTCAAATCAAGTAAATTTAAATGCATAACTTTAGGTCTATGCAACAAAGAAATAAGTGACCCATCACATAGGATTTCTTAAAAGGAAAGACCAATGGATGCTTGCAGTTACATAACAAAAGCATATATTAAAGAAAAAAAAAAATTATATATAAAACAAAAACTTCTTAAAAACAGCCACAAGCTTAAAAGAAAAGGATAGTTGTACAAGTCTATTTTAAATACATACTGACACTAAAACATTTTGGGTCTGGGCACTGTCTGTTTGTCGGGACGGAGTGGTTAAGCATTTACAGCTTTCTGTGTCGAGTTTGTATGTTCTCCCCATGTGTTGGCGAGTTCACTGGGGGTGCTCTGGTTACTTCATCAACCCAAAACATGCACAATAGGTCAGCTGAGGACTAGTGAGCGTGAGAGCCACTATCCAGGATGAAACATCCAAGATCCATAAGTACATCAAGGACAAGGCTCCAACAGATGACGTGCTCAGTGAATGTCTCAGACAATGGGGAACAGAAGATGAGGCGCTGGAGGTCCCGTCATGGAGGACAAGCCCCTACACGGGATGTACCACCGAAACATAACTGGCGGATATCAAGAAATCCTATCAATGGCTAGACAGAGCTGGCCTGAAGGACAGCACAGAGGCACTCATCATGGCTGCACAGGAGCAGGCCTTGAGCACCCGAGCAATAGAGGCCCAGATCTATCACACCAGACAAGACCCCAGGTGTAGACTGTGCAAAGAGGCCAATGAGACAGTCCAGCACATAACTGCAGGGTGTAAGATGCTGGCAGGGAAAGCTTACATGGAGCGCCATAACCAAGTGGCTGGCATAGTGTACAGGAACATCTGTGCAGAGTATGGGTTGGAAACACCTCCAAAGGTGGTAGAGAATGACCGAGCCAAGCTCCTGTGGGACTTCCAGATACAGACGGACAGAATGGTAATGGCGAACCAACCGGACATTGTGGTGGTGGACAAAGAGCAGAGGAAAGCCGTGGTGGTTGACATAGCAATACCAAGCGACTTCAACATCAGGAAAAAGGAACATGAGAAACTAGAGAAATACCAGGGGCTCAGAGAAGAGCTGGAGAAGGCCTGGAGAGTGAAGGCATCAGTGGTGCCCGTGGTCGTTGGGGCACTCGGGGCAGTGACCCCCAAACTGGAGGGGTGGCTCCTCGGTCCAGAAAAGTACAGTTCTAGGAACTGCAAATACAGTATGTATTTTTTTATTTATTTGAGCAGTGTTCTGCTCAAAAGGAGTACTGCGCAAAGATACTGCGCAGAACCCTCAAGCTCCCAGGCCTCTGGCAGAAGAGCCGAGCTTGGAGGAAAAATAGACCGCCCGCGGATGGTGAGGAAGAGTTTTAGTTTTTTTTTATAGCATCCCAATCCCAAAAGGGACGACAAACCCATTTCACAACTTTTCAGGGTCACTTTAGCAGAAATGCTAGAAAACTAGCCTGCACATTCATGACATTTATAGAAACTAGAAAAGGAAGAGATACTTGACAAAAAGCTGTATTACAAGCTTTACCCGGGAGAGGCTATTTCTGTGTATTTATGGTCTGCCAAAAATACACAAGGAATGTTTTCCTCTCAGACCCATTGTGAGTGGCATTAACTCCATCACCTATAATCTGGCGAAACACCTCAAGTTCATCTTATCCCCTTTGGTTGGCAACACAGAACACCATGTGGAAAACACAAAGGATTTTGTGGAGCAGATCAAACACCTGCAGCTGGAAACAGATGAAACCATGGTGTCTTATGATGTGACAGCACTGTTTACATCTGTCCAAACCTCAGCAGTCACAGCGGTGAGGAAGAGGCTGACTGAGGACAGCACTCTAGCTGAAAGGACCCAGCTCATGCCTGACCACATTTGCCAAGTACTGGAGATTTGCCTCAACACAACATTTCCAGTTCAGGGGTATCTTCTACAGACAGATCCACGGCTGTGCAATGGGCTCTCCAGTTTCACCCATAGTGGCTAACCTCTACATGGAGGAAATGGAGAGGAATGCCTTGGTCTCATACCCAGGAACCAAACCCAGTCACTGGCTCAGATATGTAGATGACACATGGATCAAAATTAAAGAGAAGGAAGTGGCACCTTTTACAGATCACGTCAATGCTGTGGACCCCAGCATTAAATTTACTCCTGAGGACGGAAAGGAGAAACAACTTAACTTTTTAGATTGTAAAGTTATCCTAGGGGAAAACAGACAACTTCAGACAGAGGTTTACAGGAAGGCAACTCATACTGACCAGTATTTGATGTTTGACTCAAACCATCCACTCCAGCACACACTAGGGGTCATCAGGACGCTCAGTCATAGAGCTAAAGAGGTGCCTACCAGTGCAGAAGGAAAGACCAAAGAGGAGCAACATGTCCAGAGAGCCCTCTCAGACTGCGGCTATCCTAACTGGTCTTTTACTAGAGCACAAAGGGCAAGAAGACCCAAAGAACAAGACAGACAGACTGCAAAGTCCAGAGGAAAGGGAGTTACAGTGCCGTATGTAGCCGGGGAACAGGATTCCAGTGTACCACAAACCGGTGAACACACTGAGACAACAATTAGTTCATCCCAAAGACAAAACTCCGAGCCACAAACAAAGCAATGTGGTTTATTCTATTCGATGCAAAGAAGAAGAATGCAAAGAACATTATATTGGAGAAACAAAACAAGTTCTACAGAAGAGACTTTACAATCAACACCGAAGAGAAAGCACAAGCGCCCCCCAGTCGGCGTTGCACCTCCACCTCAAAGCCTCCAACCACTCCTTTGAGGACGGGGAGGTCAACATTTTAGCTAAAGAAGAACGGTGGTTTGAACGAGGACTAAAAGAAGCTATTTTAGTCAAGAAAGAAAATCCCTCCATGAACCGGAATGGTGGCTCAGATTTAATCTTTCGTCACTTTACTCCAATCTCCTTCGGGACAGCCGACAGGGCACTGCCAGTCCAAGGAGACGGCACCTCGGCCAACAAAAGAATGAATAGGACAAATAATGGGCAGTGATCATCTATGAATAGGACAGGACTGACCTATACTGGGATGAGCAGGTCATTAGAGACGCTCTACTTCAAAGGTGTTTACCCACAGGTGAGAGTAGCTGTGATTAGAGGGGAGGAGCCGGGCCAACCCCAACTCCTCCTCGTGGTCTTTATCTAAGCTGCGGGCTGAGCGGGACTTTAGTACGCTGACGAAGCCTTTTGGATGAGAGGCGAAACGTTCGAGACTTCAACTACTGAGTACAGAAGATGACTCAAGTACCTTCATTGAAGATTGATAAAAAATGTTTTCGAATTAGATGCACAACGTTTTCCCCACAAATGTCTGTGTTTACAATATGCTAAAGAAAGACAAAACTGATAACAATGCACTACTTGAAAAAAATCAGGTATACAGTAGTGCCTTTAATGAAAAAACATCTGGCCTACGAAACATTCTCACAGAAAGACTCCATCAGGTCCGGGAATCGAATCTGGGACTTTCTTGCTGTGAGGCTATAGCGCACAAACTGAAGTGCCACAGTGTTCCCCAGTCCTGTTTGTAAGTTGAAGTTAAACAACAAACCATTATGTGTGTTTGAATGCCAGGTACGTATAGAATTTCACAAGATATCTGACTATAGCTACAATGTTCTGCCCCATTGATAGAAGATCAATGGTGACATTTCTGTCAAGTTCCCTGTTCCCACATATTTTATGAATCGCTTCTTGCATATGCCCGTACTGTATTTTGTGTGTGCCTCTTGTGCCCCTTCCTAATCTGCAGGACGCTTTTTCCATTATCCAAGGATTGTCCAACAGTGCTTTTTACCTTGCCTTATTTTATATTACTAAATTAGACCTTTCTCCAAATAACCGCAAAGGGGGGAAAAAGTGGCCTGTGCTCTTTCAATTCTTTGTTCCCGCTCTTGTAAAATTATATGTAATTGTAGTCACTCCGGTGAGATTTTTTCAGCTTTGACCTTTCCCGCGCCGCACTACAGAAAATGACAGGATTTCTGCTGTGCCTCTGCTTTGAAGCGCCGTCTGTGCGGCCATGTTAGTACAATGTCTCCCAGGGCTAATATTAGTCACGCGGTAATTGTAGTGTACAATTAGCGTAGCGCCGTTTCACATGACGAGCATGAAATCCATATCTCTGCTCAGCGCACCGCCATTATAAAGCCATTAGGACTAAATTAGCTATTATCTCAATGACATTTAAAAAGCCAATACATTTCAGGAGGATAGAAGAAGGGGCAATTACAAGATGATAATAAAATAGAAGCACACTTTTAGGTACAAAAGGTAACAGTGAGATTGTTCCGTGTTTTGGAGGCTTTCAGAACGGTAGTTTGAGCTGATTTATACAGAGCTGCATTGCGGATGGTGCAAATATCTGCTGCTGTCAATCTAAAGGAAACATACCATGCGAACTACACTCTTTTGAGCATTCCCTTGTCAAAATCATGCACGTTTCTTCTACTACTGCTGAAGCACTCCGTTCTGTATAATTTTCTTGCATCAGAGAGGGAACACAAACCTGTCCTCCACATTTTAAAGATCACCAGACCGGTTCTGAGCAACTTTTAAGGTTCTTCACACACTACAGGAGTAGAGATGGTAAATTATTTTACCTTTACATGTTTCAGCCGCCATCGTTCTTTCTTCCAAGCCGTGGCCAGTCTGGCTGTCCTGACAAGTCCATCTTCTTTAGAGGATGGCTCACAGATGAAATACGTAAAAGTAAAACAATTTAAAGCCACACCGCATAGACCCAACAACTGTTTTTGAGATTCTCCTGGGAAGAGACTAGGTATTTCAACCTGGATAGACTCAAACAGACAAAAGCAGCGATTAGAAAGGTGCATTGACATATGTATGTTTTTGGTGATCAGAACCCGGCAGTAGACATTGGATATATGGATTAAAGTTAGTATGGATGGACAGGTTAGAGTTAGAGATGTCTTCCCCAGAGCCTGTAGACTGGTGGTGGTATGTGAGGCCTGAGAAGGGTGCAGCAGGGTGAGCCGTAGATGGAAGAGGTGGAAACGGGGTGGAGGCGGGTCGCAGCACAGCTGGGAAGCGAACGACCCATGAATGCCGGAGGCTTAAAAGCAGGACCGAGGGCGGTGATTGGCTGCGACGAAGATGTGGCTCTGCGCTGATAGGCAGAGGTGGAAGTGTGACCCTCGCAGACGCGATCATCGGCTTGAGTTAGGTGATGTTGAAATTAGTCTCCCAGGTTGAATTCACGCCTAGGCTTCATAACAATGTTATACCTGACATGTTTCACCGGAGTGGAAAATTACTTCGGTCTTCCTGCCATGATATGCCTCTTGTCAGCTGTTGTTCCCAAAGACTCATTTTTATTTCAGGTACATTATTGTTATTCGACCTCCAAATGTTAAAATGTTGAGCTTCTGCCAATTGATTGTAATGTTAAAGATATTGTTGGACTACTTGGTCAAAAATCTCACCAAACTTGTATTTGGCTACAATAATAGAGTTCTCAACTTTTCCACAAAACTTGCTGACCCTGACTGAGACCAATGCATCGCAAAGTTTGTGATTGACTTGAAGAGTACACTGAGGAGCTAAACAAAACGCACATACCATATGAAATAGTGCGCCTCCAGTGCATTTGTCACTGGGATGGCCGTGCGCCAGGCTCATGTGTACGATAGTGCGGACACAGCAGGCATGTCTGGGGCCTATGGATGCCTGTACGCCGGACTTGTTTGGGGGGCTGTTAGATTAGCGCCTGCATGTCTCCGCTCCTAATGGCTTCACAGGGGAAAAGCATTAGGACCAGTCTGCGCTGTGATGAGTTGGGGGAGTAATCTGCCGTAGGGGTGCACTGAGCCCCCCGAAGCAACGTGATGTCCGCTCGGCCCGGTAATCTATGGGATCTCAAAGTCTCGATAGGGAGCACTGTTGTTCCCAGGTCCATCTGAGGTGTACGCTCCATGAGGTACGCCACTCATTTCCGCTGCTGCCATGGCGTCCGGGACTTTCCCATCCGAAAACAATCAATACTCCCCTGATCCAGGACTGTGTGGAGCTAACAACTACAGCTACAACAAATACAAGTCCTCCTGCATTACTTCATCCCCTCTCGGACAGAAAAAAAGGCTCTCCCAGTCCCAGAGTGGACTGAATACAAGGCAATTGGGCAGACAGTAGGGGGCTCCTAATCAAACACAACAATCAGGTTACAGTCATTCGCTAAAGTGCTGCAATGTCCTTCTTAAGATTATGCAATTTTGATACAATCACGGTTCACTGAAATAATAGTCCAATTTAACAAGCATGTAGGTTTGTTTAAAATGCAATTGTTGAAAATGATTACTTTGCATAGAAAGTAAAGTGCACCTGCGGTTATTTCAATTGTTAACACACATTTAAATTAAGTATACTGAACTTATTGTTTAATGTTTAACAGAACAAATTGTAAATGAAAGTCGAATATAAATAATAATTTGCTTTTCATTTAATTGGCTGCTTTAGTCAAACCTAAAAAATCTTAAAATTGACTGATATTGACATTTACAACATTGCTCCACTCTAAAGCAAAACTATTCTGAAAATCAACTTCATATTTAGCTCTTTTAAATATCAAAATATAGCTACAATATAACGCAAATATATAGTAAAAATCAAGTTAATATTTTTTCAATATTTCTATTCAAAATATTTACATTCTAAGGCAAATCAACTTTTTTTTCTCAATGTATCTTTACATCTTTTTACATTGTAGCCTTGCTCGATAACTCAATTTTTTTAGATAATACAATAAAACTCATGCAATTTTGCAAATTTTAATGATAGATGATACAAAACAAAGTTTTGAGAACAGTCTCACCAGAACTGTTTTTATTTATGAGACTGTTCTTAGAAGTGTAGTTTTCCCTGGTTGGTTTTTTGTTTTATGATACCTTCATTTTGTAGTTCCTCACTGGCAAAAATACATAATGGCAAATTTACATTCGATAACTGTATGCACCTATACTGTGCACAAGGGCCATGTGAGTGAGTCCCATCTTTCCTTCAAATATGATGGAATTTTCCCTTTCCCTTTAGAATAAAAACATTAACGTTTTGCCAAAAAATAATAAAAAAAACTGATGTAAAAAGTGATAATAAAATAAGACAAACACTGTAGGTCGATAACCAACCCCTCCAAAAAAACATAATCCGTGTTCAGCTTAGCATCGGGAGTGATCTGGTATCAGCATTTCTATGTTACACAGGAACATCAAGGAACGTCTGGCTTTGACTTTACACCATGACGTGCATTCTGTGAGTCAATCTGATTGTGTTTGGCAGCGCTCAAAATGCCGGAAATCACTCAAATGTGCTATTGTTTGTGAGTGTTTGCCTCAACATAATCCAAATCCATCAAGAATAAGTGTACACAATAGGTTATACATCTGTAGAGCAATCGGTCTACTTCCTAGAGCAAATCGCACAGTAGCTGTATCCGGAGCTCGGGGAGCGGCGGGGGAATGTAATTTTCTCACCTTTACCTCACCCCGTCAGCCTCCTCCTGCAACTAACTCCGGCTCCATTAATGACCCTTTCAGTCCCTGTAATGAACGACTTACTGCCTACTTAACCAGAAATCGCAGCGCTTTCCGGATGTGCTATTTAAAAGACCAAGGGCTCGAAGCTGATTTTAAATGTTAATCATTTTATATGCACAACCTGGGGCCTTCCACGGACCACCACACCGCAGAGAGGAGGCTTGCACCCGCCCCCATATAATGTTATTTTGACCAACCAGCAGAAAATCCAATTATTAGCAACAACCTAATTACTTTCCCCCTCAGAAACAGCAGCTGAAATCCAAGGTTGGATTTGGTGGATTAGCGGGGTTTACCGACAGACTACTAAAGAAGAGGGGGAAGAGAAACAGTGTTGAATTTCCTGGCCGCCCGCGCTCCTCTGGGATTGGGGAGGCGTAGGTGATCATTAGGAAGTCGGGAGAGTCAATACTTCTGCTCGAGCACTTCTCTAAGTACATCATTCTGTGTTATGTTTCTGTTGCTTCTTTGTGCTTTATGATAACGCTGTAGTCTGGGTGTCTATAGGTCACAGTTAGCGGGGAGATCATAGGAGCTAATGAAACCATATTGACTTCCGACCTTTATGTCTGCGCTTCACACCTCCCGGGTCGCTCCTCTGGACAGGCACAAACCGCTGCGAAAGAAGGACAGGATGAGGCAAATGAAAACATATCGATGAAAGACAGTGTCAACCACGTGTCGCTATACGGGCACGCTGAAATCTGCAGTTTAACCCTCACCTTTTCTCCAGTTCGGTTTTACCCAAGTCTAAAGGTTTCTGGACTGGAGCTTATACAGCCGATAGGCCAGTGTCACGCCTCATTTGAAAGCTAAGACCTACAAGACTGGTCTGAACGGGTCTTTTTCCTTGTGCTGTTGCCGTGTTGTCGTCAGCTTTTTCATCACTGTTTTGTTGCTCTGTTGAGGATTTTTTCGTCACTTCTTCTTCTTCTTCTTCTTCAAATTTTTTTTCCCAAGAAGCTTATAGATTAGGGTAATGCCAAACCGGAGAAAATTTCCTCGGTTAAGTTGGTGGTTAAGAGGTTAAAAGAATCAAAACACTTTATTAAGACAAGAGCTAAATAGCAGGCGCAAGCTAAAAAATTATTATGCTATTGTGTTGGCATGTTTGATGTTGCCTGTATTAGAGTGTTGGGCTTAGGGCTGGGCGATATGGCCAAAAATGAAAATCTCGATTTTATTGGATTTTTTTTTTTAAAGGTCTCCTGATCTTTCATAAGACAACTGCTCAGAGTCCTGACCATTAATATTTAGATTCATAATATAGCCTACAATTAAGCCCATTAGAAAATTGTATTTCTCTTTTTTTTTATATTCCTTGGCTGCTCTCAAAAGTAAAACTTCTAAATATGCCATGGAGTTTTCAAAAGCATTTTAGTTTTCTCATCCTCATGCCTCTGCTGTGATTGACAACCGTCTCCATGGAGACTCAAGGGGAAAGGGGTGGAGTTAAGCTGCTGCTGTGCCTCCGCTCAGAGCATGGCTCAGGGTGAGAGAAGGAAGAGGATCAGACTGAGGAAAACTCAGTTTTAGCGGAAGAAAACTCTATTGCGAACTCTGAAAACACAATGCGCGGCCTTTGTAAAGCAGCAGAGATCGTCAGAAAGTCTCTGGGTTTTCTTCTTGTGACATTTCCGAAGACAATCGCTGCGGAGCGGTTGAACACACTGCTAAATTGGCAACACGGCGCACATGAGGGGGGACATGGAGCGGCGGACACGATTTTACGATTTAGCCTTTTTCCACATCGTCTGTTTTTAAAAGCATGAATTAATTGTATTAATTCGATTTATCGCCCAGCCCTAGTTGGGCCCCAAATCTGATATGTAAATAAGACGATGTTGCGTGAATAAAAAACATGGGCGACTTGTGTCTGTGAAAAGCGTTACGATTATCATAAGCCAGTGGTTCCCAAAGCTTGTCTACAAAACTCGTTTATTGTTAAATATTGATTTTGAAAGGAAAAATACTCACATGTACTACTCTAGCCTACAGTCATTGCTAGCTGTTGCTTTTGATGTACTTTGGCTGCAATGACTTTGAATGGGGTCAATCTTTACTATTGGGGGCCCCCGAATATCGGAATCGGTATAAGGGGGCCGCGATGTCCCGGGCTTTGGGGATGCCTGTCAAAGGCATCAGATACTCACCGACCGCAAGCTTACAAAACAGAAGAGAAGTGTGTGGGCTTGATGGCTCTGACAAAACTTCGGTTTTACATTTAAGGCGAGACATTGCAGGTGAATAGGGGGAAAAAGTTACATTTAGAGATATCAATTGGAAACTTTTGCTGAACATCACTGACATAAATATGAGGGGGGGGTGTATTGCAAATTTTCTGTCACTTTATGTTTTCATATAAAAAAATAAGGCATTTTGTGCATAAAAATGGCCTAAATTGCCTCTATTTTCAGTAATTCTGTCAATATTTGTGAATGAATACCCGTGGGGAAACGACGTACAGTACTTCCGGGTTATCTCCATCATAAAATGAGCATCGTACGGGGTAAGTTTTGTCATTTTTTATCCTCTGACATGAAAACTAAGATGTTAAGGGAGGAAACTATAGCTAAAAATCTCCACTCCCACCACTGCGTGAAAAATCAATACTTCCACCTGCCGTGACTCGCCTTAACATGACAAAAATGACGGGTAAAATCTATACACTGACTATACGTGACATTTCCGACAAGTAAATAGAATAACCCACAAGTATTTATTACATTAAGAGGGGTTTTTATTATCACATCCATCGTCCCTCCTCAGACCTGACCATCAACCCTGCTGGGAGCGGGGCGTCACCGGCTCGTCTCCATGGAGATGTTACTGCGTACTTACTGCTAAAATGAGGTTTATTACGTTGTTTGTTGTTTTGAGTTTCACACATTTTGGTTGTGGCATAACGCGGCAACATATAAGCTGGAATGATCCGCAGTGAGGCTTTAAAGAGCAAGTTTTTTTTTTACTGATATGGGTGTCTCATAGTGTTGTCTAACTGGTCCCTGACATTATTCTGACATTATAGCGCAAACATGTGTCAAATCCTAACTTTGGCCTGAAAACGAATGGGTTGTGCCCCCTTCAGGGTAAACTCTGCTACTGAATTAGAATTTCCTGATTGACTGGAGACGTGTCCACAGCCTCCACAGAACGTCATAAGCTGCACCAGCTCCACACCACGCTTTAGGATTCAATTCAAGATACTGTTGATGGTTTTTAAATGTCTGAATGGGTTGGCTCCATCTTACCTTTCAGAGCTTTTGTTGATCCATGATCCAGGTCGAACATTGAGATCCTCCATTCAAATGACTCTGGAGGTTCCAAAATCTAAGCGTAAAACCAGAGGAGACCGGGCTTTTGCCGTAGCGGCTCCGACACTCTGGAACAGCCTTCCGCTGAATCAAAATGAGTCCGCTGAGTCAAAATGGCCCAGTCCATTCATGTTTTAAAGGGGGGGTATTATGTAAAATCGACTTTTTCAAGCTTTATATCATGTTATTATGTCATTCCCTCATTAAACACATGCCTGGAGTGTTGCCTTGGCTCATTCACATATTTTTGAGTAATCAGTAAAAACTTAGACGGCAGCCATTTTAGGTGTAGCTATGCCTCAGTCCTCCTAGGAACGTCCCCACCTCCTGGAGACGCCTCTGGACCTTTTCTCACCAGCCAAGCCACCAACCACTGCTCCTCAGCTCAGCAGAGCCCCCTCCCCGCACAGTAGTGTTGTTTAGATGCCACAGCAGTGTGCTGAAGGGGGCGTGTCGGAAAGCTTCTTAAAGAGACAGAGGCCTATTTCAAGACGTTCAGTACAGCCATTTTGAGAGAGCAATTTTATTCAAGGCAGTTATTTTAATTTACTGCATATACAGACCAACAGAAGGTTACGTCATCATTGTAGTATGATATAGACTGGCGCTATGTGATTGAAAAAAGCATAATACCCCCTCTTTAAGTCATTGTTGAAAAGTCATCTTTTTGCTTTGGCCTTCAACACAAGCTGAGCAGATCCCATGTATTTTATTATTATTGTTTCATGTTGTATATTTTGTGACTGTTTTTACTCTTCAATTGTATTTCATAATGTTTGTTGTACAGCACTTTGGACAGTTGTAGCTGTTTTTAAATGTTCTATATAAATAAAGTTGACATTGACATTGACATTGACTCACCTCCCGCATGTCACCCCCAAACTTCAGAGACCGCCTCTTTCGCTGCAATTTTTGACTTTTGTTTGTGGGTGGGGAAAGGCTTTGGCACGCCCGTTTGGGTACTCTTTAAGTGCCGTAGAAACCGAGTTGATATGAAGGGGGTCAGCCCTATGTTCCCCAGTACCTATGTTCCCCCACTTCTATTGATTAAGATTAGGCACCAGCCCACTATCCTTAAGGTTAGTGGCTAGGGCAGGGTCAGGGTTAAGTTGCTTGATATATATGTATGACATTTCACTCTCATGACTTGTGATTGGTTGAAGTACCAACTCACCTAAGAAAAAAAAATCGCACCCGGGGAACATAGGACCCGGGAACATAGGACCCGGGGAACATAGGTATGCACCCGATATGAAGATACAGATTAACCACTAATGCAGCTTATGGATCCCATTAAGAGCAGAGGTATGGCAGGCCTTTCATGAGGAGCTGACACAGATTTATAATTAAACACATTATTTAAGAGCAAAGATGACAGCCTCAAGCGGCGGCAGGGACGGCGCTCCACTCGAGGTTATGAAAGTACCATTAAGCAATATTTTTTCCCCCTCCTCCTGCTTCTGTCAAAGTGGGTCAAAAAAAGTAGCCGCCAAATGAATTACTCATTAAATGAAACACTTCAATCTCTTTAATAAAGCGATCCATGAGTGATACGTGCCACCTGCAAATTCCCCCTCTAAAAGCCGCGTAAGCCTCGTCAAACTAACGCGAGCGGACACGGCGCCGAAACACAAAACCCGCCCGGGCGCAGGTGAAGTCTGTCGGCAATAATTGACCGGGAGGAACGCCGCTCTGTATTAATGTGCCGGGATTAGGTTTAACGCACCGGCAGCGCGTCACCCCCCCCCCCCCCCCCGTGTGAGGAATCCGAACGCCCCAAAGCCCACAGTAACTGCAGCCATCACTTTCATTATAGCCTCATTAACCCGCTAATAGCCGTGTCCTTTACTGCCCGCGCTCGCCTTCATTACGAGCACGGACGCGGGCGCGAGATTACTCCGGCGCCGGCCCGGATACCTGTCCCATCACGTTCCATTACCAGATCAATTTCTCCGAAGGCTTTGCGCGAAAAAGACGCTATCTAATGAAACGGTTCTTTTCAGCGGGCCCCGGAACAACACGGGAGTCCACGCTCGGAATATTGTCTGCGCTCTTCACGCCGCGTTTCACTTACAGGATTTAACGCGGATCGTTTTCTAGGACGACTCTAGGACATCGTGATCGGCATAAGGACAGAAAAAAAAAAAAAAAAAAAAAACAGTAGTGGAAGGTAACCTAAAGCTGAGGGAAAGTAACACATGTGCTGCTTTAAACAGGTAACAGTGAGCTAACTATTGCTGTGCATTATCAAAGGCCTTGTACATGTTTTCACAGATTTAAATAAAAAAAAAGAGGAGCTCATTCATTTGGAATTGTTAGATGAGTTCCAAACATATTAAGCAGAAATATGTGGGGGAAATAGATCTTAGACGACTGTGGTCTCTCCTATATTTGGAGATCTCAGGAAATCACCAAATGACCGGCTGAAACTCGCAGTGGAACGAACCCTAAAAGGACCGGTTCATACAGAAATGGAGAGGGGAGCGTGCCATTTGTAATTCAAGCACTGAAATAATCGACTTGCAAAAATAGTGGGCCGATATAAAGGCATTGACAGAAAATGTTGTTGGAAAGATAATGTTCTTGGTGGTGAGTTTAATTTACTGTTTAAATATTCAAATGCTGAAGTCACTTATAGAGAAACATATTTGCCTAAATTGTATGCAGTCTATGTTTAAACTTATTTTACTGATGCAAAATGAAAGTCAAAAGTCATTTGTAAACTTTGTGTCTTGAATTGATTTGTTGAGTTGATATTTGTCAGAATTTGCTTTGTTCCGTTTTGTGAACTCCATGGATATGGTCATGAGCATTGAGAAAGAAAGAAAGAAAGAAAGAAAGAAAGAAAGAAAGAAAGAAAGAAAGAAAGAAAGAAAGAAGAAAGAAAGAAAGAAAGAAAGAAAGAAAGAAGAAAGAAAGAAAGAAAGAAAGAAAGAAAGAAAGAAAGATCTGTCTGTAGATCAAATAAATATATAAAACCTTTGTATTGATGGTAAACTATGGCAGACCAGTTGTTGTTTCATTATTTCATTTCATTGTTCCCTGAAAGTAGTGAAACGTGCTGATAAACTCAACCTTTTGAACATTTAATATGTTTTTGGGAAGTTAGGAATGAGTCAAACAGCTTCAGTTCAGTAGCTATTTGTGTAAAAATAAATAAATAAGCAGGCATAATCTGCGCCTATAGCTACACAGCAAAGCTCAAGAGGAGTAAGCTGAAGAATAAAACTATTCGCTTTTGTTACAGACATAGCTGTACATATTAATTACTTATCTTTACAATGTCACATCTGCATGCATCATAGGGCATAACTTGAGCGTACGAAAGTAAAACAGACTTTGCATGACTAATCTACACAAAAGAGAACAAAGCCTGTATTAATTTACAGTTCTTCATCTTGTACATTTGCTTAAAGTGAGCTACAATATTTCAAGTCCTTCTCTATTTCCAGCAATTAACAGTTTAAAATGTGCATGTCTCCTGCTTAAAAGACAAAATCATAGCCTTAAAACAAATCCTTTAGCTAAATTATAAGTAGGTGTTATCCGTTTGCTTTTGATAGGAAACACAAAGCCGTGCGTGGACAAACCGTGCCGCGTTGAGACGGTCAGACAGAAAGGGGAGCAGGGCGTGAGTCGGTTTCCAGAGTTGCCACTAGATGTCCTTTTCATCAAACTGAAGCGGCCCCTGCAGTCAGCGGAGTCAGAGGAGCAGCCAAAACACAGCCCCCTTACTCAGTGTTAGTCAGTGAGAGCAGACTCCGTCCTTAATGTAACAACAACTGAGTGTCTGGCCTCTGATTCACGCGCGGCGCACGGCGGGGAGATTAAAGAGGCCGCTCAGCACTTTCAGTCCACTGTGGCAGCAGCAGCGCAACTTTTACTGCAACTTTAAGGCATACACTGGACAAGCAAAAAACTTAATGAGATGAGTGGAGTGGGTTGTGACAGCTAGAGGACAACAAGAACATTCATGGAGTAGAGCTTTAACAAGAAACACAGGAAATGTGTGTTCAAAATACTCTCACTAATCATTCATTATAATAATAACTATTTACATAGATAGTCTTCCTTTAAGAATAAGAGTCAAAATACTGTTCTTCTTTTATAAATATGAAATCAATGCAAGTACACACTGCTACATGCTTTACTGAATACGAGACATACCATACAGATCGAACCATGCTATAACATTAACTTACCTGTAACATGTATATTAAAAATCCTGGTCATTACACTTCTTCTATGCTGGAGCGCTCCAATGTGTATTTTCTAGATCTGAATAGATTACAATAGAAAAACCTTATTGTCTATGTGTGATGATCTAAAGGCAAGGCAAGTTTATTTGTAGAGCACAATTCATACACAAGCCAATTCAAAGTGTTTCACAGTTGCATACAATTACAAAAAAACAGATCAAATCAATCAATAAAACATCAACATAAAGTTAATCAGTTACAGTAAAAGGCAAGAGTGCAGATAAAATACTTTCAGTTTCATATGCACGGGTAAAAAGAGCTGTTTTCAGCCTGGATTTGAACATTGTCAGAGTTGAGGCCTGTCTCACATCCTCATGAAGACTGTTCCAGATTTTAGCTGCATGAAACTGAAACGCAGCCTCACCGTGTTTATTATTGACTCTGGGAACCACCAGGAGACCCCTCCCTGAAGTTCTCAGGGCCCGAGATGGTTCATACGGCTCTAACATGTCAGAGATGTACTTTGGTGCTAAACCATGAAAAGACTTGTACACAAGCAGAGCTGTTTTAAATTCTATTCTCTGAGTGACAGGAAGCCAGTGCAGAGACCGGAGCACTGGACTAATGTGGTCGTATTTCCTGGTTCTTGTCAGGACTCGAGCAGCAGCGTTCTGGATGTACTGCAGCTCTAACAGCAGTGTTACTGCACTTCGCGGAGTAACACCACTCCGCTGTGCGTTGTAGTGTTCTTGACTCCGCGTCGTGCATTATAACCGTCTAATGCACGGCTCCAAGTTGTTTAATCCTTACTTATAAGTCACAATTATGACCCTGTGCATTTTCAACTTTCTCATTCAAGCATTTTGTACATGTTCCTGTTATTATAACTCTTGAGATGACAAAGATTAGAATAATTGTCATTCATTACACCCAACACCGTTTGCAAAAGCTAATTGTTTACTAAACATTTGAAACAGATTTGAAATGGTATCTTAATCATTAGCATTTTCACAGATATGTTCAGCCTATTTATTGAATAAAGGTGATATTTGATTGTGTTAATTAGTCTGATCCGCCACACTTCAGAGTCAAACTTTCCTCTTTATGTATTTGTTACTTAGGTGGCGACATTATTTCGAAGCGTCTCAAATAACCGTATGTAATTGTCTTTATTCGTAGCATAATAAAACCTAAAGTCTGTGACCCTTCACTAATGACTTTGTCAAGAGCAGCGTGTATATAACACTTTATTAATTACTTATTTATATTTAGACCTATAGAGCAGATGGCTGAAGGGCAGTGAGATTTACAGCGTGATTGATTTTCACAACCTGGCAACCTGCCTTTATCTATAGTCATTAGACTTGAACAAGCTTTTGCTCCTTTTGTATCAACATTGAATGAAGGCATGCTGTTGTTTGCACTGATTAGAAATGCAATTTGGCTCAGCAAAGCAACCAGAAACATAACTTTACTATCAAATAAATAATGTTTTTATTCTCTACGTATTTACAAAATCCAATTTTTAATTTTAATTTTAAAATTATGTTGGGCAAGAATTGATTCTATTCTTCAGAATTCCTACAGAACTTTAATCTCAAAGTATGAAAAGTATGCCATGCTATATTTAGGATTTTATAACTTTGCATTCTGTTGTCCTAAAGTTTGTAGTAAAACTTTAAATAATGTGACTTGTAAATCCCTCTACAAACATATATGTATTTAGCGCAGAGGAAGTACTTCTTCTCTTTTGCTCTAATAACCACAGCAGCAGAGCAAAAATGAAAAATCTGTGCAAAGAAGTTTCACCTGCCTTAACCGCATGCATTTTCTCCAGTTTGGCTTTACCCAAATCCAAAGGCTTCTGGACTGGACAGCAACAGTGTAATACCTCATTTGAAAGCTAAGACCTACAAAAGTGACTGTAACCTTTTGTCACGTTGTCGCTGCATTTTGTCACATTTTTGTTGTTTTTTCATTGCTTTGTCGTCATGTTTTCTGTCACTTTTTGGTTGCGTTTTGTTGTGTTTTTGTCACGTTTCGGGGGCGTTTTTGTTGATTTTTTATTGCTTTTTTCATTGCTTTGTTGTCGTGTTTTCGCCTCTTTTTTGTTGTTTTTTGTTGCTTTTTCATTGCTTTTCTTTCATTGCGTTGTTTTTTTGTCATTTTTTGTTGGTTTTCATTGCTTTTTTCATTGCATTGTTTTTTTGTGTTTTTTTAGTGGTTTTTCATTGCTTTTTTTCATTGCATTGTTTTTTTGTTGGTTTTTCATTGCTTTTTCATTGTATGTTTTTTTTGTCGTTTTTTGTTGGTTTTTCATTGCTTTTTTCATTGCATGTTTTTTGTCGTTTTTTGTTGGTTTTTCATTGCTTTTTGTCTTTTTTTGTTGTTTTTCATTGCATTTTTTCATTGCATTGTTTTTCTGTCGTTTTTTGTTGCGTTTTCATTGCTTTTTTTCATTGCATTGTTTTTCTGTCGTTTTTTTTTTTCATTGCTTTTTTCATTGCATTGTTTTTTTGTCGTTTTTTAGTTGGTTTTTCATTCCTTTTTTTCATTGCATTGTTTTTTTGTCGTTTTTTTGTTGGTTTTTCATAGCTTTTTTCATTGATTTTTTTTTGTCGTTTTTTGTTGGTTTTCATGCTTTTTCATTGCATTGTTTTTTTTGTGTTTTTTTTTTTTTTTTTTTTTTTTTTTGTTGGTTTTTCATTGCTTTTTTTCATTGCATTGTTTTTCTGTCGTTTTTTGTTTTTTCATTGCTTTTTTCATTGCATTGTTTTTTGTCGTTTTTTAGTTGGTTTTTCATTCCTTTTTTTCATTGCATTGTTTTTTTGTCGTTTTTTTTGTTGGTTTTTCATAGCTTTTTTCATTGCATTGTTTTTTTGTCGTTTTTTTTGTTGGTTTTTCATTGCTTTTTTCATTGCATTGTTTTTTTGTCGTTTTTTTTGTTGGTTTTTCATTGCTTTTTTCATTGCATTGTTTTTTGTGGTTTTTTTAGTTGGTTTTTCATTGCTTTTTTTCATTGCATTGTTTTTTGTTGGTTTTTCATTGCTTTTTTCATTGTATTGTTTTTTTGTCGTTTTTTTGTTGGTTTTTCATTGCTTTTTTCATTGCATTGTTTTTGTCGTTTTTTGTTGGTTTTTCATTGCTTTTTGTCTTTTTTTTGTTGTTTTTTCATTGCATTTTTTCATTGCATTGTTTTTCTGTCGTTTTTTTGTTGCGTTTTCATTGCTTTTTTTCATTGCATTGTTTTTCTGTCGTTTTTTGTTTTTTCATTGCTTTTTTCATTGCATTGTTTTTTTGTCGTTTTTTTAGTTGGTTTTTCATTCCTTTTTTCATTGCATTGTTTTTTGTCGTTTTTTTTGTTGGTTTTTCATAGCTTTTTTCATTGCATTGTTTTTTTGTCGTTTTTTTTGTTGGTTTTTCATTGCTTTTTTCATTGCATTGTTTTTTTGTCGTTTTTTTTGTTGGTTTTTCATTGCTTTTTCATTGCATTGTTTTTTGTTGGTTTTTGATTGCTTTTTTCATTGCATTGTTTTTTGTTGGTTTTTCATTGCTTTTTTCATTGTATTGTTTTTTTGTCGTTTTTTTGTTGGTTTTTCATTGCTTTTTTCATTGCATTGTTTTTTGTCGTTTTTTTGTTGGTTTTTCATTGCTTTTTCATTGCATTGTTTTTTGTCTTTTTTTGTTGGTTTTTCATTGCATTTTTTCATTGCATTGTTTTTCTGTCGTTTTTTGTTGCATTTTCATTGCTTTTTTCATTGCATTGTTTTTCTGTCGTTTTTTGTTTTTTCATTGCTTTTTTCATTGCATTGTTTTTTGTCGTTTTTTAGTTGGTTTTTCATTCCTTTTTTCATTGCATTGTTTTTTTGTCGTTTTTTTTGTTGGTTTTTCATAGCTTTTTCATTGCATTGTTTTTTTGTCGTTTTTTTTGTTGGTTTTTCATTGCTTTTTTCATTGCATTGTTTTTTTGTCGTTTTTTTGTTGGTTTTTCATTGCTTTTTTCATTGCATTGTTTTTTTGTTGGTTTTTGATTGCTTTTTTCATTGCATTGTTTTTTTGTTGGTTTTTCATTGCTTTTTTCATTGTATTGTTTTTTTGTCGTTTTTTTGTTGGTTTTTCATTGCTTTTTTCATTGCATTGTTTTTTGTCGTTTTTTTGTTGGTTTTCATTGCTTTTTTCATTGCATTGTTTTTTGTCTTTTTTTGTTGGTTTTTCATTGCATTTTTTCATTGCATTTGTTTTCTGTCGTTTTTTTGTTGCATTTTCATTGCTTTTTTTCATTGCATTGTTTTTTTGTCGTTTTTTTAGTTGGTTTTTCATTCCTTTTTTTCATTGCATTGTTTTTTGTCGGTTTTTTGTTGGTTTTTCATTGCTTTTTTTCATTGCATTGTTTTTTGTTGGTTTTTCATTGCTTTTTTCATTGCATTGTTTTTTTGTTGGTTTTTCATTGCTTTTTTCATTGCATTGTTTTCTTTGTCGTTTTTTGTTGGTTTTTCATTGCTTTTTTCATTGCATTGTTTTTTTGTCATTTTTTTGTTGCTTTTTCATTGCTTTTTTCATTGCGTTGTTTTTTCTCGTTTTTTTGTTGTTGGTTTTTTATTGCTTTTTTTCATTGCGTTGTCTTTTTGTCGAGTTTTTTGTTGGTTATTCATTGCTTCTTTAGTTACTCTTCGTCATGTTTTCGTCACGTTTTTTGGTCACGTTTTTGTCATTTTCTTGCTGCGTTTTTGTTGCTTTTCCGGCACACTTTTGCTCCGTTTTCATCCTCGTTTTCGTAGCAATTTTGATGCATTTCAAAAAAAAAATTTTAAGCTTTTAGATTTGGGTAAAGCTCGGTTAAGAGGTGAAAACACAGAGGAGCTGAATGGATTTCTCCCTGTGTGACGTATATCAGAGTGCGGCTTTATGAGAATGGAGAATATTATGTACATGGTTGATACAATGTTGATTTTTTCCATCATACATTGGCTCCATTATGCAGCAGCA
The DNA here is from genome assembly GCA_007210695.1 of Neogobius melanostomus. Lineage (NCBI taxonomy): Eukaryota > Metazoa > Chordata > Actinopteri > Gobiiformes > Gobiidae > Neogobius > Neogobius melanostomus. Next base: position 5,546,299 of record VHKM01000047.1, read on the forward strand.
CTAACGCACGACCAATAACTAAATGATGAACTGTGATCCACAAGAACTCCCCAAGACTGAAAACAAAAGATCTTTCCACTTTTCAATCCCGCCCATAAAATATCAGATTCATAAGTCCTCGCTGCGTCTGTGAATGGCTGTGATTGACTAAAGCAAAAACCATGTCAGCGCTTGAAAGCCTGAACCGGAGTCAGCAACGACAACAAGCGACGCTATATCTTCTGCCCGCTCCCTCAAGACGCACCGACCAGTGGAGCATTTAAGTCGCTAGACGCAGTGCCACATAACCAGACAAGTGATTTTATGTGTAACGCCGACTTCCCCCCCACCCACCATCCTGTCCCCCTCTGCCACTGTCCCATTATGAATTTCAAGTCGAATCAAGCCGCTCGGGGAGGACACATTAACACGTGTGCTCTCTCTAGTTCTTAAATGTCCATGTATGCGCCTTTATATTCCATTAGCCTTGGCTCCTTGTTTCCCTGCTGTGTGCCTAAATAAATGATCAAGACAGCCTCCAAAACACAAATCATCTTTTCACAATAATAGAAAATGAATGGCTCTGCTTGGGTAAGTAAATTACACCGGGGCACATCCCCAGGCCCGAATCACTACAGCACGACAAAGGGATGCATTATATACGCGGCCGCAAAAAGGAACTCAGTCGGCCAGAAAATGTTTGGAAATCTGAATAAAACGTCCGGGCTTTCAAGCGCTCCGCAATCACCTCGCATGAAAGTCTAATTCAGTTTGGCTTTTTACTAATTCATAAGCCATTAGTAACATATTTCTCTGACAAACAGGCCCCCGTGACAAAGGGGGAAAGGGTGAGTGTTTGGGAGAGGTATATGCAATTAACATTTTAAGGCGATTAAAACGGGTGACTCCGAGAAATGGCCCGGAGTGAGGTTTTAAAAGGTGCAGGCGGACAAACACTTTTAGCAGCGTTATTTAAAGGGAACCTCAGCGTGTTTCGAAAACCCATAGTCTTTATAACACCTGTCAGGAAGGATCACAAACACTTTGGCCTCCTATGAATGAATAACGACTGTTTAAAGGGATAGTGCCGAAGCCATTAGCGAGTGAAATATTTAGCACGGCCGCATTCAACAAAACTAACTTTGGGAAGCGTTTATGCGACATGACCCAACCCCTTAGTTTAAGCAGAGAATGGGGAAGAAAGTGAGCACTGCGGTAAATACAATTGGTCTATGCAGCTCAACAGTGAAAACCATTTTGCTAACCTGAACCTTAATTGATTTCCTGTTTCTAAACTTTTTTTCTTTTTCTGAATGCCCTGACCATAACCAGCCTATAAGCCATTTTTTATGTTCTTCCAGTGTTTCCTCTGAGGGAGCCCTCTGCCCGGGAGTGTAAATTATAGCCTCAATGTCCTAACCCTAGCTCCTGATCCTTAACCTTTCATGGGGTCAACTGTTAGATCTCTATGCAGTTAGTGAACTTTTGGCGGCGCGGTGGCTTATGGGATGGCACATGGCTCCTAATTGCCAGTGAGTTAGATTCCTGTGCTAAAGTGGCTATGATAGTTAGCATTGTGACTCCCTTTCCTAACTGTGACTCCTTCCTAACTGACAGCCCAATTCGGACACTTCTTATCATGGTGGACGCTGACACAGCTCCAATGCTAACAGTCCGACCTCCGTTAAGTAGGAGATTAAAAAAATATATATTTCGAAAACCAGCTGGTTTCTATTTTTGTGACTAACCCAGCGTTATCTCAGGAGGAATATGTAGCCATAGAAAGTGTTAAAAAATTGAAACCAGGCGTTAAAGTTGTTTTTAACGTGTCTAAAGTCCAATGCTTTTCAATGGGGGCCTAGCGATGATATGGAGGTACTACAGCAATGGCGGAGCAATGGCAGCCTCCAGTGTTGTGGTCATAAAGCAGAGCAGCTAGCGGCCATTGGTTGGATGTCTCTCCTACACCTCCTCCTGGCGCCCGGTGTTGGCGCCCTATGCAGCCGATGGGCTGCTCCCGGTGCAGACGGCTCAAGTGAATGGTATTTCCTCTTTCGGTTCTAAGCCTTATGTCCATTTTTATTAAGACTTATATTTTAACTGCTTGGCTGTCTGTATATATGTGTTTGTGTGTCTGTGTGTGCGGGTGGGGTGGGGGGGGGGTCGGGTTTGTTGTTGTTTACTGTATATTTGTGGGTCGGGATGATTTTAATTATTTTTAGCACTGCAGAGCACTTTGTGTTACATTTTGTATGAAAAGTGCTTTATAAATAAAGTTTGCTTTTATTTGATTTGATTGTACTAATTTAGATTCTACTTTATCATTCAATAAAAAATTAGCTGAAGACAATGCAACAAGATCTGTTTTTTTTTTTTTTTGCTGTGTTTACAACATACCCTGTGATGGCAAACATAAATGTACTCTACAGCAAAAAGTCAGGAACCCCAGCTTTAAAATGTTTGGATATTTTGCTATCTGGGGCGTCCCGAGACATTACAGACAGTTCCTTGGCACAAAAAGGCCTATAGATATTACTGGTATTTTTTATTTTATTGTATTTTCTTTACAGTATGATTCAATTATATTGTTTTACATAGCAAATAGATGGCACATAGTCATTTATTTTAGACCTACTAGCCGTAAGTAAATTAAAATTAAATTAAATAATTTCATGATAGCCTGTATGAATACCATACCAAGTATGTAGGCTAATACCCTGTCACATAGCGACTGAAAACAAAGCAGTTATTACATCTTTATCTAATTTTGATGATGTGGACATAGTTTCTTGCACTCATCACAGAGCCTGATTATCATAAATGTCATGTGTGGCTCATTAGCAAAAGCAGCAGATTGGACTGTTTATGCTGCGTTAGCCTGGAGCATCCTGAGCTAGCATTAGCGCTAACATCCTGACCCATCACAGCAGGTGTTTGGATCTATCATCTGGCTACTATGAATGTTTAATTGCAATTAATTTTGTAATTGTTGAAACATTTAATTAGAAAATAGAGCAAAATGTCAGAGTGAAGCGGAAATGCCACCGGGGATGAGCAGATATTGTAACAGTCATTGTCAGGGGAATAGGAGCGACTGGTTCAATCCCGCGTTAATCCGTCCATGAGGCGTCAGGACGTGTAGGCCTGCTGTGACATTTAGGACCAGAGCAGAGCCAGCTGAGCCGCAGCCTACTGGGGTTTGATGCTATTTAGATCTCTAAGCATAGGCATTTCAGTGTTGGAGCGCAGACTTTAGTTTATTGTATTTTGTAAAAGGGGCTTTGTTAAGACGAGTCACTGCAGCTGAACAAGGAAACTTGTTAAATGTAGAGATATCAATTAGAAACTTCTGCTGTAGATTACTGACATAAATATGAGAAAAAAACTGTATTGCAAGATTTCTGTCATTTTATGTTTTCATATTTTTATTTATTTATTTGGTCGTGACAGTGCATGTTAATGAACATATGGGTCTCATACATGTAAACAAGCCACACTGGATTGTAGCCTTGGGCTAATTTCCATCCGTCGTCCCCCATGCGCACTCACAAACACACTCACAGGAATATTGAAAGAGTGAATCATTAATCAAGTTATTGTGAAGATTAGGTTATATGTTTTATTTCTTGGTGAAAGTTTATATGTTAAGAAACCAATTTGGCCCAAAATCTGAAAAAACAAAACAAAAACAGTTTTGCCTTAATCTTTAACTTGATGTTAAAGATAATGTGCTATATTGCAATTTTTAACTGGTTGGTTGGGAACCAAAAGACGATTAGGACCATTGTCAGTGGGTTTCGGGCCTTGCTAAAAATATGTCCATAACTGTTTTGGTGATTTATGATAGTCAGCCTCATCAATGTTAAAATCAATAAACCTTTTTTAAGTTGTCATAGTACATGCTACTTAAAAAGCCCGTCAATTTGTATTTTCTAAAGTTTGTTCACTTAATAGAAACTGTGTCCACGGTTGATTCTGTGCATAACTTCAAATCATAACAACGCCGCCCAAGAAGTGACTTCCTGTTTCGATCCAGCACGCCAAAATAAAAGCACACAGCTCGTCTCATTGATTAGTTCAGCAGGTACTTGCAACATTACAAGAATATAATAAAATACAGACATTTTAAGTGTTTTGTCTGTTAATAGTTAGGCAGAAAGAAAGTTGAACTAATGAACTGCTGAACTAATGAATAAGATGGTGCTTTTATTTTGGCGTGCTGGATCAAAACAGGAAGTCACTTCTTGGGCGGTGTTGTTATGATTTGAAGCCATGCACAGAGTCAATTCTGCACAAAAACGGCATCTATCCCTGTTGCGTTGATCTGATAGCAAGCTGTTGGCTAAAAGTGAAGGCTCCTGTTGTTCGTATCATGTTTAATCCAGCCAGCTGCCAGCAGAGGGTGCTCCAACCAAACTTCACTTTCAGTCACACGAACGTGCTTCTTTCCAGTAATGCCCCTTCCCAGATGAACACCACTGCTGCTGGATAAATGACATGTGTTAACTGTGATCCTGTTACCTCCCTGATCACACGCAGCTAATTAGTGAGGAAAATGTCCGGCTCCAGCCCACTAGCTCGCCTCTGATGTCCAAATGACATGTTGCCTTGGGTGAAATATGCATGCTTAAAGCCTCACGGTCGACAGTCCCGCAGTGGAGCAGGTGTTAATGCCATCTCATTTCCACTCATAAGCAGCTCTCTGTCTCCCCGCACATGAATTATTAGCGCAGATGCAACCTACTGTTTATTTTTTAAACAGGATGAGCGAGAAGGGCCATATGAAGAGCCAAAGAAGAGAGACGACAAGAGTGTCAAGCGCCACGTCTATCGGATCAGAATCAGAAAGGGCTTGGGCGAGGGGGGCGTGGTTTGTACCATGAAGAAAAGCACATACAGCGTTAGACAAACACAGAAAGTTGGATGTCGAGTGGTGCTGCAGCCAACTTCTCCACCGTGCGGCCATGGCTCACGACGCCCTGGCCTGATGCTGTTTGGATGTCGACAGCCGAGATCCTACATTGCCTCCTTCTCCTTCTGTGTGTGTGGTCGGGCTGTGGGTGTGAATGAGATTGCTTATCAGATCGCTGTGTGGTTACGATGTCGGCAAGTTTGTTTGGCTCTTGCAGTTCATCGTTTAGCCATGAGGGGCAGCACACACACACACACACACTGTCGTAAACGGTTTTAGATCACACTACACTAGTTTACACGAAAATGGTCCAAATTAGACTGGTAAAAGTAGACAATACTCGTTATATATGCAGACTGCAGTTTATTAGTTAGTTAAATGTCAGTTCCAGGAAAAATATGTGCTTATTTTTTCATTATTGTTTTTGCTGCCCTACTGTGTTGCAGACCCCACTCCCCTGTCCTTATATCAGAGTGTATACAATTACAGTATGTATGAACGCGGCTTGGTTGTATAAAAAGCCAAAGCGCTGTGAGACCAGATCGGACCGAGCGCCCGGAGGGTCATGAATAAGTCACACTGCCCCGGGACGTCTGTGTGAAGGTGGGGCAGTGATTCTTTTCATCTGCTGCACTGTGTCCCACAGACGTGGGGCACACTACACTACATGGGAGCGAAGAGGCCGGGCGAGCGGTGGACATCACAACAGCGCGATCACACGTCTCCATTCAATCTCCAGAGAGAGCACATCACCCGGCCCACATTCAAAGCTGCCATGTGTCCTTACAGTTTCACCATCCCGGGCCCTGACACTTTTCATCAATATATTAAACACTTATTGGACAAGCAAGTGAAGGAAAAGAAAAAAATGTTTCCAGCACAACATTGGAAAATAGATGACATTTGGCCTTTCGACAACATGGTGTATGTGTCTTCTCTGAAGCAATATAGAGAAAGACAGGTGGTTGATGAAGGACAGAGCTGGTGCTAGCCTTTCTGGGGCCCTAAGCAAATTGTGTTATGGGGCCCTATTGTACGCAAGGCTAATTGACAGAGGGTAAACCCATTTACTGTCAAAAACAGTTACACAATATCGAGGCCAAGGGGAAAAAATGGTCTCTAAGATTGTGGGGAGACCTCAGAGACCTTTGAGTGAGCTGTACAAGGAGAGAACACTGACTAAAGCTCGAGCTATAGGGAGGATCTCTGTTATTGTTTATTTCTGCGATTTTCACCGGATGTTTTGGTGACCGGTGGGCAAAGAGCTGATTTTTCTACCGAGCTTGAAGAGCTGTTTAGTTAAATCACCGATCTTTTACAGCGCCGATCTTTTCACAGAAGCAATGCTCTGTTTGTGAATGATGTTTTGACCCACCATAGAACTATTATTATTCTATTTAATACATTTGCGTTGCCCACCAGTGCCTCAGACGTGACGACACGGCGATCCCCTCCTCACCCTCTGAACCCTCAGTTTGAGCTTCTGAACTCCAGGAGTCCCACTAGCTAAAAAAGGCTGTGTTTAAGAGGTCAAAACGAAGCAGCGATCTGAACACGGTCACCACAGAAATGAACTGAGCTGTTCTGATTTATTTATTTATCTTTTCCGTTTATTTTCCTACATTTCTATTTCTCATGCATGTTTCTATGTTTGTATTGCCTCTAGTCTTGTGCTTTTATGTGTCGGTGAGCCAAAGATGAATTTCTACCTCAGTAGACAATAATAAAAATCTATCCTATTCTACAACATAATGAGATCAATTTAAACTCTCCCCCACTGTTTGGAAACTATTCCATTGCCTCTGTCTAAAACCCAAGGGCTAACCCCCCCCCCAAAAAAAAATAAATAAATTAAACAATCAAATATATATATTTTTTATACAAAGATATTGCCAACAGACTCGTCAAACATCATCACTTAGCCATATTAATATGACTCTTTGTTGTTTTTTTTGTAACTGAAAATCAGATCTCCCCGTGCTGCCCCTCCCCTCACTGCTGCGCTCAGAGAACATAGAACAGAAGCACGCCGCTCTCCTCTCCCACTTAACTTGTTAATAAAAGAAGTTATGGAAAGAGCATACCGACCATTTTCTGATTTAGATTGAGTGACCCGTAATGGACACGTAAATGCGGTTCACGTAATAAGGCTCCATCAACAGACAGAAGCTCCGTTGCATCCCCAAACAGACATGTCATCTTCTGTGCCCTATAGGCCCCACTATTTGAGAGCCATGTCCTGCCACCCTCTCGATCTGGTCCTGTTTACAAAGACACGTCACACCTCATTATGTTAAAGAGGGGGTATTATGCTTTTTTCAATCACATAGCACCAGTCTATAGCATACTACAATGATGACGTAACCTTCTGTTGGTCTGTATATGCAGTAAATTAAAATAACTGCCTTGAATAAAATTGCTCTCTCAAAATGGCTGTACTGAACGTCTTGAAATAGGCCTCTGTCTCTTTAAGAAGCTTTCCGACACGCCCCCTTCAGCACACTGCTGTGGCATCTAAACAGCAACACTACTGTGCGGGGAGGGGGCTCTGCTGAGCTGAGGAGCAGTGGTTGGTGGCTTGGCTGGTGACGAAAGGTCCAGAGGCGTCTCCAGGAGGTGGGGGCGTTCCTAGGAGGACTGAGGCATAGCTACACCTAAAATGGCTGCCGTCTAAGTTTTTACTGATTACTCAAAAATATGTGAATGAGCCAAGGCAACACTCCAGGCATGTGTTTAATGAGGGAATGACATAATAACATGATATAAAGCTTGGGAAAGTCGATTTTTACATAATACCCCCCCTTTAAATTATATCGCCGTAGCCTCAAAGACCACCTCTGGTCCCTGGCCCAAAATTTGAGAACCACTGATCCAAAACCAACTGAAACCTGCACCTGGCATCTGCGATTGGACCAATAAAAACAGAAACAGGAAAGTGGGAGCGACTGGCTGCATATATCTGGGTGGGTTCAGGACAAAAACAACTAGGGACACCGAGTATGGAGTGAATGTAAAATGCTCTCATGTAAAACGCTTTGTGACCATGTCTGTGAAAGGCGCTATATAAATAAAGATCTTCTTCTTCTTCTTCTAAAGATCTTCTTCACTGCCAGTTCTGAAGGATGCAGGTCTGTTGTACAAAGCTTGTCGAATGCCGGCACGCTGCGTTTCCCCCACTGATATTAAGCGCTTCCAAAATGGCGTCCGAATGCAACATCTCCCCATGTTTGACCCCGAAACAGTATTTTTCAGACTGCTCCTCTCCAGATCCAGACCTTTTCCTCTCAGCTGCACCTCACCTCTCAAGGACCGCAGAAAGACCCCGCTCCAACGAGAGATTTTGGCATTTTCAGGTAGGAAAAGTCTACGCTGGCCTTACTCTCAGAAATAACACGAGTTCTTAAACTATTGACTGCACTGAAGCAGCTGACTTCAAAAGGCCCTTCTGACCTGTTTGCTGAGGAGCCTCAAACCAAGCTTCTTTTTTTTTTTTTTTTTCTTTCCCTTTCCCTCCAATCCCTCCGCGGGACTTTCATTATTAATATGTTTTTTCTCAAGTTTCTCTCTGACCCGGGACATTAAATAAAACATTGTAGGGTTCATGAAAGATTATGAAAGAGCAGAACGTAAGCAGCAGGAGGTGTAAACTCAGCACAATTCATTCTGGTAGCTATATAATGTCAATGCCGGCACCCCTCACCCTACCTCCATGCCCCGCAGGCATATTGGCGGAACTACCAATGGATGCTAAGCTTTTTCCGACAAAGCTCCAAAGATAAAGTATCTTCCTTTTATCCCTTCTGCAAATCAATTCTGGGCCTTACAGCGAAATCCCATAAAATAACTTCAAACACCACTACTTACTCCGAAAATTTGTATTATGGCTATATCTCTTTGAAGCCGGCGCAGTGAAGTTTTGGAGGAAAATGATTTAAGTGTTATCTGCTAAGACATCGGCGTGTCAGCACTTCACCTCAGTTTTTCTTCACATGTCAACCCCGGCCTTGTAGCGGCTCGGCTTGTGTTTGGTTTCTGATTGCTCCTAACCATCCAGGAGCGGGGGGGGGGGGGGGGGGGGGATAAATACAAATGCTGCTTGTAAAGGTAATGGCCGGAGTGAGCGCAAACAAGACGGGAGCGGAGCCCTGCTGGTGCCGCCCGCTCACTCCGCTCGCTGAAATATTCATCCGCCCTTTCACTCTTCTTCAACAATATCATCCAAAAGGGGGGGGGCTGATAAAAGCAGCGTGTCAGCCGAGCCGAGCAAGGGGGGAGAAAGTCAAGGAGCCGCTCAGGCTAATTAGCCCGGCTCCTGGAACACGGCGCACCGACAGTCAACATTAATTACTCTGCGTAGATATATAGAGCCGCTTGAATTATACGTTACAACTCAAACTTCATCCAAATGAACTCGGCTAACTAGCAAGCTAACACCTGTCACCTATCCGGTATTATTAGTTTTGATATTAGAGCGCGTGACATTTGCAAAGCCTAATTAGCGCCGTCATTAACCAGCTAACTTTTCATTTGTTCTGTCGTCGTGTGTTTTGTGGCGGTTAAATGTGCATCTTTTTGGGTTGGGCAATAAGAGAGATGATATTTAGGACTTCATGTCACTTGTAACAGGTATATCTGTGAAATAATTACTTTTTTGATTGAAAGAAGTTTGTGTGTGCGCGCCGCCATTTTGGATAATATTTCTTCTACTGCTTTACTCACTTTGTTTTACTGTCACAGGGAGGCAACAGGAATTACTACGACCACGACCATGGGGTACGACACAGAATACAGCGACGTTTTAAGAAGATATTCTGCTTAAAATGTAAACAAATGATTAGCACCTGTGATTAGCTTACGCAGGTCTGACATAATTCAGTATAAAGAGTCTCCTGAAAGATGTTGTGTAAATGAAGCTTTACTGTGCGTCTAAACTGAATACATGTTATGAGTGTGAGCAATCAGGGTTTCCAACTTTTTCCCTATATGAACTAGATTGGGGAAATAAAAAGAGCAGAGACTTCTGTCTTCGAGGATACTACACCCTGGACACTATAGATGATATTTCAACATAAACGCATTATGCATTTGTTTTTAATAGCCTATTTAAAAAGGCACATTGAGTTGCCTTGTGTACGAAATGCGCAGTATAAATACGTTGCCATGCCTATTTAAAGACCCTATACCTGATTTTTGTTGTTGTTGTTTACAAACAATGAAAGAAGGAGGGAGTAAATGATACTGTTAGTTGTGTTCCAAACACATTCTTAACTTTCCAAAAACATTTCTAACATCACAATTCCTTACGGGGATGTGCTTACAGGGTCACTGTCACAGAAATGCCAGAAAACTAGCATTTTTTGGCATTTATAAAGCAATTGCAAGTTCATGAAATTGCTTTATAATTAGATCCACAGAATTGTTTTCCCCACAATTATCTAGATTTGGATTTATTTCGAACGTATCTGCCTTGAAAAGACAAAAACACGAAATTATTTGCAGGACAATGTCAACATAAATAACAAAAATAACTTGAGCATAATTATGTTGATTAGGACATGCTCGAAAAGGAGTGGGATGAAGTGTAACCTTTTTTATTTTATTTCCCACCCCTTTCACTAATTATTTCTTACTATAACCCAACAGTTTCCTGTAAAATCTCTACAACACATAACATAATCCAAGGCAATTGAATTCACATGCCACAGAACCAAAATAGTTTACTTTTCAAAGAAACCCAACATACTTGAGAACATCCTATATATTAGTAACTCCTTCTTCGGCTTTGTATTCAATCAAAACTTTCTTTTGTAAACCATTTGAAAGTGATGAATGTCTGTACATTCATTGAGGTCTCCTTTCAAGTTAGTTTAACTCCACATACCGATACACAAAAGCTTGTTTTGGTTTCATGAATCTGGGGTTGTTTAAAAATGGAGTTCCCTCTCAGATTGTAGCCTCCTTCTCCGCTACGGAACATTTTTTGAAGAGTAAAAGGTGTATTTGTTTTATACATAATTTGGGCAGTTTGAAGAATTACAAGGTCATAAAATGTAAGCAGATTGTAAGAATAACATATTTGTTATCCAAGATTACAGAATACTGGATGAAGACAGAACGATCTTTGTTCATCTGCCAGAAAGAAAACAAGTATAGGGCCTTTAACGTAAGTGTTTCATAACTCTATTATTGTACAAATAATAAAATCATGCATCTTTAAATCTGACTTGATACAAATTATTTCACTCATGTAAAACCATAAATAAATGTAGACTCTGTTTAAGACGATGTACCACATAAAAGAAGATACTTCTCTTTCTTTGTAAGTTCCTCAAAGATCAGCCCAACAGTCTCTCTAGACTAAGCTTCTGTAATATATAAGAATCTGCATATAAAACTTTAACATGCTAACTACCAAATGTTAAATTTAAAATGGACTGTTTTTGTTTTTTTATATTGTGCATCCTTACCTCATACAAGTCAAAAGTTTTACCCCCGGTTAAAGTGAAACAGCCGCACACCAAATTACATTATGCAACTTCCCACGTGCACAGAACTTCCCCTCCTACTGGCTTCTATATATTCTAATGCCAAATCCACGTGGAGTAGCCCACAGCCATATTGGTAATGCTACATTTCTAACATTCAGAGTAGGCAGTGCTACAAATTGGATCTTTTAGTAAAAAATACTACATGTGGTTGTTGCTTGTACCATGGGAGTGCACCGGGACCTTTCTCTTTGCAGTTGGCCTCACTGTGGGATGACTGCAGCTTCAGCCGAGGAGCGGAGGATCGGCTGTGGTCTATCACGTTGTTTCATGGGCTCTTCGGACTTCCTGACCTCCGCACGCTCACCTCCTGGAAACCGCCGAGAGACCATGGTGCCCACAAAATCAATAGCTCCGCTGCAGTCCAGAAGATAAACACAGAAAACATGGGCGATTTGAAAAGTCACATACATGAAGATGTGAGCAATTTGGAGGCGGAACTGGCAGTTTGTTGTGAGAGGGTAAGAACTCAAAATCTTTTGCTAGAAGCAATTATAAAGCTTTTTGTTTTGTTTTTAAAATGACCTGTGTTCACTGGTGTATGAATGAGAAGATGAATGAGTTCCTTGATGTAAAGCATGAAGGAGAGACCATTTACCATACAGTAGATCAATGTTTCCAAACAGGGGTACTTGAGCATTTAGCTGGGTATACTGTATATACTGTATATAGTCAGTGGGGGGTCCGCCCCCTTTGCTCTGAAATGAGTTGTGATAGTGGCAGGCCGTGATATTGCACCCTACGGCTCAACAGCCTTTTTCGCCATAGACAACAATGTAAAAGGAGCAGCCTGTAAAATGGTCCACGGGGCATCTGGAGTTTCAGACTAAGGCAAATATATTTCTTTAAAATTACTATTTTTAGGACATGGACTTTTTTTCTTCGTAAAAAAATTGTAAAGCATCAAAAACAATTTTTAAAAAGTTTTCCAATGACGTGACGTCACCAGTGCTGTGGACGTGCGCGAGCGTGTGCGTGAAGACTCATGAACGAGCAGAAGTCTTCCCCGTTAAGCGGTCTGAGAGCCAAACAGACAACAATACGGTAATGAACGGGACTGGACTAGGATAAACGCTAACAGGCACCTAAAGTAAGTTTTTTCTTTACTCAGTACTAAAATGTATTGCGAACCTACACATGGCAAGCGTGTTTAAATGTTAAAAAGTAGGCCTATTAGCTAACATGAACAACAACAATTTAAACTAATGAAGACGTGATCGTTTTTCTGATTAGGCTGCACGGCTTTGAAAATAGCTTTTTGGTTCGATAATAAAAAAAATGGTAAATCATTTAAGTTACTTCAGTGGTGATGTTTATACCTTTCTTTTCAGATAACGTAGGTACAGTACCAATAAAACCTATATTGAAACAACAAAACATGATTTCTGCATCTGCCCTGGATCCAGTACAGATAAATGCTGTACTAGTACAGCATTTACTTCAAATTATACTAATGATAATACAATATAGAACACTTTTGTAGTGCTCCTTTGTATTTCAGCCAAACAATTCTAGTGGTGAGGTTATACTAGCAAATACAGTGAAGTAAAAAGTCGATTTTATCATTTCTATTGCAATATGAAGACGGCCAGCACTTACGAAACTTCTCAGAAAAGTGGCCGAGCGAGAGTACATTAGCGCGGCGACGTACGTTCGAAGGGCCGCTGTAAGTTACGGTTGTTGTAAAAGAGCGGGGCTATCTAGCTTATTAAGCCCTGCACTGACAAACTGACCCCACAGATCATCTTAACATAGTAACTTAATCGCCTCAAATGGCCTTAAAAATTCATTTTGTATTTAAAGTACGATTATATCAAGAGATTTAACTTACAGCGTAATGGCGTCCGCTCCGCTCTGAGGCTTCGTCGGCAGCTGTGCGCGCTCCCGCTGCTTTTACCCACTTGGGCCGTACGGAGCATAGATACAGGTGACGCGTCATACGGGTACTATGGGCCGTTATGGCGGACGAAACTGGTTTCATGCGCCACTGAGCACCACTATGTAAAGAGATAGGAGCTGGGACAGCATGCCTCTTCCATCTATATAATTCAATGTACAGTATATAGTATATAAACCGGGGCTAGAGCCAGGATTACTTGGAATTACCGCAGAAGAAGAAAAAATGAGTGTAATTTCAAAATATCTTTGAATGGAAAGTTAATGTTATTATTTATTTTTAACACTACTACTCTACCAAATACTGAATAATTTGAGTTTAGTTGATCACTTTGTAAAAACATTGACATGATCCTTGAGGTCGGGGTTACTCTGAGTGTAAATGAACAGGTCAAAGGTTACACGAGACAAAAAAGGTTGGGAACCACTGCAGTCGATCAAGAAAGTCACAAACTATTTCCCTCAGCCTGACTACCACACAAAAGACCATGAAATGTAACCTAGTCCTAATGCAAGACCATTACAACTGGAAGTGTGATTTGGTGGTATCAAAGTTAACACATGCTGCAATGTGAAACACGTGCATGTGAAATAAGAAGAAGAAAAACAAAAGTTAACAAATGCTTATTTCATCTAATGAATGAAAAATCGATTGGTCCTCTATCTTGTATCTGTTGTAACTATGTTGTGGGGGGGATCACAGCATAAGCCCAATACGGTCCCTTGTCCACTATGTAAACTCATTTTAAAAGTAATAATACGTGATTTATACATGCTTAAAGCCACCAGTGTGTCAAGTCTGGAAAACGACTGTTGCATTATGGATGAGCACTTGGTGTAAAACTGCCAAAAAGGCGTAGGAGTTCTTCTGTTTGTTAGATTGATTCTGAAGCAACTTTAGAAGGAGAAAATAAAAGGTTATCATCACGTATTGTGGGTGGGTTTCGCCTTGGCACTCTAGTTCCCCCGATCAGCTAAAACGATGCACAGAAACTTCCAGCTACTGTAGGTAATCATCACATGACCTGGATCCCGGCTCAAGATCTGCTGAAATCAAATCGAGCCCTGAACCGGCTTTTGTATCGTATTTAGGTGGTGTCATTCGCCATCTACATAGCTCCAGCGTTGTAATGTGAAAGTATTTATGAGGATGCGTTTGAATAATTCACAGTCCTCTTGCCAACTGCGGAGGGAGGCCAAGTGACAGTCTGTGCATTCTCCTTTGATCAGGGCTGCCATAAGGGCGCGTGGACCACACCGGAGAAGCAGCATATTTAGGCCAACACACACACACACACACACACACACACACACACACACACACACACACACGCACTCACGCACCAATCCAGGACTATAGACTGCACCTCAGATCATCTCAGCGCAGCAATATGGGATAAGTAGATGCTATTGTGGGGAACAAAGCTGCAAGGAGGGCAACAAAAGAGCCATCTGCCGACAGTAGATCAATGGCCGCACAACATAAGCGGAAATAGTCATTAGGTGAATTCAATAAACTCTCATAGTTTTTGTTGTTGTTGTTGTAGGGTCAAAGAAAGCTTCAGTGCACTGAGGTTCAAGTACTTGCTTTCAGGGAGATCTTTACCTATATTGTCCCTAATAAGCTCTACAGGTTAAGCTTGTATCTTGGTAATGGCATGGATACTATAGGTCAGTAATATCATGTACACCACTACGGGCCACCAGTTACCCTATTATTAAGGTCCCGTGCTTTATTCAGGCTTTATACCATTAAACACCGTTGCTTTGGTCATTTTAGTACAACTTAAAATAATAGGAAATACGCCAAGACGTTATATGTAGTTTTGCAAAATACTAACAGAGGGCGCACTTCTTACTCTTTTGCTCCCGTGTAGAAGGTAAACCGCATGCTAATCTGCACAAGGAAGAGACTACGAGCAGGATTTGACCAAGTTTGGTGAAGGTGACCTAAAAACACATGGATTTACTAAGTGTGATGGACTGAATATGCGGGATTGCAGAACACAACACAACTCCAGGTATGACTTTGATGAGAAGAAGAAAAAAACCATTAAAAGATAAGATATACAATACATTTCCAGTCTATTTGTATGGGCTATATGCATGTGATTTCCCTATGAGTTAGTAGTCTTGTCCAAAAAATAAATAGCTCAAGATTACATATAAGGCAGTGAGTTACTGGTGGACAGTCACTATAGCATCATGTTAAAAACATCGTGTCAGGAGCAAAGAATTCACCGGAGGAAACTTCCATGTTCATCACTATGGGATAACACTAATTTGAACGAGCCACTAAAAAATAATGGACCTGTCTTTAGTATACTTTTTTGTGGTGTTTTTAGACACTAGCCGTTTGTTTGAGTTAAAAACTTCAATGAACACAGACGTTTCCTGCAGTCAAGTCTTTACCCGTCAGTATCTCACTGTCCGTGATGTTTTCTTGAACTATTTGTTGATTTGTGCGAGACGTGGCTAATCCTTATTGCGAAAATAGTGAGAGAGGAAGGGCCGCGACCTCCGGAGATCACACTCGGAAGTCACGTGTCACTCGCGTGCATAGAGCCCATTGGATCTCTTTTTTTAAAGAGGGGGTATTATGCTTTTTTCAATCACATAGCACCAGTCTATAGCATACTACAATGATGACGTAACCTTCTGTTGGTCTGTATATGCAGTAAATTAAAATAACTGCCATGAATAAAATTGCTCTCTCAAAATGGCTGTACTGAACGTCTTGAAATAGGCCTCTGTCTCTTTAAGAAGCTTTCCGACACGCCCCCTTCAGCACACTGCTGTGGCATCTAAACAACACTACTGTGCGGGGAGGGGGCTCTGCTGAGCTGAGGAGCAGTGGTTGGTGGCTTGGCTGGTGACGAAAGGTCCAGAGGCGTCTCCAGGAAGTGGGGGCGTTCCTAGGAGGACTGAGGCATAGCTACACCTAAAATGGCTGCCGTCTAAGTTTTTACTGATTACTCAAAAATATGTGAATGAGCCAAGGCAACACTCCAGGCATGTGTTTAATGAGGGAATGACATAATAACATGATATAAAGCTTGAAAAAGTCGATTTAACATAATACCCCCCTTTAAATATATACAAGGGCTGTATGGGTGGTTAGCATGGCGCCTTTGCCTTCCATCACGGTGGCCTCTACAACTCTCCAGGATCAATTGTAGCACCACAGAGGCCACTGTGATGGAAAATAAGGCACCATGCTAACCACCATACAGCCACTGGGTCACAAAAAGACCAATAACGCTTTTAAGACATATTCAGCGTAGCAATTAGCCAATCTAGTCACACGAACAACAGAAGGGAGATATTAGATAGCACTTGTAGAAAGGCAGCTCACATTGTCACGTTATAAATAGCCTTTGAAGCAACTCAAATCCTTAAATGGTTTTGGCTTATAAAACATCTTAGTATTTTTAACTATTGTATAAACAGCAAGCGTTTGTTTCTTGCCATCTACTTGAAAAGCTCAAAGCCCTTAAGCTCCCTCGTCGGGTTTACACGGAAGAAGTTGTTACTCATCTTTCACTGTGAAGCAAACATGTTTTGTCCTTATGGTGCGATAATGGGAAATGCTCTAAATATAACCCTCGCAACAGCAGGCTTTAAATGAGCTAACTGCGTGAGCTAAACGCGCGCGAAGACACAACTCAATACGCCCAGCAAGCGCCAAGTGTTAAAACAAACTCTACAAAAAGAATCTAGAGCAAGTAAAAGGAAGGGGGAAAAAAAAACTACTCAGCTCCTAACAGCCTACACCTTTGGACAGCGGGTCCCTGAACGCATCGTGCTACAAACCAAATCATTTCAACACAGCCTGTCACCAAATCAAGAGCTACACCAGCCGGCGCCACCCGCTGCTCCGGAAAGCTTTGTCACCAAAATGAGAAGTGATGTCGAGCGCTTTCCCATGCATTTGCTCCTCAATTATGAATCGTGATTGTAATGGCTTCAGATGGCGCCCAAACACTCAACTTCTGTTTAGTCCCATTACAGTTTGGCGAAGATGAAAAATGCATTAACGTCGTGCGCCTCCCCATCTATCTCCCGTCTATCTATACGGTGTTCTGAGGCTGCGCCCACTTACGGTTTAAAAAACACTTTAACGCCGTGAAATCCCTCGGAGACGCTTTAAAAGACTCGCTCTTCTTCTGCGGTTTTTTTGCTCCAAGTGCGGCTGATTTGAAAACAATTAGGAGATTTGAATAACTATTCTCCAGCGACGGGCGGCACGGAAGGAGGGCATTTACGGGTTTTTTTTGCTGACAATGCGGAGAAGAGAAGACGCTTTTAAGCCACGTCGGGGACCGTCTTTGGTGGCAGTTTTTTTTTTCAAAGTGCGACGGAGAGGACGGAGCGATGCGATTGGTTGAGGGACAGGCTTTGCTCTGAGTGCTGTTTGTAGTCAGTCAGTAATTTTACCCAGTTAAAGAATATTAAAAATGCATTGTCTCAGCAGCTGCAGATGAGCCGGAGAAGGTTACAACTCATGAACTGACTGAAGATTTATTATTGCATTCTTAGGATTCCTATGTGCTTCAAGAAGGAAAGCTGGATTACTGCATTTCGATTGTTGGAGTTGAAAGTGGCTCAGAGTATACAGTACATAAGTCATCCCATAGTTCTAAAAGTTAATTCTACTGGATTGCTTGTTGTGGTCACATTGTGAACGATAGATAAACATATAGTGAGTGAAAGGGTGTTTTTCCTCTTTTGCTATTCAATAGAGACTAAGACGCATTGGACCAGATTATAGCTAAATAACAAATAACTGAGGTTCTGAGGTTACGAAGATAAAGAATATGCTTGGACATTTTAAAATATGTTACACCAGGGATCTCCAACCTGTCACTCCCCTGGCCTTTCCAAGAGCTTCTACATTTTTTCATCCATTTGATCCATTAGGTCCGGTCATGGCGGCGTGTAAACAGTGTAGAAATATTTCTATACATATTTTTATCATGAGACTTTAGTGATTATATATGTAACCTGTGCTTTAAGGTTCATTTGAAACTTTTTTTAACTTTTCTTTTTCTGGCTTTTGTGCCTGTGTTGTGTAGCAACAACTGGGCCGGACATTCTCCATTATATTGCCCCATTGTTCTTATTGTCTTTACTGTTGGAGTCACTGGGGGGCAGTGTGTTAGAAGGGAGGTTTTGAGAAGACGTCTGAAGAACAATAGGTGGAGTCAGATTGTGCAGAGGAAGTGACAACGACATTCCGAGAGCGCTGATTGGTGCGACAACAAGGACACGCCTATTCCTCCTTGTTCCTTTGGGTTGCTCGAGCAGGAGGCACTCTCTCTCCTGCTGGACCACCAAGATGCTGTTAGGGAGATGTAGCGCTCACATAACTTGTGTTTTAAGATTGTATATGAGGGAATAAAACCATAATTGATTTGAATTGATCGAGCCTCTGTCTTCTGTTCCATATAGTAACGAACACGCCAACCTCCCTCTCTCTTGGTACAGCAGCATTATTGCTTTTTTCCGTGAACTGCATTTGTAGTTTCTGTGCTCCACATCGTTTTACACTTTTGTACTAATAAAGCACTTTCTTACTTTTGTACCGAGGCGTGCATGGGTGTGGTTGGCACGCGTCTATATAGAACGGGTCGGCTTTAACACAAGCAGTGTTTAATTCCGCAGATCACCAGTATCATTTAGTACAGGCATGAGTGAGTGATGCTGCACGGGCACAAAATGATTCTTTTGTCCCGCAGCTCTCGTCTCTGTCCTCAAAGTTTACAGCGATCCCTGCGCCAGTCACAGTCCCAGACCGATGTACAGGTATCATCTGCAGAAATGACCCCCTGCTGCCGGGTCTGTTGCCTTTGCAGACCGCAGTGCGGCGTGGAGCGTCACTGTGCACCCGCGTGTGCTAGCCTTAACAGAAGCGTTTGGGGTGCGTGTTGGTCTTTAACCCATTTAGGCCGGGAAAGCACTGCCGCATTTCTACCATTAAAGCCGGGGGTGCTCTTGGGCAATTCTTCCATTGAGGCCGGGAAAGCGTATACGTCAATTTTTGAGTATAAGGGTGTTTTTGCACCAATTGTCGGCCTTTGAGCCAAAGAAATGCAACAGAATAGAGGCACGGGAGTGTCAGCATCACAACACTTTTTGTTAAAATATATTTGTGAAATATTTGCGGAGATATTCACTTTTTCGGGTTGCAACCCAGTTACAGTCCGTTTATAGAGCTTACACGTTCGTTCATTCAATCGAAAGGTTTTACTCAAAAACGATCAGAAAACAGTTGTTATGCTCTTTCCATCACATAGTTTTATTGAGAAGTCAAGTGCGGGACGAGAGGAGAGGAGAGCTGTGTCTGCTCCTCTGCCTGACAGCGCTGAGCAGCAGTGAGGGGAGGGGCTTTCTCAGGAACTTCAGGTTTTCTGGAACTTTCTGGAACTTCAGGTTTTCGGGGTCTTTTCTGAAATCGTCCATAGGTTTTCACAGGCCTTTTTTCCAGGCGTTTCAGGCCTAAATGGGTTAATCAGACAGTTACTGCTGCTGATAGGATCAGTTTCGGGACAGTTTGGGCTAGATCCAGGACAAGGGATGAACGCCTAGACTTTTGGACTGTCCCTAAGTACTGTCACCCTATAATGTCTGCATCAATGCATCCGTCCTGCAGGATATACCTCACATACGACCCAAAGTCCAGTCCTTATGATCCCTTGACAGGAGTTGGTTATTAAAGGAATAGGCCACCATTTTTACAGGAATACTTGGGCATCCGCACAGTAAAGTGAAGATATCACTGCGCGGATGTTGAATTACTCCTGGTATTATTACGCCTTACAATATAGTTCCCCTTTTTATCTGCTTAGAAAATCCACATTGTTTAATTTTGTGTAATTATACTTTGTAGTGTAACATTTCACATAACCATATTTAAATAGGGAAAACGTGGAAGAGTTTGGTAGCTTCTATCTTCACCTCGTTTGGAGCTATAGAGGAGAAGAGAGAGGCTAAATGCTAACGCCGTCTGTGCTGTGTTTACGTTACAGAAGGCACACGTGAAGACCAGACAGGTACAAATGAACTCGTCTAAGCTCAGGTAAGAACATATCTCAGTATGTAAAAACAGTGGCCTATTCCTTTAAGTATCACTATCTGTATATGAATAAACCATAGATTTGTCCTGATTGACCAAGTGCTCAGTTTTTTGTTTGGTTTTGTTTGTGTCATTACAGTCAGTGCGGACACCGGACCAAAGACAATCCCACTCAAAACCGTTTTGCGTGTGCGTCTGACTGCAGACGGCTTCGCGCCTTGTGCCCCTCGGAGACTGTGCGAGGCGTCACGATGTGCAGCGAGGAAGAGAAAGAGCGACGCCTAACACTTACAGCCGCGCGTCGACGGAACAACTTCAAGCGCTCAGTCCCCGACAATCATTACCCACTTCTGCCGCGTCTAAAAAGCCTCCCCCCCCCCCCCCCCGACATCACAGCAATGGCTCCTGTAAGGCTGCGGCAAAATGGATCCGTTTTCCCATTCGATTCTTTTTTTTTTTGGTTTGGCGTGTAGGTGGTGTTGAAACGCTGACAGGAAGAAGAAAGGGGGAAAAAAGACGCTAGTTCTGGTAAAGTCTCAAGTTTACGAACAATTATTGTACTTTTTCCAGCGAGCGGCGGAGCAGTTTGCGCGTCTCTCTCAAAGTCAAAGTAAGAAAAGTAGAGTGTTTTTCCATCAAAAGTTGTGTTTCTTCGGCACACGATCTGTTTTGAGAGGCAGGATGAGTTGTTGCGCGCCGTTTCAGCTGTGACAGATGGAGCTAAAATAGAACTCGCGGCGGTGTCCTTTATATTGGGGTATTTGTTTTTGTGCAGCTCTGAGTGCGTTTAAAGAGCTGCCGCGAGTCCCCTTTCGCTGCAGTCCTTTTTAGGTATGGAAGACTTTGAAGCCTTGACAGAAGAAGCTGCTAGTTTTGCTAAAGACTCAAGTTTAGGAACAATTACGGTACTTTCCGGTGTGCAACAGAGCACTTTGCTCCTCTTTCTGCAGTCAAAGTAAGAAAAGTGGAAGTTTTTCCTCCCTCTCTCATAAGATCAGATGGTTCTGTTTCAGGTATTGTTTCCATTGCCCTGCAAAAACATAGGTTGTGTTTAAGTTTCTGTAAAGAAGGAAGACACGCACATCCCAAAAAAAAAACTTTAAAAGCGTGCCGGACCGAGAGAGAATACAGAGAAACAAGAAAGATCCGCACAGCTTGCTTAGCTCCCAAGCAGAAAAAATGCATTGATGCTTACGCCTAGGTGACGTTACGGGCGTCTTGGCCCTTCATCAGACACGCCTAAACGGGCGTGCCCAAGCCTTTCCCCACCCACAAACAAAAGTCAAAAAGTGCTGTGAAAGAGGCGGTCTCTGAAGTTTGGGGGTGACATGCGGGGGGTGAGTGTGTGGGCCTTTGCATTGGCACAATCACAGCAGACTGATTACGTGGGTACGTGGGAGGGACTTGGTTATAAACCACAGGTACAGGAGCGGGACAATGGGCAGCACCTGGTGAAGATGTGTGGAGATGGTGCGGGTTATGACTTTCTGTGGAGGCCGTGGACACGTCTCCAGCCAATCAGGAAATTCTAATTTAGTAGCAGAGTTTACCCTGAAGGGGGCGCAACCCATTCGTTTTCAGGCCAAAGTTAGGATTTAACACATGTTTGCGCTATAATGTCAGAATAATGTCAGGGACCAATAGACAACACTATGAGACACCTATTAAGACAGTTTATCAGTAAAAAAACTTGATTTGGTGTTTAGTTGCTCTTTAAGTTTCTCCCAGATTTCCCGTTACATTTAAAAATGACTAATAGACCTTTAAACCTTTATATGGCACTCATTGAAATACTTTGAAATACATAATTTCAACTTAAGAGTGTTATTGGGGGACATAACACACGTTTATTTCTGTTGTAACATTTTTCCACATTTTTTCATGATCATGCAAAAAATCAATGTGAGCGAAGTTACCATATTTGGTTCCTTGCCCTAAACTGGTAAAAGCAACAACAACAAAAAAATACTGTAAATGAAGTTACCATAATTTAGGATACAAAGGTTTATATATAAACTATACAAAAAGTACTTTCAGGTCTCAGGGGGTGCTGGTATTAACTTTAGGTTTATGATCAAATATGGTGCCTGCCTTTTTCATGCTGTAATTTCACTTATTTCACTACGTCCTCCAAAACCAACACATATATCATCACTTAGCACAATTATTCACCAATAAAATGTGTGAGTTTCATCAACTTACCATCGTTTTTTAAGTTATGTAAAGAAATGTACAATGAATTTAGCCAGACTTGGGTCTTTATCAGACTTCAAAGAAAACAGGAAGTTGAGAGTCCGACCAGTCTCTGCTGATTGGTCAAATGCCACAGTAGGGTGATCTCTTCTGATTGGCTGAGTGACGACTACATGCTTCTTTACCTTACTGATGTGCAGCAGGGAGGCCATATGTAAAGTGTGCGGAAATGACCAAAACATAGTCACTTGTCCTATAAAGGGTTTCTCCAATTAAATGTATTAATTTTTAAGGAGTGGGCATATATCATGCTTATAAAATTGTGTTTTTAAACCTACTTTTGAGCACCTCAGTGTTGATATTTCACATTTGATAACATATAGTGGCTATACATGGAAAATATATTATGTTGTTTCAAGCGCTCTCAGCTGGCAGCAGGGGGGATTAATCAATATATAAGCTGCCATTTTTATCCAATAACATGCTTAATGTAATGTGGCTGCAGAAGGGCTCAGAACGGGGCTTGGTGACGGTTTATGCGCTTTGATAATGTGGGGTTCTGGGTCCTATCTAATATGCAATAAGACCCAGTAAATTTAGAGAAGGAATGGTTTAAGTAAACACCATCAACTCAGTGTTAATTTGAAGAGGAAACGACGTCTTAGCGTATTTAAAAGGTGCAGACAAAAGAGAAAAGTTGGTCCGTGCAGATGTGTCCTCTTTATTGTGGGCCGTTGTGGATAAGGTGCATTTCCACTGTTAGCTGACGGGTTTTGATCGCACGTTACTCCTCTTTGTCGGATAAGTCGGCCCTACTTCTCCAATCTGTTGACTTACAGGGCCTAAGAAGCGGGTCATGTCTCCATCCCCTCAGAAGCGTTTTTTTCCGTGACATGTCGCGCTGAGCTAAAATGTTGTGTTTGTTTTGTGATTGCATTTGAAAGCGGTGCCACAGGTCCGCTGCCGTCGCGTCTTTGACAGGCCCAGTGTGAGACGGATGTTTGTGAAGGCTGACATGTGTGCTCCCTGTAAAGAGCGTGTTTACTGAGCCTCCTGCTAGCATGCACCGGGGAGACTACCGAGGAGAGAGCAGCGCTACAGCAGAGGACGGGGAGTGTACAGGGGCCAGCGAGGGTCAAACCGGGGAGAAGCAGTTGGAGGTACTATATTAATATCAAACTTCAGTTATGTACATTTAGGTGTAACTAGTTGTAACTACAGAATCAGGGGTGGTAATCTTTTCCACACGTCTTTGGAGTCAGAATCTCAGAATAAAAAGGACACTCTGAACGCACCATTGTCACGGCTACAAAACAAAGTGATGTCTATGTTTGAAAAGTTGGACGGGAAATGTATCTGGGCGGTGACAGTAGGACCTGTGACTTTTGAGAGAGCTTTGAAATATGACGGTGGTATTTGCGTGTTGTGTGTTTCACGGAAATGAAAGCAGCGCATGCAGGAAGAACTGAAGAACAGCCGGTCTCTTTGACATCACGTTTTACTGCCGCGTGCTGATCATTTGACTATGAATTGAATCTGATAATGGTGTATAATGTGTCGACAAATACAATCCTAGTTTGCGAATGTACAGTACCGTCACTGACAATGGCAAGAAAACCCAATCTGATTCTAAATCCAGACTATAATTTGGAAAGTCTGGAAAGTCCGTCTCCCCTTTTGTGAAGGGCCCTGATACCATTAAAGAACCTGATATATTTTCTTCACATACAATGAAAGTGGAGGGAGTAAATTCAAATGTTAGTTGCGTCCAAAGTCATTCCTAACTTTCCTGACACATTCCTAACTTCCTAACAAACTATCCCACAGAGGGATGAGCTTAAAAGCACTTTTCAGGGTCACAGTAAGGCAAGGCAAGTATTAATTGCAGAGCACAATTCATACACACGGCAATTCAAAGTGCATCACAGTTGCATAAAATTACAAGAAAGCAGATCAAATCAATAAAACATCAACATCAACATTAATTAATTGCAGTAAAAGGCAAGAATGTCATATGCACGGGTAAAAAGAACTGTTTTCAGCCTGGATTTGAACATTGTCCGATATGAGGCCTTTCCCACATCCTCATGAAGACTGTTCCAGATTTGAGCAGTCACAGAAATGTGCTCACAAACTAGCCTGCAACTTCATGAGACTGATACAAAAACTTCATAATTAGATGCACAAAACCAATTTGTTCCATTAATATAGAAACACATCAGGTATTATAAGGTATATTTATATAGTCCCCATGGGGCGTTAGAAAGCATCTAAAGTCATTGAATTAATTTTTGACAAAGGCCTTAACAGTCATTAAAAAGCATTAAATTGGACTCAAACTGGCATTAAATCTAAATTTCTTAAAATATATTAATGTTCGAATCACTTTTGAATTTAAGTGGGTCTGTCTTTATGTGCAGAGACTGGATCTCTGCGGTGTCTTGTGTGTTGTTTGGACATATATATTGTATTGTATTCACTGTTACCTGCATAACTCCTACAATTGTTTGTCATGTTCTACAAAAAAATCAACAAAGAAAGTTGGAATAAAAAATGTTGCAGAACCCTCTTAATGACATTGCTCAACACTTTTTACTGCATGCATTCGTCCAAAACACAAATTCTGGCTTTGAATATCAAAAGTTCACTTTGATTGAATGTTTGCAAATCTTACAACATGATTTTGCATGTGTGTCCTTAAAGGGGGGGTATTATGTAAAATCGACTTTTTCAAGCTTTATATCATGTTATTATGTCATTCCCTCATTAAACACATGCCTGGAGTGTTGCCTTGGCTCATTCACATATTTTTGAGTAATCAGTAAAAACTTAGACGGCAGCCATTTTAGGTGTAGCTATGCCTCAGTCCTCCTAGGAACGCCCCCACCTCCTGGAGACGCCTCTGGACCTTTCGTCACCAGCCAAGCCACCAACCACTGCTCCTCAGCTCAGCAGAGCCCCCTCCCCGCACAGTAGTGTTGTTTAGATGCCACAGCAGTGTGCTGAAGGGGGCGTGTCGGAAAGCTTCTTAAAGAGACAGAGGCCTATTTCAAGACGTTCAGTACAGCCATTTTGAGAGAGCAATTTTATTCAGTTATTTAGGCAGTTATTTTAATTTACTGCATATACAGACCAACAGAAGGTTACGTCATCATTGTAGTATGCTATAGACTGGTGCTATGATTGAAAAAAGCATAATACCCCCTCTTTAAAGAAATAGTATTTAGGCTTTAAAAAGCATTCAACTTGACTCGCTGCCACCTGTAGAAACTGCTCCCTCTCGTTTGAATTAACATAAGTCACACTCCATTAGGAAAAGAACCGTCTCTGACCCGCCCCGATCTCCAAAACTTGTGAAGTCATTCTAAATCCTCGTTTGAACACAACAGGTGGAGCGAAGTCGCCCGCAGAGAACAGGACCAGAACATCAAATGTCTTCTGCGGAGGATTTGGGCCCCAGGAGAACCATCACCGTCTATGGCACCGAAGCCTTCAAAGATTCTGACAGCAGCACCACAAAGACAACACGACTGTCAGGATTAGCCCAATTGGCTCCACTTACTCCCCCAGAGCAGACAGTGAGACCGGAGTGATAACAGTGGAGAGTGGAGGAGTAAAGGGCGGAGGAGGAGGAGCGAGAGAGAGAGAGAGTGAGCCGCTTACAGGGATACAAACCACAGATTATGGTAATCTTCACTCCTTTGTGCCCCGCGAAATGTTTTGGTCCTACGCCTTTTATCTGCGTAAGGGCCACTGTGAACCTCTTCAGATGGGACAGTGGGCACTTTCTGTGTGGTGTCGGGGTAATTAGCACCAGGAGCTGCCTCTTTCTTTTTCTCTGCTCAAGCTTATGCTCTTCTTAGCGACGCCAACAGGGGATTTCGAAGACGCTGTTCCCAGCCCCGCGCACATATACACACCGCCGGGCCCGCGGACCGGCCATCTGCCAAGCGCTGTGGGATCAAAAAAAAAAAAAAAAACCTGCGCAGCCACGGAGCCTCCGACAATCAAATGGACAGCTTAAGTTCACACAGGTGACCGAGTGAATGCGCCTATTCAGCGGCAGTGGAGATGTTTTCAATGGGCCGCTCATATGCTCTCCTCTGGGCTTTGTGAGCGCGCTGGGTCAATAGAAACTAATTAGGGATCCATTTCATTTGGACAAATCACTCAAGGCTGAAATTATGATAAACTTCTCGGTCAACAGTGCCTCAGAACGGCTCTATTAAAGGCGCAACACAGGCCATTCATTTTCCTGTCGGTGGTCATTTCAAGCCCCTCATGCGGGCCCTCTGGGGACAGACGCTATTAATGGACTTCACGGTTAAGCCACTACGTCCAATTAAGTTCTTCTATCCGTCTCATTCTGTCTTTTCTCCCCCAAACGTGCAGACGACTGGACTGTTGTAACCCAAGATCGCTCACTCTGTTGTGTTTAAAAAAAAAAATCAAAACCTATAATCAAAGATATCAAACAAAACCTGAAACCCGCTACGTTAAACATGCATAAAGGACAGGATCATATGCAAGTAAATGAAATGAAGGAAAACAAAACATGGGAG
Source organism: Neogobius melanostomus (assembly GCA_007210695.1). NCBI lineage: Eukaryota > Metazoa > Chordata > Actinopteri > Gobiiformes > Gobiidae > Neogobius > Neogobius melanostomus. The sequence continues at coordinate 5,573,461 of VHKM01000047.1, forward strand.
CACGAGATTTGCGGAGGTGAAATCACGAGTAGATGAGTCATAAGCTGCATTGCATTGTATTGTCAGACTCATACAGGAAGCAGTAGTAAAGATGAGATTTCTGCAGATGTTTTTTGCTCTAGAAATATTTCAGATCGAGTGAACATATCTGAGCACATTCTGCCTCATTTTAAACTTGTCTAAGCCATGAATCATTTTCTGAACCTATAACAAAAGCCCAGCCCTAAAACGTATCTAATCGAGCTTTGAATCTGCCTTGACTGAAACAAACCGTCATGGTACATACGTAGGGATTGGACAATAATCTTGATCAAAATACGATAATATCACGATATTTTGTGAAATCTCTGAAACTGCGAATATTACAGGAATGATAGGAATCGGGTAATGAAATATTCCTCTTCTTTGTCTGCTATAAATATCATGCTGAAAATTCAAGTCAAACTCTTCAAAACATTTTTATTTGTTGCAGTAAATTATAAGTATAGAATAAACAAAAAGCTGTTCTTTTCATGGTCACAATCGAGGGCGATTCTTTATAAACAGCACTATATGAACACAAAGGAATCCAATTGAACATCTAAGGCCTAGGTCGTGTCAGGAGCACGTTGGTATAATCATTTCAGAAGAAACAGTAGAGTCATGCGGTGCTACTATAGCTAGCATCAAATGAATGGACTTTGCTGCCTGGTAAAGATGACAAACTTCGAAAGCTTCTTACTTAAGCATGTTTAACTGTGGCCTAACACCACATCCCACAACCAAGGTACGTTACAGCAGAGGGACCGGTGCTGGTCTTCTGATGTATTTAACGATTATCTTCCAGCGCGATGATCACGATTATCAAAAATGTGGCGATAGATTAATCGCTGCATGTTTTATCTCGATTATCGATATTGCTGTCTATTGTCTTATCCCTAATCGTACAAAGTTCATACTTGGCAACAGTTACAGGAGAAATCTATAATGACAGTAGTTGTTTATCAGGGATTAGCGCTGCGCTCTGTGGAGAGGAGGCAGCTGGTATCGAGTGGCCGTTGGGGAGATTTGAGGACACAAATAACCCAGGTGAATCAATAAATCAATAGTGTAACAACATGTTGTGGTCGTGCGTGACAAAGTGCAGTCAGTGAAGGACAAATCAGTCAAACACATATAGTTCAAATCGTTAGGGTAAGAAATATTGTTATATTATAACTATATAAAATCATTATGATATCCTCTTTTATCTGCATTCACGTCTTCCTGCACTCGACTTTCCTGTTTTCAAACCAATACAAGACAACTAGTTTATTTAGGCCCAGGCTCCTTCCTAAGTTTCCTCATAAATTACCAACTTCCTGAATCTTTGAGGAGATGACGGTCATTTCACACCTTTTATTGAGCAAAGTGACAAAATGTGCCATGCAGGCTAATCGTATATTTAGCATCAGTGCTACTTTTGGGGAGTAATCTTGTTTTTGTTTTGTTTTGTTGTTGTTTGAGGGGAAAAACTATAGATATCTGATTCTCTGCTTGTACACACATATATTTCTGTGATTTCTTTTAGATTGACATGTAATGTTGATATACTGTACATCACTTGATTTAGGTCAATAGTCTAACCGACATAAAGCAGGTGCTGTCTCATGATCTTTCAGGCCCCTGTGGTGAATACGAGCAGAGAGTGAGTGTAAGGCTCTGAGATTAGCAAAAAAATGTGCATTCTTGCCACGTTAAGCGAAAACAAGCCCTGTCTTGAAAGCAACAGGCTTTAAAGTTTGCATCTCAATGAAGCTTACAGTAGCTATTTTGTCATGCCGTACTTAAGGCGGATAGCTCTTTGATGCTACGGTTGTTCCCTAAACAGTTGATCAGTACATTCATTATTAAGGAGGTTTCCAAACACACAACTATAGAGGATACAAAACGCTCTTGTTTCATAATTTGTGTGTGTTAGGTTTTGACTGTTCTAATATCACATTTCATTTAACTACACAGTGAGCCTATTTTCATACAGATGTGTTATTTCATATGTATGGATCAGTGTGTGGGCGCCATGTTGCTTTGTACTGACAAAGTTAGGGTTCCACATCAGAAAGTTTAAGAACCCGCAGGTGTTAATTATTAAAGGGACTAAATGGAGTTTAATGAAATTAAAATGATGCATTTTCCACCCCCTATGTGCTCCAGCAAAGTCCTAATGTGTAGAATGAGCCCAAACCTATTCGCCACGACTACTGATATAAATGTCTGTGTCGATAGAGTATTTTTTGAAATATATAACTTACCTTGCATCACATGAATTATCGCATTTTCTAACACATCACTCCGCCGCTGCGTTAGCTTACAACCACGAAGCTGATGCTGCTCGAATATAAGTTATTTTAAACGCAAAACGGTTAAAATTATTCTTTCGACACAGACATGTATATGGTTAGTCTGGCGTTATAAGTGATTTGCCTCAGGTGCACTGTGGAGTGGATCAGACTGTTTTTAATGCAGGCTACTAGTTCCCATAGACACGCACTAGCCTTGCACTAGCCTAGCGCCACTAAACTCTTCAAATATAAGGACCGCATGATTTAAAACAAAACAAAAATCTCCAGAAATGAACAACACTCTGGATAACTAGGAAATTAGGCCCTATGTCAAAAATCCTGAAATATCGCTTTAGCATAGAGACTGCAGTTACGCATAAGACCTGAGGTGGCAGTCGCGAGTAAAAAAACAACAACAACCTCTATCTCCCTTTAAAGGGGGGGTATTATGTAAAATCGACTTTTTCAAGCTTTATATCATGTTATTATGTCATTCCCTCATTAAACACATGCCTGGAGTGTTGCCTTGGCTCATTCACATATTTTTGAGTAATCAGTAAAAACTTAGACGGCAGCCATTTTAGGTGTAGCTATGCCTCAGTCCTCCTAGGAACGCCCCCACCTCCTGGAGACGCCTCTGGACCTTTTGTCACCAGCCAAGCCACCAACCACTGCTCCTCAGCTCAGCAGAGCCCCCTCCCCGCACAGTGTTGTTGTTTAGATGCCACAGCAGTGTGCTGAAGGGGGCGTGTCGGAAAGCTTCTTAAAGAGACAGAGGCCTATTTCAAGACGTTCAGTACAGCCATTTTGAGAGAGCAATTTTATTCAAGGCAGTTATTTTAATTTACTGCATATACAGACCAACAGAAGGTTACGTCATCATTGTAGTATGCTATAGACTGGTGCTATGTGATTGAAAAAGCATAATACCCCCTCTTTAAAGTAGGGCTATTGCCAAATTATTATTCACAATTCACAATATTAGGTGACGCTGCACAAAAAGCACTCAAGTCATTATTACATTACCAAATATTTTTTTTTAATGATTATTGAATATTTTGTGCTCATCTTTCCTTTCTTAACTAAGCTGCTGTGTTTCTCCCCCGTCCTCCTCCGCTCCTCCGTGATCCCTCCGCCCTGGAACGTAAAGAGTGAAATGTATGCCGCGGCACAGTCTCCCAATCCGCCATGATGAGGTTCTTAACAGTTCGCTTTGAAAGTGAGATTCCCCCCTCTCCTCACCTCATTGTCACGTTGTTTTCCAGCCCCATACATCGCAACCCCTAATCTGTTTAGCTTGTCCCCAAATTGCCTGCGTTGACATCTCCCAGATCTCCCTTTCTCCCTCACCGGCGACCCTTTTATAGGCCACTTTGGTCTCCCGGGGGCATATAATTGAGTTTAGGCAAAGTTTAAAAAAGCTTTAAAGGGATGGGGCAATACAGATGATTAACAAACTCCAGAACCCATGGTCTTATGTGTTCACCGTTGGATTAGGACATTACGCGGAGAAAGGGGGCTAGCTTTTTTGGCACTTTATTCCCTCTCAATAACATTCTTTCACATATTAACTTAATTCCACCCCTAGGTAGGGACTTTATCATGCAGAAGACCCTAATCCACTGTTTTTGAGTCCATCTTGCAGGAGCTTTGATGGACCCTCCCACCTATCCCACCTCCCTTTGGGTTTTTTTTTTCGGTAAGACAAAGCACCCGTGACGTGGACAATGAGATGCCGCCTCTGAAGAAACTAGGTCTCATCTCCTCAAGAGGTGTTGCTAAAGTCTTGGCCACGGTGACTTCAAAGCGCGGTGGAGAAAAGGGAACTTGAAACCAGGGGGGACACTTGATTCGGAGAAAACGCATCGCCGGTGCTTGTGCGAGGCGTGCACGGGGAGAGGCGCGACTGATCTGTTGTCGAGCACTCTATCGGAGCGCGGCCTTTGACCCGCGGCTCAAAGGGCCCGGTTGATATGATGAGCGTAAGCTTGGGGTGCTCCTTTTAGATCGGGAATTGGGAGCTATCCGCGTTTGAAAGGGATCTGTTTGTGCGGCTGTATACGAGCCTATTTATCCCCTCCGCTTCTCCACTGGCGGCATGGGAAAAAAGATTAGGCAGAGCGAGACCTCCCTGAGAAGTCGACGATTATCCATCCGAAGATAGACCCGGCTCGATTGTGGGGCATTTTGTTTCCGAAAGCGGCGCTGTTTGCTGGATTTATACGACGGGAAAATTGGGGAAATAGTGAAACCCACAGTCATTTCTTTCATCGGTTAAGTGGTTCTCAACTTTGGGCCCCGCCTTCACCGTGACAAGCTGCGACACAAATAATATTAATTTCAACCTATAATAAAAGCGTGTTTGTCCGAGTATACTGTATTCAGTAGTTGTAAATATACAATATTAATCATGAGGCAGACTTTCGAAACTTCCAAACTAATCAAAACATTTGATCAGTTGTGCAATGCAATATTTTTAATGCCATAAATGCAAGACCATATATTGTGAGATTTGTGAACATTCGATCACACAGGGGAGTAAGGGGAAATGTTGACATTCAAAACAAAAATGGACTCAACAGATGCATTTTCAGCAAAAGATTTTGTCAGAACTGCTGCTGAATTAGTTTTACACAAAAGTTCTTTGGGTTTTTTGACAAAGTATGTTGTAGAAATAATGAACAATGGCATTGTTGTGGGTTCTGTCTCTAAGGATAAATACAGTTTTCTCAGTAATTTAGATTTAATGCCAGTTTACACTACCGTTCCAAAAGATTCTAAGTTCTAATCAGCACAAAGGTTTTCAGCAGGGCGAGCATAATTGCACAAGGGTTTTCTAATCATCAATTCCCCTCTAGTAATAAGCTAAAACAATCTACCATTAGAACACTGAAGCCATGCCTCTGCACATCTAAGTAGATTAAAAATCACCTGTTTCCAGCTAGAATAGGCATTCACAACATTCACAATGTCTACTGTATTTCTGATTAATTTAATGTTATCCTCATTGAAAAAAGCAGTGCTTTTCTTTCAAAAATAAGGACATCTTAAGTGGCCCCAAACTTTTGAGCGGTAGTGTAAATCTGATTCAATGCTTTCTAATGACTTTTAAGGCCTTACTTTTGGCATAATTCACTAAAGCGCATATGACAGGTTTTAATGTTTTTGAAAATATGACTTATTTAGATAAAAATAAGACAAGGATAACAGCTGTTGTAAGTCATAATTATCATTTTTATTTCAATGAAGCATGCAGCAATGTAATGGAGAAATGTTTGGCAGAAAAGTTATTTTTATTTGAATTTTCAAGCTACTGACAGGAAGTGACATAGATAGAGGTAAAGCTCCAGAGCAGTTTGACTCATTTTCCAATGACATAACACGGTTGTCATGGCAACTCTTTAAAAAAAAAAAAAGGTGGCCTCTATCTAGTGTATGTCACTTGCTGAAGTGAAACTATAAACATCACAAAAATGGTCAAACTTAAGAAAGCTGGGTAAGAGTTTTAGCAAAATCTTAAATATAATTGTGTTAAAGTAATGTGTCATTTGCACTTTAAATGACATTAGATGAAAACAAATTGAGTCATTATCGTTCTATACAGTGAATTCAATAGTAATTTATCCCAAAATCAATGCACTTTTGAACCAGTCCCAAGCCCTGTCAAATGAGGAACATAGTATCATGAAGGGCATCTGGCACAAATTCAACATCAGTATCCATTCCTCTCCACCGGGCCACATTGGCGTTCATTCTCCTCCTCTTCACATTCATTCGATGCGCGTGTAATTGAATAAGACGATAAGTGCATATAAAGTCATGCACTGGCTTGAGTTGGCACAGCGTTTCCCGCAGAGACGACGGAATAAGCAGGGGTAAATGGGACGCAATCTCACATTTAACAAGGCATGTAAGGAAAGGCCTCCATGGGACAGCAGTTGAGCTCCATATGTAGTCTAAATGCCCACTCATTTCGGGCGCATGGTCGGCCAAATGCCCAGCGGTCCAGGCAAACGGCCGCGCTTTGTGCCACACTACACTTATAAATGGAGGCATTTGGGCGCAACGTCCCTTTGTCAAACCATGCGTCCAATTACAAAGCACTGGAGTCTGGACGAGAAGTGCAGCGGAGAGGTACTGGACGAGAGAGTGTAAAATTGAGTATAGCTGTTATTATGGTGCTCAACAAAGTGTAAAGAGGCGCATTAGCATTAGCCTTTCCTCACACGTTTACAGAGCGACATGAAGCTGGAGTCGTCCAGCCAGCGCTGATGAAGCTGCTCAAAGACACGCATGAAGAGACCGGCTGACCAGAGTCACTGCATCAAATAGTTTTAGAATAACTCTGCTGTCAAAACATGGTCTCAGGATCATGGTATTGAAACTGAATTTCCACAATCATACAACATATATTTAATACTTTTTTTTTTTTTTTAGACATTAAACAGGTCACTTTTCTCCGCTATTTAAAGCCACACCACATAAAACTTTACCTAATGTATAACATTTAAATCCATCCATCCATCCATCCATTTTCTTCCACTTGTCCGTTGCCGGGTCATGGGGGCAGCCATTGGAGGTGCCCAAATCACATTGCACCAGCCCCTATGGCTCCTCCTGCAGGTGGTGGGTCCACAGAAGGACGGCCTCATGGTTCTAACTGGGCCTGTTGGTCTCTCATGACATCTCGCTCTTTGTCTGACCCGTCACCTAGGACCTATTTACCATGGGAGACCGTACTAGGGGCACGAAGCCCCCGACAACAGAGCTCCAGGATCATTCGGGCGCTCACCTCTCCACCACGTTAAGGTGGCGGTTCCAGGAGGGTAACATTTAAATACAAGCATTTATTTTATGACGGATATTTTTTTTAAATCTTCGACAAATACCTCCTACAAACAAGACACGACTGTACCTTACAGGGAGTGGGTACGTCTACAGCTCTTCTCCATGGAGATGTCGACTAAAGGCAGCAGAATTTGAGATTTAAACAGGTTAGGTCCTCATCCAAATCCATTGTTTGATTACCCACTGCAAAAAAAAAAAGCATTTTCTGTATCGAGCTGGTCATTGGGAACATGTTTTGTATTGATGGCAACAGTGTAGTCCAAAATGTTACGCAGTTCGCCTTTAATCTGTGGACAGCTTTGTTTATCAAGAGAGTATTCACCTCATTCTGGAAGTTCCCGTGGGTGCCCCGCCTTCCACTAGTACTAGTTTACATAGGGCTGCAAACGTCAAGGGAAAATCAATTCCAACACGGACACAAAGCCGCTTTCAGGCCGCATTGTTGGCTTGTTAGTGAAAATGAACGTTGGACATTCTACACAAATCTACCACATGTTTTTTTTGTGTGTAAAATGTCCAATGTTCATTTGCACAAATCAATCTACCGTATATCCTCTCCTGGAACCGCCACCTTAACGTGGTGCAATGTGATTTGGGCAGCTCCAACAGCTGCCCCACGACCCGGCAATGGACAAGTGGAAGAAAATGGATGGATGGATGGATGGACAATCTACCGCATGTCATATTTGAGCGGTAAACCTTTTTCCCTCGTTCTCCGCTTAGTGAACGGACTTTGAGCTCTTCCCGAAGTGTCAATTCAACAGAAATGCCGATCAGTGGCAAAAAAAAAGAGGCAAATGTGGTCAGGGCGGCAGAATAAGGTGAATAGTTTTCTATGTGTATGCTACAAATGACAAAAAAAGTATTTGCGATATCACTTTATTGGTCGGCTTGTTTTTAGACCATGGGGGACAAAATTAGACTATGGGGTATAACATACACAAATTGCAGATGTTACAAAGTATTATGCTCAAAATAATATTGAGAAATTAGCTTGAGGTCCAGTGATGCACCATATCATTCTTCAAGCAACTGAAAAGCAGCGTGATTGTCTGAGCTTTTGTCATTTAGATGTTAATAGTAAGCCCTCAAATATGAAAAGCCATACGTTTGGATCAAAATGGTGCCGACTGCTTTGTATTTAGCGTGACTGCATGAACCAATCATTTAGCTAGAGATAGTTTGAGAAAGCAATTCATTTGATACTTTTGAATTAAAACAGCAAAATACATATCCAAACTTCATATATAAGGGCATATAACAGTCTAAAACACACATTTATTCATGTTGTGAATACTGTCGTTCAATGGAGGCCATTTAGAAGACATCTTTAAGAGTCCAAAGTGGGGGAAACTGGTCTAAAAGTTCAATGAAACATCATCCGTCCATTGAACACAAACCAGCTAAGCCTACACAAAAGACACAAGCTTCTTAAAACAGAATTTACACAGACATTTACACACACAAAGACATGTTACTTGTATCAAGGGTTATTCCACAGTTGTATTGTTTTGTATAAGAGTAGCGTGTGACAGTGGTGGTGGTGTTGCTGCTCTCTGCCGACAGCAGTATGGAGACGTTAACCTGACCAACATGGAGTCATTGGTGAAGGCTGCTGTATAAAAAGGAGGACAGTATGTCACAGTGCATTTGCTCTCTTTGCCTCTGCTGTCGGGCCATAACACAGGAAAAACACAGCATTTAGAGGCACTTACCAAACAGACATCGACCTACTATTTGATTTTCCCTTTCTTTCCCACGCAAGACAACATATTTTTTTTGTGTTTTGCTTTTGCCATTGTCCACAAAGATAAACATCTGCATTACGAGATTATCTTGGAATGTATGCACGATCTCTGGGTTGTTCTAATAATTCCCGCGATCGTGTAAGGAGAAAACAAAGTGTGAAAGTTGGCTGCTCTTCCCTGCGGTTAAACCTTTTAGCAAAAGCACCAGAGGCTACGAGCGAGATGTGTGTCTGCGTAAGAGCTCCGTGAGTTTAATTACTGCACAAAACTGCTCTGCCACATGGCCTTAAGGGAGCGGCGCTTCGCTTCAAGTCTAAACGCTCCATTACTATTGCAATCTCTTAAAACTGCACAGTGAACAAGGGTGTGCTAAAGTTTCCTCTTTTTTTTCCCAAACATCCATTAAACATGGGTTTAAATGGGCCATTGCCGAGAACATTTTGTTCCTTTTCTTTTATGTAAATGTCATTTTACGAGGGGCCACTTGACAGAACTAAAGTTTACAGTAATGTGAACTTGGACATATTGTTTACCTCATTGCACTTGTTTCAAAGCTGTAGTTATTTATTTATTTAGCACTTTAGAGTTGCCATTAAAGGAAAAAAAAAAGAACATAAAAATCATCCATTCAGAAAAAAAAAACAATAGCATGTGCATGGGAATCCAATTAGGCTTATTACAACACCACTCCCAAGAAAACAATTAAGAAATAAAGTAAATGTAAGCCATGCCAAGTCACTACATAGTCACAATACCAAGTCAAATACAAAGTATCAAATATACAATACTCATACAATAATTTCCTTTATGAGTCTTTGCTCTGTAGTCAGTGCAACTACTCAGCCATTAATTTATGTTTCAGTTTGTTTTTATTTGGGCTGGGGCGAAACACTTCTGTCACGATCTGATATGTATCACAATACTGTACGTAATTATGATAAGTAATATGTTTACCTTATAATGTGTGAAAAGTTGTGTCCAAAGATTATTACATTATTATTATTATTATTACAGATTGTTACAAAGCAGATTACATTGTACTAAATTGTGTTAGGTACAATGTATCAAGGTAGTGTAAAATAAAGTGATACCGAATAAAAATACAGTCTCCACACAGAAAGATCCTTAACTGCTGGCAGCACATAATACTTCCCAGTTTGGTGTCTTGCGTCATCTTTCTTCCCAACATTTTTTATTTTATTTACTTTTTTAAATACTTTGATGTTTTATCAGTTAACAAAACAACAACATAGATACTTAAAGGAACTATAGGGAGTTTAAAAATGTTAAAATTAAGTATTTTCTTCCCCTTACACGTTCCAGCCATGTCCTAATGTATAGAATGAGCCCGGACCTGTTCACCACAAAATCCTGCGTGGTCCAAAGTGCCGTCATGTACGAGCTTAATATAGAAACTGCAGTTACGCGTAAGACCTCAGGTGGCAGTAGTGAATATAAAATGACCAACTTGCATCTAGTCCCTTTAAAGGAATAGGCCACCGTTTTTACCTTAGCTTAGACGAGTTCATTTGTACCTGTCTGGTCTTCACGTGTGCCTTCTGTAACGTAAACACAGCACAGACGGCGTTAGCATTTAGCCTCTCTCGTCTCCTCTTCAAACGAGGTGAAGATAGAAGCTACCAAACTCTTCCACATTTTCCCGATTTAAATATGGTTACGTGAAGTGTTACACCATAAAGTATAATTACACAAAATTAAACAATGTGGATTTTCTAAGCGGATACTTCGGCATCTGCACAGTAAAGTGAAGATATCACTGCGCGGATGCCGAATTACTCCTGGTATTATTACGCCTTACAATATAGTTCCCCTTTTTATCCGCTTAGAAAATCCACATTGTTTAATTTTGTGTAATTATACTTTATGGTGTAACACTTCACGTAACCATATTTAAATAGGGAAATCGTGGAAGAGTTTGGTAGCTTCTATCTTCACCTCGTTTGGAGCTATAGAGGAGAAGAGAGAAGCTAAATGCTAACGCCGTCTGTGCTGTGTTTACGTTACAGAAGGCACACGTGGAGACCAGACAGGTACAAATGAACTCGTCTAAGCTCAGGTAAGAACATATCTCAGTATGTAAAAACGGTGGCCTATTCCTTTAAGAATAAATGTCAAACATCTTTTCATCTTTTGATCCAGTCAACATGATTCTAATTGACGTCGAAGAGATCGCTCTGAGATGCATCCCGGTGGTCATCTGTGGATAGACAAGCCATTATTGCAAAAAAACTCAGCCCTTTGGCGTTCAATTTTGCAGCACTTTAAGAGCATACATTTCCCGTTTGCCCTGCAGTGTTTCTTAGCGGATGCACTGGCAATGTCCAAGATTATGCAAAAAAAAAACACACAAAAAAACAACTAGGCCGTTCTGCTTGTTTACACCCAATTCTCGAACTTACTTGAGATCCCAGTAATTAAAGAGATAACGTCCGTTTTTAAAGGCTCCGAGCGGGACGCTAATCGCAGGCATAAGAAGCAGGAGGATGACCTTAGGATAAAGTCAAGACGGAGGAGAAAGCACACGTCTCTAACTGACCACTCACGCTCCATCAGAATCCCATTTCTTCCACTTCATGCTTGGTTTCCCCCGATGGGCCCCCTCGTCTCTTCCCCCGCTGTAAACAAAACACATATTTGCACAGAAAATTACGTGGACGACGAGATGCGGCCTTTTACACTCAGCGCTTTGGACACATCGCGGTTCGTCCAAATGGGGCACAAAAGAAAAGAAAGAAAAGAAAAGAATTGAAAACAACAACAACAGCGGCCATCTCTGCGATTCGTCATGGCTAAGTGCTTTTGGAAAACTGGGTAAGGTGGAGCGCGGATATGCCCTGACATTTTTCGTCCGTTCGCCCGGCGAGACGGAGATCGGGGACGACTCGCGGAGAAGCCGGACTTAAAGAGCATTAAACAAATCCACTTTGGGACGGCGAGCAAAGGGTGTTGCAAATGCGTTCCGTGAAGGATCCGCGACGGGAGTTTGATGCTTATCGTGTATAATGTAGCCTCCCTTGTTGCTTCGGTTTGGCCAGAATCCAACCTGACAAGTCTATATTCTGATTTATAAATAGCTTAATAAATGCTGCGCTCTTCCCGGACCGCGTTACGGCATTACGGGACGGAGGAGAATGAAATAAGACGTTTGCCCTCTGTCTCCCAGGAAGCTTGGAGAGGGGAGTTGTTAGGAGGTATGGCGTCTGATACGGAACATAAAAGGAATCCAGGCAGGAACAGTGCGCTCATTAAAAGTCCAGTTTGAGAGAGAGGGAGAGAGAAGGAGAGAAAAATCAACTTTTCTAAAACACTCTCTGAAAGATCCGTTGATGCGCAAAAGGTCAATTAGCTTATTAGGGCCGGTTCAGGTAAAAGGCGCCTCCGTGCTGCTGACGGCTAATCGCCATTCTCCCTGTGTGGGATGTGACAGTGCGCTTACAGTCGGTAACATTTTCAATTTACACCAGCGGCAAATGTGAAAGCACGGCAAAGAGCAAAAGTTCAACGCGGGGGGGAAAAAGTCCACGTGGAAATTGCATTTTTGCTTTACACGGCGGCGGGCTCTGAGGCGGTGGAAACGCTCGTGTAGCTCACTAGCGTCTAATGCGACAGGAACAAGGTGAAGGCGTAAAAATCACGTGATTGGAGAAAGGGATGTCGGCGGGGGCAGGCGAGGGGTCGGATCAGCTTTGAGACAGGAGAAGGGTCGACACGGGGTAAAAATATTTATGTTGCATCTATACCAAAAGCATCCTAACATGCTATTCAAGAGAGTCAACCTGCTAAGATATCTCACTGTATTATTGTTATGTATTTGTCTTGTCAAATTAAGAGCAATTGTTGCATTTAATTAGAAAGATTTAAAATTCAGTTTACAATCAAGCTTCAAGAAACTAATGGATTTTTGTCCGAAATTGTCCAGAGGAAGGCGCAAGACTTAAAAGGACTCAAACACATCATTCATCCTGGCCTATTGTACATGTTTTTAGTGGTAGGGGAAACCGGAGTACCCAGAGGAAACGTTCACAGACTTGGAAAGAACATGCAAATTCCACCCTGTCCAGGTGGGAATCGAACCCAAGACCTTCTAGCTATGAAGTGAGAGCACTAACCTCTGTGCTACCGTGCCGGTAAAAGACAGTCTATTACACAGTGCTTTTACTTCCATTTGAGTTCAGTCATTCTGAAGTTTTAAGTATATTACTTTCGCAACGCATTTGGTTACTGAGAGTAAATCGTTAAGTGACAATAGCTCCATGTTCCTGGAACCATATTGGAAGGAAGGAAATATATATATATATATATATATATATATATATAAAAGCACCTTTCACATGTTCACAACACGCATTAGGGTAATCTACGTTCACTATACACAGTGATGGTAATACGTATGTTGCTCGCTAAGACTGGTCCCTAGAACAGACTGACAGAAGCGCGGCTGCACATATCTGTGCCAAAATAATAACATCAAACCCTTCAACCACCACTAACCACTAGGGCATAAATTATCTCAATATCGATACAATATAACTATAGGTTTGGTGAAAATCGAGCATTTTCCAGAAAAATAAAAACATCATAATACAAAGGAGTGCAGTTTTATTGATGAGAATCTATATGGTTTATATCTTGCTTTTTGTTTTGATGTCCTGAATGTTCACATCTCGATATCGATATATCTATCAGCCCTACTAACCACTCACATCATTCATCCTGGTCTATTGTGCATATTTTTAGTGGTATGTGAAACCGAAGGAAACCGAGAACATACAAATTCCACACAGAAAGGCCCCATTTGGCTCTTGGATTGAACCCAGATCCATCTTGCTGTGAAGCACGAGCGCTAACCGCAGAGCCCCCGTTCCACCGACAGTGTAAGAGAATAATGTTCTAATGGCATGTTATTTTTAGTAGTATCATTTTCACATTATTTTTTGTTTTGACAGTTGTCTGTCAAATTACATCACAGTGGAAACGTGACCAAATGTTCTCGAATAAGTCTCATCTCAGTACATTTACAGTCTACATTAGCAAAGGCAAAATATGTTAAAGTAACATTCCTCTTGAGTATTTATTCTCAGATACTGTACGATGATTATAAATGCATTATCACCATGGTAATGTCCCGACAGTGAAAGACTTAATCATTGCAGTGTTTATGTGATTATCCTTGTGCCATAACAGTAAACAGTGCATTTAATGTGATGTTAATTCATTTTGCCTGTTACGAAACACACACTGGCAGCCGTAGCATTACCTCGGCCGCTGCACTGTTTATGCCACGACAGATGCTATCACCATCTATTTGGATCCATCTTCTGAGATCAAATCAATAACGGAGGCCGGTCAGCTGTCAACTCCCATCAAGGAGACCACAGCGCAATGGGATTCCCAACAAATTGGTTCACAGCTCCAACAATGGCGGGTCCAGCTTGTTAATGTAACTAGTGTGAAGATCTTGGGATAATTTGGGACACGCTAACACAGGCTTGCTCTGTCACCATGTCTTCTTTTTAACGAACCAATGTGCCACTGACCAAGAGCTAATAGTGCATTTGAGAGACAGAGAAATTACATAAAGGCACTCCCAATACAAGATTGATTTTCGTCTCTTTTTATGTCACTTTTTTGTTGTGTTATTGTTGCTTTTCTGGCATGTTTTTGTCGCTCTTTTGGTGTTTTTATTTATGTCACATTTTTGTTGCCTTTTCATCCTCGTTTCCGTCGCTATTTTGACACTTTTGTAAAGTCTTGAGTGAAGCCAAACTGGAGAAAATGTGCTCGGTTCAGGTGGGGGTTAAGAGGTTAAAGATGAATTACTCTTTGTCATCTCTACTAGACATTCATGAATCTCCATGGTCTTTTTCTAGGCCTCAACCAGTTGTACCCTCATCTTTGAGCTAAAATACTCTCTATCCCTCAGTCTGGCCTTGTGACTTCATCTCCAGAATCACTAACAGGATAACATACTTTCCTTGTCAAAAACAGGCATGGAGTAGTATTTAGTTTTATTCACACAGGTTTGAGTAATCCTGTTCACTTTGGTTGTTTCTTCTTCAACTGCTGAAGCACTCAAATGTGTATGTAGTTGCAGCATAGGGGGATCACAAAACTCTCCTCCTTATTTTAAACCCCATAATCCATCAACGGAGCCTTTCTAAGCTCAAAGTGTGTTCATCATGGCCCACTGGATTTGCTCAAAGTGGAAGTTTGTTTTCACTGTTTTATGATGTGTATTTCCCGCTACTGCCTGCAGAGGGAGCTCCTGGCGAATTTGAAATCCTGAATAGTCCAATTTCCAACTCCTTCCTTTCTTTTCTTTACATAGACATGATTTCACATTCTATAAAAAGTAAAATATCAATGCTGCGGTGCCCAAAATAATGTTTCAACCTGAATTATGCATAATGTTCTCTTCAATGTATATGGCATGTTTGTTTAATTCATTATTCTCAAATGAACGCCCCTTTTTGTATATATATTGTAATTATAGCCCTTGTGTGATATGACCCAATCCTCACTATGCAAATAAAATCATCGTTATACCAAGAGTTGTTACAGTATAAAGACCTCAGATCGTGTCATGCCGCTTCCATGTGTTCTTGGTTAATGGAGCACATGTAGCCCATGCCTGCTAGCACCGTTCCATTAGCGCCTTATTCTGCATGAAGATTAGCCTGAAGAAAGCCTCTCACAGCAGTTACGTTAATAAGGACCACTGTGCTCGCCATGGCATCTGTCAGGACGCTACCCAGAGGTGACCAATGACCTGACTCCAGCTAAAAGACTTCTATTTATAGCCACTCACTCAAGTATACATTGGCTCAACACTTACAACACGTACAATGTTTAAGTTATTGTAAAGTAATGGCAAATAGTTATGAAGAAATTATTAAAGTCCCTCTTCTTTATGGCACAAAGCGAGCTGTATAATACCAAATAGTAATGACAATTCACACAGGACTATGCCATGTAAATGTAGCGGCCTTAGCCTCTGGCTTCATCTGGACAATATGGCTGATTATAACAATAGCTTTAAATAGTTTATAAACAATGTGTGATCGGTTCATAAAGACGCTAAAGTGCTAACATTGCCCGCAGACAAGTACAGTGCCATGTCCCTTCTGACCTCTGTTTATCATGCAAGACTGAGCTCAATTATCCTCCATTATCACGGCTGCTAATGGATATATTTATTGCATAATGACAGTAAGTAACTCGCAGCTGACCCAGAATTTTATTAATTTGGGGAACTACTTACGGTCAAAAATAAATTAGCAAAAGGTTATTTAATCTGATTAATAAACAAGGGTTATGGCCCTATTACTCTCATAGCTTCCTAATTTGATGCATTGCCTTCACAAAGCCTCACCGGGCATGTTGACACCCGCGTGAATCGATGGAGGCTTTTGTACGGTGTAACGTAGTAATTGGCACAGGTCAACTGACTCACTCTGGCACATTCTGGTCAAATTGATCCGTTTCAACCGGCGCGACACAACAGGTGTGAGCTGGTGTTGATGAAGATGCTAAAGGTGCTAACGTGGCGTCGCGCGTCCGGCCCTGCCCCCCGTGTCCTGTGCCACGTACAAAACAATTTATGGGACTCAAACTCACCATGAATCCGAAGCACCCAATGTTTATGCTTCTCATCACTGCTCCCTTTCAGACACGATTCAGTCTTTGAGTAATGAATTGCTGCACATGCTTCAAAATAAGATTAATGGTATGAAATATGTTTTTGCACATCATCTCGGTCAGAACTTGAGTTTTTAACAGCAGTCTCTAGTATCTAATGTGAAGGTACAGCCGGATTTAAACCTTAGACCTTTTTTTTGCTTTGAACAAGAAGAGACACTCACCTTATTACATATGCTGTACATAGAACATGCAAACTTACCCCCCGCCTTAACCGAGCGCATTGTCTCCAGTTCGGCTTTACCCAAATCTAAAAGCTTCTCGACTGGAGAGCAACAGTGTAACAGCTCATTTGAAAGCTAAGACCTCCAAAACTGTCGCTTTTTGTTGCTTTTTCAGTGCTTTTGTTTTGGTCATGTTTTGCCACAATTTTATCACATTTCACTGTCACTTTTTGTCGCTTTTTGTCATGTTTTTGTTGCGTTTCCATTGCTTTAAAGGGGGGGGGGCTACTAGTTTCCATAGACACGCACTAGCTTTGCACTAGCCTAGCGCCACTAAACTCTTCAAATATAAGGACTGCATGATTTAAAACAACAAAAATCTCCAGACATCAACAACACTCTGGATAACTAGGAAATGAGGCCCTATGTCAAAAATCCTGAAATATCGCTTTAGCATAGAGACTGCAGTTACGCATAAGACCTGAGGTGGCAGTCGCGAGTAAAAAAACAACAACAACCTCTATCTCCCTTTAAAGGGGGGTATTATGTAAAATCGACTTTTTCAAGCTTTATATCATGTTATTATGTCATTCCCTCATTAAACGCATGCCTGGAGTGTTGCCTTGGCTCATTCACATATTTTTGAGCAATCAGAAAAAACTTAGACGGCAGCCATTTTAGGTGTAGCTATGCCTCAGTCCTCCTAGGAACGCCCCCACCTCCTGGAGACGCCTCTGGACCTTTCGTCACCAGCCAAGCCACCAACCACTGCTCCTCAGCTCAGCAGAGGCCCCTCCCCGCACAGTAGTGTTGTTTAGATGCCACAGCAGTGTGCTGAAGGGGGCGTGTCGGAAAGCTTCTTAAAGAGACAGAGGCCTATTTCAAGACGTTCAGTACAGCCATTTTGAGAGAGCAATTTTATTCAAGGCAGTTATTTTAATTTACTGCATATACAGACCAACAGAAGGTTACGTCATCATTGTAGTATGCTATAGACTGGTGCTATGTGATTGAAAAAAGCATAATACCCCCCTTTAAAAAAAAAGTTTTCATACTCGGTATTTGACAGTTTTTTCAAGTCGCGTTTAGATATTGGTAACACCAAACTGGAGAACAATGTGCTCGGTCCAGGTGGGGGTTATAGAGGTTAAAGGTGCTTCCTGCTCTTTATTTGTTGTTTTACCCCCACAGAATACGTAGCATCGTAGTATATAATTTTTGCCCACATGTTGCCGATGTTTTGTACAAGTGTTGTAAGTGTTGGCCTATAGAGTAGAAGAGATAAGTGCTTTACATTATGCCATGTTGAGATGGAATATAAAGATCTTTCGACTGACTACAACTGTGACATTTCGTCTCCAGCTTCTTGCTAAAAATACAGACATCTCCAGTGTAATCACCGAGACGGGTCCGCCTGTCAGGCCCAATTAAGTCTGCCCGGGTCGATCTTGGAACAAATTGGTCCACAGCGCTAACAACAGCAGGTCCGGCTCGTTAATGTTAACTAGCGTTAGCGAGGGGCTGACGCTAGCACGGGCGGCGCTGCTAACCGCGGCTAGCTCCGTCAGCATGTCCTTGCCTGACGAGCAGTGAAACGCTCCATTGACCGCGGAGCCGGAGACGCCGGGCAGCAGATATGTCCGCCGCGCTAACGATCACCCGGGCTAAATCCAACTAATTAGCCCACGCGCTGAATCCGCTGGTGGCTCGCTACATGGGAATACTGAGCTGGTAGTTTGAGACATCTTCAAGTGCAAAAAAAAAAGACTCCCCCCCTTCCCCCCCCCCCCCCGCCGCCGCCCCCAAAGGCCTCTGTTCATGGCGCCCAATGGAAGCTAAAGACATGCTCATGAGAGGGAGCGGTGTAATTTAAATTCTGTTGACATTTACTGTCACGGGACATTAATTCAGAAGGCTCCTCTGCTGTTCGGGCTTACTCAGCAGAGGCGGCCCCGGGCTTTGGAAAAAGACATGCCCCTCCCCCCCCCCCCAGATTACAGTACACAACACACACACACCCCCATCACCACAAAGACGCGCGCAGCCATCAGCCCATAGGTCACTGGGAATAGCCCGCCACAATGTCATCCGTGCAGGTTGTGTCCTCTCATGCACCTCCAGCGGATTTGATTTTTTTTTTTTTTTGGGGGGGGGGTGGGGGGGGAGTGTGTTGCTCAAGGGCCATGTCACAGTAAGTAACAGAGAAAGCAGTGATCGCTACTACAGGGACGTGCGTGGCTTGTGTTAGATCTATTTCTGGTTAAACTCTGACTATTACGAGGCTAAGTATTGCGCATCTTTACCAGAGGGAGAGGAGAAATCTAGCGTTTCACGGCGTTGGTTTAACGTAACATTGGATTTCACTTGACGTTCGTTCCTCTCAATTTCTCTTCCTCTCAGGGGTTCTCGGATGCGTAAGGGACTCAAAATTGGGACGATTCTCTGCGGGGCTCGGGCCTCGGCGAACAAAGACTGCTGCGAAGTTGTGATAGTTTTAACAATAGGGTCAAACTGATAAATGCTACTATTTTAGGTGTATTTATTTATCTCTTTTTGGGGGGGGATTTTGGCTTGTGGGTCTTTATAGAACATGTTCCTTAAAACCTGTTAAGTAAAGGTTCATTTTAAACGGTTGGTTGTTTAGTTTATTTGAAGGGACAGTACACATTAATGCATTTCTGTAAATCTGTCAGTATTAGCTGCAGAGATAGTTTTAAACTGTTGTCCCAGGGCAAGGTGTAGAATGGCAACAACCAGGCCTGTCAAAAGGAAGAGACAAGGGGGTATGTTGCAGTGGGCCTCAGGACCAGGCGGGCCCATAAGGACAGTAGTTTATCCGAGAGTGGCCTTTTTTGTTTATCACACTGGATCTGCCTGAAAGGAGCGCAACACTAACCTACTTTTTTCATAACCACAGTTCTATGAATGTGCAGGGTTTGAAGATGACCGTATTCAGACTAAATAGAAGAAGCTTTTCATGACAAATACCAGTCAGGTGTTTCAGGTTTCAGTTTATTTTAAATCAGTGGTTCTCAAACGGTGGGTCGCCTACAGTTTATGGCAAAGCCGTCAGAATCACCAGGGACCCTACGCACCTACAGTATCACACAGTCTCTTCATGGTAATGCCTTCAGGGAGGAGACTGCGGAATCTACGGGCCAGCTCCAGTCGACTTAAGAATAGTTTCATACACAAGCCCATCGGGAAGCTGAACTCCCTGCCCTCCCTCCCTCCCACCCCTCTTCCCCACCCCCCGCTCCACAATCAAGGATGAGAGAAATATAATTTCAAATCATTCACATGGTTTGACAAATAAAAAATCTTAAATCTTGAAGTGTTCTTGAGGCCAAATGAAGAGAGTGCTGACAGAACAGTGGTGTCAAATTGTGGGATAGGGCCCAATAGGGATCCGCCAAGTCTGTCAACGGCCCTCCCAACAACGATAAAACATAGAACATTTTGAAGGTTGAGGCTACATACACACACATAACATGGCAATTGTTCAGAAAATCATACATTGATAACATCTTAATGTTCGTTCTGTGACTTGTACAAGAGAGACTTTGGTAGTGCAGGTCATACAGTTCAAACAGAGCACATTAGAATGAGGATCCTGACACAATCATGCACCAGGAGATCTGTAGGTGCTAATGAACACATTGTAGATTTGATTTTAGCCCGTTTTTTTTATTGAGTCTTGAAGGTGTTATGGGGTTTTCTCCTATAGTGAGCGGGATGCTGTTACAGATATTACAGCCCCTGACTGAAAGAACAGTCTCCCCGTAGGGCATTGCACATTCTCTTCTAACCATAGACCGGGTGACTCTACCAGAAAAAGCTTTCAGTTTTTGAATTCCCTTAATGGAGGTGGTCTACAGTGCAAGCAAATTCAAGGTACTTAAAATAGATATTGGATAAAGATGAGCGGAGTCAAATTGCTGTGATAACACCTACATTAATGAACTAATAATTCTGTCTGCAGAGTCTTACTTTACAGACTATAGAACCGTTTACAACTTGAACACAATCATAATCCTCCTGTTCAGGCAGCGCTTGTGTTACTTTTCCCATAACATGCACAAGTGTCTGTTTAACCCACTGCACAGAGACGTCCCTGCTGCGTTTGTGTTCATATGCTCTGTAAAGTGTCTAAAGTGCTGCGTGTGCATGTATAGTCAACACTGAACTGTTGAGATAAAATCCATGGGACAAGGCTGGCGCTGCTCTGGCTCCTGGCAATGGCACAACCTTGAGAGAATAATCAGCCCATGATCCATGCTGCGCGGACTGAAGGGACACGAAGGGACACGAGAGGCTTTTAACCGTAAACCACAGACCTGAAGCCGTGAGCGCCAGTCCTTTTCCTGTTCATTTCAAGATTAGCTTAGACCCATTTGGTGGACTGCGAGTTCCTGGTAGATGATCACTTACTGTGTGTTAACAACTTGATGTAAATACTTAAACAAAGGATTTCTAAAGGTTTGCGAAGGCTCACATTTATTTGACACATCATAAAATTTAAAATAGTGCCGCAAAATATGAATAAATCTGCCTAAAACCAATTGTCTTGTCTTGCCTTTCATTTGGTTATTTTACATACTGTATTCTCCTGTCTTTATTTATTTTTATTTTTTTAAAGAGGGGGTATTATGCTTTTTTCAATCACATAGCACCAGTCTATAGCATACTACAATGATGACGTAACCTTCTGTTGGTCTGTATATACAGTAAATTAAAATAACTGCCTTGAATAAAATTGCTCTCTCAAAATGGCTGTACTGAACGTCTTGAAATAGGCCTCTGTCTCTTTAAGAAGCTTTCCGACACGCCCCCTTCAGCACACTGCTGTGGCATCTAAACAACAACACTGTGAGGGGAGGGGGCTCTGCTGAGCTGAGGAGCAGTGGTTGGTGGCTTGGCTGGTGACGAAAGGTCCAGAGGCGTCTCCAGGAGGTGGGGGCGTTCCTAGGAGGACTGAGGCATAGCTACACCTAAAATGGCTGCCGTCTAAGTTTTACTGATTACTCAAAAATATGTGAATGAGCCAAGGCAACACTCCAGGCATGTGTTTAATGAGGGAATGACATAATAACATGATATAAAGCTTGAAAAAGTCGATTTTACATAATACCCCCCTTTAAGATAATTTAATTGACATAAAACGAAGCTTACAAATAGCACAAAGACAAAGGAAGGATACACAATGTTAGGTATTAGATTGATACACATTTGATTCATTCGTGGGTTGTACACATGGATCAGTTATAATAATCGGTTGAACATAACAAATAAGAATTAAAACATGGATGAAATTATGATGGTAACAAGTAACAGTAAAGAAACAATAATAATCGAGGTCGAGGTAAAGGTAAACTGAATAGGGTAGTGAACATGAGGATTGGCATCAAACAGACACTTATGATTACGAAGAAGAAACAACAGTAAAAAATAAATAAATAAATAAATAGATACATATAAAATTGAAAAATAAGAAAACATAATATAGTCGTAATAATAACAGTCGTAATAGTATCATTCGCTTGTAATATAATTCTAATATACATATTTATACAATTTCATAATATAATTCCATAATATAATTTCCTGTCTCCTGTCTTTATAATGGACTAAAATTTCTCTTTTTTCATAGTTTGGCTTGGGGTGCGACTTATATTCAGATGCGATTTATATATCAAAATATTATTATGTTATTTTCACACTGGCCGCGGCTAGAGGGCGCTCTAGGCTTGTGTACCAGTGTATCTGCTACTCCTGTACCACTGAAGATTTAAAAAATGGTAATTGAGCAGCAAAGTTGAAAAACGTGCTGCCGGGAGAGGCTTGTCAATGGTGCAGTGAGGCCTCCATGCCCAGGCAGTAGCCACGGCAGGTGCGACTTATAGTCCAGAAAATATGGTACTAGAAACTCACTGTCCACCATGTAATCTTTAAAAAAACAAATTATTCAAACGGGTCTTAGATGATCTCCATAGGAAATGAATGGGACATTGCTCACAACTTTAAATTAGTGGGAGGCCACATCGTGCAACAAGCCAATTACTTCTGTTTCACACGAGATCGGGACAGGAGGGAGGAGTAGGTCTTAGGTGAAAGTCTACATGGTTTACTCATTGTATTTTTTCATTTTTTTTTTTCAAACAATGATCCGGGGGGCGCACACAGTTGAATTTGTTAGCTGTGGTCCAATTCTATAATTCCTTACATTCACATTTCTAACCCTTTGCGATGGTTGTTTTTCAGCCTACCAAAAAAAAAGTACGTTCTTAATTTTATATAAGCGCAGCAGAGGTTATAATCCACTGCACTGTTCATGTTAAAAGGGTTACGTGTCTGTTGTTGACCTAAATGGAGGTTTAAACTGTGTGTTTCGGAGCCAGCGACAGGTCGAATGGTAGAAACGCACATTGCTCCAACACCTGTCACAGATCATTTGCCCCGACTGTTACCTACCAGCTATAAATGTGCACTTCTCCTGTCACCATCGCCCCTTTCACACATGCACAAGAGCTTAACATCCACATGCATCGCTTTTGTCTGCTTTTCTTTTTTTTCAAATACAGAGAGAGGGACTGTTGTGGAGGCTGTATCATGCACGGCTCAGTGAGGACTATATTTGGTTTATAAAGAACTGTGGTCTTTGCAACTACAAACCAATTAGAGTATATTCACTGTCTCTGAAATTTCACCCAAAGTTCACACCTCCAATATTTCTTCAAAGTAGTTTCCAAAGATGGCAACTGGACTGAGTTGTTTGGGAAAACCAGATGATTGGATTGAGAGCAGGAAAGGCCTTTGTGACGAGGTGAAATGTCCTCAACTCAAACGGCACAGTCCAGCTGGCGACTTTGGAAACTTCAGCCTGTGATGGTGAACTCCTAAACAACTGAGAACAAACACACACAGATTAAATATAGAGTAAACGTTACAGTACGTAATCCTTGTTTGGAACTAATTTAGTCCGGTTCCCTGTCCCTGCTCACTACCCTGCTGGTCCTCAAAGTTGATGGTTCTCAGAAAACCAAATAGTTAGAACCACTGCACTAAAACAAAGTGACACAACGACATTCATTTATTTATTCATCTATGTATTTTTTCATAAACATCTTTTTGGGACCTACTTCATTCAGAGAACAATATTAAGGAGATGATGAGGATAATTCAATTGCATTTTTGGGTCTGGTGGGACAGTTATGGGCCAAAAATATGTGTTTTGTTTAATAAGTGAGTGTTTTTGTATGTTGTACTGTCTGTGTACATTTATGTGTACTATGTCACACATGTTTTGTCGTACTCGTGGATGTTCTGTGTTGATGTTTTTACCCCATGGGACTGCGGATGGAAATGAGCTCTGAGCTAAATCTGGCATATTTACTGCACTGGTTGTTTTTTGTTTGTTTTCTTACTTTAAAAAAATCTATATTTTTATTATTTTGGCCTAAGCTGTTATAGCACCGATTTACCTAATATGTGGAAAGAACTTTGTGCAAATAGAAAAGGAAATGTATAAATATTAAATACTAAAAAATCCACTCTCATAACAACATAATGTGTCAAGTCCAAACTACACATGTCCATCAGTATCACAATTTTTAGTCCTATTACAATTGAAACAATGTTTTTTTTGTTTTTTTTAAGTGAAAAAAAAAAAAGACCCAAGAGCTCCAGTAGCAATCCACTTTTTTTGTAGCACGTTTTTGTATCAATCATAAATCATCCATATTGTATTAGTTTGCATGCAGACCAGCAGCCGTGCCTCGGACATGAAGCTTATGCAATCTCTTTCTCTCCACGATGCTCTCACTTCTGGGAAACACCATGCTGATGTAATTTGTACCGTGTTTGCCCTGCCTTATAATGCCTTATGGATCCGTAATGCTCGTGTGCGATAAAAGCTGCTAATTTGAATGGACAGAGGGCAAAATGCAAATGACGGAGTAATAGCTGAACGTGAACGCTGCTTATGCAATGTAGTTGGACTTCTGCATAAGGCACGAGGGACGTTTTCAAACCGGAGGCTCTAAATATCAAGTTTAGTTTATTGTGTTCTGTTCCAGGCTATTTCTTCACAATTCAAGGCAGATTGAAACGACCAAGATAGTTGGATGTTCAGACACATGTTTTTAATGGCGCCCAAAAGTGCAATAACATGGTAATTGTGGTACTTGCATAGAAGCAGGATACACATCAAATTTATTTCAAGGTATATTAGTCCTTACCCCAACCTTACTAACTTATAAACACTGTGAGGGGAAAAAACAACAAGTAAGATAATCAAAAGGTGATGGAATTAAGACAATATACGATGATTTCGAGTTGGATCTTCTTGAGATAAGATTGCTGAATGAAACAATGAAACGTCATTTAAGATAAGAATAAACAACACTTGAAACAATGATCTGAGGGAAGATCCATCTGCAATCTTATTTCAAGATATTCTACTCAGATAAGCGTTAGCGTGTCAACATCAGCAGAGCGTTGAATCTTATTGCCAATACTAAGGTGCACCCTTACAGCTGCACTACCTGAAATACTCCCTTTTTTTAAACCGCGAAAGTCTGATTTATTTGAGATTATTTTTTGGTGCAGGATGGCAGGGGGAGTCCTCTGAGTGGCAGGCTAAACTAATCCAAGCTAGCCGTCAACCTAACCCATAACCTTTTCAATCAATAACTAGTCATGGGTTAGTCCTATTTTGTTTAAACTTGGTTCAGCCCGAATTTTGATCTGGTTCGTCCTGATATGTAGACGTTTGAGAACCACTGTTGTATTGTTCTATTTTCTGTGCGTTAAAGACTGAAGTATAAAGGATTAAATGCATCTCTCTCACTGCAGATTTGCCGTCTTCTGGTTTCTTCACTTTAGGTTCCCTGTGAATCCACTCTGCGTAAGGTATCCCCCTTACTTTTACGTAAGTCAGGGTGTCTTATTGTTTTTTATTTACAAACTCTGCTAAACAAAAACATGTTTTGAAAGTGGCAGGATTAGCCGTAGCGAGGTTTAACAACAGAGGGAAGATGATGCAAGCTAACAGCAGTGACCGGCTCAGCTAGCGCGGGCTAACACTCATTAAAAGCAGGTCTAGCTCCGCGGGGGGTAAAGTCACGCGGCGTTGTTGAAGATTGCGCTGCTCTTTCACTTTTAAACTGACAACACAAGTTACCCAGATCTATAATTACTCCGCTCTCATCTGCAGTTACACCGGCTAACGACGCAGGGAAACTTCAGAGCGTCTGCAGGCTACTTTTAATGAGTCCTCCATTTTTCTTTTAAAGACCACAAAACGCCACCAATTTAAGTCCTGCCAATGCTCTTCATTTGGAGCGCGGAGTCACCCGCCGGGAGTCGCGCTGACCGGCGGTGTCAGCAGTTAAGAAGCCAGCAGGAGCCGCGGAGCACAGACGAAATGACGGATAAAAGTTTCCTCTGCCACAACATGATCTCGGTGTCACTCAAAGCTTTAATTAAAATGAAAATAGCCCACCCAGCAGCGCTCTGTGAGCGCTTTAAGGGACAATAAAGTCTTCAAATATTCTGCTTTTGCCTGTTTAGAGGTAGCATGAACTCTACTGATGTTTATCTTCAATCAAAGTATTTTACTGTTTAATAAACCATAGTCTTAAAAACATTAGAGCTTATAGACTTTTAACATTTTTAATGTACAAATAGGTTTATGAAAGTATTTACTATAAAATCCAGCCACATGAAAGACTAAAAAAAGCAATATTTTTTGTTGTATAATAACTGCACCTTAATAAATTATTAGTTAACACTTAATTAATCATGAACAATTCATTACTTAAGTGTGACTAACACTTAATAACTACTTAACAATGAATAAGTGAAGTATGTGAAGAACTATTCATTATGAGTGTGATATTAACGGGTTAAGTAAGTGTTAGTCACTTAATAACTACATTTAATAAGTTAGTCACACTTTATTCATTATGAACAATTCATTAGTTAAGTGTTAATTCATAATTTATTAAGGCTATCTAAGGTGTAGTTATTATAAAGTGTAACCACTCAAACTCAAACTTATGTCCTCATAAAATGTTAACTTCCAGGTTATGGCAAGAAAAATACAACCAGGCCTAGATCATGATCAAATCAGGGCTAAACCGGCCTAAAGATGTTTAAATAGTTCTATAGGAACTTTAAACTGGATGTAAACCATGTCTAAACCTAAATACATGTGCAATGCAATATGTTTCTTGTGCCACTCCCATGTCTGGATAAAAGGAACTGGTTAAGCAAGGAAAAAGTAGAAATGTACCATGAAAACTGAACTGCAGTCACATGCAAATAACTGCGAGCTCGGAAAGAAGGTTGTGCTTCAAATTTACCCCAGGGACTGCCCCATGGTGGAAAATAAAAAGGGGAAACTTTCTCAAAATAATTACACATAGTATTTCACGCAAATTGTTAATTTAAACTATTCCCACTTATTGCAAATTGGGTTGGACACTGCGGCTCTGGTGCCACTCTCTGGTAAATGTCTGATCAAAGTTCAGGGGAGAAAAGTGAGAATCTAGTCAGCGAATTGAATATAACATTTCAGAGGCCCCCTGCCATAAAAAAATAAAATACATGTATGCCTCGTTTTTCCATACACTGACGGCCTACAATGAGAGAACAGCCGATACAGTCGACATGAGCAACTAATCTGGCAACCAATTATACTTCGTCCTACAAAAGCCCAATTAAGGTTAAATTCAGACCTTTTTTATTTTTTGGTATACCGACCGCTGCTTGGCTTGTGGCTCGGGGTCGACCCCTTCTCCAGCCGGTGGGATCAGCTCCTGGACATAATACATACAACATGGCTTTTTTCACACAACTGCCCCGACCAGAAATATGTTAAATCAATTCATGTTTTAGGATGAAACAGAGATATTCAGAGCTACATGCACTTGGACCGGACCAAAACAGCACAGTGAGAGTGAACAGGTTTGGCGGCGGTTTTGGGAAAGTTTGACCAGAGGAGACAAGTTTATTTCCACACAGCTAACTTTTTTTTAAATTTGTAAAACTATAACTTTAGATGCTGTGAAACCTTTCGAAGAACTTTGGGAACTAATTGACTCTGTGCATAACTTCAAATCATAACAACACCGCCCAAGAAGTGACTTCCTGTTTCGATCCAGCACGCCAAAATAAAAGCACCATCTTATTCATTAGTTCAGCAGTTCATTAGTTCAACTTTTTTTCTGCCTAACTATTAACAGACAAAACACTTAAAATGTGTGTATTTAATTATATTCGTGTAATGTTATAAGTACCTGCCGAACTAATCAATGAGATGAGCTGTGTGCTTTTATTTTGGCGTGCTGGATCGAAACATGCTGACCACTCATGCAGCCGCTGGGTCAATAGGTCGAATATGCACAAATATCAACTTTTTTTCCCACAAAAAAGTTGCACAATGCACCTTTAAGATCCTATTTATAAACATGTAAGGCAGCAATACTCGGTAAAGCCTGATTAAGAATACTCTGCCTATGGGGACTACAGAGGTGGGTAGAGTAGCCAAGTAAGAGTAACGTTACTTTGAAATGATTTTAAAAAGTTAAAAAGTAGTGACATAAATAATTACTCGAGTAAAAGTAAAAAAGTACTTTAACTGTTTGAGCGAAAAAGTTTGGTTTATTTACTTTTGGTCTTCCCATGGCCTCGAGATCATCCAACTAATGTAACCTTTTGTTGACCATGTGACTATTTTTTGATGGGTAATGGGTAACAGGACTAAAACCCAGGGACAGGATTAAAATGTGTATTTAAATAAAAATAAAAAAATAAAATAAAATAAATAAAATAAAAATATTGATTAAATATGAAAAAAAAAACATTTAAAGCAGAAGAAATATTGAGTCACAGCAATGTTTTTGTAAACCATTTTATTTGTTATATTTCATGATAAAATGTAACATTAGAGATCACTTTTTCTACTTTTCAGCCTTTTAGACAGTTTTATTTATATAATATTAATATATATCCTAAATCTGATAATACGTGAACGAGTAGGACACTTTGTTTAATGAGAAATTGTACTCACCTCACTCATAAATGGCACCTATTCGGCGGATTGGCCCAGATACTTCATTATAATTTCACTCAAGTAGTAAAAAGTACTGTAAATGATAAAACTACTCTAAGAAGTACAATTTCTTCTAAAAGATAATATAAGCCTTTATTGATCTCACAATGGAGAAATTCACAAAAGGTTGTAACTGCGCCTCTGGGGGAATAGCCCCACTGTATCTATTCCATACTGAAACCTGTTGCAGAGATTGAAACAGAAAAAGTTATTATAAAATACTATACTATACTATACTATAAAATAATATAGTCTTAACTCAACAGTGACACTCATTTGGCTTCTGTTTCCAAGCTGTGGCACCATCTGCAATGTCTCCAAGTGACTTGAGTTGTGCATGTGCCCAAGTTTTCTTTTTCATAACTTTTGACCAGCGATACAAACCTCCAAATCCAGTAAGGGGACGCTCTCGGGGGCGCACAATAACATCATAAAAAACCTGTTGCGGGGGACTTTGCCGTATCATTCGGGAGCACCAAGCATGATTAAACATTAGCAGATCGGGCTTGAGCGGGCGTTTTAGCAGAAAATTGTAGTCGCCCCTGAAGTGGGATCAAAGAGCCGAGCGCAGAAGCCACACAGCAGCACCACACATGACGCGGAGGTTTAAAAAATTAGCAATGCTCAACCGGGACGGAAGTGGCTTGCAGAGTTGGCCCGTAGGAGGAGCGGCTTTAATCACACGCAACGTCCAAGCGCCGGGACCGACTCGGACACTTTACAAAGAGCTTAACCTCGACTTTTATATTGGACTCAGCGGGTCAGCCTCCATGCCAGCGCTTTGAACACTGTTTAGTTATTAGGACTTGACTCGGTTTAATAATGGCCACTTCCCTGTTTTTAATCTTCCTTTTTAAATCTCGCACTTTGAAGTTTTGGGAGGAATTCGCACTGTAGTTGGTTTCGACTCGTGGGGCAAAAAAACAGGAACTGCGAGAAAGCTTATTACTAAAGCATCAAGAAGTATCCACATGTTACCAGAGAAAGATCCTAGGCACAGAAATGTTTTTATTTGATTGTCATGGCTAAATACTGTAGTTGTATTGTTGTTATTAGTCCCATTTTGTTATTTCAGTCTTAAGTTAGGTGTTAGTCCTGAGCTGCTGCGACTGAGCCGCGCTGCCACTGTGTCAACCTGACCCACATGACCTTGGAGGTCGGGGAAACTGTAGCACTCGGAAGAAACCAGGCTGGCTGCCCTCTGTCTCCTCTGATCCTCTGAAACGGTGCACTGCCTCCTGGGTTCGTCCCTGATCCAGAGCCTGGTGTCCTGCACTGGTCAGCTTCCCCACTTCCTCCTTCCTCTTTCTCCTGCAGCTCCCTCCGCTCCACAACGGTCTTTCACCATCTCCTCGTTTGTCCCTTTTTGTTTCCTGTAGCTCCTCTTGTGACGCCTCCACTGTGCTGCAGGTGTGGGGGGCTCTTGGTGCCTCAGAAGAAGAAATGTGTAGGTCTCAAATGGCCCTATACCTGATTTGTGGATCACAAACAATGCAAGAGTTTGAAATTAAAGTGTTAGTAGTGGTCCAAACTCATTCCTAAGTTTACAAACATATTTGCAGTAGCTTAGTTCTCCACAGGGACAAGTTTAGTCACTGCATGTATTCATAGGTTTCATTTCAAGCTCTTGCCAATCGAGAATGACCTTATACTGTATATGCCGATTTAGAGGTTGGTATTCCTTGGTTCTTGAATCACTAACGTAGTAAAAACAAACAAACTTGTCAATATCTAAATATATTTAAATAATAACTATGCTCCATGTCTATGTGCAAAATACTTTATGTAAAATCGACTTTTTCAAGCTTTATATCATGTTATTATGTCATTCCCTCATTAAACACATGCCTGGAGTGTTGCCTTGGCTCATTCACATATTTTTGAGTAATCAGTAAAAACTTAGACGGCAGCCATTTTAGGTGTAGCTATGCCTCAGTCCTCCTAGGAACGCCCCCACCTCCTGGAGACGCCTCTGGACCTTTCGTCACCAGCCAAGCCACCAACCACTGCTCCTCAGCTCAGCAGAGCCCCCTCCCCGCACAGTAGTGTTGTTTAGATGCCACAGCAGTGTGTTGAAGGGGGCGTGTCGGAAAGCTTCTTAAAGAGACAGAGGCCTATTTCAAGACGTTCAGTACAGCCATTTTGAGAGAGCAATTTTATTCAAGGCAGTTATTTTAATTTACTGCATATACAGACCAACAGAAGGTTACGTCATCATTGTAGTATGCTATAGACTGGTGCTATGTGATTGAAAAAAGCACAATACCCCCTCTTTAAAAACGAATCGACTGAGAAGTAAAACTATGAGGAATCAAGTTTGAGGCTATTCAAAAGTCAACAGGTGCCATCAGTGCGTCATTATAAAGGCATGAATCCAGATTTGGCAAAACACTTGTTAGGTAATTTCTTTAGAGCGAATAGAAAAGACACTTGGGGAACACCCCCCTCCTCCCCACCGGCCCGTTTGATATCACACAACACCACTGTTTGTGAATTCTGGCAGCCATCTCAGCGTGCCCCATTTAGCCCCGGTCCTCAGTGCGGGACGTGGGAAGACTCCTTTGGAAATGCTCTGAAGAACTAATTGCAGTCGCTTGATAATTGCGCGTCAATAGCCTCCTCTGTCCCCGAGCCCAGCAGCCGCAGCGGAGTTTGATTGCTCGATATCCATGTCCATTTTTTCCCCCTCCTTTTCTCCCTCGGATAGGCACAATATGGCGGGCCTTAATTAACTTGTGTGAGAGGTGAAGCAGTGTGCGCCATCTGCCTGGGAGACAATCAGGTCTCGATAATCCTTTTACTCTGTTTAGGCAAAACATCGGGCTCGGGAATAGGCCGGACTCCGTAGATAAGACCAGAGCCTGCAAACGGCTCAGCGAGGCATGACATTCAGACCCATGGATGTTAAACACAAAGACGAGGGAGGGGGAGATTATCGATTGGGTTTATAATCCGCAATAACTTTCTATTGTTCAATAACTTATTCAAAAATATGTGTTTAGATTATAAAAATAAATGGAGGCCCGAACAATTTGACCCTACACATTTTGTTAAAACTGACATCAAATCTGATCTCCATGGCAATGCAGTCAGTCAGCCCCATATTGGGGGATAATTACCCCTTCGAGCGGCGTTCCAAGGCATTTTTCCAAGTGGGAAATTTACCAGTTGCCTGGAACGCACCATTATACGCACCATTGTTTTTGGTCACAGCCTTCACTATAACGTTACGTAGCATGTTTTGTTTAGTTCCGGAGAAACACATAATGTTACACTAGCGTCGTATAGAGTTCGGGAATATGATGTCATATCGCTAAGCATTATGGGATTAGCAGCAATTGTAAACTAATGGAGATTGTAAAAGTTAAAATACTTGAGTTATTGCTCACATTAAAACACTTGGACACCACAGTGAGTTAGATGTATTTACCAGCAGTGACTCAGCAGCTAACGGGGTTGTTCCACGGCTTTTTTTCTCCACTTTTTAGCTGTTTTTAGCTAATGTTAGTCAATGGAAATGTATGCTAACAGCTGTAAAGATGGCCGATCTCCATGGTAACTGGGGGATTTCCCGAACTCTATCAGCTAACTGTTGTAGCATTAGCCGTTTTTGTTTGACATACAAGTTTATATTTTAAAGTAGGCAGAAACTGATCAATAGGTATCTCTAAAAGTTCGATATCACATAAATTAACCAAATTGACTTGACACACTGAAAGACGATAAATGTTTCAATCTCTGTGACAGCAAAACAAAATAATAAATAAAAAAAGGCAGGATAGATAGGCTGTTGGTAGCTTTATGATTTCAATTAAGGTTCAGTGTGACATTATTTGCATTAGAAACATCACCCAATATGGCGGCGGGTGGCGTTTTTGTCACGTGACTCACAAAAACCGGTTCATTCAGAACTTAAGCCGGTTACAATGATCAAAATGTAGAATAATACAAAGTTGTGAATTAGCTTTAAATGCTTATTCCCGGAAGTTCTCTCCAAAATAACAAAGTTTGTCAAAAGTGTGAAATGAATCTTTATCTGGAGACTCCCAGCCATCCAGGAGTTCACTCTAGACGTTTGGTTGTTCGTACTGAGGACATCTCGCCTCTTCACAAAGGTTCTCCACACACAAATGACCAATCAAGCCAAACAAGCAGAATATTAATCAGAAAAAAATAAAAGTCCTGCACCTGACTTTTTTCAAGTAGTTGACTAATATTTATTGGCGATCCTGAGCACATGCTAGCTGATGTTAGCATTGCTACATCAGTAAATCTCCCTGGCAGTTGTGAAACAATAAATAAATAAAGTCCTGTGGGAACGAATTTGGGATTTGGGACGTTAGAGATACGTTCTGAAAGCTTAGACAACAAACAACAATTTAAAATCGACCTTTAATTCCGGAAATATCATTGGGGATGAAATCATAATTACTCTAAACGACTGAAATGGATCCAGTCTTGACTCCCTGATAACTTCATACGTGTCTTGGTGGGACGATTAGTTTTTTTTTTTTTTTAATAAGAGCGAGGACCACACATCTCAATCAAGGGCCAGCTGAACTTGCCCCTAAAGCCGGGTCATTATTTGATCTTTGTGCATCTTAATCTGATTATCTCATTGTGGAGGTAAACTTCAGACTCAATCTTGTTAGCAGCTGGCCCGGGCCGGGATTACGCCTCTGCACTGAGCTGGAAAATGAAGTGAGCAGTTTCGCTTTGGCCTTGGTTTCCTTTCTTTCAAGACGCCTCGGAGCTCATAGCGGCTGCTCCTTGGGCCTTTCTTCAGCCCGGGGTCCTTCAAACGAGATATGACCCGCTCCCCCCGCCCCGCTTCCCCCCCCTTTCTCTTTCTTTATCTCTAATGCAATGACTGGGGACAATGGCGACAAATCCTGACCTCTCCTAAACATTTGCAGACGGTTATGAGAATATAGCGGAGACAAAAACCTCTCCAAAATCCAACGCCGGTCCTGGAATCTCGAGAGACTTTTTTTTCAAGAAAGAATGTTTGCATCAGTTTAATTTATTTCTAATTGACGGGACAGGACGCTGTTGGTTGTATCAAACAATAACAGTCTTACATTAAAGGTTTCACTAGATTTGCATCAATAAACAGTCAACATTTGCCTACAGTTGGAAACAAAATAAAAAAAAATAAAAAAACAGATTATGAAGGTTAAGCCAGAAAGAAAATGGCAGATTGCATGCAGGAGCAATTGGAGTTTGAGTATAGGGCTGTAGATTGTAATTGTAGATTATGAGAATGAGAATCCCATGTTAACAATATTAATGTGATATGTCTGCAAAACGAACCCAATCTCAGGATGTACCAAAAAAACCAAGCATTTAAAAAAATAAATTATCTTCTTTTACTCCTTAACCCCCACCTATACCGAGCACATTTTCTCCAGTTTGGCACCCAAATCTAAAGGCTTCAAAAAAAAAAAAAAAAAAGCTTGAAAGAAGCGATAAAAAAGGATGAAAATGCAAGAAAAAAGTGACAAAAACCCAAACAAAAACACAACAAAAATGCAACACAAAAGTGACAAAAACAACAAAAAAGTGACAAAACCCTAACAAAACACAACAAAAAGTGATAAAAAAGTGACAAAAAAAATCCCAAAAAGTGACAACAAAATCCAAAAAAGAAACAAAAAAAAAGTAACAAAAAAACACAAAAAAGTGACAAAAAAAACAACAAAAAAGTGATAAAAAACAACACACAAGAGACAAAAAACAACAAAAAGTGACAAAAAAACCCCCAAAATTCAAAAAAAAAAAAAAAAAATGCTATAAAAAGTGACAAAAAAACAACAAAAAGCAAGTCAAAAGTTTCACAAAAGTTGCAAAAAATTGACGAAAAAAGTGAGAAAAAAGTTTGAAGGTCTTAGCTTTCAAATGAGGCGTTACAGTGTTGCTCTTCAGTCCAGAACCTTTTAGATTTGGGTAAAGTTGAACTGGAGAGAATGGGCCTGGTTAAGGCCATTCAACGAGACTAACAACAAAAAAATGTCCAAAACTAAAGCTGAATTCAGACTAAAACTTTTGCTTTTTATGTTATGTGTCATGTGTTTTTGTTTCAGGCTGTGCGAGACATGCGTACATCTCAATACTGTGGATGACTCGGCTTTTTATCCATTTTTATAGTCCGTGAAGTATAAAAATGGGTCCATATCATCATTAATACCATAAAATAATGAAGTAGCCTTTGTAAAAATGTACTGTTGGTAATCTATCATGATGTGACATGCTGTTGACATCAAAGAGTTAAGTCTTTATAAAAAAAAGGGTCTAATGGGTGCGTATGAGTGGTATGCACCGGCTGGATTCCCGGGTGTCGGTGGCTCTCCTCCTCCTCCTCCTTAAATTATGCAAATGCCTGGCTCAGATGTGTGGTCCTGCTTAAGACACTCTCAGTTTTGCTTGTGGCCTCATTGCGGCATTGAGTGCCTTTACAGTGAATGCACATCCACAGTCGGGCCGCACAAAAACGCTCACCCCCCAAAGCCTGAAAGGAGTTCAAAGCATTCAAAAGACAAAAAAAAAAGGGCCTAAGCTGGGGGATTTTTCTTTTTCTTTTATTTATATATATCTATATGTGTACACTGAAAAGAAGAATCAAATATAAGTTCTTCATTTGGTGCTCGATATGTGCGGCAACACATTAAAGCCCTATCGCATAAAGATTTTCCCCCGGCGCGCCATATGTGCCTAAGAAACGAGAGTAAGTTAGCGAGGGGGCGGCCATTTTGCAACACGGGGGCGCTGAATGCTCTTTTTGACACGCCACTGAAGGAACAAGGAACTCAAAAGAGGCCATATTCGATCAGGTTTTCTGCCTCAATAGCTTAAAATCACTCTCAAAGTATTGAGCACTACACAGAGAAGAGAGCTTCCAAGGAGGCTAATCAGCAGGTTTTCCCCCTATTACCGCTCCCATCGGAGGGCAACAGCGCGCACAAGTACCCCCTCTATTGATTATGTGGACCGGGGGGGGGGGATTTAAATATTAATACACTGGTCGGCCCGGCTTGGCACTCTCTCCAGAGCTGAGGCTGCATGGCAAAGCACTCATTCTCCAGATTAAAAAAAAAAAAAAAGCGCAGCCCTGCTCTTTTCAGGGAGAAGAAAATAAAAACTTCAAGGGGGACGTGGAGAAGAGAGAGGGGCAGGAGATTTGGGTCTGGGTTTAAAAAAAAGAAAAAAAAGAAAAAAAGATGGCGCTTGAGCTGAAGACGCACCGATTGAGATGTTTAACTGCGGCTGTGGGCAGGAGGCGAGCTGGAGCGCCGAGTCAAACGGAGCACGTTTAGAGGGTTTTTAGGGGAGACGGCAGAGGTTTGTTTTGTGTGTTCAGGAGAGGTTTGTGAGTTAATTGTTTGGACGATGGCGTGGTAAAGATTAAAGACAAAAAAATAAAATACAAGATTCGAGATTTGCAAAAAAAAACGATATTGTCGTTTTTCAAAACCGTCTTGTATCTTTGATGCTGTGGACACTTATGACCCTATCGCTGTGTGGATTTGATTTAAAGCGAATTACTTCATATTTTATGGCACTGAAAAAGCTCTGGACATTACAACAAGGATTTTTTTTTTTTTTAGTGGCACTTATCTGTTTTTTGCAAACTAACTCTTCAGATGTTAACGGGATATTTTGGGATTTTTGACATTGGGCCTCATTTCCTAGTTATCCAGAGTGTTGTTGATGTCTGGAGATATTTTTTTCTTAAATTCATGCATTTCTTATATTTGAAGAGTCTAGTGGCGCTAGGCTAGAGCAAGGCTAAAGCATTTCTATGGTAAACGCTAGCCTGCATTAAAAAACAGTCTGGCCCACTCCACAGTGCACCTGAGGTAAATCACTTATAACGCCAGACTAACCATATAAATGTCTCTGTTAATAGAATAATTTTAACAATTTTGCATTTAAAATAACTTATATTTGAGCAGCATCAGCTTCGTGGCTGTAAGCTAACGCAGCGGCGGAGTGATCTGCGAGAAAATAGTCCCTCAAAATGCGGTAATTCATGTGATACAAGGTCAGTTATATTTCAAAAATTATTCTATTAACACAGACATTTATATGGTTAGTCTGGTGTTATGAGTGATTTACCTCAGGTGCACTGTGGAGTGGGTCAGACTGTTTTTTAATGCAGGCTAACTGATACCATAGAAATGCTTTAGCCTTGCCCTAGCCTAGCGCAACTAGACTCTTCAAATATAAGAACTGCATGAATTTAAGAAAAAAATATCTCCAGACATCAACAACACTCTGGATAACTAGGAAATGAGGCCCTATGTCAAAAATCCCGAAGTATCCCTTTAACCTTTTTATTTTCCTCACTTCTTGTCGCTTTTTTGTTACTCGTTGCAGGGCATTTTTGTCACTTTTGTGTGGCTCTTTTGTGGCTTTTTTATTGAGTTTTCATCACACATTTTTGCCACATTTACATCACTTTTTGTCACTTTTTGGTTGCTCTTTTGTCGCGTTTTTACCCATGGCCGCTGGCTGCTCTGCTTTATGACCGCAACACTGGAGGCCGCCATTGCTGTAGTACCTCCATATAGCCGCTAGTCTCCCATTGAAAAGCATTGGACTATAGCTACGTTAAAAACAACTTTAATGCCTGAGAACTTTCTATGGCTACATATTCCTCCTGAGATAACGCTGGGTTAGTCACAAAAAAAGAAACCAGGCTGGTTTTCGAACTAAATTTTTTAAAAATCTCGTACTTAATGAGGGTCGGACTGTTAGCATTGGAGCTGCGCGAGCTACACGTCACACAAGGGCCGAGTCTACAATGAAGATCCCGCCCTTATGCCCTTATTAGGAACATGCTTCGTCAGAGCTGGGGAGGAGGAGTCTGTAAATCCGCCATGATTTCCCCCTCGAACGTGGTCATTGTGGTAAACAGGGAGGAGTGAGGAGGAGATGTCTATTCTTTTTAACGGTCTATGGTTTTTACCCTTGTTTTCGTCTAATTTTGGTTGCCTTTTTTCCCCAGAAGCTTTTAGATTTGGGTCAAGCAGGTTAACTGGTTCATATGAGTTGAAGTTAAAGGCCCTCTATACCTGATTTTTGGTTTGTTTTATTATTACAAAAAATGACAGGGGAAGCCACTAACTTAAAAAAAAAAAAAGCTAGTTGTGGTCCAAACTCATTTATAACACATTTAACAACTTCCAGGGTCACTTTCACAGAAAACTCGCCTGCAAGCTCCTGCAATTGATCAAATACAATAGCCTTTAGATGCACAGTGTTTTTCCCCCCCCCACAAATGTCTGAGTTTACAATGTACTAAAGGAGGACAAAACTCATTTTACTCCACTACTAGCAACAAAAGAAACAGCCTTTATTATTGTCCCATTGGGTACGGGGTAAGCTCCCAGACTGAAGTGCTGCCAGACATTTGTTGAAGGTGCAGCAAACTGAACCGAAATTGTGAATAAAAGCTTGTAATCACTTATCTATTTATTGGTTTATTTGGTTGGGACAGTGCATGTTAATGAACATACATGGGTCTCGTGCATGTAAACAAGCCACACCGGATTGTAGCCGTGGGCTAATTTGCATCCGTTGTCCCCCATGCGCACTCTCAAACACACTCTCATTCATCCTGGCCTATTGTACATGTTTTTAGTGGTAGGGGAAACCGGAGTACCCGGAGGAAACCTACGCAGACACGGGGAGAACATGCAAACTCCACACAGAAAGGCCCCGTCCAGGTGGGAATCGAACCCGGACCTTCTAGCTGTGAAGCACGAGTGCTAACCGCTGTGCCACCGTGAGGCCCACTCTTTGTGTGTGTTATTTTTTTATTTTTTTTGCCAGAGCAACCTGCAAGAGGCAACAGTATAAGGACCCACAACAATTACAAAATGGCACTTTGCATCCAGACATTTAAAGCAGAACTAAGTAACTTGTTTACCTTAATACATTCTTTTCGTAGTCCCTCTGGGGGTAATACAAGTGTTAATGGGATGATTGGGGGGTCTTTCATCTCCCCTGGTGTCTCTGACCACAATTGCAACTTTCCCTGCCTCCGGGCCGGACGCGCAATACACACTAATGGAATCACGAAGAAGAAGCTAAAAGGCTAACGAGCAAAGCTAACTGCAGGTTAGCGCCACTTAAACAGTATTTACAGCCAAGTTTGAGTGAAAAAAATAATCTCCATTGTGTAATTGGATGTACAATATCCCTCTCTCCCTTTGTCGGTTCTGTCAGCGTAGTATTTACTCTCACGGACATTTCATGAGTAAAAAACCGCAACATGCTACGACACCTGCAGTGGCGCTTATGGCCTCTAGGGGCATGAGTTACTTAATTCTGCTTTAAAACCGCCCCGGCTTCGCTCCATGTCAATCAACTTCGATTTAAAAGATTCTGGAGAGAGACGGACTCTTGAACACTCGGATTACTGATGATTTGGCAACAACAGAAATAATGTTGTAGCTGCCCAAAAGAAAACCAATTGTATTTGGTGATTAATTATCAACAGTGAATCATTTGAGGGGATAAGAGCAATTGTTTTGATTTGAACACATATATATATATATTTTTTTGTCTGAATAAAAAAGATCGTCCACTTTATTGAAATAGAAATATGTCATAGATTATTTGGTCAATTTCTACAGATGAAATAGACTTTGTGTGTAGACTAAAATGCTTTACAAATGCCATGTGCTGACAACTGCAGTAATTAAGACCTAAGCATCAAAAGCGAGGGGCGTTATGCGTTTGAATTGGTGCCGAGTGAGCTCCTCATCGGCCTAAATCGCACAGACCGAGCCCCCGACGCAAATGCAAAGCGAAGGTCCCTCATATGTTTTTGTATGAGGTCCATGAGCCACCGAGGCCTGTCCAGTCGACCTTGTGAATGAGCACATTTGGCCCCGGGCCCTGGATATGCACCGGGGACAGAGGGGCGAGTGGATAGACGCAGACAGAGAGAGAGAGGGCAACCCAAACTCACTTGACACGAGAAGAAGAGTGCAACATAAGGGCACAGGGAAGACGACAACAGGCATCAAAGGCAATCAAAAACAAAAAGTATGTTTTTTTGTGCAATAAACACCTTATCATTTAAGGTTTGTTCTCATAACACATTTCTAACATCCCAGTTCTTCACAGGAGGGGATTTAAAAAGCACATATCACGACTTTTAGGTAACTGAGCAGGGCTTTACTGTCACAGTAATGGGAACACAAAGAGGTTCTCTTTTTTTAAAATACTTTGGTAACATTTGATGATAACGACACCTTATTTAGCCTTAACCTCTTAACCCCGAACCGAGCACCTTTTCTCCAGTTTGGCTTCACTCAGTTCTGAAAGTTTCTCGAGAAAAAGTGTCAAAATAGCAACAAAAGAGAGCTACAAAAATGTGACAAAATGTGAGGCGAAAAAGAGCAACAGGAAAGTGACAAAAACTGTGATGAAAACGCAACAAATCAAGCAGTGAAAAAATTGTGTCAAAAACAAAACGACAACATGGCAACAATGCGAGGAAAAAGATTTGTTTTGTTTGTCTTAGCTTTGAAATGAGCCTATAGGCTGTGACCTTTTAGATTTGTGTGAGGCTGTGTGACTAACACTTAATAACTAAACTACTACAGTTAATGCCCAACTCATAATGAATAGTTCTTCACATACTTCACGTATTCGTTGTTAAAGCTTGATTTTTCCTGTTCAAACACTGTTCAAACATTTTTTTGTTTTGCCCCAGACTTGTTTCTAGCTCTCACAATCCCTCCTGCGTATCCGAATTGTTCAAATAATTTATTTATATGCACGTTACACACCCCCAAAATAGATGGCACTAATTTAGATTCTACTTCTCTCTTCCATCGCTCAATAAAACTTTAGGTGAAGACAGGGCAACAAGGTCTGTGTTTTGCTGTGTTTACAACACACTCTGAGGAGGCAAAAATACATTTACTCTACAACAACAAAAAGTCAGGTACCCCAGCTTTAAGTAGTTATTAAGAGTTAGTCACACTTAACTAATGAATTGTTCATGATGAATAAAATGTTAACTCATATAAGGCTAAATAAGGTGTAGTTATTATTATAACGTGTTACCAAAATGATTCAGCGAATGTGGTCTTTTTTCCCATGTCTGTTTTTACAATAAACTTAAGGACAAAACACACTTCATTCATTCCACTGCTTGAAAAAAAACGAAAAACTAGTAAAATAATTTTAACAAATATATTTAAATTTGGAAAACTTCCTGGTTAGCGAATAAAAAGAATAAATAAAAAAAGCAATCTGGCGACTCAAGTTAAATTCTTCAAAGAGGGTCAACTACTCTCACTTGTATTGACAAAATTCATTCTGAAAAAGGGTGCACTGAACTGAAGCCACTCTTTGCAACAAGACTGCAACACTCTTTCTTGCTCTCAAACTTATACAATCACGTATTGCCCTTGCGTCCATGAGGACATCGCTCGACTATTTACAATTACAATCCTATATTTCACAAGCCAAAAGGCAAAGACGCGGCGGATCCCCGAGGCATTTCATTTCCCATATGTGGCTCCTCTATTTGAGCCAGTGCAGTGTCCACACAGTCCATATTACAATCAGAGGGATGGGTCTAAATCCTGGAGTAATCCTCTCAGGAGCACAAGGCAAACAGTTTAGCCCAGCGCTTAGTCCGTCTCATACAGCGAGAGTAATGCACCTCCACTCATTTACATGCACCAGAGTCAATCAGCCCCCTTTCACTTTGAAATGAGGTCCTGGGATAGAGTCGACTATGCCGGCATCATGGCACACAAAAGGGTCTGATACAACTATGAGCCAGTATGGGTTTTATTTTTAACAAAGTTTGGCCACTATGTGAAAACTAGTGATGTGACGTTCATGACCAACCGGCTCTTTCGAACGGCTCTTGAAGGTGAACGGTTCGAACCGAATCTCAATTGTGAAAAGAGCCGGATCTTTTTTCAGTCAATGTTACCCAGAACTCTCTCCCGAACGGACACAGGAATCTGCCCAACAGTGGAGCAGGCGACACAAGTGAAAGCTTTTTGCACTAAAACTACGGCCTCATTTAATTAGTTTTTCAAAGCGTAAATATCAGTCCCATTGTAATTTTAGATTATTTAAATTATCATTATTCTAATTTTACATTAAAAAGAGCCAGTCATTTGAACGGCTCTTTGAAATGAACGGATCCCCAAGTCGTGGCTCCCAGGAAAGAGCCGTAAATCCCACCACTAGTGAAAACCAATTACACATATTTCAAGGATGACTTTGCATCTTCTGCGTTCAACTCATTCTTCAATGCTACAGGGGAAACTTGTCTCCTGAAATCTCAATGAAAAATCGAGATGCTACAAATGTTTATGAACAGAAGGAATGAGTTTAGTCCGCAGCTATAGTTGATTAAAGTGGACATATAATGCACATTTTAATGCTATTCCTTCATACTTCTACTACTTGGAGGAGTGTTACACTTCAGCAGGCAGCTTCTAGTTTTCCTGCTAATTGGGTTGTTTCATCTTCTCCGATCTGTGCTTCCTGCGATTTTGTTGGTCACAGATGGGATAACAATTCTCCGCACGTTTGTGAAGTTGATGATTTATCACCGGACCTGTTCTGTCTCGTGATCATCACAGCGCCGTTGATTTGTCAGCATGCACTCAGCTAAAAGTAAAAGCTTGTACATACTAGTCTTTTTCAGTCTGGGCCAACTTGAAATTCTGCCCGGCCCAAACTCACACTCTTTTTGTTTTATAGACATTATTCCAAATGATAAAACGTAACGCTGAGTTACTTAAAGGGGGGCTATAATGTAAAATCGACTTTTTCAAGCTTTATATCATGTTATTATGTCATTCCCTCATTAAACACATGCCTGGAGTGTTGCCTTGGCTCATTCACATGTTTCTGAGTAATCAGTAAAAACTTAGACGGCAGCCATTTTAGGTGTAGCTATGCCTCAGTCCTCCTAGGAACGCCCCCACCTCCTGGAGACGCCTCTGGACCTTTCGTCACCAGCCAAGCCACCAACCACTGCTCCTCAGCTCAGCAGAGCCCCCTCCCCGCACAGTAGTGTTGTTTAGATACCACAGCAGTGTGCTGAAGGGGGCGTGTCGGAAAGCTTCTTAAAGAGACAGAGGCCTATTTCAAGACGTTCAGTACAGCCATTTTGAGAGAGCAATTTTATTCAAGGCAGTTATTTTAATTTACTGCATATACAGACCAACAGAAGGTTACGTCATCATTGTAGTATGCTATAGACTGGTGCTATGTGATTGAAAAAAGCATAATACCCCCTCTTTAAGCTTTTAGGTTATGGGTAAAGCCAAATTGGACATGAATAAACAATACAAAACAAAGCATCAGCAGGTGTACAATAGACAGAGATGAATGTTATAGGAGGAGGGGGACTATACAAAGCATACAGTAAATACTGAATTACATGCACTCATATCTACCTTTGAATATTTTTTTTTACAAAAGCCAAACTTCTGCAGAATAAATCTACAACTTTTGCCCGCGCCACCTTTAAAGTGACTCTTCTTCCTCACCTGTCCTGACCCGGCGTACGGCAGGCCCGGCGGCGCCTCCGTCTGATTTAACTGTCTGCGCCGAGTTGAGCACCTCTTCACACACCTCTGCCACGCGATAATGTGACAGCAAAGGCCATTAATGCAGGAGCACAGAGGTCATTAGCATCGCTCCATGGTGTAGCATAAAGTAATCACCTCCCGAGATGTATCTCCGCTGGGCCACCGTACTGTCT
This sequence comes from Neogobius melanostomus, assembly GCA_007210695.1. Classification (NCBI taxonomy): domain Eukaryota; kingdom Metazoa; phylum Chordata; class Actinopteri; order Gobiiformes; family Gobiidae; genus Neogobius; species Neogobius melanostomus. Next base: position 5,617,113 of record VHKM01000047.1, read on the forward strand.
GTCCGCCCCCCCTGCCGAGACACCCCCCACCCCTTACCCAATCTGCGACTTGTAAGGTCACTTAATGATGCTGGACACACATACCGGATCCGGTTTAGGCAGGAGACGGGAAGTAGCTGATAATTCGACGCTCGCCACACGTCCTAATCAGACGACACGGTCCGACGCTGTTAAGGATGTTACAGGTGCCCCGCTGCTCATCACGGATCTCGCTGGCTCAAGCCGGAATTGGCCCGGAGTGGGCAGGTGTGAAACTCAGAGATTTTCCGTCAGCGTGGACTCTAATGAAGTATGGCTCGGCATAACAGGATGTAAAAATGACTATATATATGCATGAAGGTACGAGGGTGTTTCGCACCGTCGTGGAGTTGTGGTCCCGTCACCTGAACGGACAACAAATGCTGACTTTTTAGTTTAAATTGCCCGGGCGACAGCGGCAATAACCAACGCTCTTTGTGGCACTTGATGGATAAACACCATCTTTGAGTCGCGCTGTATACTTTACTGCACAGTGATAAAGTAATGGGATGAAAATAGCACAGTAACTATGCAAAAAATACTGACCATCTTTTGTGAGAATTATAGGGTAATGGTTATAATGAATCATACCGGCAAGAGATGAATTAGTTGTGTGTCCTTTTCCATGTACAGTAATTACCGCGGTACGTTTTGGACAGCCTTGGTACTGTACTTTCACAAACTGAAACATCACAACTCGGACTATCGAATCTTTACTTTAGATTGCTTCTCTAATGCAAGACTTCAAAAGCTGATTCAACTTTCAGAGTTCCCCGCTGCTCAACAAAGATCGCGTTGGCTGACACGGGAGCCGGTCTGGAGGAGGCCGGCGTGAAACGATAAGATTTTCTCTAACAGCACTCAAATCTTATTGAAACATTGGGCATAACATAAAGCCAATCAGAAGACAACGAACAGTGTGGCCTTTTACAATTGTATGGGCTTCATTTAAAAGGAAACTCCACAGACGTTGAACCTGATCATTTACAGTTAGTGCTAAGGTCCTTAATGCAACTATAAAACGAAATCAGAATGTTTGTGTAAGCTCTCAGGTATCCAGGAGTTCTACAGCATCATAGAGGTTTTCACAGTCGTCAATTTCAGTGGACATTGGTAGGTTAATGATATGGCTTCAGGTAAACAAGAACTTGGTGGCCTTCCAGAGTTTAAACAACTTTTGTCTACTGAGTCTGATCGGATAAGAGTGAAAAAGCCACTGAGGAGAGAGGCAACTGTCTTCAACTCAAATGACTTCAACAAGCTGATGACGTTAAAGCCTCTACCAAGACAAAACTCGAATATATATGTCAGTTATTTTACCTCTGCCATGTTACACACTATATGACAATGCTTAAGTCAATATGCAGTTTACATAATATACTTTGAGTCGTCTTTTTTGATGGAGAAACACCAATTTCTCTAGTATTCTTCTAATAATAAACATGTCTTGCCTTGCCATATGTTTGTGGTTTTCCTGTAGGCGATCTTTTGTCAGTTCTTCACAAGGACTTATTGTACAGACATACAGCTGCGTCTCTTCATTGTCCCTGTCCGAGCGGTCCCAAACCTCCTGCTCATCCATCCACGGTTACAGCCCTCCTCCGCAGCCCATCCTTCAGAAGGCCCTGGCCCGACGGTGTTTTGATGATGGAGAATGAGGCCCCGTCTCACACATCGCTCAGCCTGAGGTGTTCGATTGCATTGGGATTCGGCGGCTGATGACTGGAGCAGGAGAATCACATCATTTTCATAGTCACGATTGGGCCGTGCCGTCGTCCTACCAGAGCCTTTCCCTTTCCCTCTCCTGAATATTAAACGAGAGCGGTGTGAAGAGCAAACGAACGCAGGCTAAAACTCAAAAGAACATGCTAATATGGTAGCACTCGCTCTAACATATCTCGAGCCGTCCCCGAGTGGTAATTTAGTTTTGAAAAGTTACAGAGGAAGAAGCCTACTTCAAAATGGACTTTAGAAAACAAAAATCCATGTGTTCTCCATTCATTGTGCAGTAGATTAGCTTAGTTTTACAAGGATTTGGATAGGATCCTTGACTCTGTTGACACCTTCAAGAGCAAACTTAAGACTCATCTATTTGTTCAGGCTTTTACTTAGCTACATTTTGGGCTGATTTTTGGTGTTGTCTTGGCCTTTTATATTGTACAGTATGTACTTTCTTATGTTTTTAAACTGTGTTGTGAAGCACTTTGTGGCTTTTTGTCTGTGAAAAGTGCTATACAAATAAAGCTTACTACTACTTACAAATGCTGCCTCTTGGTGGGGTGTATGGAATTATTCAGAGGTGCAAAGGCAAATACTAGAGGAAAGAAGCAGCTAAAAGATGAACAATAAAGGTAAGCTACGTGCTAATGTTTTGCTAATACCTGCTAAAGTTGTGCTCAAAGCCGGTAAGGCTATCAAAATGAGCCGTTTCAACAGTGGTATGATGTTGTGAAATATTAAATCCATATGACCTTCCTGTTTTTAGTGGGCTGTCCTCTCTCCTCTGGCCAATCCGAGGCCAGCAGTCACTTCACGCCATGTTAGTAGTAGTCAGCGCTCTTTGGCCCTGGGTTGACCAGTGGGGACTCTCGCCTAACATGGTAGACCAGGCATTTGGCTGGGTGCAGGGACTTATGTGGAAAAACACATAGTATTTCAACCTGGCTAGACTCCAAACAGAGAAAAGCAGCGATTAGGAAGAGTTATAGACATGTATATTCGTTTTGGCGATCAGACCCCAGCGGTAGACATCAATAGATGAATAAAAGTCAGTATGGATGAACAGCTTGGAGTTAGGGATGTCTTCCCCCGGAGCCTGGACACTGGTGGTGGTAAGGAAGACCCGTGAAGATGCAGCAGGGAGAAGCCGTGGCAGAAGAGGTGGAGACGGGGCGGAGGTAGGTCTCAGGGCAGCTGGGAGCAGACAATCCATGATTGCTGGGGCTTAAAAGCGGGACCGAGGGTGATGATTGGCTGCTACGGAGGTGCAATTGAAATTAAATTTGAAATTGAATTGAAACTAATTGAAATTAATCTACCAGGTTGAATTAACGCCTAGGCTTCATGTGTTCCACAACTGGGAAAAAGCAAGGTTTGCGTAGAGCAGAGCTGCATCAAGGCCTTCTCTGCTGGCCTACGCACTTTTTAAATCACCCAAATTTAGTTTATTGTATATCTTAATGTTATTTCAAAAAAGCTCAAAATATAGATTGTATATATTCATTAACATTATATTGTCATCCAATCCGATTTTTTTATTAGCCTTGTGTTGCAGAGTGCGGAGAACTCTCACCATTCACCTTCAGTTTCACTTCTGAAGGCTCTTGTCCATACAATAGGAGGCAGCACAATAGCACTTAAGCGGGTTTTTCAGCCAATCAAAAGCCTGTGTTTACATGTGCCCAAGACCTTCTCGCAGGGCTACAGCGACATCCACATTTGTAACATTTCATGCCAGATTATGAGCGTGAATGTTTCCAAAATAATAAAATGTGAATACAGTTGTTTCACTGACTGATTCTGATGTTTTCTGTATCTAGATCGTCCTTCACTGTTGGCTGAAAAACATTGATCCATTTCGGGTGGATGTGAAGTTTGTTTTGCGCACTCCTTGAAGAAAACCCCAGCTTCTGTGTTGACTTCTTGGTTTCTCTAAAGAGAACGAACTGGAGGAGACAAATGACAAACCACAAAGCAAGGGATCAGACCGGACCTGCACCGTACATCACCGGAGCTGATGGTTCTCCTTCACAAAAATGGCACCGCAGTCATATTTCTCCGCCAGACGAGTGAAAAATGTTTGCTGCTATCCGTCATAAAAGGACGTAATGGCGGCCGGGGGAAAGTGGAGGAGACTCGGACACTCCGGGGAGCTCATTACTGGACCTATTAATCTGTTATTTGACCCCAGACGGGCGATCTCGATAAAAAAAAAGGGACCTCTGCATTCTTAATCCGAAGATAAAAACAAAAGATGGAGAGAGCGAGAGAGCGAGAGAGAGTCCGACGCGGCAATTCAGACAACAAAGCGCCCATATAACATCAATGGTGTACATGAGCTTGTTCTCAATAGAAGATAAAAGACTCGGAGTTAGACTTCATCTGGCTGAGAGCTTTGAAAATGAACGCAAAACAAAAGAAAAATGATGGATGTTGCATAAAATGATCTACATTTTTATTATTGAACTGCAGCCTGACGTGAGAGGTAGTGTAAGGTGAAATGGGGAAGCAAATCCTGATAATATAATCATCAAAGGCAATTGTTTGGGGATGGATTTCGGGGTAAGTTGGTGAAACAACTGGAAAAGTTACCATCTTAAATGAGATTAATGACTAAAAATATGTTTGAATGAAGGCACTTTATATTGAATTTGAGTCAATTTGAGTTTGAACTAATCTAAGATAAGATAAAAATGCTAATGCCATTGGAACAAGCATAAATAATATATATAAGAGCAATACAAGGTTTTATCTCATCCAAACCTACTCAAGCTTTAGACTTAATCCCTTACTTCAAGTAGATTTATGTTATTTCTTCCTTAAGATGATAACTTTTTCAATGAAGCCAGATATTTGTGACGGGCGTAAGAAAAGTGTATGTTAAAAAGTGAATCATATGAGTTGAAATATTGCAGTGCCCATCCGATCTATATTGTGCAAAGAAACATCCATTGAAATCTAGATCAGAGCACTTCAGCAGCAGAAGAAGAAACAACCAAAGTAAAGAGGATTACTCAAAACTGCTAAATAAAACAAGATACTATGGAAGGTACAGTATGCTTTTGACGAGGGAACGACGTTATGAAACAGTTAAAGAAGGGTATTATGTTTTTTCAATCACATAGCACCAGTCTATAGCATACTACAATGATAACGTAACCTTCTGTTGGTCTGTATATGCAGTAAATTAAAATAACTGCCTTGAATAAAATTGCTCTCTCAAAATGGCTGTACTGAACGTCTTAAAATAGGCCTCTGTCTCTTTAAGAAGCTTTCCGACACGCCCCCTCCAGCACACTGCTGTGGCATCTAAACAACCCACCCGCAACTAGACACACCCCTTTGTTACACTTTGTAAACCTTGCACTTTAATGTGTAATTACCTGTACTTATGTTGTCTGTGTAAGCTCTCAGTCGTACAGGAGTTGCCCATCTTCATTGAAGGTACTTGAATCATCTTCTGCACTCTGTAGTTACTACAGAGTTCATTGAAGATACCTGTACTTACATGTGTAATTACTTTCTTGTTCCCTGTACCCACACATGGAACTCTACACTTTATACACTTTAGTTATTATTATTTGTCGTCTCAGTCTCGCACCTTAGACAACTTTTTTGAGCTTTAACCGTGTTTTTCTGTCCCTTTGTCAACGCCATACTAGGGGTAGTATTTATTTCAATTTAATTCCCACGGTTTTGAGTAACCCTGGGTACTTTGGTTGTTTCTTCTTCTTACCTTTCTTTTATCTCTCGAGATTTAAGATTCTTTCATAGATCTTTACTGTTTTGTTTTCCAATGTTGCTTATTTTGTTGTGTTATATTGTGATTGACACGCCTCAGGTTAAATATTTGTTCTTTCCTCGCCATGCCAGCCTTTCATAAAATTCTATCTATGTATCTGTACTTTCTGGGTAATAATGCTTTATAGCTAAAACACAAAACTGTCCTCCACATTTATAAAGCCCACAATCCAACATCGGATCGGTTATGAGTATATCTGCGCTCAAAGGGGTTCAGAGAGGTGCTAAATAGAGAGTACAAGCTGTAAATAACTGCCCGGGGGCATGTTGCACCTAATTTTTTACCATTTGAATTTGCCAGTATTACAGTTTTAGGGCCTCAAATCTGATATGAGAGAATGCTGCGCGAGGAAAAAATTTATTCATGCCTCTGTTGCTTATCCACTTTTCAACGTGCTACTCGTTTTGCGCATGATCAAATGCTTGGAAAATTACCTCCCACAGTGCGTTCATCACAGCGCCATGAAGTTGCTAACCACGATGAAGCTGAAGGTTTGTTCGCCCACTGTTGTCTGCAGAGGGAATTCTATTTCTTAGTGTCATTATCTTACAGGAACGTTATTTGAAATGATAAAACATGGAATTTCAATACCGATGCACTCAAACGGATGTTTTTAAGCCTCCTCTAAGCACGACTGTCCACTAGTGATGACTTTGTAGCAGCATTCACATACTGTAGCTGACATCAAAACAATATTAAGAATTTTATATTAAGTTTTTGATATTGCCCAAGTCCCTCAATAGAGAGACGGCATATTCGAAACAGCCAGGGGGAAAACAAAGAAAAGAAAAACAAAGAAAAAACAAAACAAAGCAAAACTTTTTCCCATTTGTTCACCATTACTTTTAAGCAGAGCTAAGTAAATCTTGCCCTAGAGGCCACACGCGCCACTGCAGCTGTCGTGGCATGTTGCGTTTTTCATTTTCTGACAGAAAAGACAAAGGGAGAGAGAGCTATTATACATTGTGCCACAACCCAATTACACAATGGAGATATTTTTTTCCACTCAAACTTGCCTGTAAATACTTCTAAAGTGGCGCTAGCCCGCAGTTAGCTTTGCCCGTTCGCCTGTTAGCGTCTTCTGATCGTGATAAACCAAATAACAACATTTTGCGAAATGTTCATCAACAAACCGAAAGCTGTAGACAGAATACAGTCAGGACTTACCTGTCCGCCATGTCATAAACCTCAGAAATGCGAGCCAAAAGTGATTTTGTAACTGAGAGCAGCGAGGGAGATGTTGTCCATTAGTGTGTATTGGGGCTGCTGGGTTGGAGGCAGGGAAAGTTGTAATTATGGGAGCTTTAACAAATGCTGAATTATGAATATATTTTTCGACTAAATAAAAATACACCCCAAAAGTAAAAACGAACAATGCTAACCAGGACGCTAGCAGTTGCTGTTTTTTGCTTCTACTGAACAATTTGCTTAGAAAAAAACATCCATATGGACCCGATTTTGGCTTGACTTTATTGTTGTGTGATAAATATGTTTATAGTCCGACCAAAAAACGTCTAAAAAGAGGGAAACATTGTTATTCCAATGAGAGGTTTTCTTCCCCCTCGGCTAGGCCACGCCCCCCTGTATGATGTGTTGCCGTCTGTATCTATTGGCAACACGTCACAATGATGATTTGTCATGTCAGGCTGCATGTAGTGCTCTGAAATGGAGGGTTAGAAATCTCCTTAAAGTGCATATGACAGGTTGTCAAGTTTTTGTAATTCTTCTTATTTTGGTGAGATAATACCTTTTGGTGTGATATAATCATAGTTGTATAGCTTAAAAATGCCAGTGTGTGAATGAAATCTGATAAAAATGATGAAATCTATGATTGAAATGACAGGATTTTGGACTTAGCAACACCTTAGCAACGAAAGAATGCTCTTCTGCTGACGTAGGAGAAGGTGAACACGGCTGAAGCAGCAGGTGGCTTACTTTTTATAGCTAGTTTTTTATTCAGATGCTTTTTAATTATTTCATTTTTCTATTGACTACCTGATGACATTTTTTAGTATTTTATAGCTCATTTTGTATTGGTATTTGTATGGTATATTTTGTTGAGATCATGGTTAATTCATGTGTGTGTGACGGTTGCGGCAATAGTTCCGCTAACGGGCGGCGGATGTACCGTTTCCCAGATAGGAAAAAGAGTAGTTTCCATTTCAAAGCCTGGGTGAGATTTGTTAAAATCAACCGATGGGGTTTCAAGGCCTCATCCGTCGCAAAACACTCGGTGATTTGTGATGCACATTTTCACGAAAATGACATCAGGAGAGGTGACTTGATGGAGTTCGAGATGGGCCTCCGAAGCTTGAGCCACGTAAGGCTAACAGATGGCGCAGTGCCATCTATCCGGACTGTCCCTGCGGATGTGGTTGCGACAACAGCAGCTTCAAAGCTCAGAAGACCTCCGTCAAAAAGCAGGCTACTTTCGGTAAGTTTTGTTTGTTTGAGTAACAGCGAAGTAGGCTAACTGTAACTGTGTTGTTGTCGATATTTTACGCTAGACTAAAGTGCCAAGATAGAGCTGATCATCGATAACAACCAGCTTGCATCACATTTATTGTTATTGACTAGCTTATCATCATCATTTCTCAAAAATGCAAGAAAAACTATCAAAATGAGTGCCTTCTGTAAGATAGTAGCGTAGCACAACATAACTGTAACAAAGCATCAAATAAAACGAGAAGCCACACTACTACTACTTGGCTACTTTTTAGTCAAGTGCGGCGCCTGTTTTCGTGGCTCTCTAATCATAAACAATGTGTCTTTCTTTAGACCTGGTGTAGTATCCTGCTAAAGAGTAAACCAAGTTTGAACCAAGACTAAATAGGACTAAATTAGCAGGCTACTAAGTATCAGAGGTGGCTACTTGAGTAGCCTAAAAGTAACTGAGTAACTCTTGAAGTAGGTTTATCAAACTGTACTTTTCACTTCTATTTGAGTAACATATTTTGAAGTATCTTTACTCTTACTTGGTTAAAAAAAACAATTGGCTGTAATCTGTGGTGGCAAAAGTCTCATTGATTATTGTTTGTGTTTTGTGCACTTTATTCTTAAAAATAATTCTCTTACTCTATACTCAGTACTAAAGTAACATTTTTCCCAAGTACTTTATTTTACTCTTGCTTGAGTAATTATTTGTGTCACTGCTTTTTAAAAATAATTTTAAAGTAACGTCACTCTTACTTGAGTAAACATTTTGGCTCCTCTTCCCAACACTGCTAAGCATTGTGAGAATCAATCCCAAATGAATTACAAAAACAGAACAATCTCCCTCAAATCAATATCCCCAAACATTGCTTTGCATTGCTAGGGTAAAGTAAAGTGTGCTCCCAACAGCCAGGAGAAGAAAAAAAAACATGTAATGATTGCAATAACAGATGTTTGGTGTTTCAGACGCTGAATGAAGCGGAGTCATCCGTCCCTCAAGAAGACGTGGCATCTGTTCCTGATCCAACTAATGTTGTCATTGATTCAAGCCACTCATATGCCAAAGATGCAGTTCCTTCTTTTGTGCATCATGCCATTCAGTGCAGCCTTCGCCCTCCTAAACGTTCTTCAGGTCAGTGATTTTAAGCCCATGTACTGTTTTCTGGCACAGGAGCATGCCTTGAGATATAGTTTAGTTTAGTTTATTTATTTGAACAGGGACAGTGTACAATATACATTAACCTCAGAAAGTAGAGATGCATTGTACCAGGTTGTAGCACTTGTGCTAATTTCCACCTGCAGTCCCTGGGCAGACTGATGTCAACATACATCAACATATCATTTGGTGTTTGGTTGTGGTGTGCTTTACGCAATTTCTTCTATTGAGTATTTTGCAAATCAGTGTAGTGGACTCAACACTTATTTTGTTCTGTTTTTAAATCAGCCATTCAGGTTCAGCCCAAAGTACGGTCTGTGGGTACTCAAACAGACGTGTGTGAGCTTTTACCAACAAAATCGCTCACTACACCTCTGACAACACCTCTGACAACCCCTCTCAAGAACCCCCATGATGATGCTTATGATGATACATGGGAAATGGAAAGTTCTTCTGAGGAAGAGGAGTCACTAGTCGAGGCATTGCCAGAGGAAGGCAGAATCTCTACGTAAGATACACTATTTTCACCTATTTTCACTAAACAGAAGTTTTGTGTATGTTCTCGGGCAGGGGTATGCAAGTTTGCTTGTTGTGGGGACAATTTTCTCCTTGTCAAAAGACCAAGAGCTGGACTCTCCAAATATAGGCTAAAGTAAAGCATCACTTTTTACAAATGCTTAGAAATTGGGAATTGCCCATATTTCTCATATTTCTAGAGTACTTTAACTAGCATTTGATTTCTAATTTGTGTAATAATATTCCTCAAAATCATCAGATCACCAGAGGTTCTATGAGGGAGGCCTACCTACCCCTGTTCTGAAGACTATAGCTATTTGGATTTGCACTGGTTTAAAATTTAGGATTCAGTTCATAGTGTACATTTTATATTGTAGAGGTGTAAACTATAGGGTTATCATCGGCCACCTAGTTGGCAATGTTTTCTTGTACTGTCCCGGTTAAATAAACAAACAAATAAATAAATGTATTTATTTATTTAATCAGATATTAGACATAATAAGATCCATGGAGACAATTTTGATTTGATTGTGATTATTTGTGCAGCTCTATCATCTAGGTAGAGCAGTTAGAAATGATGTTACAGTATCTATACAATGTGTTTTTATTTGTTAGATCTGCAAACAAGTTTATTGTGTGTGAAGAACAGCTGCTGGCCTTGTTTGCACAGTGTCCGGCTTGTTTTGAAGCTACACAGGGCAAGTTTGAGAAGCTGGAGGGGACATTTATAAAGATAAACCAGGCAAGAGCATTTATCTTGTTATTTAGGATGTAAATAAGGTTTTGTTTTATCTCTTTTATTGCACCTTCATTATATTGCAGAAAAATATTATTATTAATAATAATAATAATAATAAATATTATACTGTTGTATATTATACTACTTTTTTTGTAGAGTTGCTCAGCATGTGGTTATTCCCGGGAATGGCAGAACCAGCCCAAGATCAGAAGCATGCCTGTATGCAACTTGTTGCTCAGTGGGGCAATTCATTTTTCGGGCTGCATGGCGACGCAGACACTAAGAATGTTTAGACTTTTTGGGCTGCAAACCATTTGCACGAGAACATACTTTCGCCATCAAAGACATTACACTGTTCCAAGCATTATTAATGCTTGGAAAAATGAACAAGCTGGTGTCTTGGAGCAGCTGAAACAGATTGATGGTGGACTTATCCTCGCGGGTGACTGCAGGCAAGTTTTCATATGTGGCTGAAATGATCATTATCAATTGATATAATTGTCTATTGATTGAGGGGGGGGAGGGGAATTGCTCTAAATACTAAATACATTTCAAAAATCCATCAAATTTACAGGTCTGACTCTCCAGGACATTGTGCCAAATTTGGAACCTACACACTAATCGAGGACAGAATTAATAAAGTGGTAGACCTTCAGCTTGTCCAGGTATGTTTATTTTGTGTGACTGTCTATTATTATTATTATTAAATATACATATATTTAATATACATTTTTGTTTTCAGAGTACAGAGGTGCCAAACAGTAACTGGTGTGAGCTTGAAGGTCTGAAACGGAGCATCCACTTCCTCAGAGACCAGGACATGCAGGTTGCAGCCCTGGTAACTGATCGAAATCGCCAGGTACTGTACATCTACAATGAAGTTTAGTAGAACTTTTTTGTAATTATTGGTGAATGACTCTTTGTCATCAGGTTGCCAAGTGGATTCGGGAAACTTTGTGTCCACATGGAACCACACATTATTTTGATATATGGCACATTAGTAAAGGTGTGTTTCATTCTCAGATTTATTCTCAATTGTCTAGTTCACAATTATTATTGTTATTATTATTATTATTATTATTATTATTATTATTATTATCATCATTATTTTATTTATTCATTTATTTTAAACAGGTCTGAAAAAAGCTCTGGATGCTGCATCCAAAGAACATGGGTGTGAACAGCTAAAGCTGTGGCAGCCAGCCGTCATAAACCATCTGTATTGGACTGCAGCTTCTACGCCGGATGGGAATCCAGACGTGATGGCAGCAAAATGGACAAGTATGGTCAGCCATGTTCAAGATATCCATGAACATGACAACCATTACTTTCCTACTTGTGCACATCCAGACCTCGAAGGGGATGCCAGAAATAAGGAATGGCTGCAACCAGGTGCACTTGGATAATTCCATCATACAATACATACAGTACAATTTTCTTTCTATTGTTAGTCATTCACTTCAAGTGTTGATCCTTGTGCTCTATGTAACCTTTTTCTTTACATTCTTTTCTCTAACCGTCTCACACATACTTGCTTGCTGTCCATATTCACTTAAAAAAAAAAAAGACTGGGGAGTCATGTTGTTACAACAGCCAAGTAAGGAGTCAAATAGGAGAAAGTAAAATGGTGAACAAGTAGCAAAAATACAGTGTACGCTCAAAAATGTAAATCTAAAATTTCTTTGGCTCAGATGTGTGCAGACCCAGAAGCATGTAGCTTCTGTAAAGCCCCATGCCACTACCCCAAGGGAAACTGTAGCTACATATGAAGCATAACACCACTGAGCATGGAGTCAATGGAAAAATCTCTTACAGTCATACCTGTCAAGTTTTGGTTTAAAAAATCCAAGTCCAAGATAACAGCTGATCGTGCTTTCATTCTGTTTTTCCATGTGCATTTACCTCTGAAGCCTAAAGTTGCCCCTCCTTTGTCTGGACGGCGGACCACGCTTCACCCCTGCCTCCTCCTCGGGGCGCGCTCTCCTTGTTAGTGCTTCGCCGCTGCGGAGCTCAGCACTTTGCCGAGTCAAAAACAATGTCATGCCTCGAAGGCCCCGGTGTCTCTCTCTCTCTGTCCCTCTGTGAAGATCCCTCTCCACTCAATTAAATTTCACTCACAGCGGCAGACAGTGGACGCGCAGGTGAGCAGACGGGGCTGTTGTACTGTCAACCCGCCGGCATTTCGACATGTAAATGAGGCTAAGAGCAAGGCATGGGCTTTTTCACCTCAGACCGTCTCCAAAAACACAAACTCACGCAGGTGCTGTAAGTATTATAAACAGAGAGAGCTTGTATTTGCCAGTAGGAGTCAACATTAATAAGTTAGACAACTTAACAGCAATCATCTTGTGCCTCCTATGACGATCTCTGGGAAAAGGAAAATATGTGAAGCGCGAATATTGAGATGAGACTGAAATAAGGTTTAGTAGCTTTGGAGACTTTAAAGACCTCATTATGAACAGGCAAGACAATAAATATAATCAGGATTTAGCTGCTTTACGTCCCCCAGTTTAGTCTGCAAAAGTGACTTCTTTGAACTTAAAGGGGGGTATTATGTAAAATCGACTTTTTCAAGCTTTATATCATGTTATTATGTCATTCCCTCATTAAACACATGCCTGGAGTGTTGTCTTGGCTCATTCACATATTTTTGAGTAATCAGTAAAAACTTAGACGGCAGCCATTTTAGGTGTAGCTATGCCTCAGTCCTCCTAGGAACGCCCCCACCTCCTGGAGACGCCTCTGGACCTTTCGTCACCAGCCAAGCCACCGACCACTGCTCCTCAGCTCAGCAGAGCCCCCTCCCCGCACAGTAGTGTTGTTTAGATGCCACAGCAGTGTGCTGAAGGGGGCGTGTCGGAAAGCTTCTTAAAGAGACAGAGGCCTATTTCAAGACGTTCAGTACAGCCATTTTGAGAGAGCAATTTTATTCAAGGCAGTTATTTTAATTTACTGCATATACAGACCAACAGAAGGTTACGTCATCATTGTAGTATGCTATAGACTGGTGCTATGTGATTGAAAAAAGCATAATACCCCCTCTTTAAGATAAGATAAGATAAGATAAGATAAGATAGCCTTTATTGATCTCACAATGGAGAAAAGTGTTACATTCAGCTCTTAGAAACACTCAGGGTGTGCAAATAGGCAGGAAATGTGAGTAAACAAAAACAATTAAATAGAGTTGTTTTCCCCAACTCTGAGCTTGTGAGGACCGTCCCACTTTCCCGGTGGATAATCCGACATCGGGGGGTGTTCCAGTTGGAATTTCCCACAGGGAGGTCGGAAATTCCGACTTCCGACTATGGAATGTCATCAACATTTGGAGTAGTGCAGTGTTTTCCAACCAACAGTACGGGGACCTGTAGGAGTACAGGCGCACTGAGCAGGTATAAAAAAAAACAAAGGATTCAAAGGAACAATGTGCAGCAAGTGGTTTTAATCTTTTGAACACACCGCACAACTAAATCCGTAATATCAACTATTACGTACAACCGCAAATATACGAAACAGGGTTAGACATTCTGCAAAGCTTGTGTGTATCGAGCACAGAAATGAGCCGAGGCCCGTGGATTCGCTCATGTTTTTGGAGGTCAGAGCGCGACTGGTGCGGGTTAGGAAATGATGCCGCCGCACGGACACTCCATTTCAAACCGACTCCGGCAGAAACTTCAGCCTTTGATATGGGCCCTCAGTCAAAGGACAGTTATACATATTTCAGGCCCAGAGCAGCAGAAAAGCATCCACAAAGGGACTTAGGAATAAAGACGGCGCACCCTTTGAACTCGGACGACGCAGCACCTCTCCATCACCCGGGTGCTCCATCAGATGTGAGGGTACCGGCATCGGGCCGCGTCCGGCATCCGTCTGAGTGGTGTCTGGATGTACCCTGACCCCCATGTGTCTGCGCCGAGCAAAGGCTTGACCGAAAAAAGCCCGAGTAGAAATGCCCATCTGTGCGCCCCTATAACAGCGGTTCCTATCGCATGCATTAAGTTGATTAAAGTGGATCGGCGGACTCTTTCCCTTTCTCTCTCTCGCTCTCTTTTACGAGATGAAAGCGGAGCGGTAGCATCTCCAGACCGGGTCAACAAAAGCAGCAATAATAGCGGAGTGAAAGCAATCCAAAGCTTCTTTCCTCAAATGATCTCTAATTGGGGCTTTCTTCCTGCGCAGATCAGTCAGGCGATTTCTGCGGCGGCAGTTCTGGCCCTAAAAGCCTCTGACGGAAGTGGCTCTACTTGAAAGAAGTGACTATTACCTAAACTACAATTGTGGACACAAAGCAAAAAAAAATAAAAATAGAAAAGAAAAGAGGCACAGGCTCTTGGTAAAGCAGACAGTTCAAAAATGAAATTGTGGAGTGTAACATGCAAGATTTTGTGATCATTTTTGGACGGGAGCATTTTACTCATAACTGATTGACTGCGGAATCCTTTCACCATTGTTTTTCACGTTCTTTATTATAGCACATTTTTCCAGATTTTAGGGAGTTTTCACAGCTTTCACAGTTTCAGCAATTTCAAGTGTTATACATCAAAACGTTCCACATGTTTGGAAGAATTATGCTATTAAATTTGGGAATTCAGCGATTTCCATTTTTTCCGTAATTGACCGGAATTCCACCGATTTTTCCCATTGACTTATAATGGGGCTTCCGCAAATTCACAGATTCTGCAGTTTTTTCCGCATTTTCTGCAATTTCTGTTTGTGCATCTTCAAATTCCGCCTTCTGCAGTTTTCCAGTTTTTTTCTACGGGATTGGTAATTCTTCCATTGATTTGTATGGGGAATTCTGCCATTCATTTTAATAGGACTTCAGGTACATTCTGGTCTTTCAGCCATTTCTGCGGCTTCTGCAAATTCAGCAGATTCAAGGACTTCAGCAGTTTCAAGGACTTCAGCAGATTCAAGGACCGAGACAAAGACGGGGACAAAAAACCCAGACCAAGACCCAAACACCAGACACCTAACAAAGACCCAAAACAAGACCCAGACCAGGACCCAGACCAAGACCAGGACCAGACCAGGTTGCCATAGTTACCGGAACCAAAACCATATCCAGGTAAACCACAGAAGCCAGGCCAAGTCCAGACAAGGTTTCCATAGTTACTGGAACCAAATTATTTCAGTGGTGTGGGGAATTTCAACACTTTCATGGACACTTTCAATGATCTCAGGAGTTTCAAGGATTTTAACAGTTTAAATAATTTAACCAATGTCAATGATCTCAGGAGTTTCAAGGATTTTAACAGTTTAAATAATTTAACCAATGTCAAGGATTTCAGGAGTTTCAAGTATCTCAGGAGTTTTGAGGAATAAAAATGTGTCATGGATTTTAGGAATTTCAAGGTTTCAACCGTTTCAAGGATTTCAGGAGTTTTGAGGACTTCAAGAGTTTCAAAGATGTGTCAAGTATTTTAAGAGACATTTAAGACATTTTCAAGGATTTCAAGGATTTTTCAGGTTACTTCTGCAATAGCATTATTCCGCAGTCAATCGCAATGGCTTCAGCCATTGCAAAAAAATTCTAGTTGGATTTGATTTAAAGTGAAACATCTCATGGAAACGTCCTGCTTTTTAGGCCAACAGCTTTTTTTGTTGTTGTTTTTTTTTACTATTGGTGCTCAACATATTGATTCTGTTGCAAAGACCGACAAAACTGATCTAGGATTTTTGCTCATTGGGTTTCCATGTGTTGTTGCCACGTTGTCCTTTCTTTTTTTGTCCAGCTTTTATTGCTTTTTTGTTGCTTTTTCATCTTCATTTATGTTTCGTTTTTGGCACTATTTTGACGCTCTTTTCAAGAAGCTTTTAGATTTTGTGTAATGCCTGGATACCTGGATAATACCTGGAGAAAATGTGGGGGTTAAGAAGTTAGTGTCGCCACAATAAAAACTTCACCTGCTCTAACATTTGGTTGAACCGCCTTTTAACTTTTATCACAGCACAGGTTTGCGGTGGCATCCTTTCAATGAGTCTCTGCAATGCCAAAAGATCCAGTGATGGGAGAGCGTAACCACTGCGAAAAAGCCTTCTCCATCACATCCTAAAGAATCTCAATGGGGTTAAGATCTGGTCTCTGCGGCGGCCAATCCATGTGTGAAAATGATCTCTCATGCTCCCTGAACCGCTCTTTCACAATGTGAGCCCGATGAATCCTTTGTCATTGTCATCCTGGAATACGCCCGTGTCATTAGGGAAGAAGAAATCCACTGATAGATTAACCTGGTCATTCAGGATGTTCAGCTGATCTCATTCTCTGGTCTCATAGTGTTGCTGAACCTAGACCTGACCAACTTCAGCGACACCAGATCACAACAGTTAGTTAAAGGGGGGGTATTATGTAAAATCGACTTTTTCAAGCTTTATATCATGTTATTATGTCATTCCCTCATTAAACACATGCCTGGAGTGTTGCCTTGGCTCATTCACAGTTTTTGAGTAATCAGTAAAAACTTAGACGGCAGCCATTTTAGGTGTAGCTATGCCTCAGTCCTCCTAGGAACGCCCCCACCTCCTGGAGACGCCTCTGGACCTTTCGTCACCAGCCAAGCCACCAACCACTGCTCCTCAGCTCAGCAGAGCCCCCTCCCCATGCACAGTAGTGTTGTTTAGATGCCACAGCAGTGTGCTGAAGGGGGCGTGTCGGAAAGCTTCTTAAAGAGACAGAGGCCTATTTCAAGACGTTCAGTACAGCCATTTTGAGAGAGCAATTTTATTCAAGGCAGTTATTTTAATTTACTGCATATACAGACCAACAGAAGGTTACGTCATCATTGTAGTATGCTATAGACTGGTGCTATGTGATTGAAAAAAGCACAATACCCCCTCTTTAAATCCAGGTGGTGACTTTCTTTTTGGTCAAGCAGTGACATGAACCGAACCTAAAACATGCATAATGGACCACCGCCTGACCAAAATTTGCTCAGAATCTGGACTTGGATACGCGGGATGGCTCAAACACAGCAGGACAATAAAGAACCTTGATCATTTAATGTGTATTATTATTTGCTGAGAGTACATTATATAAGTTTAATTTGCAAGAACGAAACAAAAAGAAGAGTAACCAGAGATGACACATAATAAGAAAACAGACTTCTGAGTATATACTTCTATTGTCGCGGCGCACTGTGATCAACATCTGACGCCCCCTCTGTTTGCTTTATCAGCTCCGCAAAGCTAATTTATTCCAATAATTACGAAGCCAGATGCCATCGCCGGCTCTTTAACCATCAAAACCGCGCTACAAGCTGCGTCCCTCCCCATACCGCTGAGAGGTGTCACGCCTGGCACCGGTTTCCTTTTCATTACACGCCGCATTCGAGCAACAAGACACCGATATTCCACTTTAGGAAAGGGAGTCGTAAGGCGGGGAGACAGTGACAGTATTGTTCTGGTGGAGGGGAGGGGTGGGGGGTGGAAACAACGAAATAAACAAGCGCGCTGGCACTAAGGAGCTGTTGATATGAAGAAGAGGCGGAGGTGATCAATGCTGTAGCGGATTTTGATAACACACCGCTCACGCCGCAGACAAATGACGGGAAAATCTTAAAGAAAAAAGGGTCCGCCGCGTGCCAAGGCGTCTCCAAATTAGCCTTCAAGAACGCGAGTAAATAAGGGGCCGGCATAAATTAGCTTTAGGTGTCAATCGTGATATAGCGCGCGCACAACCTTGTTTCTTTTTGCTGTTTTTTTTTGTTTTGTTACCGTGTGCGTCTCGCTAGCAGGATGACACCAAATGAAAGGCTTGCCTCTCTTCCCTGTAACCAGTAAATGTACTTTGTGACACTTTTGAGGGATGGGGGAGAAGGAATTGAAAAAATAAAAAAATAGAATTGGTAGTTGAAGCCGCAGCTGGGCCCCCCCCCTCCCGTTTCGGTGGGCGTACTGTATATAGCGCCGCCACTAAACTTTAAACCGCTGGAGGAGCAGTCGAGCCGGGACAGGTGGTGTTTATGCAGATGAATGAACGCATTACGGAGCGCCCTTCCTTTTGGTTTAAACATTAGCGCTTTCAAATGTGACAAATCTGATGTGCGTCTGTGGAAAGACTGCGCGCTGTTGCCAGAACTCTGTATATAGGACTTTGGCGCAGGTGAAACAGAAGTTTGGGCCGATGGAACAAACAAATGGATTTATTCAGTGGTTCGGTTTCGTCCATAAATCTAAAACATGCACGATAGACTTGTCCTCCAGCTTGGTGCTCCTGAGCCAAGATACACTGTCTAGCAAACATTTCTAATTAACAAACTGTTATGATCTGGGGTTGCTGCAGTTGGTCAGGTCTAGGTAAAAGAACGAGATCAGCTTAAAGGAACAGTCCACCGTTTTTCCATACTGATATATGTTATGACCTGAGCTTAGACGAGTTGATACGTACCTGTCTGGTCTTTGTGCGTGTGGTCAGTCAGGCAAAAAGACCAAAGATGTTGTTAGCATCTGGCCTCTCCCAGTATATTCCTATGGCTCCAAACGGGGTGAAGTTAGAAGCGACCATGCTCTTCCAGGGGCACGCACAAAGACTCCTCTAAGCTCAGGTAAGAACATATCTCAGTATGGGAAAATGGTGGCCTGTTCCTTTAATTAAGGCGAGACACTGCAGGTGAACAGGGAAAATAAATACATTTAGAGATATCAATTTGAATGTTTTGCTGAACATCACTGATATAAATATAAGAAAAAATATATTACAAGTTTTCTGTCATTTTATGTTTTCATATAAAATAAGGCATTTTGTGCAGAAAAATAGCCAAAATTACCCAGCGACGAAATCCAAATAATGGATGGACCCAGGTTTAAATGTATGGTTTTATTTTATTTAAATATTGTAAAGATTTTTCCAAGAGGGGATTTTGGATTTTGTTTTTGAATAAGTGAAAAAAATCTGTAAAAACAGCAAAAAATAAATAAATACATAAAATGTGCCTTGTTGTCCATCCATCCATTTTCTTCCACTTGTCCGTTGCCGGGTCGTGGGGGCAGCTGTTGGAGCTGCACAAATCACATTGCACCAGCCCCTATGGCTCCTCCTGCAGGTGGTGGGTCCACAGAAGGACGGCCTCATGGTTCTAACTGGGCCTGTTGGTCTCTCATAAGGGCTTCTGAACCGCTCTTTGTCTGACCCGTCACCCAGGACCTGTTTGCCATGGGAGACCCTACCAGGGGCACAAAGTCCCCAACAACAGAGCTCCCAGGATCCTTAGGGTGCTCAAACCCCTCCACCACATTAAGGTGGCGGTTCCAGGAGGGGACCGCCACAAAATGTGCCTTGTTGTTTGGGTTCAAAGCTGAATCAGGCTGGGAATTAGATATTAAAAAGTCACTTTGAAAAAATCGTAAAAAAGATGACAAGGGTTCATCAGGCTCACATGGCGAAAGAGCAGTTCAGGAGCATGAGACATCATTTTCACACATGGATTGGCCACCGCGAATCTTTGAGAATCGTTGGGATGTGCTGGAGATGTGCTTTGCGCAGCGGTCACACTCTCCCATCACCAACGCAAGATGTTGGTGGAAATCTAATGCAACACGGGATCTTTTGTCTTTGTAGAAGCGTATTGAAAAAAAAATGCCACGGCGAATATGAACTGTAATCAAAGCTAAAGGCGGACAATTGTCTTATGGATGCAATGAAGGTTACCCTACACTTAGTTTTTGTTTTGCCTTGGGGACTGAAGTGCACAAGGCGCTTGCTGGTGACTGGCATTTTTAAGGGTCTTCTCTGCATTTGTCCTTTTACAATGATAATAGTGATAATAATAGTAATCTTCACTCACTCACACGCTCACCAAATAGGAAAGATAACAGTATGCAGTATTCAGAGCGAGCATGTGGCTGTGAATGAAAAGTCCAACCCCTGAGGCAAAGTAGGCTTGGTCACCAACAGGTCCTCGCGTGAGATAAAATAATGTGACCCGTTTAAAGATGCAAATGCAAACAGCCCCAACCTGCCTGCCTGTTCACAATTGAGTAAAAACAAAAAAAGTCTTTATGGTTAGACTCACACCACACAGTTTTTTTTTCCACAGCTGTTTCCATACTATATTTCAGGAACAAATGTCATTCCATTACAAGAGAATACATGTGTTGGGTCTTTAGGAATTGTACTGTTTGCCATACGATTGCGGGACGTCATGTTACAGCTTAATATACACAGGAAAATAAATGAACAAAAAGACGCACTCTCTTTCCATCTTTCTCTCAACGCGCGCACATAGAGCAATAATTGTTTTGCATGAGCGCAGATCTGATATTCTTATGACCTAAAGTGCAGGACGTCGTTGTAGGATCAGGCCCAGCAGAGTGTGAATGATGAAATGTGTTTTTTTTTTATAGCGCCGCCGCGAGATGAGAATTAGCTGCTGGCTCCTAAAAACGGCTGCTGCGAACGCCATGCAATTATCTCCCTATTATCGCACATATGTTGCGCTATAATTGGGACTGGGCGCGAGGGCGGCTGACAGTGAATGGCAGCCTCTGATAAACTGCACTCCGTGAGATCAGAGCAGGACGTCCACAGCTCGACGAAACCCAGGCAAAAGTGAGCATTTATGAGGAATGCTAATGATGCTTATATTTTAATATAAACAAGTTATTATTGATGTAGGGGCAAAGTTGGATTTATGTCAACGTATTTTTGCTGCTCGAACTGGAACCTTCCAGACAAATGCTTTAACCAGTGCACTACTGCTGCCCCCAAGATAGAGAACAGGAATTATTCAAGAAGTATATTTGGCAGTTCTGGGATAATTTATATTCACAAGTTAGTCAAAATCAATGAAGGAAGGATCTTTGCAATAAGGGAAGGGGAAGGGAATCTTATTTGTATAGCGCTTTATATATGACTCAAGTCACACCCAAAGCGCTTCACACATGAAAGGGAGGGTGGTTCATTCACTCCATGCTGATGGTGGTAAGCTACATTTTGTAGCCACAGTTTCCCCTGGGGTAGACTGACAGAAGCGAGGCTGCACACATCTGCGCCAACGGTCCCTCCGACCACCACCAACCATTAACCATCCTCAAGCCACATCCCTCATGACACAACACACTAACCATGTGTTGTTGACATGGTTTATGGATTAAACGTAATGTAATTGAAGATCAAAAGGTAAACTCTTCGATTTATAAACAAATAATATTCTGTCGCTCGAGTTCAACATTAGCTTCTCAGTTTCTTTGTCCAGTACTCTAATACGCCAGGGGTTCCCAACCTTTTTAGTCTTGCGGACCCCTTGGACCAGGGGTGCCACATACTGAAGCGTACACGGGGTGAAGGGCCATAGATCGGTGGTTTTAAGCCTTAAAACCTTCATGCCAGCTGTCTCACAATAAAATGTTAGTTGTTAGGTTAGAAATGTGTAGAAGTATTACATTTAATATAAAAAGGACCATTGCTGATGATGTGTACCGATTCAACAAGAAGCCCTAGGGCCACCAAAAATTGGTCTGAGGGCCGCATTTGGCCCTCGGGCCGCACTTTGGACACCACTGCCTTGGACCCTTCAGTGGTTCTCTGTGTGACCCCTACCTCCAGAGTTGTCACAATGTATTTAGAAAGCAATCACTTAAAAGCACTGTGTAAGTGAAAATACAATGTTGTGTTCAAAATAAACTAAAATACTCCCAAATCTATACATTTCACAGTAAAAATATAGTTTTCCCGTTAAAAGTTAATGTTCAGCTTCACCTTTTTAAATCTGAAATAAATCCAAGTTCCCTCTGCTAAGACCCCGTACCACTGGTCGGGAACCACTGCCCCACGCAAATGCTTTCTGACGACTTAATGTATTTATTCAAATGATTAATTATAATTTAATTTTAATTATATAATTACAACAAGGCTCCTCATACTTTTACAGTTCTAGTTCTAAGTAATTCTAACTAGTGATGTGACATTCATAACCGACCGGCTCTTTTGAACGGCTCTTTAAGGGGAACGGTTCCAACTGGATCTCAATTGTGAAAAGAGCCGATTCTTTTTTTCACTCAATTTTACACAAAACTTCCCCGAACAAACACAAGAATCAGCCCAACAATAGAGCAGTCGACACAAGTGAAAGCTTTTTGCACTAAAGTCAAAGCTAAATGTAGTTGCAGTTGCAGCCTCTTGCAGCTACCTTTCCACCCCCCCCCCCCCACAAAACACCCTTTTTCAAAGCGCAAATATCAGTCCCGTTGAAATGTGTTATCTGGCTGGTATTATTAAAACTTTACATTACAAAGAGCCAGTGTTTTGAACGGCTCTTTGCAATGAACGGATCCCCAGGACTCGACTCCCAGTAAAGAGCCGTAAATCCCATCACTAACCAAGGTAGAACAATAAGGAGGACAATAAGATATGGATACATGTGTATTTTTTTTTAAAGAATAGAGCTTCAGAGAGCCAGGGGCCCTGCTTTTTCACTCCGCACCACCGTCTGATGACCGCTGCTTTAAGGGACATCACTGACTGTTTACCTGATATATAAAAGTGTATTTAAATATATATTTAATCTCTATTATTATACCACAGATCAAGATTGAAGAACAGCGCTGCGTCATATGAGCCACCGTGTGTTTAAAAAAAAATCCAAATCGTGTCAAACGCTGGTGTTATTTCCCGGAGAAGTCCCAAACTGGACAGGTCTGCTTGACGAGAGGGAGCAGATTAGAGGGGACATTTATAGACTGGGGCCACGACTTGATGAAATGTTTGCTCCACTTGCAGCGCCGGGGCTTTGTTTGGGCGACACTGTGCACTGCGCCTGAGACACTGAAGTCCCCATTGTCTGAGTCAACTTGACCTGACCTAGCTGGTTAAGCTGAGCCATTGTGAGCAGCAAATCGCTTCAACCAGGGGGGTAGCTGCTTTGTGCGGCTATAGGGAAAATAACCTTATCAAAAGCCCATAGCAGGAGTTTATGAAAAGAAAGACCAGTTTTGTCCAAGGAAAAGCTCTGTTTATTTCCAACTGGCAGCGAAAAACACAACTATTGTCCCGATGCGGCGCACAGCCTTCCTCGAGCAGGTTGTCCTTATCCAGTTAGCAACACTTTAGCAACTTAACAATGCAGAGTGTTTACGCACATATGTCTGAGACTGGTTAGGACGAATCTCTGAAAAAGGTCGAGGGGTTATTTCAGAATCAGAATAGGTTTCATTGCCATTGTCAGTGAACAGTTCCACAAACTCTTTGATGCAATTGTGCAACATGAAACATAGAACATAATAAACTATAAAAACTATAAAACTATAAGGGCATAGATTAAAAGTATCAAGTTAATTCAACTTTACTGTCACAGCTATTAAAACAAAGACTGTGTTTGTCATCATTAGCTGAGACGATTTTCAACACAAATGTATTCTTTGATGTACTATATTCACTGAACTTTTTGTACTTTGTGTTCGCCGTGCTCATAACTCAATCATTCACGCTCCAAGAAATGTCTATCTAGATTAGTGTAAATGTCTCAAATTGAGCATAGTATTTTAAATTTGAGTTGTTTTGACTAAATAAGATTTAGTCGGGCATTTGACTTCGATTATTTGACTTGTTCTGAGATGTTTCTGATTCGGTTCAATATGTTTTGTCTTTATTTCAGGTTGACTTATCTGCCAATGGGTTAAGACAATTGTACTTGTCCCATTGGCAGTTTTACTTTTCTTATTTCAAGATTAACTCGGAACCAGTATTTCTGGTCCGATCAGGGGAAAAAAAAGTCTAAATAAATGAGTGAAAAACACTCAAAACACGATTAATATTCTCAATTCAAGTCATTTAAAGGAACAGGCCACAGTTTTTTCCATACTGAGATGTTCTTACCTTAAACGAGTTGATGCGTACTTGTCTGGTCTTTACACGTGTGCTCAGTCACGCAAAAAGACCAAAGATGTTGTTAGCATTTAGCCTCTCCTCCTCTCCTCTATGGGCCAAACGGGGTTGAAGTTGAAACACCCAAGCTCTTCCACGTTTCCCCTATTTAAATACAGTTACATGAGTAGTTACACGATCCAAGTATAGTCACACAAAATGTAACATGTCGATTTTCTAAGCGGATAAAAAGGGGAACTATATTGTAAGGCGTAATCACACCTTAGGAGCACTTCGACATCCACGCAGTAAAGTGAAGATATTACTGCGCTGATTTTTGTGTGTGTAACTATACTTGGATCGTGTCACTACTCACGTCTCTAAATAGGGAAAACGAGGAAGAGCTTGGTCGCTTCTAACTTCACCTCCGTTTGGCCCCATAGAGGAGAGGAGGAGAGGCTAAATGCTAACAACATCTTTGGTCTTTGTGCGTGACTGAGCGCATGCATAAAGACCAGACAGGTACGCATCAACTCGTCTAAGCTCAGGTAAGAACATATCTTAGTATGGAATAACGGTGGCCTGTTCCTTTAAACCCATGCTTTATAATTATTTTTGTAGTGTGGCGCACAAAGAGAAAATGCATCTGTAAATTTGACTAGATTTCATCCAAATTTGACTCCTCAAACTCATGTAGAAATGCAGTCGCTATTACAAAGCTACTGGTACGTTCCAGGCTAAAGTTTGGAGGCCTGATCTAAAAATACAGATCCAAATGCAGCTCACGGCCCCCCCTCCCCGCCGATAGCATCCGTATGCGTTTAGCAACACGGTTAGCATGGCCATGTGTTTTTGCACGCACATATGTTGGGGATTTGCACCGCTCTGATATTGACGCGCTCTGAGCGTGTGCGTCTGCCGCAGAGTGTTGACACGTCTTCCACCAACACTCAGACTCAGGCGGGAGATGACGCAGGCTGTGAACGATCGCGAAACGCCGCGCCAATCAACAACTCTGAGCCCAAAAGTGAAAGAGGGACAGACACTGAATCAAAATTTAAATTTCAACAGTTTTGTGAATCGCAAAAGCTGCAGTTATGTAGGTGATACAAACCTCCCTCCCAAAGGAAATATACCGTCTCTGTGGGGGTCTTTTTGTGTAGAAAACCTTTAACCCCATTGTTTGGACCTCTACAAACATATTCTGATATTGTGATCCTTGTATTACTGTCATTAGCCGTTCATATTTCAGTTTTCACTCGAACATGAACCTCTTACCCCCCGCTTAAACCGAGTTCGACTTTACCCAAATCTAAAAGCTTCTCGACCAGAGAGCAACAGTGTAATGCCTCATTAGAAAAATAATTGATTGTAACTTTTTTGTTGCGTAGTTGGTGTGGTTTTGTCACCTTTTGAAGTGTTTTTTTAGGTTTTTTGGCGCTTCTTTGTCACTTTTTTGTTGCAGTTTCATTCTACACATTGGAGAAAGTGTGCTCGGTTCAGGTGGGGATTAAAGGCCCAACCTGATTTTTCTAACATATTCGCAGCATCCCAGTTCTTCTCAGGGATGGGTTTATAGGCACATTTTACAACTTGCAGGGTCACTTTTCAGGGTCACTTTCACAAAAATGTGAGAAGACTTGCCTGCTAATTCATAAACAAACAGTTTTTATAATAGTTTTTTTTAAATAGCAGGTTAAAATCATTCAAAGCCAGCCTCGGGTGGTCACTACAGACCCAGAGCAGCTCCGAACACCGGGAAACTTTTGAAGCCGTGTGCTCAGACATTCCGAGGAGGGCGGCGCTGACTAGCAAATGTACCAGTAGGCCACCGTTCTCTTGGAAAATTTGATTGTGCTCGAAAAGAAAAAGTCCAGTAATGAAGCCTAGATGTTAATTCAACCTGGGAGACCAATTTCAGCATCATCTACCTCCAGGCAATGATCGCTTCCGTGAAGGCCACACCTCCACCTCAGCCCATCAGCGCAAGAGCCGCACCTCCGTAGCAATGGTAAATGGTAAATGGACTCAACTTATATAGCGCTTTTCCACCTACATTAGGCACTCAAAGCACTTTACAGCAAGGATCCACTCACCCATTCACACTCTCATTCATACACCAGTGTACGCAGACACTGGAGGCAAGTAGGGTGGAGTGTCTTGCCCAAGGACACAACGACAGTGTGCATTTGCGGGAGCTGGGATTCGAACCCATGACCTTCCGATCACGAGAAGACCCGCTCTACCACCTGCGCCCCAACCAATCATCTACCTCAGTAGATGCTTTAAAGCCTCCAGCAATCATGGTTCGTTCCCTTCCCAGCTGTGCTGCGACCCGCCTCCGCCTCTTCCGTCCACAGCTTCTACCTGCTGCGTCTTCACGGGTCTTCCATACCACCACCAATGTCCAGGCTCCGGGGAAGACATCCCTAACTCCAACCTGTCCAACCATACTGACTTCAGTTCATACATCGATGTCTACCGCCGGGGTCTGATCGCCAAAAAACGAATATACATAATAAATCTTCCTAATGCTGCTTTTGTCTGTCTGATTTCCAGCGTTGATGGCGTTTCAGATGCACCTACGGCTTATGGACTTTATACATTTTGTTAGTGCGGCTTATATTCAGGTGCGCTAGTCCCGGATTTATGGTAAGCTGGCAAAGTTAAGAGGTATGTTTTTTAGGTAACTCTTTATTATACACTTGATAAAGTCTAACCATTGTTTATTTTGTTATTTATTGGTCTTTATAACTTAAAAAAAAAAAGAGAGAGAACATATTACAAAACCAAATCAGAAGCCTCCACTATATTCAGTCAAAACTGTTGTGCCTGTTTTGACATGTCAACGATACAAATGTAGTTGCGCTCTAATCCAAAGCGACAACAAGACGCCCAATATTGTGCTGAATATGTAACTGGTTCACACCTGTGGCCACAACAAATTGGACGGACCGGTCTCGGCACCACCTGTTTTTTGTTTTTTTTATTTACACCTTTGCCGGCCCCAGTGACCGTCCAAACCCTGGGCAATATTATCAGGTTTAGTCCAGGCCAGTCCAAACACGTTTACGAAGGGGCAGGTCTCCTATTGAGGATACTTTGTGGGCTGTGCCGGGGGAGCTGCTATGAGTCCCTTCGGGCGCCTTTCTATTTCCTTCTAGACTTCGGTGCCAGCCTTCCCTCTACGATAATTATTACCGGCTAGCCTCCCTGTTTTGAACCGTGTCGCTAATTGCACCATTACAGGCACAATAACACATCCAGGCTGAAGAACAAAAGCATAGAAAAAGACAACACTGCAGAGGTAAGGGCTAAGTTGACATGCTAATTTTTATTAACCCTGATCTCGGGGTTCTTTCATCATCCGCCCTCCTTCCCTTTTTTTCTACCCCCGCTCCGTGCGTAATTTGTCCACAAGCATTCGAGCTACGTGGCTAATTATCCAAAGAGTTTGCTCATTAGGCTATTTCAAATCCAACCTTAGATCAACACTTACTCAGACCTCGGGGATCCGCCGTTCCCAGCAGCGGTTAAACAAACAATGAGTTCAAAGCGTCAGGTGTTTTTTTTTCTCTCCTTCCTTAGTATTAGGAAAAAAAAGCTAAGGGTAAACAACTGCTCATTTGAAAAGGACTCTCTGGCATCACTGCCCCGATCTATAATTCATCGGGTGAAAATTAAATCGATTAGGCTCTGAAATTGGGTTGTTAAGAGTTATGAAGAGGTCCGCGAATAAGCCCCATCAAAGGCTAAAGCTCTAAATTACCTCTGTATAAAGTTAAATTGTCTTAAAGTGGGATTACGCGGGGTTCGGTCGGGACGGCGGGGTGAAAGAGAAAAAGGCAGGAGTCAAGTGTTTCCCAGAGCGTTCAGACTGAGAGGGAGGCAGTTATTGTAAAGACTGAACAAACCAAAGTGCGGGGGTATATGGAAATGTGTTGTTATTGATGGGAAAATACAGTGTAGCGTGAGTTTGCTGGCGAAAGTTGTCCTGCTGTCACCAATCGCTATCCAAAAACACAGACGTACGGTGCAGGGAAATTGGGGTAGAACATCTCATAGAGGCTGACGGCACATTGAAAGGTTTCTCGAACGTGCAAACTTTTACTGGATCATAACGTCTGACATCTACACTCCATACGTGCTCCTATAGCAAATGTCGTGTATATATAATAGGCATGAGGCCCATAAAGCCCATAGTATCATTATTGCATTGTTCATGCTGTGGTGCCTAGAAGATAATGCCGCTGTTCGTTTTGAAGACTATACGATGTTGATGTTGTGACGACAATGTAAGAACATCTAGAACTGCTGGTAAAAATTGGCAATTCAGAAAAGATCAAAAGGAATATATTGTTTTTCTTTTCACATGGTGTCCCCCTGTCGTACTCCCCCTTGGCAATGCCTGTTTCAGACGGTGGGTCGTTGGTGTCGCGGTCTTCAGCCCTGTCCATGGTGGAACGGAGGAACCGCGCCTACAGGGATTGGACAAGAAGAAATGAAGCTCCAACAAGGAGTGGATGTTCTGCGATCTTGGCCCGTCTGCTGAGGGACTCCCATTGGCTCTAGGTCTCTATTGCCCAGGGGTCTCCAACTGGTGGACCAGGGTCCAGATCCGGACCTCCAGAGGCTTTAGTCCAGACCCCAAAGCCTTTTCATCCTCTCAATATGCTTAATTATCTAAACAGTTTGAATAACACCGACATAAAATGGCAAAATTATTGATTCATTGATCAGCTCTCCTATGTAAATAGACAACCTGTGCTCATGTGTTAATATTTCCAAGAACAATGACTGCATTATGTCTGGACCCTAAACATAATGTCAAAAGTTACGAAAGAAACATTTGCAGACCTCGACTTGATTTAGTTGGGGACCCCTGCTATAGCCTGTCCGTCCATGGGAGTGGATCTCTCCTTCTGTGCTTCTCCCTGAGGTTTCTTTTTTCTCCCACTGGGTTTTTGAGTTTTTCCTCGCCGTGCCGGAGAGAAGGACGGGGGGCACCCACACGGCTCGTCACCACCTGCTGCCGACGCTTATGATGTTTGCCTGGACACTTCCTTCGCCTGAACTTTACATTGTCATGTTTATTGTTTTGTTTCATTGCTTTAATGTTTGTACAGTCCTGTGAGGCAACTCCCATTGTGATATTGGGCTATACAAAACTATTGATTGATTTGAGTGAACAACACATAACAAGCACGTTTTTAGCAGTTTCTGATGGTTTTCAAATGGTTGCTTGGTTATACTTAACAAGAGAAAGTCTCAAAATATATAAAGATGTGTGGTCCATCCCAGATTTGTGATAGGAATTACGTTGTTACTGTGATTGTTATCAGTGAACCTCAAAGCAGTTACAGTCGGTCTTCATTTATTGACTGCATTTCATACAAACTTCATCAAGCAATCGTGTGATTTGTAGTGGGAGTATCTTTTGTGACATGACGGTTCAAGATGTGTCAAAAAAAGGATAAGTTCTGTACGCACAAATCTAGGACTTTTCCTCTGAGACTCCTCCTGGAGCCAGCCCCACATGGCCGTCAGTGGTACTGCACGTGTTCCTCCCACTGCACTTGCCTCCTGTCTGCATCCCAAAGGTTGCGCGTCGCCCTCAGAACAACCCCCGTTTGAATAATGTTTGCAAAGCGCTCTCTATTTGTCCTTCCTTTACAACCGCAAACCTAAGCACTCTTCTTCTTCTGCCTCCTCTTCTTCTTCTTCTTTCTCCCTCTGCGCGGTCTGCTCCTTAGAGACCAGCTCCAACCAATCACACTCGGAACGCGGAGTAATTCCAATTGCCTCGCAGCCCCCCGCAACCGCCCGCCCGCCCTGTCGTATCCAAACCACTCTCCCCTTATAATGTCATCCAGTTGCTCCGCGAAACACCCGCCGAATCCGAGACTGTCACTTAAAATATAATGCCGTCAGATCTGTTACTTTAACCTTGAAGCAATTAGCCGTCGTTGAGGCATAATGAATCCTGACATGGCTCCGCTGTGATGAGACCCCTAATTGCACTGTAGAAATTGAAGCTTTTGACATATATGCTGACAGACTTTTTCTTTTTTTTTTTCTGTGCTTCTCTCTTTCTCTTGCGGCCGAGCGGCGGTTGGAACTTGAAAGGTAGCGGAGCGTCTGTGCCATCAGCTGTCCTGTCACTTGACAAAAAGAGCGAGAAAGGAAAGAAAGATAGATAGAAGAGAGGGAGAGGAGATAAAGAAGGAGACCGGCTGGATTTGCCGAAATGATGAGGCCATTTAAACTCTGTGGCGGTGAGCGTTGGGGGGAACTTGTCCGCCGGACTGGGCTTCAGCTCCGAGCTTTGTTCAAGACACAGAGCCCTTTGTGTCAACGAGAAGTCATCGCCGTTACAAATGAAGGGTTCACAGAGGCAGAGGAGGCGACAGGGACCATGTGACGAAGATCTTGATACTTGAAGTCATACGCATTTCGAATTTTCTAATCTCCCAGATAACTAAATACTACTTTTTCTTATGATATGATATGATATCAGTAGTAAGGAAGGTATCGGGGAAGAAAGTTGAGGTACGGTATTGATTGAAATAAAAGTATCGAAAAATCGTATATCTTTAGAGACCAAGTTTTGATGCCTGTCGTGTTCAGGGACAGCATTAAAGGAAGTGACTTGGATGTTTCACCTCAAATAAACAAGAGGGTTTAAACGTGATCCAGACCTCCACAGGAAATGACATCACCTCCAATTCTTTTCCCGCAACATTTATTGTAATGTATCTCAATAAAACACCTTTTGTAAACTCCACTAAGGTTAGGAGTGGGGTTGGTTTGGATTAGTCTAAGCTAGCGTTGTCCTGCTGAGGTGGCGTCATTTCCTGTGTAAAAGTGGAGCTCCACTGATCACGTGCCCCTCCATGGGCATTCAGACCCTTCGCCATGTTAATGATACAAATTTAAAAGTCGTCATTCAGGAATCGGAATCGTGAATCGAGTAAAAAGTGTAACGGTGCCCAGCCCTGTGCAAGAATATGGGATGTGTTCAAATTGCTGACCTCTTTTAACTGAATGAAAAGTAGCCCATTAAGTCCTACCAATTAATATTTGAACAGGATATATTTGAAACTAGCACCGGTGTAACAATATTATCACTCTCACTGTGCGCCAGACGCTTTAAATCCATCAAACAATGCTCATGTAAAATGCAGTCTCCGTGTTTTTGCAAATGTGGGAAACCTTGGGATGCCATCGATGTTTACGTCAAAGTAACTACTTTACAGGTATAGACCTCGAGAAATGACAAGTGGTCACATGAACCGATGGAATCAGAAATACCAGTGTGAGATGATGCCCCATATGGACGGACATCTTGTGGTGATAAATAATAATAATAATAATGATAATGCATTGGTTTTATATAGCGCTTTTCTGGACACTCAAAGACGCTTTACATTATTCATTCACTCCATACTTGGTGGTGGTAGCTATACTGTTGTAACCACAGCTGCCCAAGCGCAGACTGACAGAAGCGAGGCTACCAGTCCGTGCCATCGGCTCCATCCAAGTACCAACCAGGCCCTTCCCTACGAGCTCGCCAAAACCGAATTGACCAGGCATTGGGCTGATACGCGCCTGCCTGTGGAATAAGGCCTTTAGCTTCCGAGCAAAGGCGATATGATGAAAACCATTACACTAGAACGTTGTGTGGGGACAGAAGATTAACATAATGTTACCATCAAAATTCTGACATGTTTTTGGTTAAGATGGTTGTTTTCTATCCTATTTGTTCGCCGTAAATGAATGTGCCGCCTATTTGGTTTGAAAATGAGTCAAAGGAGCTCCACATTCTACAGGCTGCAGAGAAAAGCCTGCAGTGGTTGTAACGCCGGTCCGTACACTCACACAGAGGAGCAGTGGGAGGCAACAGCTGCAGCCCTGCACTGTCCAGGATCCATCTGAGAACTTGGGAGATTTTTTTTTTTTTTTTGGAGATGAGGGAGAAGGGGGGAGAGAGAGGCTCGGGCTTGAGATTCATGTTCAGTGAGTGATGTAGGAGATGTGATAATGAGAGGCCAAGGAGAGCAAGTGTTAGCTCATTATTGTAATGAAACAGATATCCCAGCATTACATCAGGAGTAAAAAAAAAGAAAGGAAAAAAAAAAAAAAAAAAAAGTGGCAATTAAAGTGCCCAGGCAGGTTCCTCCGGGCGAGAGGCAGAGGACTCTCCAAAAGCCCATCTGTTGTGGATAATGTGCGTGGTGTAAAGAGAAAAAAGGCCTAATCCTCTTTATTCAGTCTGCTGCCCTTTTTCCTCCGCGCTTTGTGCTCGCGAGGAGCTGCTCATCTTTCACCCAAAAACTCCAGGCGATCACAAAAAAGACAAACCACCGTGCATTACATTTATAGTTATTTGTCGATCTTATACAGGCACCGTCGTGATCTCTTTTTTTTTTGTGTGTGTCAGGGAATAAACTAAAGCCGGCACTGATCTCCGCCATTACTCAAAGCTCGGGATTGTGTCGTCAAATGTATTCTGGGGAAAAAAAATGGGCAGAAAGATAAACCAATGGAGATTAAAATGTAAAAAATAATGGAGAGCACGGAAAAGCATTTGGACATAACTCTCTTGTGGAGCCGTTCCGTGGCTCTTTTCACGACTTTGTAATGTTGTTTTAAGCTATTCGGAAAATGAGAGATTTCTATGGTAATGTTCCATAATCCCAAACACATTACGTTTCCCCCCTCCCCATTTATAACTTACTATGACTTTAGCATGTGTACGACGGTTATTCATTATTAATTCTAGCATGTTATTTAATTCACATGTTCATTAATATACTCTACGATTATTAACATGAACACGGTTTGAGATTTGGCCACATTTTAGGAGCACACAATGGCAAGGCTTTTGTATATTGGGATAATTAATACATTATGTGTCCAAAAAAAATAAAATAAATGTGTATGTATAGTTGGGATAAATTATACTGTACTTCTATATAAGTTGCGTTTGATCAAATGTATTAAGCCTGACTCTTTAAAACTGCATTCTGAGATGTGGTTCTGGGTAAGCTGAGAGGTGACCAAAGTTTTTTTTTTTTTTTTTTTTAAGCTAAAAATGTCGAAATATAAAC
This sequence comes from Neogobius melanostomus, assembly GCA_007210695.1. Classification (NCBI taxonomy): domain Eukaryota; kingdom Metazoa; phylum Chordata; class Actinopteri; order Gobiiformes; family Gobiidae; genus Neogobius; species Neogobius melanostomus. Next base: position 5,650,401 of record VHKM01000047.1, read on the forward strand.
ATTTAAATCACTGATATCAAATGTTAACACTGAAAACGACGTGGGGGTAAAATTATATATACTTAACCTAATTCAAAAAAATAATATTGAAAACCATTTGACGCGCTGATCAAACTAAAACGGTCTGAAATATTTATGGGCGCGCAAGAAAAGATACATTTGGCCCACAATTCCTCTCTCAACAGTATGAATAATGGAAACCCTGGAGAGTAAATAGTGGAGCCTGCGATTATGTGATCGTGGCGAAAGCGCGTTCCGAGGAGTCACGGTTGGCCTTTACGCAGCTGCCGTTCCGATCCATTTGCGTAAAAAAAAAACTAAAAGCGTTAGTCCAATGAGGCAGGTAGAGCCTTATTAATTCACTGCTGCTTATGGTTATGGCTGGGGCCTATTATTAATGAATTGGAAGAGCTGGCAGAACCGCCCCCCCTCCCTCTCTCTCTGTCTCTCTCTCTCTCTCTCTCTCTTTCCTCCCCCGCCCGTCCACCCGCAGAGCTGCGATAAATAAATAATGGCGCACAAGTCATGCATATGAACAACATGCGTCCGCCGCTAACACACTGCGGTAATGGCCACAAGCTCCAGGGTCAATATGCTGGGCTAATATTTCCCTCGGTCGCGTCGCGATATACATGGGCCGTGGTTCGGTGGGTTTTTGTCGCGATGCGCGCGGTGCCAAGGCCGGTCAAGAGTTGTTGTTGTTGTTGTTTTTTACACGAGGGCACAACCTATTACAAAAACATAAATAATAATAAATAAATAAAAGCCATCATAGTTAATCGCCTCGTGCAAAACACTGAACAAGAGAATGAGAGAAGAAATGTTTTTCGCTATAACTAAACCTAAGAGACGTCCTTACGCAGAGCCACGCGTAATAGCTAATTAAAACGCGCTAACCAATCTGTAAACATTTGACTCCAAAAACACGCAACTTATTTTTTAAAAGGCCTCTCATCTTGTAATAAAGACTAAATTACACTGCTACAAATTAAAAGGATCGACCCAAATGTATAGACATATAGGGATTCATTTGAAATAAGATACTCGTTGTTGTAACCAACAATATAACTTCAATAATCGTAATTTGTTAAACGTGTTTATGAAGTGAGCGAGGAGGAGGGAATTGTCCACGTGGCCATGCACTTTTTTTCTTCTTCTTCTCCAGATTTAAGAATTAAATAAAATGGCAGTAATTGGTCAAGCTTTTCCGTTTAAAAAATGTGAAGGTGAAAGTTAATAGTGTTTACGCACAGCGGCGAAAGGTCTGCGCTGCCTCATCACCGAGCACCAAAGGTCAATTGGACTGACTCTAATAAGTAATGGGTTCAAAGTGAAGGAACCCAAACAAACGAGCCCCGAGGCGTTTACACATGGCGCAGTCTCCAGGGCGCGTCCAAATCTCAGCTTGGAAAACACGCTTGTTTCCCGCGGTATTATAATGTGTTCAAAAAATATATATAACTTTAACATCAGACAGAGACGTAATTAAATAACGAAGCAAAATTGGTGGTGGGGGAAGTATTGATATTGAGAACGGACAGTGAGCCAGACAGCGGACTGAGGTTGTGTCTGAGCCTGTTCCTCTCTTCGTGGAACAAGGCCGCGCACGTTATCCGCACTTTGTTTCCAGCGCTGATCCTTGAGCTGAGAAGTGCGCCTTATTGTGCGCACTGGGCTCCAGAGCAGCTGCCGAGCCAAGGCCACATTCCCAGTGTCCGGCTCATCATCCACTCAGACACAATCAGCTGCAGCGTCCCGCGCACATCACCACGGACCACTGCGCACGTGTTTACGCGCTGCTCTAGGCTGACACTTTGTGATCAAATATTTTAAAAGACAAAACTTAGTATGCTACTGTTTTATTTATGTAGATTATCCATGTCTGACCATTATCAGGCCATAAGGCAGTGCGGTTTAAAACACAAATTATTAGAGCTTCAAACACAGAGAGACGAGTCTCTAGAGGCGGCCTGATCCATACACTCATGTATAATCCACAACAGGATTTTTTACTTTATTATTTTTGGTATATTTACGTTTTTACATTTTATAAAAAGGTTTAGTTAAAAATGAATTTGGACTGAATTGCACAGACGCCGCGTTAAATTAGTATCATTACTTCTTTATTCATTCCGATCTTGTCCATCTAATAAACTTTAAGTTTATTCTAATGTAAGTGGATTTGTACAAAAGACAAACAAACAGATAATCAGACATAAGCAGTCCTCTGTGTCCGGGCCGCGGCTGGTATATAGTTCCTCCTTTAGTCTTTGTTCGGTCAAGTCCTTTCCTGTGCCTCCTTCAAGTTTTTGAGCTGCGCTGCTCAGCGTCCAAAGCGCTCCTTTACCGTGGGTGCGGAGCGCCCGGCATACCGTTTGAAAGAGGGTTCAGAGCCGGCTGTCCGCCAGGCCCGAGGCCGTGAATAAGCACCCTGGGGACCAGAGGTCTCTGCAGGCTGGGGTGCGGCGCGGAGGGAGTCCGGTACATGCTGCTGTACATGGCGGCCGCGGCCGCAGCGGCTGTGGTGCCGTCCACGGTGCTCAGTAGACTCGGGTGGTAGAAATAGGGCGACGGGAACATTCTCTGTAAGGCCGAGTAGTTTCCCGCCTCAGCCAACAGCTCAAGTCCCACCGCCGTTTGCCTCTTCCACTTGGTCCTGAAATCAGATCAAAATACAACACATCAATTATTGAAATTCCCCACGCGCCGACTCCATTTGTATGCACGCGCTAATTATGGCAGCGGCGCGCTTTAATTGGCCAAAGAGGACGAACTAAACCCGTTTCACACCAACTTCTGAGCGCCGTACCTGCACGGCGCGACCAGAGCAGAGCGAGCATTCATTAACCCACATTCTGAGCCATAACAAGGCTTTCATCTGTGCACAAGAGCGGCTCTACACGCCTCATCTTCAGGAATATTCAGCACAGTTATACACGTGTTTAAGCCATGTCTACCCTGGGTCTACACGCATTACGCACACACACTTTCAGGCTCCACAACAGGCTGGGTATAGCCCTGTGAGCATGAGTTAATAAGCCTTATAGTGAACACTTATTTGTGCTATTTTAGATGTGGGAAATGTGTCTGGACTCACCGTCTGTTTTGGTACCAGGTCTTGACTTGTGTGTCTGTCAGGTTGAGTGCCGCTGCCAGGTCCATGCGGTCCTGTACGCTGAGGTATTTCTGGCGCTCAAAGCTGCGCTCCAACTGGTTGAGCTGGTGGTCGGTGAAGGCTGTCCGGGCTTTGCGAGGTTTTTTGGAGCGCGCCGGCGGACTGTCTCTGCTGCTAGAAATCTCTCGATCTCCCTCTTCTGTAGTCCCTGTGCCGGTCACAGCACACACCGTTAGACACACGTCTAATTTATTGGCTGCAGTATTTTTTAAATATTACATCCTCCCTAAATAACACACCTTTGTATTTACACTTCATAACAACGATTATAAACGCATGGGGAATGCAACTTAATAAAGGGTAACACACGCTGTCAGCTCACATTTTTGTAGTCCTGGGATGGGAAAAATCTATATGTCAGTCCATCTGTGTTTTAGCTGTTTTTCTGCGCGCCATGATCCCCTCCAGAAGGAACTATAATCTCTCTAATTGACCCACGAGGGAGGCCCACGCTCGGGAAAACTACAAGGCTGACAAGGCTTTACGCCACTCCAGCAAATAAACAAGGATTACAATTATTCGTTTTACTGTTATAGGCCATGAAATTATTTATAATAATTTTCCTATTTTGTTATATTTTTAACCAAATTGTATATATATATAAATGTGTTTTAAATAACAAAATGAATTAGGCACATGACCCACATATTATTACACATGTTTCTACAACTGTGTTTGTGCAAATAAAGCAACGTGAATGAATTTGTTGTAACATGATAGTTGTTGAATGTAAATCAACATGAAAAGGGACGTACCGTTGCACTTGAGCTCTCCTTGCAGCTCGTCCCTTTTATCCAGTAACTTTCGGTTCTCGTCCAGCTCCAGTTTGGGCCTGAAGGCGTCCGGGGCCGTGGCACTTTCGGGTTTGGGGGTGTGGTGTGGGGAGGACACGCTGGTGCTGTAGGGCGCACATGCAGCCAGCGGTTTGCTGTCTCCCAGAATGTCTTTAATGAGGAAAGAGGAGGTGGCAGTCCTAGGGGCGCAGCCGGCCCCGTTGAGCGGCTGCTGCGGCTGGGGTTGGGGGGAGAGCGGCAGCCCTGAGGCTGGCCCGTGGCTGTTGTGGTGATGGTGGTGAAGGTGCTGCGGGAGGCCGTCCGGGGACTCCATGTTGACCGAGATGGGGGACGAGGGGCCGGTGCCCACAGTGTCTATCTCCGAGCATGGGGACGGGGTCTGCTGCTGCCTGAAGTCCACGGTTCTGTCGCTCAGGCGAAAGTCTCCGTTCATGAGCGCGGCGGAGTTTGACGCGTTGGATAAAATAGTGTCTATTCCAAAACTGGACCCGCTGGACGCTTCCATATTTCAGTGCGAGACGAATGAGGTCTTCATAACAACAGCGACGCAACGCTCGTCCAAGGAAGTTAGTGGCAAAAAACTTTCATTCAACAACAGCAACAACAAAAAATCGCGAAGTCGATGCCAATAAACCCAAAAGGAGAAGAAAATCCACGTTTTACGCACGACAGTGGTCGCTCCGTCCCGGTGTTACACGCAGTGGAGACGCGTGGAGATGCTGATGCGCGCTGCGTCCCGGTGCTCCGCTGTTTGGATATTGAACTTTGTGTTAAAAGTTGAGCTGTATACAGAGATATACAGGGGCTGACTCCTCGACATCGGCCTCCCCCTTTTTGCTGCTAATCGCTCTGGTGTTGCTCTACAATGACTTCCTATACTGACGTCACGGCCCACGGCGAGGGGGAATTAATATTTTCTCCTTTATAATAAACACGAGACGCCTTTTTCTACCTCGCCCCCCGCTCCCCCTCTCTTTCGGCGCATGCTCCGCTTCCATTGGCCCCGCGTCCCCGACCGGCTCCTGCCCTCGACCAATCACAGAGTTGTTTCTTTATCTAGACGCGGCGAGGCAGCCATTCAACTCAATGGAAGCGAGTGTGCAGCGCTTTAGAATCAGGAAGACTTGTGCTTTGAGGCCATGCAACAAACAAGAACGTGTGTTTAAAGTAGAATTCGCGTAGAAATAATTCATGATTAGAGAAAATTATTTAGAGCGTTATGTGCAATTATCTAGACCTTTCTGCATATGTTTTTTTGTTATGTTTTTTTTTTATCATGCAGAAACGTCGCCCAGGTAAATTCACAGAAATGTATTTAAATCAAAAACAAACTCTTAAAAAAGTCCTGAAGTCGCGCGTCGCGGGACACCTGCCTGTGCCGCGTCCTCAGAAAGGGGGTCGTCATATTTGGGTGCGGGGCGGAGTGACAGCGCGTCTTGTTAATAACCGTGTCATCCTAATTAGTAAAGTCATTATGAGGCGCTAATGAGCGCGTTTCAAAGGTAGGAGAAACTGTGCGCTCTGCTCCAGGACACGGACACGGCTCACGCGGCAGCACCCGCAGCAGCAGCAGCAGCAGCGAGGGGACGCAGACGCACGTGGAGAAGGCGCTCCGTGGGTCAGCTTTACGCACGGAAAGGATTTAAGAAGAGTTTGTATTATTTTTTTTTCTCGCGTTATTTTTTTTTAATTTTTTTTTTTTGCCACAGGTTTAACAAAGACTACAAAAACGGTGAGCTGTCGATGCTTTTAACACTTTAACCAACATGAAATTATTATATTTTTTTAAACACACAGTTAAGGTGTTTTTCGAGGAAACTGTTTTTTCCTTCATCCGTTTGTGCTTTTTTACGCATCCGATTAACACGTGTTGTTATCTTTCATGTTTCACTTTTTATTTTCATTGTTTACTGTTATTGTTTTGGGAAATATTTTTAAAACAAAATTCAAGTGATATTTATTATTATTATTATTATTTCTTGGTCAAAGGCTTCCAGTTTAATTCATATTAAGGGCAGTGAGTACATCATTATATATTTTAATATTGTCCCTATATTTATTAAATCTTAACACTCATATTTATTTGAAAACGTTTTACATTATATTAAAATTGCCTTGAGGAGATTGACACTGCTGGTGCAGGGTTTGCATCATTGGTCAGGAAAAAAAAAAGTAAAACTGGTTAAATTATTATTATTTTGTTATAAATGCCTTGCAATGATAAAAGCTTAGGATAAATTGTAGATATTGATTCCGTGTATAGGCTTCGCTGCCGGAGAGGTTAAATGAATAGAGAGATCAGATATAGCGCGTGTGTCTGCGCCTGTCAGCCGCGTGGACGTGCTCCCAGACCGAGGCGCAGAGTGAGCAGCAGGCGGCGACAAAGCGAAGCTCTGCGCGGTCCTGCGGCTCAAGCTCTCTGCACAGGAAGAGCTGGACCCGAGTCTCTCCGAACCGGGCTGGACCTGGTCTGGTCTATGGAGCTGGAGAGTCCACACCGGCACACGCGCCCTGCCGCGATGCACTCCCAATGAACGTGCGCGGATCAAAGCGATGCGCATCGCTGTCAGTCAGCTGCGTCAACACAAACGCTGTGGATCAATGGCTTGATGAGGTCTGCGGCGCTGCGGGAGCGCATTGAGCGCTACCAGTTCCGATGCGTATGGTCTCATCGGCCTCAGTGATGCCTCATGATGGGGCCTGTTCACTGACTGCCACCGCATTGATCCGCGCGCGTCTCCGTGTGCGCGCTGTCACTTCACCGAGGGCGACCTTTGGGTCACACAGCAGCGTTTTTACAGATCCTCAAGCCGCGGTTACGGACAGCTATGAGGTTAAACATGAGCTCCATTTATTACTGTGATTATAATCATTGTGTTTGTTCACTCACTCAACCACTGAATGAATTAAGATGAACAAAGACAACAGGAAAAAATATATTTTAAGTCTCAATTGTTAAATTAATAAACAAGATAAAGTTGACTCTTGAATTGAGGACATTTTACAAGACACTGTATTAGCTGCAGTAATAAAATATGATCAGGTAAAATCATAAGTGGCACTTACTGTAAGTTTAAGCTTTAGAGAAATAATACACATAGCAGTAAAGATCTCAAGGTAATAATAATTATAATAATGTTGTAACATATGCACAACACAATATACTGCCAAATATTTGAACAATTACTTCATTACTTTGAAGGTCAACAATCTTACATTTCATTCTTCTCCTTTGTCAGAGATTTTCTCCAAACACTTTACTGGCTCTTGGTCAAGAACCATAGGACGTTCACTAAATACAAATGTAACTCAGACGTAACATGTATTTTAGGTTGATAAGCCCATGTGCTACATGTGAATATGTTGTAGCTAATCAGATAATCAGGGCCTTGTGGGAATACAGAGCTGATGCAGCAGTGGCAGGTGCAGACAGATGGTGGAGAATATCTTACTCTGAGCTGTGTAAAGGCCATGTACGATTTGTTGTCAGATACTAATCCTCTGTGTCAATAAAGATCAATAAATATCCTCAAAGCCTCGACTCAAATGTGTCATTTCAACAATATGGGGCTAAATTTATCTCTTCGAACCAATGATTCATACATTACATTTGATCAAATGTTATATATATTTTTTCTATTATTCTACTACTCACATGTATTAATGTAGAATTGTGTTTCAACATTATTATTATCCAAAATGATTACACAAATCTGTCATGTGGCCCACTTATAATCTTCTTGCCAAATGGGGAAAAAAGAAACAATGACCTTTTCTACAAAACAATCTTATAATTGATTATAAAAATAATTGCTATTGTGATGTCCCTGGTTGAATAAAGGATTTTTATTTAAGTCAGAGTGCCTCGGTTCACCTTCTCCCTCTCATGCCTCAGTTTTTGTACCTGGATCCTCAAAGAGCACCTGCGAAAAAAGTGAAAGACCCAAAGACGTGCTCTCTCCGCTTTTTTCTTTCTTTATGAAATAATGCTTATTTAAATTGACAAAAGTCGTTCAAATCAAAGCTTGAGTCCTCACGCCATTGTTCTCCACAGCTCTATTTCATAATGCATCGCCAACTGATCTTTCAGAGCAACATTAATGTTTTTACACCACCACAATCAAAGGTTGTAAATTAAGGATTGAGCCAATGCCGATCCAGAAGAGTAGAAATAAGAGGGGCGTCTGTTTAAAACATGGTATTTATAAATCACTGCATTATATTCTGCTGTGATAGACCAATATATCTCCAAAACATACTTACTTTCAGACTCATCCATGGCTCTTCACAGTTTCTAGTCTTCTTCTCTTTCCAGATTGATGAAATGCAATGCGCGTGAGTGAGTCCCACTTCCGATGCTAAATGTCCTCGGCGCCGTGTCTCGAAGGACCAAAGGTTGCGGGAAAGGGAGTGCGGTGACATTTGCGTGGGGCCGTTCAGGACGGACACGTCGTATATTATCTCACCTTTATAAACAGCAAGTCGCCTCATAATGAAACGCGTGGCATTCAGGGCCCCGCATTATTATTATGTTGCAGAATGGCGAGATAGAAATAGTCTGCTCTTGCCGTTCGAAAAAACATACGCAGCCCGCCGGAGCATTCTGTAAGTTTGTCAAAGCGGTTTGTCAAATATCGAAGCAAAGCCGTGATAGAAATAGAACGGCATTTTCAAAGTCTGAAGGAAGTGGTGCAACTTTTCCCCCCTCTCTTGAACAACTCTGTGTCATTTGGTCGGCCCCAAGCCTAGAGAGTTGCCATGGAAATCAAAACAAAGTGAAATAGTCAAGTCCATTATCGCTTCGTTGTGTTGGAACTTTTCATTCATCCCAACTGTCAGGACATAAAGAAATAAACGAATCAATCATTATATGGAATTGTTGATGAACCATTATATATATCAGCACCATAGAAGATTCCAAAGCCGTCGACTGTACTGGGTTGTTTGACTTGAGGAAGCTTCGCCTCTTCACAAAGGCTTCTTCTCAGTCTGTTTTCTGGTCACGCCCTCTGGTTATAAATGAAATAAAAGCTCCTCATGAGGGGGCAACCAAGTCCAGTTTTTGTCTCTGGAAACTTCTAAGCCTCGGTTGAATTTGTTTCAGGCATCATTTGAAACACTTTATGTCATCATGATGTCACATAGTAGTTGAGGATGTTCGGGGTCCTTTAGAGGTTTTGTCACAGATGTGGTGGACTGCCCAAAGACAAGGTGTTTACAGAGAATCAAACGGTCAACAGTTACAAATGCTGATGCTTAGAGCTGGGCAATATATCGTCTACATCAAAATTGCTGTTTGGAAGAGACGCAAATGAACAATATCGAGTTCATCCCATAGAAAATAGTTGGGAAAAATGGTTGAACGTTATTTGGGGAGAAATTGGAAAAGAATGTAGAAAATGGGATTCAAAAAGACGTTTGTGATGTGTTTCTGATGTTGTGCAGAAAATCTCTTCATCGTCATTATTGAGAAAGTTCCCCCCCCCAAAATATGACTGATGCGACCGGTACACTGTAAAATGTAAAATTTGTTTCAACTCAAAAAACTAATTCCAAGGGCTGCCAAGAAATTTTATGTGTAACCAATAACCATTTTACAATCTAGTCGATTTGAAATTTGAGATTCACCTCTTTCGTTCAATTGTATTCTTAGGTTGACATAACGGTTTCCAGTTGTCTGAATTGAAAAACGTCAGTTACAAATTAAATCAGTTGTGTCAACCTAAGTTTTTCACTTCAGACAACTGGAAACAGTTATGTCAACCTAAGAATACAACGAAAGAGGTGAATCTCAAATTTCAAATCGACTAGATTGTAAAATGGTTATGGGTTACACATACAATTTCTTGGCAGCCCTTGGAATTAGTTTTTTGAGTTGAAACAAATTTTACATTTTACAGTGTAGAATCAAGTCTTCCACCGCTAAAGTTGGATGCCGTATACATTTGGCGACACCAGTAGCTCTCCATGTCCTTTCCAAGTCTCTGCCTCCTCAATAATACAACAACAACAACAACACAAACTTCTCAGGAAACATGGAGACTCTTTTGGCCGCAGAGGTCAGATTTCTTTGCATGCCTTTTCGCCTTCCGCGGCGATGCTTGGCGTGAGGGGAGCGCATTGATTCGAGCGCGCGCCGGCCCCGACAAGGTTGTTCTAACAGTCGGAAAGAGCTCTATACAATCTCTTAATTACCAAAGCTGTCAGTCACCGAGGGTCGCTGCTGGCCGCGCGCATGGCTGCGAGCGCTGGACCCGCCGAATGATTGATCGGGCCTGATGGCAGCGCACAAATAATTACAAGTCCCTTCTCCTGATGTGTGATTCCCGAAAAACACGTTCACGCTTCACGTAGGTAATCCGGAGAGCGGTGTCCGGGAGGGGGCCGTGCCATTTCCCATTACCTGGAGACACACACACACACACACACACACACTCACACACACACACACACATACACACACACACACAGCGGTACAACAATGCACAGAGAAGCTGCCAAAGGAAGAGAGAGGGGACAGGGATGGAGGGTTTGAGTGTGACTTTAAGATCTGCCATTGACCTACAGTGATGCGATGCTACTTATGATAAAGAGTGCAGGGAAAGCCAGAACAGGGACTGAAGACATAAATGCTATTCAAGACTAACCTTTCCTTATGCTGAACTTGGTTAAAAGATATCGATGCTGCTCTGAATGCTGCAGTAAATAAGCACATTGTGATTTCAGCCTTATCACGTTGTCTTGTCAAACGATTTTTGATCACACTTGACCATTGGAAATGTACAATGATAATTATGATTTGGCATCCGATGTACAGTCTAGTTTGTGGTTCTCAACTTGCATGGTTAAAATCACAAGCCGATCAGAATTCAATTTGTAATATATAATATAAATGTGTGTATTTGTGTGTGTCCTGACAAATTATAGTTTAATAAGTCATTAATAAGCATACAAATCTGAAACCATGTATATATATATATATATATATATATATATATATATGTTTTAAATAAATGATTTCACGGCCCAATGCAAAGGGTTCCTTGACCCACTTTTGGGTCCCGACCCACCAGTTGAAAAACACAGATTTAGTGTAAATGTACATAATATACTAAACATATATATAGTGTAACATCACTGCTGTCTTCATGAGCTTCTTGGTGAGAAATAATAAGGATTAATTATATCACAACAAGTAACACAAACGTAGAATCAACACAATAGAGTTTGTTATGTTCATAATGTCGACATATGCATGAATGAAACAGACAGGACAGCTCAGGGTGTAAGAGGTGAAGAGTGAGACAGCTGTTCTTGTGACATTGTGACGTATAAATAATAATGGCTTATCCTTGTATGCACTGTACAAGCCTGTGGTGGCACTGGCAAGCTTCTCAAAGCTTCATTTCTATACTATACTCATGGTAAGCTACTGTTGTAGCCACATCGGCCCCTCAGATCAGCACCACTCACACACACACACACACACACACACACACACACACACACACACACACACACACACACACACACACACACACACACACACACACACACACACACACACACACTCTCACACACACACACACACACACACACACACACACACACACACACACGCGGGGTGAAGTGTCTTGGCCAAGGACACACAAGGGGCATCTTTCTCCACATAAGCAGCGAAACTATTATATATAGTCAGTGAGTGTTATATTTTGTTATAAAGGGTATGCAGTTGACGTCACTGCGTGGCAACTAAAGACTGTCAAAGTTGAGTGGTGAAATGTGTTGTTATTTGTTTTGACAGTCAGACCCTTTTGGAGTCAGAAACTGATGATTATCAAAGGCATCGTTCCGCTGGTTATCAATCTTTAGCTAATACCATCAGCTGCTGTAGCTGGTTCACCATTGTCCCACGTTCTCCAGTGGGCGTCAGTCTCCACTTCAGAGCAACAGATTGATGGTGTCCAACAAGGGCTCGCCACTCCCCTTCAATCACAGGGTCATTAAGTTGATTGGCGTCGCTATTGTGGAGCTGTCGGGGTCTAAACGAGGAGGAGAGCGAGCCGGGCTTTCATCTGAGCTGACACGCACAAAAAAAAGAGAAGAAAAAAAACCCTCTCCTCTCAAATCAGTGGCACGCCTCCCCTCCGCCTGTATACGTTCACAGAGAGAGGGAGAAAGTTTCCAGTGACAGCCTGACACTAGCGGAGTTCTGCATGTGTCAAAAACGCTCCTCTCTTCTGCAAAACTGATCTGAAAAATCGCGTGTCAAATGAAAAGAAGGGCCCTACTTTGTGCCGTAATGTGCCAGGGACTTGGGAAAAAAAAAACTTTGGAAATTTAAGTAACGTCAAGCTACAAATGATATGGTTTGAAATGACATGAGCTTTATAGAATAGGACGTTAACAGCATGCATATGCTCTATCTTGTAGTATTCAATATGCTATGACCACTAAACAGGCATATACTGTGTTTGGAAATGTAGCTTTGAAAATAGGTGGAAGAAGAACTCAATGGTGTTGGTCCACCTGCAGAAATACCAATCTGACTTATTACCCTTGTTATATTGTTGTTCCCTCATCAACAAAGCTAATTAGTTTCACTTATGCGTGTTCAAGTAATCCTGCATATTTAGTCTGTCTCCTCCTTAAAACACTGGCCCCACACTGGCTTCATGAGGCGGTGCTTCATTTTTGGGGGGTATTATGTAAAATCGACTTTTTCAAGCTTTATATCATGTTATTATGTCATTCCCTCATTAAACACATGCCTGGAGTGTTGCCTTGGCTCATTCACATATTTTTGAGTAATCAGTAAAAACTTAGACGGCAGCCATTTTAGGTGTAGCTATGCCTCAGTCCTCCTAGGAACGCCCCCACCTCCTGGAGACGCCTCTGGACCTTTCGTCACCACTGCTCCTCAGCTCAGCAGAGCCCCCTCCCCGCACAGTAGTGTTGTTTAGATGCCACAGCAGTGTGCTGAAGGGGGCGTGTCGGAAAGCTTCTTAAAGAGACAGAGGCCTATTTCAAGACGTTCAGTACAGCCATTTTGAGAGAGCAATTTTATTCAAGGCAGTTATTTTAATTTACTGCATATACAGACCAACAGAAGGTTACGTCATCATTGTAGTATGCTATAGACTGGTGCTATGTGATTGAAAAAAGCATAATACCCCCTCTTTAAGATCCAAACCCTTGTTCTGCGCATTTCACAGCTCAATTCGCCTCAACTGCGAGACATGTCTTGCTGAAAGTTAGCCGCTGTTGTTCTGAGCTCTTTTTCAAACACCTTTGCCCAAAACTATATTGGGAGATGTCATGTCCGCTGTCATGTCCTTGGGCAAGACACTTCAAACACTTTGCATTTGTGTGAGTGGCCGATGGCGTGAGTTGGCAGCCTCGCTCCCGTCGGTCTACCCCCTGGCAGCTGTAGCTACAATCATTGCTTACCATCGCTTTGAGAAGCCTTTCCAAACTCAGCACAAATGTAAGTGTTAGGGAAATACTAAAGAAGTCCGGAGAGACACGAGCGGAAGGATGGGACGAAATCTGGATGTCTTAAGTAGAAGAAGTTTATTACCGTAATACTGGCCTAGAGACATTTGAACAGTCAACACAGTGTTCAGGGCATTGATCATTCAGAGTCTGGCGATGCTTCCACATGAAGAGAGTTAAATAATCTTGACAATGTGCCACGTTTACTGGGCCACAAGTCGTGTAGAAGGTCGGCACCCAAATGTACTGATTTAGCGGTACGGTATGATAAGGGAAATATGTGAGGGCTGAATTAAGTCTATAATCCCCCAACAGTAAGCAATTATTATTTTTGGAAGGTCTTATTAATAAAAAGAAACTGAATACTGTATTAATAATGCATTAGGATGTGGTCTTACTTCTGATATTACAGTAACAACAATATAATAGTATTTGCATGAGTGTATTTTGAATCTTTCCAAAACTTCAAGTGCATATGACACATTAGACACAATTTTTGCTAAAACATAGTTAACACGATTATATTTAAGATTTGCTAACGATTATACCCAGTTTTCTTTAGTTTGACCATTTTTGTGATGTTTATGTTTTCACTTACTTATTGGACACCGACAGGAAGTGACATCGAAGAGGGTAAACAATTTTAAACTGTTGCCATGCAACCATGTAAAGTCAATGGGAAATGAGTGAGTCAAACTGCTATGGAATGTTACCTTCTTATATGTCACTTCCTGTTAGCAGCTTAAACATTCAAATAAAAATAACTTTTCTGCCCAACATTTCTTCATTAAAATTGCTGCTTCACTGAAAAAAATGATGCAACTGATGAACTTACAACTGATATCCTTCTACTGTAAGTCATATTTGAAGGGCATTAAAATCATTCATATGCAATTTAAAGGTGCACTATGCAACTTTTTATGTAAAAAAAAAAAAAAAAAGGTGATATTATTACATATTTGACCATTCAGTGACCCCGTGGCTGTATGTTTGGTTAGCATAGCGCCTTTACTTACCCTCCCGATGGCCCGTATAGGACGCTCAAAGGATCAGTTTTTTGTTTTTTTTAGGTTTTCACTTCTGATTGAACCGTATCCATGGTTACGAAAAAAAATGAAGACATCTTCTTTTCATTCCGTTTTAAAGAGGGGGTATTATGCTTTTTTCAATCACATAGCACCAGTATATAGCATACTACAATGATGACGTAACCTTCTGTTGGTCTGTATATGCAGTAAATTAAAATTAAAATGGCTGTACTGAACATCTTGAAATAAGCCTCTGTCTCTTTAAGAAGCTTTCCGACACGCCCCCTTCAGCACACTGCTGTGGCATCTAAACAACACTACTGTGCGGGGAGGGGGCTCTGCTGAGCTGAGGAGCAGTGGTTGGTGGCTTGGCTGGTGACAAAAGGTCCAGAGGCGTCTCCAGGAGGTGGGGGCGTTCCTAGGAGGACTGAGGCATAGCTACACCTAAATGGCTGCCGTCTAAGTTTTTACTGATTACTCAAAAATATGTGAATGAGCCGAGGCAACACTCCAGGCATGTGTTTTAATGAGGGAATGACATAATAACATGATATAAAGCTTGAAAAGTCGATTTTACATAATACCCCCCTTTAAAGGTGCACTATGCAACTTTTTATGTAAAAAAATAAAAAATAAAAAAAGGTTATATTAATACATATTTGACCATTCAGTATGTTTGTTTGTATGTTTGGTTAGCATAGCGCCTTACCATCCCGATGGCCCGTATAGGACGCTCAAAGGATCAGTTTTTTTAGGTTTTCACTTATGATTGAACCGTATCCATGGTTACGAAAAGACATCTTTCTTTTCATTCCGTTTTAAATTTAAAAAAAAAAAACTCCTCAGAGCTGCCTCACTTCCCGACATGTAACTCGCGATAACTCACTCGAAAAAATCCCTCAACAGAAAACCTTAGCAACTCAAAATTCGTAGATCCCTCCAATATTGTTTATTTTTATTATTTTTTTGACGGAGCGGTTGTTTCCCCCCCCATAATAAGGCTCCCTCCCCGTGTGCGCTTGTGCATTAGCCATCGCTCACTTTCCTGGAGACTATGTAAATGGAGGGGGAAACAAGAGTGTAAACAACGCCTGCGCACCTGAAGGCCCTCTCTCTCCCCTCTCTCGAATCACCGGCGGCACGATGAACCCCCCGAAACAATGAAAAGACAATGCGGGGGGGGGGGGGGGGAGAAAAAAGAAGAGGGGGAGGGGGGGGGCGATCGGGAGCAGGGAGAAGAGAGCGAGCGAAAGCAAGCAATGATTAAATGATCAAAAGCTGGCAGCGCGAGTCTCGTGTCACTGCAGGCACAAGTGAAAGTTGGGTTTCAAGCACAGTGTAATTATAGCCGGGGATGTCAGTTTGACATTAATGCAGCCAGCAGAAATTCCCTAATTGGCCTCGGAGGAGAAAGTGAACCAGAAAATATATTAACATTTTAAAAAAGCATATTTCGCCTAATCCTTTCACTTTCCAACAATATTTGAAGACCAAAAAGCCCCAGGCATGAGAATTTAAATGAGCAATTTTGTTTTTGAAGGAAACGGCCAATGAGACAGAAAATAGACTAAAGGGGAATCATTAGCGTATGAGAGATCCTGACAGGCTCGCCGCGCTGACTGGCTGGCCTGTCACTAGGAGTCTGTGTTCTGCTGCGGCGCGCGATGAGCTAAAGCTGATAACATGAAAAGACCCATAAACGTGCAGCCAGAAGTCAAAGCCTATTATCTGCACATTCAAATGCGTAAGGGGCGTAAGGACGAGAGAGAGAAGAGAGAGAGAGAGAGAGAAGGAGGGAGAGAGATGGGCGGAGCTTGTCCTGTCTCCGGGCACCGCTGGACACATGCACACAGCTGTAATGGGCCTGTTATGTGACACAGACGAGTGGCAGCAAAAACACAGGCAACAAATCACAGCGGCAGCCAGGCGCATACTGAGGTTATCTCCTGCTTTGCAAAAAGTCATATCTTAATAAGTCAAACTGAGTAATGGGTCATTTTGACTTGCCAATGAGAAGTTGTGCACTTAAAATTAGGGGGAGGGAAATAGATTCATTATCTCATTTTAAAGGCAATAAGATCTTGTTTCTCTTGTTTTATGTGCAAAACTACTTGTTCCATTGGCAGATTATCTTACTAACCAACTCAAATCAAGGGCAAATATACTTATTTCAAGCAAAATGTAGCTATTTGCAGATTACTTATTGTAGTGATTGAGGGGGAAAACCCACGAGCAAGAGATACGTAATCACGATTGAATCTATTTGAACTTCCAAGTAAACCATCCTCAGTAGTTTTCTGATTTATTTTCGTCAATGAACAAACATGAAGTTATTTGCGCAGGAGACCCATGATCCAGGTTTGAGACTACAGAACATAAAGTACAAAAGTGGTTTGTGATATAGACTATAGGGCTGCACGATACTGAAGTAACTTACGATACGGCTGTGCAATATTGCGATAACAATATTATTGTGATATCTTACCAAACCATTCCAACAGGAGAAGTCATCAAAAAACACAAAATCGGGATCAAAACAAGGATAAAAATTAACTAAATGACTGTAAAATAAAGTGTTACTATCAATTTTTTGTTAAACATTTTTACAAAAAATGACAGTAACACTTTATTTTACAGTACCTTGATACATTGTACCTAACTAGATTTAGTACAATGCAATGTGCTCTGTAACAATCTGTAATAACGTGTACCTATGTGCTACATACACAATGTGTGTTAGTACTTTGGAGGTACATAAAGTTATAGGACATAAGACCCTTAGGGTTAGGGCTTAAAGGGATACTTCGGGATTTTTGACATAGGACCTCATTTCCTAGTTATCTAGAGTGTTGTTGATGTCTGGAGATATTTTTTTCTTAAATTCATGCAGTTCTTATATTTGAAGAGTCTAGTTGCGCTAGGCTAGAGCAAGGCTAAAGCATTTCTATGGTATCAGTTAGCCTGCATTAAAAACAGTCTGACCCACTCCACAGTGCACCTGAGGTAAATCACTTACAACACCAGACTAACCATATAAATGTCTGTGTTAATAGAATCATTTTAACCATTTTGCATTTAAAATAACTTATATTTGAGCAGCATCAGCTTCGTGGCTGTAAGCTAACGCAGCAGCGGAGTGATCTGCAAGAAAATAGTCCCTCAAAATGCGGTAATTCATGTGATACAAGGTCAGTTATATTAAAAAAAATATTCTATTAACACAGACATTTATATGGTTAGTCTGGTGTTATAAGTGATTTACCTCAGGTGCACTGTGGAGTGGGTCAGACTGTTTTTAATGCAGGCTAACTGATACCATAGAAATGCTTTAGCCTTGCTCTAGCCTAGCGCAACTAGCCTCTTCAAATATAAGAACTGCATGGATTTAAGAAAAAAATATCTCCAGACATCAACAACACTCTGGATAACTAGGAAATGAGGCCCTATGTCAAAAATCCCGAAGTATCCCTTTAAGGTTAGGGTTTGGGTCTTATGTCTTATTACATTATACCTACAAACTACTAATACTGTACATATTATTCCATTGTGTGTCTAACCCATAGGTACAAGTCATTACAAGTTGTTACAGAGAACATTACATTGTACTACATTTAGTTAGGTACAATGTATCAAGGGTATAGTGTAAAATAAAGTGTTTCCAAATGGACTTTTATACATTTCTAAGTTCTGTTCAAGGTTTGTTTTAGGCTGAGTCTGATGTCAGTCAGTTGAAGACTTTAATGATGTTGCGATACGTATATATATCGCGATATGATATTTTTAGCGATATATTGTACAGCCTTAACCTCTTAACGCTCACCTGAACCGAGCACATTTTCTCCAGTTTGGCATTACCCAAATCTAAAAGCTTGTTGGAAAAAGCATCAAAATAGCCTAAATAACGAGACGAAAATGAGGATGAAAACATAAAAGTGACAAAAAAGGCGACTAAATCATGGCAAAAAAGTGACAAAAATGACTATGAAAATTCAACGAAAAAAGTGACAAAATAAGCAACAAAAAGGTGACAAAAGAGCGACAGGGAAGTGACTAAAACGTGACAAAAACGAAGATAAAAGCGGAGGGAAAAAAAGTCTCAAAAATGGACAACTTAGCAACTTAGCTTTCAAATGAGGCGTCACACTGGCCTATAGTCTGTCAGCTCCAGTCGAGAGAAGCTCTTAGCCTTGGGTCAAGCCGAACTGGAGAAAATGTGCCCGGTTGAGGCCGGGGGTTAAGAGGTGAATATTACTATGAGCTCTGTTGTCGCGTAAACCGACGCTCTGTTCATAATCACGTGGCTCGATGATCTGGCTTGCATATGCCATTGTTGCTTTATGCACATACCTAATGTTGTGGGTGCACTAAGCGCAGTCAGGAGACGTTAGCCCCGTCCCGCGGTGACGGAGCGCTGAGCTGAGAATCGCCCGTGGCATCCCTCTGCAGGCCACAGACACACACACACACACACACACACACACTTGCCCTTTTGAAACAAAGCAGAAAGCAATGGCCAGGGGAAGCCAGCCGTCCTGTGCAGCAGCAAAAAAAAAAAAAAGAAGGGGGGGGGCAGTTTTATCTCCTCCAGCAATGAAGAGAAAAGAAATGATTGAGGAGACACAGGGAAGTGCGAACAACACGTCTTAAGCCTGTGTGTCTCTTTGTGCCACAACAAAGGCCAGATACGATATTCAGATACTTTAGAAAGCCGGTCAGAGGCTGTTGGATACCGCTCTCTTACCCTCAACAGTGCTGCCTAATCAGGCCCTTTGATAAACATTTGACACAAAGCAGTGGGCTTCTGTCTGCGTTGCCTACAGCCCAGGGCAAGAGATTGAGCCTGACGAATTTTCATCCACAATTTTGCTGGGTTTTAAACTCCACCTGTCAAAGCGCATGCCAGTCAGAGTGACACAAAGATGGAGGGAATCAGAGCGCGGCGGATCTTGGAAGGATACAAAGGGATACAAGTTGGAGGGCATATTACAACAGCACACACGCGCAAGTCAAGACGTGTAGCATCAGAATCAAACAGACGACTGCGCCGAGACTGATGGGAACAGTATTCTAAGTGATATGTCAATATAGTGTTTAAGTCGTGTTGCCTGCTAAGTTCTGCTTTGAGGTCGTGGTAAACATATTACAGCGATCAGAGCTGTGGTGCATTTTGTTGTTAAAGGGGGGGGGGTATTATGTAAAATCGACTTTTTCAAGCTTTATATCATGTTATTATGTCATTCCCTCATTAAACACATGCCTGGAGTGTCGCCTTGGCTCATTCACATATTTTTGAGTAATCAGTAAAACTTAGACGGCAGCCATTTTAGGTGTAGCTATGCCTCAGTCCTCCTAGGAACGCCCCCACCTCCTGGAGACGCCTCTGGACCTTTCGTCACCAGCCAAGCCGCCAACCACTGCTCCTCAGCTCAGCAGAGCCCCCTCCCCGCACAGTAGTGTTGTTTAGATGCCACAGCAGTGTGCCGAAGGGGGCGTGTCGGAAAGCTTCTTAAAGAGACAGAGGCCTATTTCAAGACGTTCAGTACAGCCATTTTGAGAGAGCAATTTTATTCAAGGCAGTTATTTTAATTTACTGCATATACAGACCAACAGAAGGTTACGTCATCATTGTAGTATGCTATAGACTGGTGCTATGTGATTGAAAAAAGCATAATACCCACCTCTTTAAAGCGTTATCAATTACATCATCAGAGATTGATCTATACTAGACCTTGAAGATACCTCGATTTACTGTTTAACCTCTTAATCCCCACCTGAACCATTTTCTCCAGTTTGGCTTTACACACATTTTAAAGCTTCTTGAGAAAAAAAACACATTAAACAAGCGACAAAGACATGGCTGTAAAAGTGATGAAAAAGCCACAAAAGAGCATCGAAAAAGTGCCGGAAAAGCGACAATGACATAATAAGAAAGCGACAAAATCACGCCAGATTTGGGTAAAGCCGAACAGGAGGAAAGAGGGGATTAAGAGAACTGTTATATTATTATTATTATATTTCCTGTCTGTTTCCTGTCTATTCTGCTCACCCTGAGTGTTTCTTGAGAGCCGAATGTAAGTAAGTGAATTTCTCCACTGTGAGATCAATAACTGATTATCCTATCTTATCAATGATATCATGATCTGATGTGACGTTTATGACCAACCAGCTCTTTTGAACGGTTCGATCCGGATCTCAATTGAGAAAAGAGCCGGATCTTTTTTTTTTTTTTTTACTCAAGACATGTGAGAGTCAGCCCAATAATGGAGTGAAAGCTTTTTGCACTAAAAATGATTAGTCAGCCAGTTGCAGCCTCTTTTTGTACGTTGTGGCGCAAGATTTTATTCACAAACACGTTTTCCAAAGTGTAAATATCAGTCCCATTGTAATTTTTAGATTATTTAAAAAAAAAGTGATGAGTTATCTGGCTGGCGTTACTACATTCTTATATTACAAAGAGCCAGTCTTTTGAACGGCTCTTTGAAATGATCCCAAAGACTCGGCTCCCAGTAAAGAGCCGTAAATCCCATTATTAATACAAGATGAGATATTATATTAAACTTTCTCCATGAACATGCAGAAAGACTTAAATGAAAAAAAGAAGGATTGGTAAAATGCAACACATTTGATTGCTCATCATTATCATCATTTGATAATGCGATGACTATTTGTTTTGATTAATTGACAAGTTCCAATTTTTTATTGGTGGAGCTTTATCAATGAAATGTGAGGAGTCGTGCCAATGCGATTGATCTTTTGAATAGTGAGTTTGTTTTCCCCAAATGGTGCCAGTCCACAGAAGTGTTCCTGTTGCAACCTTTACTTATACTTACATTAAGAAAATTCCAATGTCTGTCTGTGGGATATGAGTGGATCATTGTCCCACCTTTATTAGATTGTGGTAACACTTACTGTAAGTGGTTTCAGTGTTGGGCGTAACGTAACGAGTTAAAAAAAGATATAACCTTTTTCCGTATGTAAGGCAGGGGTCGCCAACAGGTGGCCTGAATCATCCGGCCCCTGACTTGTAGAGCACAAATTCCTGAGTATGTTAAAAAAAGAAAAGTAAGTCTCTAGCCCGTTCCTGTGCGGAGTTATGATTTTTAAAGAAATAACCAGAATGCTCACTCCAGCCACTAGGGGGCAGCTTAAATAAAGAAAGGAAAGAATTACACACGTGTCCAGCAGAGGGCACTGACATAAGAAGAGATCAGGATATAAACAACACATTATAATCACGTGGTAAATGGACAGTCTGCCCTTGGGTGACTGTGGCTTCAATAGTCGCTTACCACTACCAAGTGTTGAGTGAATGAATCATGACTACAGTGTAGCAGAAACATGTGACACAGGCTTGTTAAGTGCAAGTGTAAGCTGAGGCCACAGTCCTGTCAGGCTCATTATTATTCATTTATTGAAAAAAGTTTCCTCAATCGTATTTTCCCGATCAAAACATATTTTACTGGAGCTTTTGTTTATGGACCCTGGCATTACACTTCTGATATATTTTGGCCCCCAGCGAAATTTACTTGGAGACCCCTGGTCTAAGGACTATAACATATTACCAATAAAATGCCGCACCAAATCAAGTCAGAAGTTGGTGAATATGATCGGTTTATTGTCGTCAAAACAAAACACGAGAGAATGATGAAAGCAAAGGAAAAGGAAATCTTTGACTGCACTTTTGCTCGGATTCATTATTACTATTTTCAGTTTATATTTTGCCAAAAGTAACTCTGAGTAGTGTAACCCAGCTACGTTTTGAAACAGTAACATGTAATGCAAACAAATTACATTGTTAAAACTGTAACTACTAGAATATAATATTAATTTTAAAGTAACTTGCCAAACACTGTCTGACTCTAATAAGTGGGAAAGTGGCAATATGCAATGTAAGGGGATAAACTCCTTATTTGATATTGTTATGCATATGATGCAGACGTCAAAACGTTTTTTCCATCTGGCCGATGCACTCCGTCCAAGTCCTGCTCACTTCTCAACAATCACTTACCACCGACACGTAACGAGAGGAAACGACGAACTACAACCCGCTTGACCCTGCAGCGGCGCAAACATTACCAAGCTCAGGTCGCTCAGGGTCAACACCTTCTTTCACTGAGCCGGGAGCGCGGCTCGAGATTCAAGTCCTCCAAAAAAGAAACACATGCGGGGAGAGAGCGGGGAGAGGGGATCCAAAAACATGGCCTGAGAGCTTTTCGACAGCGCTCCCTGGAGACCGGGAGGAGAAAGCGCAACAGCAGCAACGCTTACAAAAGCAGCCGCATTTAAATGCAAGGAGTGATTATCTATTCATTAACTCCCGTAATTGAGGTGAAGAGTGCTAGTTGCAGACCGCTTGCTGGTGTTTGGCCCTCGGGTGCAGGTATCCGTCGTAATAAGGTAAGCATTGCGGCATGTAGAGCGAGTCTGCGGGGCATCAATGCTGCGAATAAGTGATATGACCTCTGGCTACGCTGTGGCCTTCAAATCTAAATCCCTACCTGACCAGCAAGAATCCCCCCCTATTTATCGCTCCCTTCCTGCATACCAACTACATGCGCGCCCGTCTCCCGCAGATCCTTTTGATTCCTTTCAATCAGCTTCAAGGACTGTAAACAATTGGGCGGCGGGGAGAAGAAGAAGAAGAAGAAGAAGAAGAAGAAGAAGAAAAAAAAAATGGCGCAAGGAAATCTAGCTCAGCTCAATTAGGGATGTGCCCCGAAGCCTGCCGCGGCCCTGAGAGAGTCCAAGCTATAATTAGAAGAGGATGGTAAAACCCGTAGACATTATTGATGATCCGACGCCCGCCTTGCACCTTCGGCGCGTTAGCATTCCCTAGCATGTCGGGAGGGCTACTGTCTCGGGAGTGCATGAACAACGGGACGGGGGGGGGGGCCCGAAACGATGTAGGGAAACCTGTACGTATTACGGCCGCAAAGTGGGAGAGAAAGAAGACACCGCCGGTCTCTCCACTCGGTCCTCGTTCACCTGATGGGGAAACACGAAACGCCAAGGCTGCTCGCTCCTCCTCATCAATACGGCGCGGCTCTTTTGTCAGTAATTTGCAGTAAGTGTCCGCGCCACATCTTAAGGGACCGCGGGAAGATCATTACCGGCCGGGGCCCTGCTCGGCTACTAATTGGATGCGTTGGGCCTTATCAAGTGGAGATTTTCCCGGGACCTTTTTTCTTTTTTTTTGACAGACGGCGATTCGAAAAAATCATTGTCCGGTTGTCAATTTAAGAGAGCCGTTAAAAGAGCTTATTTTAATTTTAATTGGGACTTTTCCCCCCGCCGTCTTCGCGGACACAGCCGGCCGGGAGGTTTGGGAAATGAGGTCCTCGTCGCAGGGAAAGCGCATCTTGACCGGGGTAACCGCTTTGACCACGACAATGAAGACGCTATACCGACACATTTAGTTTCACAAAAAAAAAATCAAATACAAAAATCATCCGGCTTCTTCAGGAACTAAATCATCAACATCAAATAAGCGGGAACGTCGACCGCGAAAGCTCCCAATTAAGCACCAAAAAAAATAATAATAATAAAAGAAAAAGCTGCATCCACTTAAAATGTTTGTCGGTGAGGCGTTCGGGGAGCAGCTATCGATCAGCCGCGGTAAAGTGGAGATGCGCGAACATATTTATGTGCCCGTACTCTTCCCGGTGACCCTGAACTCACCGCGAGCACTGGCTTTAATCAGGTCTCGCTAGGTATGCGCCGGCCAGGGCACGGGGGAGGCACAACACTCCCAATTAGCCACTCTGATGGACAGTCAAGTGATCGCAGGGTTTTTGCATAGCGCTCGTGGTAGTCAGCTGTAAAATGTGCATAAATGCAGTCGCTCCATTACCATGTATACCTTGCTTGGGAGAAAAATGTATAGCTCAGTGTAGCTCAAAGCACAGACAGCAGAATCAAAACAGTGTGATACAGTATTTCCATGCAAGATTCATGCAAGATTCCTCCTGAAGTCCTATACGTATTCAGGAATTGCTTGACTCATCTCCCGATCGCTTGCTAAGCTAAATCCTTTCATTGTGAATATATATTAAAAAAACAAACAGCTGCGCAGCAAAGGGGAGCAAGAGCAGATGAACAAATCTTACAGTCAGGGTTTTGATACTAGTCTATTTAGAGTCTATTCATGCCAGGTCTGTATGAAGCTCTGAACTTCCTCTAACGCCTCCACGAGTGAACATTTAATAGATATTGTGTGAAGAGAGGGGTAGTTCATGCCTCTATAGTGTAATGAACATTTCAACACCCTGACCCAAGGGTGTCCAAACTTTTTCATGGGGGGGCCGCATATTGAAGCGTACACGGGGTGACGGGCCATAGATTCGGTGGTCAGTGCCGCGACACCTTCGACTAGCAGAGGTTTAAATTGTGCCCCATACCTTTATTTACGCTTAAAACCTTCGTGCCAGCTCTGTCTCACAATAAAATATTAGTTGTTAGGTTAAAATTGTGTAGAATTATTACAAATTCAAATAAAAAGGACCATCTCTGATAATGTATTTTTTTTAAATTGGTCTGAGGGCCGCACTTTGGACACCCGTGCCCTAACCCTATTACACAATGCAGTCTACAGTACTAAGTTCTCATGCCGTAGAGTTGATTATAAAGTTAACTGAACTGAACTAAAATAGTTACATACACACTTGGCCGACAGGACAGTTCTGTCAGGTACCAATTAAGCATCGTAATGGCATCTGCTGCACGCTAGGCCTTTAGGTAAACCAGAGGCGTGCTGGACATAGGGAGAGTCGGGAGGTTTCCCGGTGGGCCGCGGCACTATTTAGGGGGAAATGTGTCAAAATCAGAAAAGATTTTCGCATCTAACTTTTCATCCTTGTGGCGGGTAGATACCATTTGACATTGAACTAACTCAGAGGGGTGTTTAAGGGTGTTTAAGTGGAACACCCCTCCGCTTTAGTTGAAGTTGGTGCAGTCCAATCCTGCGGAAACAAGTGTCCGTGCGACTAAAGAGAGAAAGAGGCAGTGAAAGGTAGAAAAGTGGACAAATATTTTTATCTTCATAACTTGCTGATTGTGGAGTTGTATCAGGCTCAGACTGTGTGTGCAGCGGCCCATGTAAAAAGGGCGTTAAAAAAAAAGTGTTAGAAAAATGTCAAAGCCATACTTGAACCGGGGACCTCCTGCACCAGAGACTAGCGCTCTATCACTGAGCTATAAACCCACAGAAAATTGGGGCCGGTCTTCTCTAAATTCCCGGGCCGAAATGAGGTCGCAGCACGCCACTGAGGTAAACCATAACCTAGTAGCGTGGTCACAGTCAGACCTCCAGCACGCTATATACACCCAAAAAAGAGATCTTAACACGTGAACCTCTGAAGAAATACTAAAGATATAGTCCGATCTTTTGACACTTTTTAAGTCTTTATAAAGCAACAGTCCCCCATGTTTTGACCAGGTGGAAAAGCCTCATCCCGCGACTCAGCAAACGTGCGTACCCTGTAATATCTCGACAGCCCGTTTGAATTCTGAATGGCTGCGTATGTAATATTCCTAAACGCACCCGACCTCAGTGTATTCCAGTGTAAAAACATGGAAGGTACCGAATGTTCAACAGCAAACTCTATTTTCCTCTCTCTGTTCCCTGAGCAAATAGAGCCGTCGTCGGATAATAAACCTGGCATTAATGTTAATTCTCCGCTCCACTACGCGCCGCATTAGAGGCTTAGAGCAGGAGTGCAATACTGTTCAGAGGCTAATAAGTGTCTAATTAAGGACTAGACGGGAGCGAAATTGCCAAGGTATAAAGATCTCTCTCGGGTGTTTTTTTTTTTTTTTTTTTTTCCTCCCCGCGGTCGTGCACGATGTGGGAGAGAGCGCCGTGTTTACCGGCTGTTTTACTCCGCTGTCACAAAAGATTTGACGTTGCCGAGCCCGTCTAAGCATGCGTATACGGGGGTGCTCCCATTGACCTCATTATACGCCGACAATAAAGGAGAGCGCCAGTTTGCTAAATAGCACCGTGCTGCCCCACCGCTACTGCTGCTCTGCATCGGATCAGCGAGCGTGTGCGGAAATATGTTTTTTTTTCCCCCCCGCAAAATGTCTAGTGAGCGGAGATGCTCAGGGAGGGAGGGAGGGGGGGTTGGAAGTGGGCGATGCCGAGTAGTTTAGGAGGGGGTGAGGTTGAACCCTTACTAGCCAGGAGGGATTCTGACAAGCCGCGGAAAAAAAAAAAAAAAAAAAAAAAAAGACAAGAGGGAGGGAGGGAGGGAGGGAGGGGTGGGGGCAGTGACGCAAAGCCCTGTTTAAGAGGGGAGCGAGTGAAGAAAAAAGATTTATGCTTTTAATTAATGGCAATTAAACCGTGCCTGTTGGGCTGGCCCGTGGCAATTGTTCTCAGTAAAAAGGAGGGCGAGTCGGTGACAAGCATTTGAATCCGCTAAGTCCTACCAGGGAGCTGACACTGCAGGCACCGGGCCCAAAGTAAATCAATAAAAGAATTAAACTTTTATAAACTGCATTTTGACAAGTATCAGATAGCGCTCAGGCTTTGATATCAGCCAGCCAATTCCTCCGAGGTGACGCAAACAAGGCGAGGCGCACTTAGAGATCTAAACAATCAAAGGGGGTCTGGTTAGCGTAGCGCGCTGTCAAACGCGCCGCGGCAATTAATTACTACAAATTAACGTGGCTCTTTCTACCCCTGCACCTCGGCTGATTGGAGTGGAAATCAAGCAAGGCCGGGCGTGTGAGGCGAGGCAGGGGTGTGTGTGTGTCTGTGTGTGTCTGTGTGTGTCTGTGTGTACGCAACCCTGCCAAAAATAATAAGGACGCAAACCAACATACACCGCTGCTCCGCGCGCTCATGTTTACAAGCCCAAAATGCTTGTTGCTTATTTATCCCGCAGCCACACACACACACACACACACACACACACACACACACAGACGCACACACACACTCACTCGCGTATAACAGGGGAACAGTGCTGCTATCGCTTCTGCTCGCTTTGCTTGATCATTCGCTATCGTATGTGCGGAGGTATACGAGGTGAGCCTCTATTGATTTTCCATTGAACCGCTGACAGACTAACAGGTTTAAGGTTCCCGCTTGTTTTCTCGAGAGCGTTTTTCAAGGCGGGAGATACTCGTTGTAATGATGAGGAGGGGTGGGGGCGAAACGAGCTGTAAAACAAAAGCAAAATGACACTAAACGGGATCTGAATCGCTGTAAAAATTGCCTAAACACAAGCAGGATTTATGTAAACAATGTTGCTATGAGGTATCAAAATAGGATTGCCTTGCAGCAAACTATACAAGGAAATAAACTGCAACCCAGTCACAAATAAATGCTACAAAATTACTTCAGGTAAGCAGCAGATACAAGATAGAATGACTCCACTAAGGAGTTTCAAAACAATGACATTTTTCCTCATGAGAGGAAATTCACACAGTACTCAGTAAAAGTTACTTCCAAATACAAAAGAAGCAGAACTGATTTTTTCCAGTTTACAAGCACTGAAAGCGGGATCATAGAAACTAAAACTATTAGGTGTGGTCCAAACTCTTCCTTAGCTTTCTTAATGTTTCTATCATCCCAATGCAGGGATAAGTTCATAGGCACGTTTCACATCAGGGCCTAATACTAAACAACTACATTTAGCTGCTAGTTCACCAACAATGAAAGGCTTTTTCATTTGTGCACAACACACAAAGGTCTATTTCCACTGATTTCAATATACAATGTACTGAAGTACATTTCTGTCCACTACTTGAAAAAACTGGTAATGGGTCTTTATGAAAGATTTATTGTTTATTGTCCATGTCCCCAGATTTGAAGTAAACATCTTGAAACCAAATGTTACTGTAACAGTTCAAATGTTGATTGCATTGGTTTTTGGGTGATTATCCAGTCAGAAAGAATGACCCACACTTCGGGTTAATATGGCTAAAAAAACAGTTTGCAGCAAATTCCAAAGGTCTCTCTTAGTTACAAAGCCCCAGAACATGTTCCCAATCAAGTCTTATTAAGTGCTCGTGCAGGACTCCATGTTGTGTTCACATTCTAGTATTTGATGATGCCACAATCTCAGATAGAGGACAGGGGCCCAATACAACTCTATGAGGATACAGTGTTTGTCAAAATCTCCAGAAGGAAAATTGACAAATGCTGTACCTCATCAGTATTTGGTAGTGATATTATATGCATGGCAGAAAGGCCTTTCTACTGGCCAACATCACTAGTATAACTTTCAGAGTTCATTTGGTCAGACACTAGGATTAGAGATGTTGAAATCTTTACATGTCTCAGCCACCATCAGCAGACATGTAAAGGTAAAGATTTCAACATCTCTAATCCTAAATGAACTCTGAAGGTTATACTAGTAACACAAGTAGACACAATGAACGTTACTAAACTTGGCCAACATCATGTTTTTGAATATTGTCACCGTTTTTTGACACCTTACAGAGAAAAGAATTGGACCTTAATTCATATGTGCTGACAGAGAGGACAATGCACTTTGAGAGAGTTTTAGTTTCATGTGGATTCTCCCAGTAATGACAGAGCTAAAAAGTAAGACCAAAAAAATGTGCAGTTCGACAGTTACCATAGTTACCACCATGGAAGTTTCAGTTGCACCGCCTCAGCTTTAAAGCAGTACTAAGTAACGTGTTTACCTTAATAAATCCTTTCCGTAGTCCCTCTGGGGGTAATACAAGTGTTAATAGAATGATTGGAGGGTCTTTCATTTCCCCCTGGTGTCTCTGGCCAGAAAACCATGCTTGCAACTTGACTTCCACCGGGGCGGAGCAAGCAATACACACTAATAGAATCACGGAGAAGAAGCTAACAGGCTAACGGGCAAAGCTAACTGCGAGCTAGCGCCACTTTAAACAGTATTTACAGCCACGTTTGAGTGAAAAAATTTTTTTGCATTGTATAATTGGATGTACAACACCCCTCTCTCCCTTCACCTTTTCTGTCAGCGTAGTATTTACTCTCCAATATGTTAAAATATCGTAACTTGCTAATACACCTGCAGTTGCGCTTATGGCCTCTAGGGGCAAGAGTTACTTAGTACTGCTTTAAACTATAAGCTCTTTAGAATGTTGTGACGTCACGTGAATACAACCAACATGTGATGAAAAGGGGTTTACCTTTTTGCCATATTTTGACTAAAAAGGTTAAGAATCAGTATAGTATAGTGTCATCGAGTTTGAAGTATGGTATGTCCACAAACTTGAGCTCATGTCCACGCCTTTACGAACCAGACTCACCGTGGTCTGGTGACCGTGGCATCAACTACATTTCCACAGTGTTACATACGCAAGCAAACAGGAAGCGGACTAAACCAATCAGCGAAGGGCGGGTGTTGGCCGTCGATGCGGTGTTATTAGTGGTTCTGCGTTAATATCCGAACAGGCTTATGAATCATGAAACTCGGTGTTAGAGAATAAAATGAAATAGTTATCATACTGGGTCAAGCTGTACAGTTGTACCATCTGTGTCGTAGCCTTGGTGCTCAGGCGCCTTCCCTCAGCCACTGAATGTGTTGCTTGCGTATCAGTATGACGCTCAACAGAGGGTATTTATCCCTTTTCTGTGGAAGCATAGATAGACTTGAAAGGTAAGACTAGCGCAATGTCTCGAGTTCATGTCTCCGGGTCCCGCACCGATGGTAAATAAACTTCTCCTGCATAAACATCCTGACTCCTGCCTGTTTTTGATCTATCCTCTCGGACACCATTGTTATTTCTCTAACACTCGCCTATACTGTTTATGTTTTCTTTGTCATTTACCACCATGTGAAGGCTTTTCCCAGTCCCATGAGTGACACTGCTCAACACGTGACCGCAAATAAACAAATCTGATTGCACGGGCTCCTTTGAATTTTCTACTGACTGACTGATATCTGTCGCTTGTCCGCGCCAAGCCTATAGGTCAATCCAGGTTGAGTTATTGTTGCAGAGCCTCAGGTAAACCAGTGAGAGTGCATGCTTCATAAACTGCCTCCAAAGTGAGCCCTGCGTCAGGTGTGCGTAGGCCTCTCTCCCTCCGATCCACTGTCCACCAACGGCCCTCCTAAACGAGACCGAAAGTTATAATTAAAACACATCCCCGCGCTAAATTGTTTACCACCAGGCTCGCGCTTCCTGCTCGCTCACCCAATACCTCATCTCCAATATTAAGACCTTTCATGGCATTCGGCGAAGCGCACTGGAGCTACGTCTAATTTGCTCAGCCGTTATGTTTTATTCATAATTATTCAATGCATTTTCAGAGTGCTTTGCAAGTCCTATCAGTATACTTAAGTGTACACACATAATACAAAATGAGAGGTTTTATGTTTCCCTACAAGACACAAGCGCTTAAAGGGAAATACATTTTGCAGAAGGCTCCAATGTAAATTTAATGGCACAGATAAATGGATACTCTTCCTTTGTGCGAGCGTTCATATCAGCAGAATCCTAATGCGCTGTGAACCCAGAGATAGCCCAAGCTGTTCTGAGCGGAAATGGGACGTATGCACATTTTGTAATCAAGTAAAAGTGCTACAAAGTATCATCACCAACTGACTTTACTTACTTTATTACACAACAGTCATATTCCTGTTTCTTCGTAGCATACAGGTAAAGCAAAGATGCCGCTGTGTGTTTGCAAACAGATACATTTTTCTTGTACTTTATCTTAGTGCAGCTGTCTGTACTTCATTTTTGACACAGATTCAGCCTCTCATTGTGCCCTGTTTGACAGTGTCACACAAGTGTCATGAAGAAACTCTTAACTCTCAGATAAAAACAACTGCAAGTAATTCTAAACAATGATACTTGTATTCTTTTACTTAAAGGCGATCCTTATGTATGCGGACAGTTAGCAAGTAGCCTGGTCCGGGAGACTTTTCAGAGTCAGTTAGCCTGCTCGATGTATTTTCCTATAGCCATTAGCATTAGCCGTCAATCATGGCAAATTTTGAACGATCCAGATGTTTTCAGCTGTTGTCAACCATCGACCACATTTCGGTCAAGGCCTAATTCGAAATCTTTCATGAATGTACAGACCTTTTGAGGTTTTACTTTAGATACAAATTAGTGTCTAAAAGTGTCCTCCGAGCTAAATGCTAATTCAAATTCAGTAAAGTTTCTGCTTTTTGTGGGGTCGGATATGCATCACTAAACTTCATCTTATAAGATGTTAATGATAAAGAAACCACAGAAATGACATAAATGACATGAAAAGTACAAAGCATACCTCCCCATATATTGCGCCTTCCTTTCTTATTCATTTGTATGGGGATAGAACGTTAAATTGGGTCCGGGATTTGAGGGCGAACAAAATATGCACATTTATAGGAATATGCTCAGATAGCTGAAGTTTGTTTGGTCAGTTTTTGAAGTATTTCAATGGTAAACATATATCTAACAAAGAAAATGCTTGTATGTTATTCTGTTTATTGGGTTTGCCACGAACACATAAAGAAAGAGATGAAACTAATATTAAAAAAATCCACTTGTGAGTTGGAAAATGCACATATGAATGTTTATTTTTCTTGACTATTCATCATTGACTGTAATAGTCATAATTGAAATAGAAAATGTACAGATATGGCCAACCTATTGCCTAGTTTAGTGAAACTTAATTAGATACATTTGAATAAAAACACTAATTTATTGGAGGGGAAAAAAACATCTTCCCACTTAAGTTGTGTGTAATGGGTGTAAGACTGTGACAGATGACGTCTTAATTGCTTGTTTTCCGGGACACTATTGTAGCCGGCGCAAAGGGTCAAAGCAGCCTCTTGTTTATTGGCAGGTGCGTGTCGTCCACCGAGCCCCATCTGCTGAATGCGTTTGTCCTTGTTGACGGTACTTTAAATTGTCGCCTACATGATCTCGTTCCCCTGATAAATTTGTCCCAGGCTCCACCTGGACTTTCTGCGACCTCTGGCCCCGTAGCAGATCTGCACAGCCCCTGGAGGACCCTATCGCTGACCCCCACAGACCCCGCGGACCCGGGGCGTGTCATTAGCCGCTACGTTTTCGTGTTTGTGTGTGGTGCCGCGGAGGTGGAAAAACGGAAGAGATCTGAGTGAGCCGGAGCAGCCAGGCAGGTCCCAGCGGCCAAGGGATAACTGTCCTGTTAGAGGCGAGGACTGTCACATTTCAGCGTATTAATGAAGCAGGCTTTGGTTAGTTAGGCCGGTTTTCGTATTTATGTATATGCATTAATGAATTCAACTTTAACTGCATTCATTTACTCTATTGATGCTTGCAGGATTTGCTTGCAGGATGTGACAGCATAATGCAGAGTAAGGGGAGATGATTAATCTGAAGTAAATTGAATAATCTTATCTATTACCTCAGATGTTCTTAGTTTGGTAAATTAATTACTGATTATTATAGATAGTCAGTAAGTATTTAATATAACGCATATAATTGACCTCCTGGGCCTGGAATTTGAACCTTACTGTATAAATTATTATATTTTGTCTGAAGTCCCGCCCTTTTCTGATCTCAGTAACTAATCAGAATCCCCGTTGTCATAGCTTTGACCAATGAGACGAGCTTTCATGTAAACCAGTCGGTCAATCACATGCACAGGAAATGAGGAGGGGCCTTCAAGTGCAATCTGGAGGAGAGGGCGACAAAGCTAACTTTGACATTTCTTACAGAGTACCACTTTAATTACCTAAATAAATAAATAAAGCTACTGGATATGGTCCAAATTAGGTTTAGGGATTAAAACCTTGAGTCCTAAATCATATTTTGCGGACTCCCCAAATGTTTGTTCGGGGTAGATTAAAGTCAAATACTACTGCCACCATTAAAACGTAACACAAAACTAAACCAAACCCGTTCCTCATCGTATGTCTTTGTTTTGTTGCTGAATCAGAGAAAGAGCAGACCCCAGCAGTAGACATTGATATATGGATTAAAGTTAGTATGGATGGACAGGTTAGAGTTAGAGATGTCCTCCCCTGAGCTCTGGACACTGGTGGAGGTATGGGAGACCGGTGAAGGGTGCAGCAGGGTGAAGCCGTAGACGGAAGAGGCGGAGACGGGGTGGAGGCGGGTCGCAGCACATCTGGGAAGCGAACGACCCATGAATGCCGGAGGCTTAAAAGCAGAACCGAGGGCGGTTGATTGGCTGCCACGAAGGTGTGGCTTTGCGCTGATAGGCTGAGGTGGAGGTGCGACCCTGACAGACACGATCATTGGCTGGAGGTAAGTGATGCTCAAATAAGTCTCCCGGGTTGATATAGGCTTCATTCATTGATATAGACTGCACATTTTCTGTTATAACAGACACAATCCCCGAGACTGCCTAACCATATTTAACCATGTAACCTTCTGTTGGTCTGTATATGCAGTAAATTAAAATAACTGCCTTGAATAAAATTGCTCTCTCAAAATGGCTGTACTGAACGTCTTGAAATAGGCCTCTGTCTCTTTAAGATGCTTTCCGACACGCCCCCTTCAGCACACTGCTGTGGCATCTAAACAACACTACTGTGCGGGGAGGGGGCTCTGCTGAGCTGAGGAGCAGTGGTTGGTGGCTTGGCTGGTGACAAAAGGTCCAGAGGCGTCTCCAGGAGGTGGGGGAGTTCCTAGGAGGACTGAGGCATAGCTACACCTAAAATGGCTGCCGTCTAAGTTTTGACTGATTACTCAAAAATATGTGAATGAGCCAAGGCAACACTCCAGGCATGTGTTTAATGAGGGAATGACATAATAACATGATATAAAGCTTGAAAAAGTCGATTTTACATAATACCCCCCCTTTAATCAGTTTAACAATGAAACCCAAATTTTGCTGTCATAATCTCATCCTGACTTGGGCAAAATGGCGGACATTTAGGGAGTCCACCTTACTTGACCATTTTACACCAAAAGTTGCAGAGATAAATGCCGGCTAAACTTAACGAAGTGCCTGTCTCCCTGTGGCACCATTAAAGCTTTGTTATTAAAGTGTGAGCGCTCTCCGGCCCCCTGCACCTCTCCAGCTCTATAAGTGAGTAACTTATGGGACGCCGCCGCACTTTTTCTGACTCATTTCCATGCACTTCCCCCTCCTCTGATCTCGAGTTAAAAGAGGTCTTAAGCGCAACCCGTTTGTGCATAATGCGTCTTCAAATTCAGCTCATGTGTTGTATTTTTAATCCTTTTTTTTTTTTTGACAAACCGCTCCACCTTTATGAGGAAATATGCAAAACAAAGGGAGCGTGATGTGAGGAAGTTATCATCATGTATTCCTATTGTGTCACCCGGCACGGTTTTTAATGAAATGAGCCTTACAATATTAACCAAGCGGTGCAATAATGTATGTAAGCCGCATAGACAACAGGCCAATTTGCGATAAAGGGGCACTAACTAACCTCCTCCTCTGATTTTAATTCTTAGCATTTATATGCAGTTAGACCTCATTATGATAATTTGATATTTGGACTGGATGGCTTCGGGCAGGATTATAAGAGAAGTCTGTTTTCGAATCTTAATGTCCGCCTTTGAAAGTAATGCATGTATTTATTGATTTTTCCCTTCTAAATCTAGCCTTCTTAAGTTGTCACGGTTTAGGCGGAGGGGGAAACGAGTGGAGTTTTTCTTTTTTTAACAAAATGGTCAAGGTCTGAATCGAGAGAATGAATAATTAGCGTTAAATCCCCCGATGTCACGTTAGGGCTCCGTCTCTCGTCAATGTCACCGTAGCTTCACAGAGAGAGTGAGAGTGAAAAAAGGCTACATTCTTAATTGAGCACGAGTACAACTTCAACTACTTTAACTGCTTCAAGTTTTATGACTACAGTGAGTGCGAGCAAAGCCATGTAATACTGGCAATTACTTTCAAAAAGTGCTAACACCACTGTGTACTCATGCTCTTCTAGATACTACCATAAGTGCAGCTCGGAGTTCGGAGAAAGACCGGTCAGTAACAAAGTAAACCCGTCTGTACTTGAACAGTATTTTTTGTTGAGAACTGGTTTATTTTACTCCACTACATTTGAAAGATAATTGTAATACTTTCTACTCTACTTTCGTTGAAAAAAAGGCTCCAAAGTAAAAAAGAAAAAGTGTGACGCTGAATGTGTGTTTTGTCCCATTTAGAAGCTTTACAAAGAACACTCCAGAACTGTAGGTGGTGCTGTGCAGATTAATGCCACTGACTCATGACAAGGAAGAAGGTTTGTCCCTGTCGTGTTGCCGTACGGGTGCTGAATTCATGTTTTGATCTTACTTTTCTATTTGACCATAATTAATTCAGTCTTTAAAGGATCTGTATCATGCTATTTTAGCCATTCCAAAGTAAAGTATAGGCATTTATATGATATATTGTACCTCTATCACTATGGAGTACTCATTTTTGAGAGAAATATAAGTATTTTTCTGGGGTATTTTCCCTACCCGGAAGACAAGACGCTTCGATTCAGTTAACTCCGCCCCTCTCTCCGCTCATTCCACATTTGCAGCATTATAAATATAAATATCGCTGCAAAAAGTGAAGTTACTTCACATAATGCAGTTATAAGGAGTTGACATGTGCAACACAGTTTCATAAATGGCTAACACACACGCTAACACACACGCTAACACGCGTTTTGATTGACTCACCGCTCAGCCTGGCCTCCCCATTGGGTTATGGATCGTGTTGGTTATAAAAGTAATAAAAGAAATTCCAACTTCTGGCGAGTGCACTCTTCTTTAGGAAGGCTGACTAGTCCTGTTCCTCTCGTAGCCAAACGCGCATCCGTGACATTATCGTTGGGTAAGAAAAAAGAACAGGCGGTGTCCAGAGTAGGTTAGAAAGAGCTCAGTCTTCACAAACATGACTTCTGCTCGGATCCATGGATCCTCCGGCTGTGGGTGCTTTTGATTAGCCTCGTGGGACAGCACAGACTCGTCGGAGACTCGAGTTTGTCGGTTCTCTCTTACAACAAAAATAATGAAAAAGCTGTTTTATAATTTAAAACCAGGCTGTAAGGCATTACATTACAGACGTAGAGCACTTCCGTTCCTTTGTGACGACACAACTGAACAGCTCAGTCATTTATCAGGAGAGGGCGGAACAGCTGCTCAGAGAGCAGGATTCAGGAGGATTACTTAGAACTGCGTGAATGAAGCCAAAAACCGCTCTGGGGGTGTTTTTGAGAAGGAAATAGCAAAACAACATGGCTAAAAACTCCAAAAAGTCGATTTTGCATGATATAGGACCTTTAAAGGAAGCAGTAATTTGACAGTGAAACTTTTTTAGTTTTATTGGAGAAATGTTTGACCAGTAGTAGCTGTACTGTTGCACACTGTTCACTGGATCTTTTGTGACAATATAAAGTCACAGTGCGAGAAAATGAAACAGAACCTTCAACATTGGCAAACTGAGTGGCAAATCGAAGAACAACACTGTAAAACTTGCCACTCATTTTGCTTGGTTGTTATGCTGTTGCCGTGATGGAGGGCCATGTCGTTGCTATGCATCAGAGCCCGGTATACATGAGCCAAAACATTTACTCGAGTAAGAGTAACTTTG
Organism: Neogobius melanostomus; assembly: GCA_007210695.1. Taxonomy (NCBI): domain Eukaryota; kingdom Metazoa; phylum Chordata; class Actinopteri; order Gobiiformes; family Gobiidae; genus Neogobius; species Neogobius melanostomus. Next base: position 5,687,391 of record VHKM01000047.1, read on the forward strand.
AAATCATTTACTCAAGTAGAAGTAAAAAGTAATGGCCCCAATAAATACTCAATTAAGAGTATTTATTGTACTCAAGAAAATTTACTTGAGTACTGTGACTACTGAGTGACTGAGCGTAAAAGTCTGATTCATGTTTCAGTAGTGATGTGAATTATGAGAAACAAACCATGAAATAACGTAATATATATATATACTGTATCAAAGAAAATCCCATAAAACATCTAAAAAATAAATCATTATGAAGAATTAAGTAAACAAAACACAAAATACAATCAATTGCGCGCATCAAAATGAAGGTTTGTTTCTTAAAGATTTACTCACAGTATCACGAGTTACTATGTGTTTTTTTAACTCAAGTTAGAGTACAGATACTTCAAAAAGTTACACAAGTACATACTACCCACCTCTGTATGACATCACACACATAACCTTTAATGGAGGCCTGCACCAGCACTAATTTGGACTTGGGGACAGATTCTAGCGATTAATGAGATCAAAAAGTGCTGTTACATTTCATGAAACGTGTCCAAAAACTCTTGGACACCGTGAAGATCCTATACCCTACAGTTTAAACATATAGCGGCGACTAATTACCATTAAACCCCGACAACGTTCGGCCTTGTTTTGGTTCCCTGCCTCTCCGCTGTCACCGGCGTTCACAGATGCTGCATTAGGTGTGTAAAAAAGAATCCGGGAGACAGATTAATGCCCGGCTGCCGCTCGAGTACCGGGACAAGGCGGGATTACTGCGGGAACATCTGCGCCTCGAGTCCCCTGACTGAGAAGAATTACAAGTATTATCACCTACATCATTAAAGAGACGCTCCGTAGACGTGCAGCGGCTTCAATCAATCCATCCGCAGATAACACGGAGCCAGCTGGACCCCCTGCGTGAGAACTTGACTTAATTGGCCAGTAAGTGCCGGGGAAGGGTGCATGCGATTTGATCAAATTACTGGGGAAGGGATTACAGATTTTTTTTTTTTTTTTGGGTGGGGTGGTGTTTGAAAGTAGAGCTGATTAATGAGAAAAAGAACAAGTAATACTATTGGATTTCTGGGTGAAAATAGTATATTTTTAAATCTAACACTTTATATACATTCTGTTTAAAACTTCTTACCACACGCCTTAAAGGGGGGGTATTATGTAAAATAGACCTTTTCAAGCTTTATATCATGTTATTATGTCATTCCCTCATTAAACACATGCCCGGAGTGTTGCCTTGGCTCATTCACATATTTCTGAGTAATCAGTAAAAACTTAGACGGCAGCCATTTTAGGTGTAGCTATGCCTCAGTCCTCCTAGGAACGCCCCCACCTCCTGGAGACGCCTCTGGACCTTTGTCACCAGCCAAGCCACCAACCACTGCTCCTCAGCTCAGCAGAGGCCCCTCCCCGCACAGTAGTGTTGTTTAGATGCCACAGCAGTGTGCTGAAGGGGGCGTGTCCGGAAAGCTTCTTAAAGAGACAGAGGCCTATTTCAAGACGTTCAGTACAGCCATTTTGAGAGAGCAATTTTATTCAAGGCAGTTATTTTAATTTACTGCATATACAGACCAACAGAAGGTTACGTCATCATTGTAGTATGCTATAGACTGGTGCTATGTGATTGGAAAAAAAGCATAATACCCCCTCTTTAACCGAGTGCATTTTCTCCAGTTCGGCATTATCTAAAAGCTTCTCGACTGGAGCTTACAGCCTATAGGCCAGTGTAACGTCTCATTTGAAAGCTAAGATCCGGGAAAACTGATGATAACAGAGATAATTTTTCCTCGCTTTGTTGCTGTGTTGTCGACACTTTTTTCCACATTATTTTTCATCTCATTTTTCCCACTTTTTTGTTGTGTTTTTGTGGCTTTTTTGTTGTTGCGTGCTCATCCTCGTTTTCGTCTCTATAGTTTGATTTGACTTTTAGATTTGGGTTATGCCAAACTGGAGAAAAGGTGCTCGGTTCTAGTGGTTAATTTTTTGCACTGCAGGTACCACAAACCTTTGCAATATACAGGCTCTCCGTTATCTAGGAATCATCGTTTAGAGATCATCAACTGGACTAGGGTTAATTGAGTTGAGTTGACTTCTACCGTCAGAAGCGTGTTCTCGTAGACATAATCTAGAGGTCTATTTAAACTCTGGCCACTCTGGCGAGGAGGGGTCTGGACGGCCATCTACGGCTCCCACCTTCTGCACTTCCTGGTTAGAGTTTCTCCAATTAGAATACAGCAGTCTTTGTCCTGGACTGAGGCAAAACCGGGAGTCATTAGGTCCCATAAAGCCTTACTCGATCTAAGGAGTCTATTGTATATGTCAAAAGTCGTAGTTAAAATGAACAGCTCTGACTCGTCATGCAAAGAAATCTGCCAATGGAACGTATTTTTGCACTTAAATGGGGAACAAGAATTGTAATAGTGGAACAAAGTTAGTTTTGACCTCCTTTTGTATCTTCTAAACTGCAGAAATGTGTCCATCTAATTATAAAGCATCTGTATCAATTTCATGAACTTTCAGGGTTATCTGACAACGAGCCTAAAAAGTGACTGCAAGTTGTGGAATGTGCATATAAGCTCGTCCGTGTGTAGAATCTGGACGCTACAAATATGTTAGAAAAGTGAGGATTGAGTCTGGACACAGCTAACGTTTTAATTTAGTGGCTTCCTCTTCCATTGTTTGCAATAAAACAATTCAGGTATAGGACCTTTAATCTATTAAAGGGGGGTATTATGTAAAATCGACTTTTTCAAGCTTTATATCATGTTATTATGTCATTCCCTCATTAAACACATGCCTGGAGTGTTGCCTTGGCTCATTCACATATTTTTGAGTAATCAGTAAAAACTTAGACGGCAGCCATTTTAGGTGTAGCTATGCCTCAGTCCTCCTAGGAACGCCCCCACCTCCTGGAGACGCCTCTGGACCTTTCGTCACCAGCCAAGCCACCAACCACTGCTCCTCAGCTCAGCAGAGCCCCCTCCCCGCACAGTAGTGTTGTTTAGATGCCACAGCAGTGTGCTGAAGGGGGCGTGTCGGAAAGCTTCTTAAAGAGACAGAGGCCTATTTCAAGACGTTCAGTACAGCCATTTTGAGAGAGCAATGACAAAAACACAAAATTAATAAAAAACATGATTAAAAAAAAAAATTAAGAAAGCGACAAAAAATTCCAAAAACACGACAAAAATAAATAAATAAAATAAACGAAAACAAGACAAAAAAGAGACAAAAATGTGACCATAACGCAGCGACAACGCAAAAACAAACAAACAAACAAAAACGATCAGTTTTGGGTATCGCTTTAGATTAAGGTTTAGATTAATAAGTATTAATAATCATTTTAGGGTTAGGTTAAGACTTGGCTATGAATAAGCGTATTATTAATGGCCTATTTGTATGTTAACAGATGAAAGTATAATAAGCAGTGTGTTAATACTTTACAAGCATATTATTCATATGAAACTGAATCATATATTCTCTTAAATCTAAGTAGAAAACAAAGGTCCCTCTGTGCCCAACTGAGAACTGGCACTTTGCCTCTGGCAGTGGAGGTGGGCAGGTTCAAAGGTCTTCCTGAGGAGGAGAGGGTTTGTACTTTGTGTGATTTAAAAGTGGTGGAAGATGAGTTTCATTTTGTTTTGTATTGTCCGCTTTACTCTGATTTGCGTGAAATTTTGTTCCGACAGGTGCAACATGAGAACCCAGAGGTGTTCTGGTTTCCACATGATCACATTGTGAGGCAACTTTTTGAAAAGCACGTTTTTGCTTTAGGACATTACATTTCCAAAGCTCGGGACAGAAGACAAAATAATGTGTATCCTCCTGTGTGATGTGGATGTTATTCTGTTATGATTGATTATACAATTTCTGTAAATTTATTCTGGCAGTCATCTGAATTCTGTTTTGAAATGTGTCTTATAAGCCCATGAGACACAATAATAAATCAAAATCAATCAAATCAAAATAATTAATGCTTATTAGTACCGTATTAATACTTAACAAGCACACCTTAATATAAAGCATTACCCAGTTTTGTTGGTCTTAGCTTTCAAATTAGCGTTACACTGGCCAATAGAAGCTTTTAGGTTTGGGTAAAGCTGAACTGGAGAAAATGTGCTCGGTTAAGGTAAGAGGTTAAAGCCACACCGCGTTACATCTCACCCAATGATGGAATAAAACAGAAGCATTTATTTGATTATAGATATTTCTATTGTTGAGAAATACGGCTCATCTCACCTCAGACCTGACTGTAACTCCATGGAGATGTCGACTAAAGGCATCCACATGTGAGACTTAAATATAGAGCAGCATTTTCTCTGTCGAGCTGGTCATAATCCAAAATGCGCAGTGTAATTTGACTCCCCTTTACATACCCGTCTCAAAGCTAATGCAATTCATCGGTACCAAAGTGTCACATTGACCTTCCTGCAACTGCGATTGTTCAGACAGTGTCAAAAATCCCGACACAAAACAAATCACAGGTGAACAATAAATGAACAACACGCTGAATTTTTCTTCCGACGTGAATTCCTTGACAGTGACGGCGATGCATTGAGCTTCTTGCCGCCGCATTGTTGTGATAATGATCCACGTGAAATATACCGCGGCGCCCCATTATAGAGGCTACCGGTTTGGGACTACACACCGTTAGCATATGAGCTCGTCCGCGGCTAAGTGTGAGGCCGGTGAAAAATGGTGGCCCACTTGGCACTGGGGAAGCGGTATCCAGGTCAGCCTTTTGCTTGGGGGAAATATACCCATTCATCATCCCCCCCCCCTTGGCCTCATTTCGGCTGGCGATACTTGTAAACTAATAAGTTCCTTGTGCTATTTAGTTGGGATCATTATGCTAAGTTTTAGATTATGCATGCGACTCTCTGGTAGGATTATTGCACAAAGGTGGCGTTCTCCCGCGGACCAAAACGAAGTTGTGCAAACAAACAGCAAAACAGGAACAAAATAACAGTAGACACCTGGAATTCCTAATAAGGGAGGAATGTGGAGCAAGAATTTCAGGATTACACAAACAAAGCTAAAAAATGTGAACTATAGTCGGTGAAGATGGACGGCATGCAAGCAGAGGATTACACAACCGCCTCGCAGAGCAACGATGGGATGAAATACTTCTGCACAAAAACATCTTAAAGTGACTCAGAGCGAGTATTTCAGCACAATATCATCAAACCAACAGAAAAAGAGAAACATCCAGATTGTCGTTTGAAGGGTTACACATTACAACAATGGCAATCAAACATTTACATTTGAGTTTGTCATCAGTGGCAGGACAAACATTAAAAGTAGCACAAAATCTGATGAAAACAATATTTGAAAATCTCGATGGAAAATTCCTGGACGGCTGAAATAACCCCTTAACCTAAATATGCATAAGCAGATGATATCCAAACAGCCTAAACATCTCTTTCAACATTACATACAACGACTTACTCAAACATAGAAGAAGAAGAAGAAGAAGAAGAAGAAGAAGAAGAAGAAGAAGAAGAAGAACAAGAACAAGAACAAGAACAAGAACAAGAACAAGAACAAGAAGAACAAGAACAAGAACAAGAACAAGAACAAGAACAAGAACAAGAACAAGAACAAGAACAAGAACAAGAACAAGAACAAGAACAAGAAGAAGAAGAAGAAGAAGAAGAAGAAGAAGAACAAGAACAAGAAGAAGAAGAACAACAAGAAGAACAAGAACAAGAACAAGAAGAAGAAGATCTTTATTTATATAGCGCCTTTCACAGACATGGTCACAAAGCGCTTTACATAATGAGTAACATCCTTTGTTTTTATGTCTTAGTCAGGTATTTTAAACAATAAAGAAAAAATATATATTTAGTTCAGTCAAGTCCGCTTTTGTAACTATTTAGTCTTTACATAGATTTTTTTCCCCATGTATTTCATCATTAACCATGATTTATTATAAATATTAATGTGGTTGTGGGGTTACAACAGTCTCCGGCCCCATGTTTTTCTCGTTGTGTCTGTTTTCTTCCGCTGTGCTGAGCCGCGATTTCAGCTGATTATTCAAATGTTTAATTAGCATTCAGATGTATGGCCAGGGCTCTTGTGGCCATAATGCATACACAACTAAATCTGTTCCAGCAGCTATAAAACGGGCCAAAAAGTGGCGAGAGAACAGGAATTCAAATTAGTTAAAATGCCAGCGTTTCGCCGGGATTACCTCTCTGCAATATTCATGGGCGAAAGGAGTTGGCTGAAAGGCATTTTCATTATCATTATTCCTAAGTAGAGTACAATTTAGTCGGCAGCGGCCCGTGAAGCCGTGCTTTTCGAGAGGTGGGAAGTGCTCACCTCTCCAGGACACGGGGCTAAAGACGCTCTAATTAGGACTGGGGCCGGAAACGCACTGCAACATCTCAAATGAGTTTTGACCGGGACGTGTTTACAAAGTGGGGATTCGTGATGCAATCTCAGCCCGTAGTTGGAGTGTGTGAAAGAGGGGGGACAACAGAGGGGGGAGAGGGGCGGGGAATGCAGGGAGAGAGAGGAAGAGAGAGTGTAGTAGCCATTTCTCAAGATAACTCGTGGCTGGAGAGCATGTTTGTCATCGCTGTTAAAGCGCGGAGCACATTAATTCTAGCTTTGCCGCGGTGTAACTCTGGCAAAATGAGCGGGCCTCCTGGGGGCTCGGCGTGTAGACTAACTACTGGACAGAATTAGACTCTCCACAGCCGCTGCTATTCATAATGTCATTAATATAAAGGCAATTAAATGAGTTTTTAACCTCCAACCTCTTATCGTTATTAATGAACGTCGGACCGAACAAAACCCACCCGAGACGAAGCGGCGGTAATTATCTCCTGGAACAGGGTTTTTTTGTGAAAATTAAAGCTCGGCCAATGACTCGCGGCGCCGCTTTTGTTTTCCGGGCAAACCCGCCGGGAGATGATGCGCTCGAATTTAATCACATGTCGTCATAGCGGGAGGGTTAATTAGATGGGTTTTTACCGTCGCCGCATGGGCACGGCGGACGACAGGCCTGGCACAGTCAAGCACACGCGAGCAGCGGCGCCCGCCCCGCCATCAAACTGTCAAAGCGGTCATTAGTGTCCCGCTACACTCCCAACCACGAGGAGAGCACTTGTGCGAGGAACGCGAGGAGGGGGGGGGGGGGGGGGCGAAGATATAATCAAGGTAATTAAAAAGGCAGTAGGAGAAGGTCATGTGTTTGGATAGGCTCGTCATTGGCCTTTTATATTACTAATTATGTAAGTGATTTTTTCCGCCGAGTGTGAGCTCCGGGTTCCTAGCATGGCGGCACTACAGGTCACTTTCACACAGGGAGGACACGAGAGTGGAGCTGCGCCCAGACAGGGAAACTAATCATCCGCCTGCTTTGAAAAAAAAAACAACACAATGTCAAGTGTAAACAATAACGGCTAACAGCTAACAGCGTAGCATAACAGGGCCACCAATGGCACTGTAAGGAATATAATGAGACTTATATCATATACTATAATCGTGTTAGTTAGGTCACCTTTGATTGAACGGAAAAATAAAGCATTCGCATTGCTCACTTTTCAATTTCAATCCTTTCAGTTTTCAAAAAGTCATGGGAGTCAAGTGAGGCCTACATCTGCGCCTCATACGCACAATCAGGAGTAAAGTAAAAGCCTTCCAGGAGCATTTCCTCGCGTTCAGGATGGCACAATTTAGGAGCTCATTTGATGGCTGGGAGCGAGGGCGTATTCTCCTGTATACCCTCACCTGCCCCCTCTCTCTCTCACTCTGCCCCTCCCTCCCTCCCTCCCTCCCTGCTGCCCCAGTGAGGTCACATGGCGGGTCACTGTCACTGTGTAGCCACTTCTGCAAACAGCTCATTAGAGAGCGGGGAGGCCGGACGCAGACACACCGCTCCCGGGACACGCTGCTGGGACCGGCCTGTGGTTCATGTGTGTGTGTGTGTGTGTGTGTATATCGTGAAGTGTGCGGGTTACATTTGTTTACTGTTTCGGGAGCACTTCCTGTTATTCCGTCAGTGTTCATGGTTAATTAATAACTGACCTCATGGAATTGGAATAACGCAGCAAAAGCGATGAAATACGAGTCGAGGTGTTTGGGCATGTACATACAGTAGGTCGGCAGTTCGATGGCGACTCGCTCTAGTGCGTTTTGTCATTGTGTCCTTGGGCCAGACACTTGTACAGTGGTGTGTGATTGAGAGTTAGTGTGAATGCCTGACAGTCATGTGTGTTCATTAACATGCACAATGAACTAGTGATAATACACTTTAGGGAACTGCGATGCAATGCCAACATTGTAAGTAACAATTTAATCTTAATGTTTGGCATGGTGATTGATTGATTGATTGATTGATTGAATTTATTTGAGTGATTATTTACAACAACATTATTGCAGTGCAGAAAACAAACAAAGCAACACAAAACTCAAAAAAGTAGGTCAAAGCAAGAAAGCTTATAAGTGACTACCCCCATATTCAAAATGTATTTACATTCCGGATACAGTAATACAACATCTCATGTTTACATACAATATAACACTTTACATTACAAATTCCTGAATTGCACAATTACAAATGTCCGCATTAACTTTACATATAGCAGCATTGTTAGAGAAAAGCATTTCATGTTTTACAAGCAGAAAATCACAGGATGTTTACAAGACTTCCAAAGTAAAAAGACATAACACGAAGATAGAAATGTATGCAGTTTACCAAAATATATTAAATATTTTAATTTTTATTTACAATTTGTACTTTTTCTTTTTCTTATTCCTCATTCCCGTTCACATAATAACCATTTCCAATCATTACTTATAAACACCAGTCACCATTCTATTAACTGACTATTAATTTATAATCGTTATAATAAGTATTACATCGTCAACACGACCCATTATTATTGTAATTCCCATTTCCACTGTAAAATATTGGTTGTGATTGTTTTATTATTTGTGTTGTTTGCCTTGTTTAGTGAGGTGCCTTAAAAAGCCAGGGTGTAACGTGGCCAGTTGGTAGAGGGCAGTAGCCCCCCACCAGCAAGCCCTCACCCTGCTGTCCTAACTAGTTGAATATAAATACAAATTGAATTCAGAATTTGGGTTTCATAGTAAAGAATAGAAACAATGCTTGGAATTTTTTGGATGTCTGAAAGATGGCCTCCAAGATGTTTTTTCCATCCATATCAATACTTGGGGTAAATTATCAAAACGGGCACTAAATAGCGAGTGCAAGTTGGAAATCAACACATAACATTTGAAATGGCCTGATTCACAGTTTTAGTGCCTTAAATCTGATATGTTTAAGAGAGACCGCTGCATGAGTAAATAATGTGCAAATGACTCTGCTGATCCACTTTTGCACGGGCTACTCGTTCTGCACATGAGCAAACGCTTGGTAAATGACCCGCTTGTTGTTTTTTAACATGTCATTTCTTTTAGCACAAACCCGACTAAACTTTCTTCAAGGTTTACATAGTTATTAAAAACACAATTTTCAATGAACATTCAGACATTTCAGTATTTCAAAAGTGTAAGACATTTTTTACAAATGTGCCATACTGTATAAGCAACTGTTTGAAACAATCTTTCAAGGTTCCTTTGATCCGACACTTGGATTAGAGATATTTATACTAGTAACAAGTATAGACACAATGCACATCACTAAGCTTGTACGAAACAGCCGGCTTTAGGTATATTTAGCAATTTACAGTGTGAACAGGAATCCAGCAAACATACATTTGAACAATTTACATCCAAACGATTAATTGGCGAGGGCAGAGCATCTTTATTCCTGTGAAACCATGACGGGAACCCAGTGGGTGATTTCGTGGTGTTGAATGTTGTCTCAGTCTCTCACCATCCCCACTCTCACAACAGCACGATTCGAATTAAAAAAAAAAAGAAAAAAAGAAGTGCAACATTTCACAAGTCCCTGGACCGCTAACTAAGCTGTCAAATGCAGAATGTGCGCTCCATCTCACTGACAAACAATCTGCAAATGAGCTTCGAACATTTAGTGCCTTTAAAACTGGCAAGGCGGTCCGGTGAGTTTGATGAGGCTTGAGGATTTGACAGAAGACAATGGAACAAAAAGAGGCGGCCCATCAAAGTCCACACCTCAGAGCATTCGGTTAATGCTGAAAAGTTAACAATGTGGCACATGGACACTCTTGTTATTGAGCTTATCTACATTTGCCCCATGAATTTGACATAGTGCCTTGTCAAGAGCAGAGCAACGCCCACAAAACAAGAAAAATATATACCTGGTGATTTGCCGGAATCCACGTTTGTCTTGGTTTTTGGCGTGAAAAGTTTAAGAGGCACCTTGATAATAAACAGAATGATTTGTTTAAAGGAATAGCCCACCGTTTTTCCATACTGAGATATGTTCTTACCTGAGCTTAGACGAGTTGATGGCTAACTGTCTGGTCTTTGTGCGTGCGCTCAGTCACGCAAAAAGACCAAAGTTGTTGTTATTTAGCCTCTCGTCTTCTTTTCTATGGACCCAAACGGGAGTGAAGTTAGAAGCGACCTAGCCTGGCCTTAGCCATCCGTAAAATCCAGTCAATTATAATTTCCCTACATGTACGTCTGCTTCTGATCTCAGTGGCCGTGTTTCATCGGTTGAATTTCAACCTACCACTCGGCGAGCACGGGAGGCGGGTGTTGTCGGTGACGTCAAGCATTTGCGCCGCATTTGCTGGTTGTAGTTCGACAATGGCGGCGGATACGAACGTAATGGAAGCTCTTCAATCCGTTCTGGCTCGGCTCCCAAATATCCAGAAATAAAAATTGTAGCCTTGGAATGCGCAAGGAATGCTCCCAAGAGTTATGATAGCAGCTTCACTCACTCATTACATACGTCACGACCAAACGCTAGCGAAGATCAGATCCAATCGTTTCAAAGGAGTTCACCCCTCCCACCTGTTAACGGAGCTCAATTGTGAAGATCCAGACCCTCTGTACGAAACGAAATGAGTACAAGGGGATGGTAAAACCAGGCTAGAAGCGACCAAGCTCTTCCACGTTTTCCCTGTCGATGTTCTAAGCGGATAAAAAGGGGAACTATATTGTAAGGCGTAATAACACCTTTGGCTTTACTGCGTGGACGTCGGACGTAAGGTATTATTATTTTTGCGTGACTGAGCCCACGCGTAAAGACCAGACAGGTACGCATCAACTCGTCTAAGCTCAGGTAAGAACATATCTCAGTATGCAATAACGGTGGCCTGTTCCTTTAATGCACATTTTCAGTTACAAATTCACTTTAGGGTGATTGTCTTCCACATTTTGGATCCACTTTTTGGAGCTTTTGACATTGTCCCCCGCAGATTGCCTTGTCTCCAGGGGACGTCTCAGGGACATCTCCGTGACCAGCGGCAACTCGAGTCTCCAACTAGTCTCCAGGACCGGTGAGATAAGCCCTTTGTATGCGCGCAATCAATCCAAGTTGTGGAGACATTGCGGAGACTACCAGTCTCCGAAACGCCTCCGCAACTCTCCTCCAGTGAGACCCTTAAACAACAGACCTGGACATTCCTCTCTCTGCTCAAGAGCCCCGAGCTGTATTTCCTGAATTTTCTTGGGTCAGAGATGGAATACAAAACACTGTCCATCACGGCGCCAAGGATTTTCTTGCATGCCGTTAGCGAAACGTGAAAACTGTTCTTTTCGTTCACACTTCCGCTTTCAGAGGACTATCTAGGTCAAATCTAAGTTCGTTCCAGTCCAGACTCTCACTACATACTGTCCTTTCTTTACATAGACCTCATTTCAATTTGTAAAACATGTGTCAGAATCTTGTTGTTTATGTTTTCCTGGATTATTTGATCTAAAAACGCACTTCTTTCAAAGATTTATAACAAAGGAATTAAAAGTGGTTTTCTCCTTGAGCCTTATGTGGCTTAAAGAGGGGGTATTATGCTTTTTCAATCACATAGCACCAGTCTATAGCATACTACAATGATGACGTAACCGTCTGTTGGTCTGTATGCAGTAAATTAAAATAATTGCCTTGAATAAAATTGCTCTCTCAAAATGGCTGTACTGAACGTCTTGAAATAGGCCTCTGTCTCTTTAAGAAGCTTTCCGACACGCCCCCTTCGGCACACTGCTGTGGCATCTAAACAACACTACTGTGCGGGGAGGGGGCTCTGCTGAGCAGTGGTTGGTGGCTTGGCTGGTGACAGAAGGTCCAGAGGCGTCTCCAGGAGGTGGGGGCGTTCCTAGGAGGACTGAGGCATAGCTACACCTAAAATGGCTGCCGTCTAAGTTTTTACTGATTACTCAAAAATATGTGAATGAGCCAAGGCAACACTCCAGGCATGTGTTTAATGAGGGAATGACATAATAACATGATATAAAGCTTGAAAAAGTCGATTTTACATAATACCCCATTTGTAACATTTTGATGGCTCTTTCCTTATCCATATTGTAATTTTGAAATCCCTCCACTCCTCTTATTTGAGTGTCAGTTTTCAGCTCCTCAAACGCCGCTCCGACAGAGGACAAACCCATCAAAGTCTCACTCGGCTAATATTCATGTTGTGGAAAAAGTGCGTGTGTTCGGTGCCAATCAGGACAATTAGCGATGAAAAGGAGAGTGACAGGGGTCGTGTGCGCTGACGTCTTCATTGTGCTGCCGGGATCGCAGACGGGATCGGGCTGTGAGAGAGAAAAGGGAGGTGGGGGGGCGGAGGGGCTGACAGTGGATAAATCTGAGTGTCTACAGGTCAACGCAAGTGAAGAGGTGGCCCGACTTTTGACCCGCCGCGGTCGCTCTTGACAACTCTATCTATAGCCCGCTGCTGTGACAGAGGCCGCGGTGACAGACAGGAGGCGGCAGTGAAGGAGCAGAGCCCAGACAGGTCTGGTATAAAAGAGGAGACTTACATGCTTATGCTAATGCTCGGCTTCATTAATAGTGTGGGTTAGTCATAAACAGATGCAATTATCATCCCATAACACAAGGCTGTTTTGTCTGGACTGTGCTGCTACACAAGTAAATTGGCAAATTAGGTTTAATCAGAAAAACAGCACATGCTAAACCATTAGAAGTTTATTAATGCTTGGACTAATGTTAGTGCGTCTTTTCATATAATAACCTCACAGCTGAATCTGGCAGGATTCCAGGAGCTCCAAAGTTAATGTTCCATTACGCACACTTATATTCTAGTGTTCAGTGTGCTAATAATTAGTTTTAATTATGCTTTATGAAGTTTGGCAATTGCCTTTTGATATCAAGGTGCTTCAGAACATTAACTTATAATACACATTATTTGACTTCCACAGTCAGCAAAGTGTCACAAAAACAGTAAGTTAAGTCTAGCAGTAACTATGGCAGTGCAGCTGAAGATGCTTTGTGATGTGATATACAGTGTGACGTACACAGAGGGGCGACAGTAGCTCACGAGAGCATTCGTCTACCAATCTGAAGGTCGATCGATTGATCCCAACGTCTTTGGACACCTACAGTAGCCACGCCTAGCCCATTGCCTAAGGATAGAAATGTAACATTTTCATTTGGAAACATTTGAAGTGCTGGAGGATGCATTACAGTAGAAGCAGTATTAAGTGTCCTATGATGCGCTGTTGGGGTGAGGCTCGCTCCTCTGGCCCGGCCCCTCGGCGCTGATGGCTTTAATTGACTGTCTGCTTGTGATTAATGGTCACATGTTAAACATGTACATGGTGGACATTCTTACACAGATGTGGACCAATTTGAGCGAGGGCCATCTCTGGAGAAGCACTTATCTCAGCCCGGCTGAGCGCGGGGTGGGATCAGGAGCAGGAGCGGGCTCTGGACGGGGGCCCCCTGTCGACCCGCGCCGCGCCTGTGACACTGAGATATTTAAAGAAATGGCCTCCCCCACTGGGCCGAGTACAATGGGCTTCAGAGCAAAATTCATGAGTGAAACATGATAAAAGGTGGTACTAGAGACAGGACAACAGCGAAGAGCGAACAGGAAACACACACTTCACTTTCATTACCACTTCAGAGCAGAGCCATCAGATGACAAATAATGCTGTGTAAGAGGACTGGAGTTAGAGGTTAAATACACACACATACATTTTCCTTATTCCTTATTTAAGCAGGTTTTCCCATATGTGACTCATTTTAAAAACTTCCAAAATTGTCATTGCTAAATGGATATATGACCATATTTTGCTGAGGCCTAATTGGTCAGCGACAGTGCAGCGATCTCCTTCCTGCAGTCGCCGCAGCAGTGCACAAAGATCTTGTCTTTAGGAGCTCCACAGTGACATGTTTACGCAGTGGGGCCTCGCTACAGAGCGCATCAATCAGCCTCACACAATACGGCGATACAACCAGCAACCTTCAGAGCCCTCCTCCGTTCAGAGCCATTACGGGGGCAATAGCTCTTACATCATTGGCCCCGCCTCGTGACCTTTAGTCCGCTCTTCCTGATGACCAGCACACACTTGGCAGGACGCCCATGACGTGTCTTGGCCAACACAAGCAAAGATTACAATACCCCAGGGTTGGATCTTACAGTCATGTTAATGCACACATGCATGACAGAAATACATATGCATTGTGTGTAGTTTATGTAAATTGTATGCAAATGTAATAGTTTCAAACCAGACCCTTTTCAGCTAAAGGTTAAAATTAGTATTGGATAAGCCTCTTGAGTAAATGGGTATTTGCCCTAAAGAAGACAAACCAGCCACATCTTGAATTAGGATCTGCTCAGTTAATTGAGACACTGCATGTTTTGGGTTGTCCAGTTCTTTTTTAAATTGTTATGTTACTTCCAAGGTTTCCCGGGAGGCCATACCAGCTTGTGGTTGCCCGATCCCGTCTGATCTCAGGAGCTAAGCAGGGCCTGGTTAGTCCTGGGATGGGAGAACGTGTGGGAATACCTGGCTGGCCTGAGTGAGCGGTGAAAGTGAGTGGTGGTCGGTGCATTGGTGCAGCTGTACTTCCATCCCTTGCGAAAGGTTTTCATACCCCTCTAAACGCTGACTGATGACCAAAAGAGCTTGGCAGAGCGCAGCTGAAAAGTCTTGGCAAACACGAGGCCGCACAAACTATCTGACCCCGGCGGCTGAGGGGCTGTAGGGAGAGGTCAGTATTGGAGCGTGTGATTGAACTAATTGAAATCAACGTCCGCGATTGGACACCGGCGCGGCACTTGGCACAGCGGCTCATGCCAACATCAGTCAGTGCAGCGTGGGGGCCCCCGGGCAGGAGGGAGGGAGGGAGGGCGGGGTGAAGCCTGCTGTGGAGTGGCATGGGTCGCATGGCCGTGATGAGTTCACACAGCCAAACATACACACTCAGCCTCCAGAAGAGCTCCTTCACTGTTGGGCTGCTGTTGCAAATTAAAATGGTCACAAACGGGGCCAGGGCTTTCACTCACTCTGCCCCTGAAATTAGAGCTGGCTGATGTTGTCTACAAGAGTAGTTCTCAAATGATGGCTTCAATGACCTAAATGAAAATAGGAATGTCTACTTTTACTTTTGGGCCTGTTTCAAATCTACCAATTCTCTGTGAACAAGCATTATCTTGTTGTTGCGCAATAGTTTTTTTTGCCTTAAACTGTCCTGAAAGGTGCCGCCAAATGAAATATGTATTATTATTTCACCATCATAACAAGACTGTTGCAGCCTGCCCCTCCTCAAGGACACCGGAGCCAGGCCTGACCCGGGTGTGCAGTGGTTTCACCTCCCAGCAGGCTGCCTATGGGCTCTCGTTAGCGCTCGCTGTCCTCGTAGAAAAACAGTGGCACCGCGCTGGCCCTGGGCACGGCGCATTAATGCTACGCTAATTAGCAAAAGAGCTGACCGACCACTTATCCACAGTTCAGTCGAGACGCAGAGGTTAAAGGCAGTTCTGGTGCAGATCAGCTAAACGCAGGGGGAAGGCGGGTACACTGCTCATATGGAAGTATCTTGAGTTTAAGTCTTAGGTGAGGCAGGCACAAACACATTTACAGTATACAATTTCAAGTCAAAGTTATTTTTGATGTATACATTTGATTTAGAACTATCAACTGTCATTGTCTTATAATGCTATCAACTTAAAGGCGCATTATGCAGCTTTTTATGTAAGAAAAAATGAAGTTGATATTAATGCGTATTTGACCCAGTGCCTGTATGGGTGGTTGGCATAGCAGGTTGCCCCTAAAGGTCAGCACACACTACACAATTTTTCTAGTCTTAAAGGGGGGGGTATTATGTAAAATCGACTTTTTCAAGCTTTATATCATGTTATTATGTCATTCCCTCATTAAACACATGCCTGGAGTGTTGCCTTGGCTCATTCACATATTTTTGAGTAATCAGTAAAAACTTAAACGGCAGCCATTTTAGGTGTAGCAATGCCTCAGTCCTCCTAGGAACGCCCCCACCTCCTGGAGACGCCTCTGGACCTTTCGTCACCAGCCAAGCCACCAACCACTGCTCCTCAGCTCAGCAGAGCCCCCTCCCCGCACAGTAGTGTTGTTTAGATGCCACAGCAGTGTGCTGAAGGGGCATGTCGGAAAGCTTCTTAAAGAGACAGAGGCCTATTTCAAGACGTTCAGTACAGAGCCATTTTGAGAGAGCAATTTTATTCAAGGCAGTTATCTTAATTTACTGCATATACAGACCAACAGAAGGTTACGTCATCATTGTAGTATGCTATAGACTGGTGCTATGTGATTGAAAAAAGCATAATACCCCCTCTTTAAACGATTTTATATAGAATGGGGGGTCCACACTACACGACTGGATTTAGTGTGATTATAGAACGTCTCAGTGTTCACACTTAACAACTGAGAATCGTAAGAGCGAACACACTACATGATTCTGACAAACAGCGGATGTATTATAAAACAGTGGGTCTGTCCTCTCTACCGCTTCATTTCTCCTTCGGTTTCAAAAACTGACCCCAAATCCTCAAAGATAGGCCTGTGTTTGTGAGCGTGGGAAAACGTGCATGTCCTGATTGGTCAACAGAGTCAACAATGTCACAACAACGCAGTGCAAGGCTACTGCTACTACGAAGCCTTCAACTTGGCTATAGTTCTGTTAAATGGAGAGAAAAGTCGGTGACACGAAGAAGTGGGACGTATTTCAGTGGATTAAATAAGAAAAGGAGACGGGCCTCAGCCCCGAGATGGAGGAGACCACGGAGAAAGTGGAGAGAGGCGAGCGGCGAGGTGAAGCTGAACAGTTCGTCTCCAAACTAACCATATAAATGTCTGTGTTAATAGAGTCATTTTAACCATTTTGCATTTAAAATAACTTATATTTGAGCAGCATCAGCTTCGTGGCTGTAAGCTAACGCAGCGGCGGAGTGATCTGCGAGAAAATAGTCCCTCAAAATGCGGTAATTCATGTGATACAAGGTCAGTTATATTAAAAAAATTATTCTATTAACACAGACATTTATATGGTTAGTCTGGTGTTATAAGTGATTTACCTCAGGTGCACTGTGGAGTGGGTCAGACTGTTTTTTAATGCAGGCTAGCGTTTACCATAGAAATGCTTTAGCCTTGCCCTAGCCTAGCGCAACTAGACTCTTCAAATATAAGAACTGCATGAATTTAAGAAAAAAATATCTCCAGACATCAACAACACGCTGGATAACTAGGAAATTAGGTCCTATGTCAAAAATCCCGAAGTATCCCTTTAAGACACTCCTGGATCAATTGTTTTTAGGGGTTTTCACTGCTATTTGAACCGTCTCCATGGTTACACATGCATCCTTTTCAGAAAACCTAAAAAAAAAAAAATGAAATGAAATATATCCTGGAGCCTTATAGAGGCCACCGGGATGGTAAGTAAAGGCTCCAAGCTATACCAACAATATCAACGTTTTAAAGTTGCATAATGCACCTCTAACAGCACATGAAACCGAACTCCAACTCTTGTTCCTAGCATAAACTTGACAGACTCCTCTCCTCTTGTGCCGAGTTGCGCGCCTGGTGCATTAACCAGGGAGAGCACTTTGAGCCCAATTAGCAGTGCTGTTAAAACGAGCAGACTTGTGACCAGAAGGTTGGGATCCCAGCTGGGACCCCGCGCTGTATCCGAAGTACTTAACCTGAATTGCCTCAGTAAATATCCAGCTGTATTAACAGATAGGATGCACAATGGCAACACTTCCTCCTCGTGTGGGAAATAACGACTGACACAAGTTTGCGGCTGGATTTACAGCTTTGTCAGAAAAAAAAAATAATAATAACTTTGCACATATAAAAAGTCGGACCCTTCACAAAACTTGAAGGCATTTTCACACTTGGTTTATCCGCATCCTTCAGTTCGAAATCCTAACCAGCCCAGTCTCTCTCTCTTCTTATGTTTTCTTTTCGATTTCTACAACAAAGAAATATCATGAGGTACCCAAAAGATACGTCCACTTTAATGACCGACATAAGCTGCTGTTAAGTATAACCTTGAAGTATCTTTGCACAAATTCAATACTGCCAGTTTAAGCACCAGCAGCAGGCGGCTCTTCCTCCCCAAAGGTACGGTGGTTATGGGGCCTTTGTCCACACTGGGTTCCGTCGGACAGCTTTTTTTGTGGGTGTGTGTATTCATGTTGCGTCGTTCTCATCATCTCCGCCATCTGCATACTTTTACTGCTGCTGTTCGGAGGCCTGTCATTATCTTTTACTGCATTGTTAAAGCCACCGCTGCAGCATCAGCGCACAGCCACACGCCGCATCAAAACGTGGCCCCTCCACTTCAGACTCCCTTATGTGGGGCCACCAAGGCTTGTAAAATGCAACATGCTGCTTAAAACTAACAAGTGCTTTGCCAAAAAAAAAAAAAAAAAAAACAGATTTTCAGAAAGGTTCTGAACAACACAAATTGTAAAAACGAATTCAGTCGATACAGACATCTGCCAAGACCCACTTGATCAGGAACAGAGACAGGTTATCTGGGCCATGGCCTTTGTGAGGCTGGAAAAGTCTGCACAAAAACATGCCGGTGAGGAGTCCAGTGGTGGGTAGCGAGGTGAGCGGCTTCACGGATACAGACTTCATTCATAATTTCAAATGACAGGGAGGACAAGGTTGGGTTTTTCTTTTCCCACTCGCATCTACCTTAACACAGAATGACATCTGAAGTATATCGATGGCGTGTAGGTCGGATGAAACAACGTGTTCACACCATCGAGAGGAAGAAAAAAACAACAGACTTTAACACTTTAGCCTGCAGTCTGAAAAGCCTCAGTAGTCTCTTTGACCGCTACCTTATTCACACATTCATAGATGAAGTTTCTTGCACCAATCTTTCGCTCACAGGACGAGCGCTCAATTCGATCCAATTGTTGCAGCACTTTAGCCTGGCTAACGCCAGACTAAAATCACAAGTGGTATTTAGTCTGGGGACCACCAATTCATTTTCTCGTAGGAGAGGTGTGGTTTACGATTGTCCATAGCCATTTATTGGGCGCTACGAATGTCTCTCATGCGTCTGCACGTAGCCATAGCCAATCGTATCATGGTATCAGATGACGTATGACGTACCTGCTGTAAACTTTTGAGCTAAACTATTTAGAACACGTTCTAAAGCTTGATCGAAAGATGGCATCGCGTCTGCTGCTGTCATGTTAGATCCGTAAATGTTTTTAAAATTTTTTTATCCCTAAACAAACTACAAGCTTCCGTATGTCAAATAGCGCGTCATCGTCTTACCGTCCCTCCTCGTTCTGTGATTGGTGCCCAAATCCATGGAAAAATGTCGGCCATGGTCCCCAGGCTGTTGTGAAGTTCGAAAAGATTCAAGCGCACACAGCAGTCTGGCGTTAGCCAGGCTAGCAGCACTTGGCCTTCTTAGAGCAACAAGTTTGACAAGCTGTTTCTCCAACAACCTTTAATAGATTAATATTAACCACTAGGGCTGGGACAAAATATCGGATCGGACACCGCATTATCGATACTTTAACGCTTGTGTTTGGAGGCATTTTTATCATGCACACCTTTGTTTTCCAGTAACAGCACTTTGTTACATTTGGTGTTAATGCACTTTTCAATCTCAACACTTCATTAAATATCAAATGGTATTTGGTTTATAAACTTTGGACACATGACTGTTTTCTTTTTACACATTTTAAGGTAAACATATTACGTGTCATAATTACAGTTATGACCTAAAGACATTTGAGACTTCCACATTTCTTCTTCTGAAACACTGAAGAGGCACCAAGAGCCCCCCACACCTGCAGCACAGTGGAGGCAGCACAAGAGACGCTATACAGGAAACAAAAAACAAGGAGAAGAAAGACTGTGGTGGAGCGGAGGGAGCTAAGTAGGAGGAAGAGGAAGGAGGAGGTGGAGGAGCTGACCAGTGCAGGACGCCGGGCTCTGAAACAGGGACAAACCTGAAGGCAGTACTCCGGTTTCCGCTTCCTCTAAAAACATGCTGGTCAGGTTGGCCCACAGTAGCGGCTCAGTCGCAGCAGCTCAGGACTAACCCAACACCTGAACGCAATTTTGTTGTGCAATGTACAATGACAAATAAAGCACTTGTATGCATGTGTTGTATGTCTTGTCTCTTCATCTGTTCGTCTTGTCTTTGTCTTGTTCTAAGTTTAGTCTTGAGTTACTGTTCTGTGAAATGTTTTTTTATATGGTTTTGTTATATATATATTTTTTTTTCTCTGTCGACTGTGACTGTGTGTGTGTTTGTGGTGAATTAATGAATAATAAAGCAGAAAAAAAGCACTTACTTTCTTACAAATATAATTTACTTACTTACGTTCTGTATTGCAATACTTATCGGATCCCTTATGTTTGTATCCCTTGTATTCTTTTACCTGAGTGCTCCTAATTTTTTTACTGTGACGTTTTGCTGTTGTGTTCTGCACTTTGGTCAACTATGTTGTTTTTAAAGTGCATTATAAATAAAGTTGGATTGGAAAAGTGTATCATCCCAGCCCTACTGTATTAACTACCACACTTTATTGAGATGCTCTTGGGCCCGTATCTCGCAGGCAGCTCCCCCAAAAGCAGTGATCTTCATCCACACCAAAATGAATAAGATGCCCTTGTCCCATGACTTACCTTTAGTGACAAATATTTTAAGTGCACACATTTAAGACAAAGTATCACCAAACTCTAACTTTTTTTCACTTTTCCCGTGTTTAAGTTCAGGTCAAGTCTACAGTCTATTGATAAATGGCAGAGACCGACCACGGGAGGATGAATGTTCATAATCAAGTCTTTATTCAAAAGAGAACGCTCCCTGTTTCAGTTTGAGCTGCCACCTGCTCCTTTTGTCTGCACCCGAGGGTCACACAGCTCCAAAGGCGATGCCATTACTCAGTTTGCAAGTTTGCACAGATAGTGTTTAAACTTAACCGCGGCTGCATTTTCTCCCACGTAAATCATGTGAGAGACATACAAGGCTGTATTTTTAACTAAGGGGCTACTGTATTTGTTTCTTGGTGGTATTCTGGGGGTGGGGGGGGGGGACGGAGCTTACTACTTTACTACATCTGTTCAAGCATCAAAAAGTACCACAGTTTGAGAACCCATTGTGTTTTTTTTAGCACCATAAGGCCTGCCTCAGAAGACGTGATAAATCGAGCGGGTGACAAGATGGCGGCTCAATTATTGCCGAGATGAATGCGTCTGTCGCGAGACTCTGGGAGAAGGAGTTTAAAAAAATAAAGCAGCGCTCATCATCAGCCTTCATCGTCTCATCAGCGCACAGGGGTCCAACGGAGAGCACGGTCCGCACAGACAGCCGCTTTGTCACGAGTTTAATTAGTGCGGCGGCTCTCGGGGGCGGACCTACACAAGTTTACGTACGCACTCATCCACTCTTTGCTCGTAAAAGTCACTGGCTCCTTTATGGCGGATGAGGCCGTGTTATAGGAGGAGTGGCACATTTCAAAACATATTCAGGAGCTTCAAACATCGAGAGAAGATTGATACATGCTAAAACAAGAATAATGTGCATTTCTGAACATGTTTTTGATGTTTTAAACATGGTTAGCAGGTTGAAAGGTGCTCACTATTGCAGGCTTTAAAGAGCCATTTGCAATTTGCTCTTTGTCACCATTCCAATTAGAGCTAGGCAAAAATTATAGCTTTTCTCCGCTGCCCCCTTTCATAAGCTCAATAAACTAAATAGGCTTGTAATCAGTAGTATAATGATATGGGTTTCCCCTGTTTGGAAATGTTGCAGGCAGTGCTGTTAAAGAGGGGGTATTATGCTTTTTTCAATCACATAGCACCAGTCTATAGCATACTACAATGATGACGTAACCTCTGTTGGTCTGTATATGCAGTAAATTAAAATAACTGCCTTGAATGAAATTGCTCTCTCAAAATGGCTGTACTGAACGTCTTGAAATAGGCCTCTGTCTCTTTAAGAAGCTTTCCGACACGCCCCCTTCAGCACACTGCTGTGGCATCTAAACAACACTACTGTGCGGGGAGGGGGCTCTGCTGAGCTGAGGAGCAGTGGTTGGTGGCTTGGCTGGTGACGAAAGGTCCAGAGGCGTCTCCAGGAGGTGGGGGCGTTCCTAGGAGGACTGAGGCATAGCTACACCTAAAATGGCTGCCGTCTAAGTTTTTACAGATTACTCAAAAATATGTGAATGAGCCAAGACAACACTCCAGGCATGTGTTTAATGAGGGAATGACATAATAACATGATATAAAGCTTGAACATTTTTTCATAATACCCCCCCTTTAAGTGCATCTGCACAAAGTCATCTTAAAATAAGAACTCTGTCCATGGGGCAATCTTTTTATACTTAAATTAAAGGGTATATACCTTATTTTTTGTATTACAAACAATGAAAGAGGAAACCACTAAATCAAAATGTTAGCTGCGGTCCAAACTCATTCCTACCTTTCCTATAGCATAGCATGGTAGCATCCTCATTCTTGGGCATGTTTCAGAACTTCCTGGCTCACTTTTCAGGATCACTTCCACAGCTAAATGCTAAATAAGTAGTCGGTTCATAAAACTGATACAAATTCTCGGACAAATTAGAGGCACAGTGTTTTTCCCCCACAAATAGTAAACAAATTAGCTAGCAAAACAAAGCTAGCTTATGAGCTAAAGACATTTGAGACCGACACATCTCTTCTTCTGAAACCCTGAAGAGGCACCAAGAGCCCCCCACACCTGCAGCACGGGTGTCACAAGAGGAGCTACAGGAAACAAAAGAGAGACAAACGCGGAGAGGACGGCGAAAGACTGTTGTGGGGCGGAGGGAGCTGCGCAGGAGGAGGAGGAAGGAGGAGCTGACCAGTGCTCTGAAACAGGGGCAAACCCAGGAGGCGCTGCACCGTTTCAGAGGATCAGAGGAGACTGAAGGCAGTTAGCCAGGTTTTCTCCAGGTGCTACGGTTTCCCCGACCTCCAAAATCATGCTGGTCAGGTTGACCCACAGTGGTGGCGCGGAGGCTCAGGACTAACACCTGAACATAATTTCATTGCATGGATGTACAATGACAAATAAAGCACTTACTTACTTAAAATTTTACTAAAACAGGACAAAAAACATTCCACTACTAGAAAAAAAGAACTGTTATAGTGCCATACAACATACAATAGATTGTATTGTATCTAATGTTGAGTGTGATGAGATCTTTTTCTTAATTTCAGTGTCATAAACTTGTTCTGTGCTGATTTATTGAAATTAGTGACTCAAATCCAAGACAAAATTACTTATTTAAAGAAATATTTTATTTGTAGATGACTTTTTTTCAGTGGGATTTTCAGTGGTATTTGTTTTACCACATCACCAGTCCTAACTTTAATGTTTTATTTATGGGTTTGATTCCCTCTGGCCTGTAGCACACACTATGAGAAACCTAAATACATGTTGAATATTGAAATACAAGATGACGGTAGAGCTCTGGGTTGGCAGAAATAGTAGTTCAATGTGAAACTGGTGTTATTAGTTTCTTGATTTCATCAGGCAGAACATTAAGAACATTCTTATTTACAATGTTGGCCTGGTATAAAAAAAATATTTGATGAACAATTATATTTTGTTATAGTTTACAACAAAATCTATGTCTTTCTGTCTTTTATCTGTCTCTAATCAGTAGCTAAAGTCGCAATAACTAACATGGCATGTTACACCATAGCATTAGACTATAACAAAGTGAAAAAGAGTGTCTTCTTGTACAGTGGGTTTTATTAGTCATAGGGAGATGGAGACTGCAGCCGGCAGCACTGACACACATACGCACATTATTATTATTGTTATTTCAGATGCATTTAATATCCCCAGTTTAAGCTTTGAAGACAATCTTTGGGGAATATTGAATCTTAACCGGTCTCTTTTGCCCTGGATTCATCTCTGAGACAAAACTTTGTTAATTAGCCTTGTACCTATAGGCAGAGTTTTCCCCCGTTCTGTCTTGTTCCTGATATTATTAAAAGATGCTGCTGCTGCTGCTGACTCTTCCTCCCTCTCCTCTGTTGTCTTGTTATCCGAACACGCCATTGGCACTTTTCCACATGCAAATTCAGTCCGAGCGTTTTACACCGCATCCTCCCATATACCATTACGTACTTGCGGCGCTCCGAGCCAGCAGAGATGCGCAAGTCTCCAACACTCGGCGGTGTCTCCTTAAGGCTCCGTTAGCCCGGTCCACAGCCGAGCGCTTATGTTAGGACTTAACGCGCGCGCCCTTGTTCTCTGCTAGTTCAAAGTCGCCGCAAATCCGCCTGTCAAACCAAACTTGGGCCTGGGACCTTTTAGAATCTGTTTTAGAAATCAATAGGCTTTCCTTAGCCCCGTCTCCCCGGCTCCGCTCAGACACAGCCGACAAAATTATCCTTTTAGACTGTACAGTGAGTGCAAAGCAGTCTCTTTATCGTGATGGATTCAAAATAAAACAAAGTCGTCTTTTCATTCTTTTGTCAGTAAACATCTTTTGTAGCAAATACCCAGTGCATGATTATACATTAAATTCCCAGTTTATACGTAACAATTGTTTAATCAACACATCGAAAAATACACATTCTTCAGCCAGTTCATTTCAACAACATGCATTGCTAAAGGTGCTGAAGTTTCATAGCATAACTTGGATAAACATCATAAAAAAAGGAATTATAAAACTCAAAAAACTCAAAAACATATGATGCAATCGATATACTTTGGAGGATTAATTGCTTGGAGACTTGGCAATTAATACACATTCATTTTACTGTTACCAGAGCCGCGGGAAGACATTTTAGTTAGGAGGTGCTGAGGGATACAAATTTCCCCCAAAAACGCTTTTTCTGTGCATATTTCCTATTTATTAATATTGCCTGCAGTTTGCAAACTATCCACCAGGGGGTGCTGCAGCGCCCTCAGCACCCTGGGTTCCCACGGCCTTGACAGTTACATAGTTAAGAAACAGGGCATAAACTTTGTCAAAACAACATAATCCACGGCCATAGATATGAACGGCGGCAGCTAACGCCAACGCTAGCAGCAGCATGACAAACAACTAACACTAACCCTTTTCCTCGCGGGTTGGGTCGCGGTAGGAGACTCTAATAAGTTAACATATAAACTCGTAGAAGTAGAATTGAAGTAAACCGACCTGTAGCATGACTCTGATCCGGCTTTCCCCACAGCATCTGCACATGATACGCCGCGCCGAACCATGTGACTAGATGACGTCACCCGAACGCAAGCGCAGTGATTGGCTAACAGGCTTGGGCAAAATAATGAATGCGGAGGCTTACTTTCAATTTGTCCTCAACCTTTAACCAAAATAAACTGGTGCATTTTATTCACACTGGTACGAAATGAGCAACCAAGGGTGACTCTGGCAGCTCTGTTCTGGGCAATTTGTAGTTTTGTTTTGTTTTGTTTCAGATGCCCCTGCTCAACACTGGTGCTTTTCTGCCTGCTAACTAACAAAGTAATGCCTGGACACAATGTGGTCCATTTGATCTGCCCAAGAGAGCCGACTGTCCAACTCAACACCCAAGAGTTTAGTCTGAGTCACCCGCTTTATCAAGGATGTATCAATAATTAGGTGTACGTCACAAGGCTTACGTTTTGTACCAAAAACGATACATTTAGGCTATTAGGTAGGTTTGTCGATAAGGAGGCCAAGGAGCTTTCGCACGGCTCCTGTCTTTTATTGTTTCAGAAGTTCTTTGTTGTCATTACCTCAGAAGCGAATTTCTTGAAGGTCGGTGTGTCTCATTTAATTTTCTTTCGGAGTGCCTTGAGTCTCCTTTCTTTGTTGAGCACAGTATCGTTAAGGCTCTATAACGAAGACTATAACGACATCATTTCGTTAATGCACCTTTTATAATGACGATAACGTAATGATGACGAGCTACAAAATAGCTCAGGACAGTTTTAAATACCGTAGCGTATGAATGCAGAAAGCACGTTGATGAATGAATGTGCAGAGGATGAGGACAGCGTACACTTTTGGGAAAAGTCATGTTCACAATGACACTTCTGCCTTTTGTGGTGTAATCTGTTTGTCAAAAGATATATAAATCCAAGAGATTATTATTATTTATCATTGAAAGTTTAGTAGCCTACAGCCTGTCATCATTCATCAATTTTATATATATTTTTTTAATATACTCATATGTACAATGTAAAGAGTAACGTAATGCTGAGACCAAGTAAAAGCTAATTAACTACAAATTTATGAACTATTCTGGAATAATTCTTTCCTCCTGAGAGAGCAGATTGAAGCAGCTGGACCTCTTATCTCTCCAGCGCCGTCAACACTTTCCCTTCAAGGCCAAGCCACAGAGCTAAATCAGATAAGGACTGAGCTCTGGGCTATTATTTTGCATAACACTGACTTTCAAAGGTAAACAACCACACACACTCCCTCCCTAACCACGCCCCGTCGTTCTGCGTCTCCCTCAACACGTTCCCTCAGCCCCATGCCCCGGTCAATGGCCGGTCGTCCTTCCAGTCACCAAGAAAAAATTCTAGCACCTGACCTGGCGTACGGTGTATTTCCCATGTCTTGATGTTTTTATATATGTAAATGTGCTTTGCCTTAACTACACCTGATTGTAATTTCACATATCTTCATAAGTCGCTAACATTGTGCATGTGGAAAATTATCTCTTATAATCAAAATACTGGATTAATGGTTTCTTAGTAGTTATTTCCTTTATGTAAAGCTTAATTGCTGGTGCTCTGATAATACCATGGCTGCAGTAGAGTGAGAATCCTCAGTCACATTGTACAGTGCAGTCAGAATAATTGCGCTGGTGGCCTTTGATTTGCCTGTGACTTTAAGAATACGAAGCGTTCACCTCGGGCTACGTGATCCGCACTAAAGGACTGCTTTACATCGCCGAGGGGGCAATGCGAGGTGCTCCCCCATCACACAAGCGCAGGATGTTATTCACAACAATATGCAAACTACTCTCACCTGGGACTCTCAAAAGGAAGTCGACTGCAGCATTAAATCACTGGAAAGTCATTATTCAAAGAAATCCTCGATTTTGTTTGCCTTGCGTAGTAACACGCTTGATTTATCTGCATTGAATAGATAATATGGCATGATATACCATAACCCTGGGCGTGTTGTTTTTCACACCGGAGCATTGAGTGCAGGCAGAGGTGTGGTTTCGTTCCGTTACAGACAGGAGAGTGTATGCGGCGAATACGACGCAGTCAAAAGTGTCTTCTGTTCACGGCTGTAAAAATGTAGGACTTAAACTCAGTGTTGCCTCAATATGAGAAGTGTGACATGTTCATTCGTCATAGCAATACATTCAATTCTAGACCGTAACTTTATTTTCCTAACTGTTTGATTGTGAATAATGTTAACAACATGGACCATTCAGATTTCATTTTCAAATTCCATT
Source organism: Neogobius melanostomus (assembly GCA_007210695.1). Taxonomy (NCBI): domain Eukaryota; kingdom Metazoa; phylum Chordata; class Actinopteri; order Gobiiformes; family Gobiidae; genus Neogobius; species Neogobius melanostomus. Next base: position 5,715,150 of record VHKM01000047.1, read on the forward strand.
TATAGTGCAAAAACATTGAGATTCTCTGCAGAGAGTCCCATGGGACAAATCAGTGGCTTTCGAGAAATCTACAGGAACACGGGACAAAGGACTGGAAACCGGGACTGTTACGGATAAATCAGGACATTTGGTCACCATATTCATATCAACCTTGCACACTATATACAAGTGTTGTTCCGATACAAGTTATTCCCATCCGATCCGATACCGATACTTAGGTTCAGAGTAGTCGCCGATACCGAGCACCAGTCCGATACCACAGGAAGTGAATACAAACAATAACAAAGTCTGTAAAAATATGCCAAGCACATGGCTCATTATGCATCTTAACCTCTTAACCCCCGCCTTAACCAAGTACATTTGCTCCAATTCGGCTTTACCCAAATCTGAGGGCTTCTCGATGGAGCTTAAAGCCTATAGGCCAGTCTAACACCTCATTTGAAAGCTAAGACCTGGAAACCTTCACGTCACGCATTTGCCACTTTTTTGTTAAGTTTTTCTCACTTTTTTGTTGTATTTTTGTTGCTTTATTGTGTTACTGTTGCTTTTGTGGCTTTTTCATCCCTCTTTAGTCGCTTTAAAAAAAAATGTTCTTGTTGCTTTTCTGGATTGGACTTTAAAAACTGAAGCTCCAACAAGGACTGGACGTTCAACGATCTTGGCCCGTCTGCTGAGGGACTCCCATCGGCCCGGGGTCTGTTTATAGCCTGTCCGACCATGGGAGTGGATCTCTCCTTCTGTGGTCCTCCCTGAAGTTTCTCTTTTCTCCCACTGGGTTTTTGCTGCCGACGCTTATTTGAACATTAAGTCTTACTGTTCTGCTTCATTGCCGTAATGTTTAGCGCAGCCCTGTGACTCCTTGTGATAGTGGGCTATGCAAAACCATTGATTGAGTGATCGATTGAGAAGTGTTTAAAACAGGAGAATGAAACAAAATTCACAATTTGGCCAAAGAATGGGTTGGGTAACTGTGCTAGGACGCTGACGATATAATTCAGCATACTTATGTTTTAAAAGTACATTTCAAAAATACAAAGTTGACCGACTAAGATTAAACCAGGTCATATTCACAAAATAATAATTTGATAATGACAATAATAATAATAATAATAATAATAATAATAGAAGAGCTCTTACTGCTGCTATTTCTTTCCGTGGCAAAATGTTGTGCTCTTGTTCTTGGACAGAAGCGTCGACATGGTACTGCAGTGGAAGTCAACAGCCACAAGTGAACGGGAACATCCACACTTTATGACATTTGTGTTTGCTAAATTAAACCATGGACTACCCCCAAAATCCTTCCCTTAAAGGCAGCTCCAGTCTAATCCGATCGGGGCTGGCGATGAGCGGAGAGTTACCATGGCAGTGCTTGTGTTGGGCCCTTTAGCCTTCTATAGCGGCAGCAGCTTGTTTACGGTGCGGCTCTGTGAAGGCTGACCCCGGCTCCTGTCAAACCGCGAGCAGGTTCGTGACTCCAGGCCCCTCGCGTCCGCCCGGGCAGTACATTCGCGGGTCTGTTATTGTGTGTGTGTGTGTGTGTGTGTGTGTGTGTCCTTGCGTCCATCCGGGGCAGTACATTTGTGGATCTCGGAGGTCTTCGGGGGTCATCTCCAATCTTACACCGTCAAGCCTCTCTCCTCGCCTACATCCTCAACGCTGCCAAATCCACTTACCGTCTGCACTGCGAGGCTACCTCCGACCCGCCCCGATGCATAGCAGGGCGGGAGGAGACGTGTTTCGCTCTCAGCCAGTGCAAGGAGGGTTACGTTTCGGTGCGATCGTTCGCTATCCTTTTCTCCCCCTAACTGTCCGCTCGCATTGCGTTACAGCTGTGTGCTACATAAGACTGCGAGCCATAGCCGAGGATCAGCTTCTATTAGGGCGCCGATTATCATCCCCGTTCAGTCGCATTTTAGCATTTAAGTGTCGAAAGTTCACCCTGAAATTTTTCCAGCGCTGTGCCTCAAGGTATGGAAAGCACATCAGGCAGACGCCGACAGAACATGCGCTCCACTTTGCCTTTTTTGCCTCTCACGCGCTTGTTGTCTGTTGTTGGTTGAACTTACAAGAGATTTCGCGAGGCCAGAGTTGGGCGTGATGAAATGCTCGCTGAAAGAGGCTGGCACTGGCGATAACCGTTCGCAGTGTTCAGCCAGTGTTAGATTGTGCAACAAATATTAAGCTAATCATCAGTCACTTTTGTCTTCTGGGCAACGCGCTACCAGAGCACTCTTTTACAAACCCTATTCACCATTTCCAGCGCAGTGGCCCCTCCCGAGCCCACTGCCCCCTCCTGCCTCCCTCCCCAGTCGGACCGGAGGCTGTTCATCTCTAATGAAAGAGAAGATAACGCACAGACAGTCAGGATCACACACTAAGATGCCTGCCCTACATAAAGCCTTTTCTTCCACAAGCTCTTCACAACATGTCACTGACATTATTCAAAGTGATTACATTTAGCACAAGTGAATGTCAGGGAACGGCACAATTACTCTCATGGCAGATCTGGCCCCTTTCACAATCTGCCCTACAGGTTATATCTGCCCACGCCCCCTCTCTCTGTGAGCCTATAGAAACATGTGCAGCCAAGCACCTATTTACACACAGCATAAATGTTCTGTCATTATGTCCTGACTGTAATCTGTGCAAACAAAGCAAACACAGCGTATGCTTCAATCCAAGAGGAAACATTAGCTGTCAGGCGAGTGCGCTGCAGTCAATAAGAGACACTGGTGCAGGCGCTTTGCTGCACTTTCAGAATTTGGCATAACGTCTATGTTTTTATCTTGTCGGCTTGGCTTCTTCAACTAAAAAGCAGCTTCCAAGCGAATTACCATCTTGTTAAAATTAATAGCAGCAAGTTAAAAGTCTAATTGAATAAAAATGTGGACTACAGGTCAGCATATGCCATGTATATCAAGCATCTATTAGCATGTAGAGTATTCCATTTAATTAAAATCCCAGAGTTAATGTGGAGCGCTCAGAAACACACATGTTCAGCCTCTATTACACACTCACACAAATAATTGAGATTTTTCCTCACAAGGACATGCAGAGCCTGGAGCCACTGCTTAATTGCACAAGCTATCATTACACGGAAAATCAACAATTTTAAAAATACACCGAGCACCTTTCATCTGCAGCAGGCTCTAATCGCACCAGTGCGAGGCGTCTGGAAGAGCTTGATGTAGTCAAACTATCTAAAGAGCGCCAGGGGCTCGGCATCAGCTGCACTGATGCAGATCGTGTTGGACACAGCAGAGCTGCAGAGCGCTGCCATCCTCTTACCATCTCCTCTGGATCACATGTGACCCGCCGCCATGTTTCCTGTTTCGCCCGTGGTGAAGCAGACAAATGAAGCAGAATGGCACAGCTCTGTCAGCGCGCATGCAGGGGCCTTTTGGAGAGTGGTGCAGAATCAAACTGTTCGAGGCTTTGAGAGGAGCAGGACGCACTTGTCTCCAGTGTTGGACTGCAGCGCTGGCCTCAGCCCTTGGGGAGATGAGATAATGAGGATCTGTACAGCAGCTCTGCCTCATTTCAATTGTAAACGCTGTGCACACCCTGCACTTTGGGCCAGTGATGGTGCATTATAGGCCGCGCTCACGATCTGACAGTCCATCATGCCCTCGCAACGCGCCACTTCACATTGTACTGCTGTCTGCAGAGCTGTACTTTACATGAGTCCCTTTAATGCAGGAGGAGCGCTGCTTCATTACCCAGTTAAACATCTTATTCACTTTGGTTACACATAGAAATATTATTATTCACAGTTTGGAGTTCTGAAAAATCTGACCATACTAGTTTATGAAGTTAGATGTAAACAAATGCTCCTCATATGTGTGTCAGTAATATAATATCTGATATTCTGTGATACATATTACAAGGCATGTTTATTGTAATGTAGTTTTTAAATACCACCCCGTGCACCACAGAGACTCTCGGAGCTAATTGGGGTGAGTTCTAGTTAACGCTCTAAGCCTATTTACCGCCGGGGCTTATGCAGACGGCGGCAATTAGCAAAAACAAGGTTAGCGAATGAGTGACACTTGAGGTCAGGGGTCGACCGCACATTCAAACGCCAAGACGGCCGCCATCCGCCAATTTACGCGCACGGCAGTCCAACCTCTTAGCCTTAATATTGACAAATGCATAACAGCGGTGTCAAGTGCTCAGGGGTGATCTAGTTTTTCCCCACTCCCTGGAGTACAGCGCAGAAACATATTCTCTTCAAACAATCCCAATGACAGCCAAATAGCCTGCTTGTCGCTTGTAAAAAAAACGTCTAATGATGCGTGCCGAGGGAGCGCCCTGGCTTCTTGTAGCAGACGACTCCCCTGTGTACCAAACGCAAGAGGGGGAAAAAAATAATCATGTTTCCTTACAAATCATTGCAAGTCGTAAAAAAAAATGAAAAAATACAAACTAGCGTCTAAACAACACAAGCTTCCTCCCTCCCTCTCTCTCTTTCCCCCCTTCCCTCTGAACGAGTTCCTGCGATGCTTCTGATCCGCAAAGTCAACACTGATTACGATAACCATTAAACTTCCGTGTAGAAAGATATTGGACACGATGGGTACAAGCGAAGGCTCTCGGCAACGGTGACACGTCAAAGTAACTGCTCCCCCCCTCACCCTCAAACGTGTACTTCCCGGGTCGACCCAGCACCTCTCGTTTTATAATTAGAAACAAAAATCAGAGCGAGTTCGGCGTCTGGGGCGTAATGTTCCCCCGTGAGATTGTGAGGAAAGAACAGAAAATCCTAAGGTGCATGGATCTTGTCAAGAGATTCGTCCTGAAGTCCCAGCAGGGCGGGCGTGTTCAAGGTGGAAATGCAAGCTTTAATCCCGCGCGATATTAAAAAAAAAGTTAATTCATTTAATTGGTCAAAGTGACAAAGTGACAAAGTTTTGCTCACTTTTGCGCGAGTTTTGGGAGATTCAACCGGAGAGCATTTTGGAAGATGTACTTGTTGGTTGTTGTTAAGCCTCGGAAGCATTAATATGTTACAATACATGGCTATTGTTATGGCAATATTAGGTGAGGTGTATCCTTATCACAAATAATATCGTTACTACATTACTGAATATATCACAAACATTTCTCATATTGTCCAGCCCTATATACAAGGTCTTCTTCTTCTTCTTCTTCTTCTTCTTCTTCTTCTTCTTCTTCTTCTTCTTCTTCTTCTTCTTCTTCTTCTTCTTCTTCTTCTTCTTCTTCTTCTTCTTCTTCTTCTTCTTCTTCTTCTTCTTCTTCTTCTTCTTCTTCTATTAGAATAGAATAGAATCTAAAACAGCGCTGCTTGTGTACAAGTCTTTTCATGGTTTAGCACCAAAGTACATCTCTGACATGTTAGAGCCGTATGAACCATCTCGGGCCCTGAGAACTTCAGGGAGGGGTCTCCTGGTGGTTCCCAGAGTCAATAATAAACACGGTGAGGCTGCGTTTCAGTTTCATGCAGCTAAAATCTGGAACAGTCTTCATGAGGATGTGAGACAGGCCTCAACTCTGACAATGTTCAAATCCAGGCTGAAAACAGCTCTTTTTACCCGTGCATATGAAAACTGAAAGTATTTTATCTGCACTCTTGCCTTTTACTGTCATTGATTAACTTTATGTTGATGTTTTATTGATTGATTTGATCTGTTTTCTTGTAATTTTATGCAACTGTGAAACACTTTGAATTGCCTTGTGTATGAATTGTGCTCTACAAATAAACTTGCCTTGCCTTGCTACTTTTCTTCTTCTTCTAGTACTTTTCTTCTTTTCTTCGTCTTTTCTTCTTTTCTTTTCTTCTTCTACTAGTACTTTTCTTCTTTTTCTTCGTCTTTTTCTTCTTCTTTTTCTTCTTCTTCTCTTATCTAATTGTGAAATTTAGCATTTTTCTTTTATTTGATTTATTCCTATTCTTTGCTTCATTCCTCAAGTTATTGTTCCTTTATATCAGAGGTGTCCAAACTTTTTTCATGGGGGGCCGCATATTAAAGCGTACACCAGGTGAAGGGCCATAGATCGGTGTTTAGTGCCGCGAAACCTTTGACTAGCAGAGGTTTCAATTGTGCCCCACACCTTTATTTATGCTTAAAACCTGCATGCCAGCTCTGTCTCACAATAAAATGTGAGTTGTTAGGTTAGAATTGTGTAGAATTATTACATTTCAAATAAAAAGGAACATCTCTGATGATGTGTACCGATTCAGCAAGAAGACCGAGGGCCACCAAAAATTGGGCTGAGGGCCACATTTGGCCCCCGGGCTGCACTTTGGACACCCCTGCTTTATATGAACCACCTTTATTGCACATTGATAGCTTGATTACCTTGTTTCCTTTGACTGCACATTATCTAACCATCTGCACCTTACAGCGTGTTTTTAAGAGCTGTTGTAACAAGTGCATTTCTCCACTGTCAGATCAATAAAGTCATGTCCTATCTGGTCTGCACATACAGTTTCTCTGTGTTACGAGTGATATTGATTTTGCATACGTCTACAAGTACTAAATGTCTAAGGCGGGTGAAAGATATTTACACACAATAGCATATTAGCCGACTTAGAGGGGTAAAGCTAGGTCTACAGTTGCGCAAGTACACATGGAATAGTATCAGAAACAGTATGTTAAGCGCACATTTGGATGAGCAGAGTTCAAATAAACAATGTGTGAGAAAGTGAATGTGTTACTCGGGCCAGATAAAGATGCTTAGCTCAGCCTGGAAGATGTTTGACGTTGCAAATTCAAGCTAATACTATCAGAAGACCTAATAACCTTCATCAGGCTATGGAAAATACTTAGCTCAATTTGAGATCTCTCGTAGTGATGGGATTTTCTTTTTTTTTTTTTTGGTGAACCGGGTCATTTGGAACTATATTGTAAGGCGTAATAATACCAGGAATACTTCGGCATCCGCACAGTAAAGTGAAGATATCACTGCGTGGATGTCGAATTGCTCCTGGTATTATTACGCCTTACAATATAGTTCCCCTTTTTATCCGCTTAGAAAATCCACATTGTTTAATTTTGTGTAATTATACTTTATGGTGTAACACTTCACGTAACCATATTTAAATAGGGAAAACGTGGAAGAGTTTGGTAGCTTCTATCTTCACCTCGTTCGGAGCTATAGATGAGAAGAGAGAGGCTAAATGCTAACGCCGTCTGTGCTGTGTTTACGTTACGGAAAGCACACGTGAAGACCAGAGAGGTACAAATGAACTCGTCTAAGCTAAGGTAAGAACATATCTCAGTATGTAAAAACGGCGGCCTATTCCTTTAAGAGGTTCAAAAGAGCCAGTCTTTTGGACGGCTCTTTGAAATGAACGGATCCCAAAGACTCGGCTCCCAGAAAAGAGCTTTAAATCCCATGACTAATAGCCTAAAAAATATATATATATATACTTTATGAGGCATTCAAAAACATCTCATTTCGTAGCACTTCTTTGCCTAACCAAAGTCTGGTGGATGACAGGGCGGGACCTCGGGTATAGTCTGCCTGTCTTACACGGCGCCAAAGGAAGTGCGAGCGCTAACGGCCGCTGATTACCGCGTTTATCTCTAATTAATTACCTTTACTTAATTAGCCGCTCCGTTCCGGGGCCCGACACGGAGTCAAGTAGACCACATTATTAGTGCGCTCATCAGGCCCTTTAGAATGAGCGGCTGAAATTAATGGGGAGGTGCGCGAGAATCTGCCGGTATAATTGCACAGGTGTTGCCTTATGGCGACACTTCATCATCCGCTGCTCCCTGAGATTATTAGCCGAGGATTCTTACAAAGGGACTGTGTCTTTGAGCCGCGCGTCGCTGGCTCATTAGTTAGCCTTGTTATTGTATTATTTATTACATTTGGCCTTCCCCCCATCGCCCATATTGATTCATAGCGCCTCTTTTATTTTTTTATTTTTTTCCTACCTCTTCTTCTTCTCCTGGGCTGTCTGTTAGCTCATAGCCAGTTAGTCTAATTTCAAAGCCTGTTTTTTCGCCGCGCGGCAACAGAAGCAATTGAGATGGCGAGAGTGGAAGAGTTTTTTTTTTTTTCTTCTTTTGCATCTCTTTTATGAATAGGGAGGCTTAATACATTTTAAACAGCTTCTCTTTGCTCTAAACAAGCTGGGAAGGGGGGGAAACAAGTACAATGCGGCTGGCAGAAGTAATTTGATGATTACCGACGTAACACTGATAAAAATTAAGTTCATAAACACACAAATCCCCGGTGTATGTTTAAAATTTGCACACGTACTACACAGACACTGCTGGTTTGAATAAGCGATAATGGAAAACTGAAGGGCTCCGTGCTTATTGGGCGAGCCACTGCAATATAGTGAAATAGGGCCGGGAATTAAGATTCTGTCAAGTATTCTATGTGCGATGTGGTTTATGTGCAGTGTTGGGGGGGGGGGGGGGGGGGGGGGCGACGAGTTACAAAAATATAGTTACTTTTTTCAGTAACTAAGGAATAGTATAACACATTACTCTTAACCTCTTAACCCCCGCCTTAACGGAGTGCATTTTCTCCAGTTCGACTTTACCCAAATTTAAAGGGGGGGTATTATGTAAAATCGACTTTTTCAAGCTTTACATCATGTTATTATGTCATTCCCTCATTAAACACATGCCTGGAGTGTTGCCTTGGCTCATTCACATATTTTTGAGTAATCAGTAAAAACTTAGACGGCAGCCATTTTAGGTGTAGCTATGCCTCAGTCCTCCTAGGAACGCCCCCACCTCCTGGAGACGCCTCTGGACCTTTCGTCACCAGCCAAGCCACCAACCACTGCTCCTCAGCTCAGCAGAGGCCCCTCCCCGCACAGTGTTGTTGTTTAGATGCCACAGCAGTGTGCTGAAGGGGGCGTGTCGGAAAGCTTCTTAAAGAGACAGAGGCCTATTTCAAGACGTTCAGTACAGCCATTTTGAGAGAGCAATTTTATTCAAGGCAGTTATTTTAATTTACTGCATATACAGACCAACAGAAGGTTACGTCATCATTGTAGTATGCTATAGACTGGTGCTATGTGATTGAAAAAAGCATAATACCCCCTCTTTAAAACCTCAAAATGGCGACAAAAAAAAAAAAAGCATCAAACGGTGGTCCCTGTTGATGAAAAAGTGCTGAAAAGGCAACACAACAGATACTGAGAAGGAACAAATATGTGTCAAAAATGCAACAGAACGGGCGACAAAAAATGTCATGACAATGCAACAAAATGGAGGACAAAAAGGCGACAAATGTGACAAAATAGTACCAAGAATACGACAAAGAAGTGACGACGTGGCGACAACGCGAGGAAAAGTCTTAGTAGCATTGTGTAGCTTTAAAATGAGGCGTTACTCTGTCAGCTCCAGGAGAGAAGCTTTTAGATTTGGGTAAAGCTGAACTGGAGAAAATGTGCTCGGTTAAGGCGGGGGTTAAGAGGTTAAGATACCACGCATGTTGTTGGGTTAAGAGGTGAAACAAAATACAGTAATATATAAGCACGGGTTCGATTCCCACCTGGACGCGGCCTTTCTGTGTGGAGTTTGCATGTTCTCCCCGTGTCTGTGTAGGCTTCCCCTACCACTCAAAACATGTACAATAGGTGAATCTTCTGGCGATAGGTGATACTGATGATCTGACTTCAGAACAAGAACGCATTTCTGTACGGAGATTAATCAAGTATAACTTAAAGCTGGGGTACCTGATTTTTCTCTTTAAAAAAGTGTTTTTTGTTTGTTTTGGCCCAAACTTGTTTCTAGCTCTCACAGTCTCTCCTGTGTATTCAAATTGTTCAAAGAATGGAATTATATGCACATTTCACCCATATACAGCATTGAGTGGTGACAAAGTGAAGCAGGGGTAGCCGCCCTTAAGATAAATTCCTCTAATTTAGATTAGACTTCTATCATCCATCGCTCAATACAGCTTTAGGTGAGGACAACAAGGTCTGTGTTTTTCTGTGTTTACAACATACTCTGAGGTGGCAAAAATAAATGCATTCTACAACACCAAAAAATCAGGTACCCCAGCTTTAACTTAATTTATTAGTCATTACAATTTAATTAACTCAAGTCACAAGTGCATTTAAATGGTTTATATTGGTGCATGAAAGAGAGAGAATGAGGAAAGCGAAGGAAAGGGAAATCTTTGACTGCACTTTTGCTCGGTGGCATCATTACTGTTTTTAGTTTATATTTTTAGTTTGGCCTTGCCCTTTTATATTGTATGTATTTTCTTATGTTTTTAAACTGTGTTGTGAAGCACTGTGTGGCTTTTTGTCTGTGAAAGGTGCTATACAAATAAAGCTTACTTACTTACCACTTACTTTTGGCAAAATAAGTAACTCAGCTACATTTTTGAAACAGTAATAATACAAACATGTTACTTTTTTAAAACCTGAACAGAATATATTATAAGTTTAAAGTAACTTGCCTGACACTGTTTATGTTTATACATGTTTATTAGAAGAACATACTTAAAGAGATTCAAACTACAAGGATTTATAAAAGCCCATGAGGTAAGGATATGTTGTTGTTCACAGATGATACTGTTCAACCTAAATACACATTTTGCTGTTGTTGTTTTTTCATAAATGTCACAATTAGGGATGTCAAGATTAACCGGTTTTACGATTATCACGATTATAAAAGGACGCGGTAGGTTATCCATAAGAATTTCAGAAGCCACGGTTTACCTCGGAAATTTTTCACGCTGACTCATGAGCCGCTGCACGCCATAAACAGCGTAAACTCACCGGTAGTTGAGCAAGGCAGAAGGACGCTCTCCTCCAGTGTTGTATCCACCCAAAAACTATTGAAGTCAGCAGAGTGGGACCTCCTTTATAAATTAGGATCCAAAAGATGACCATGACGTTGTTGTTGTCGATGGACATCCGTTATGCAAACCCTGTTGTCAGAAAGTTGCAGCAAAAGGCGCTGATATCGGCTACGTCGAATATAAACAACATCTTGGAGATAATCCTTCGTTGTAAATGTCCAGGTCAAGATAACGAACTGCATAATTCCCCCCAAAAAGTTGTCCAAATGTTGGGAAATAGCCGCCACACCTGGCTCAGGATGTAAACAAGAAGCTAACGCGCTCCACTCTGCTTCAGCGTAACAGAAAGGAAAGTGAAACCGCGCACATGTGGAAATCAGCTGTTCAAAAGAGTCTCCTTAGTCATTTTGTAAACACGTTTCATTCTCTGTTCATCAAAACATCTGACAAATAATGTAGCATAACTTTTGAGAACATAAAACCTAGCCTAGCTTGCGGTCTAATAATATATAGTGAAATAATTATGATAATTATGGTCATTATAAAGTAGTAAAGTTGACATTGTTTTGTATTATTCAATGTAGGCCTATTTAAAACAATATTAAGTTAAATAATGTTTCATTTTTAGAAACGGTGAATGTTTAAAAGTTCAAGTATTAAAAAGCTTTTTAAAGACAAAAACTAAAAATATCAGTTCTTTCCTTTCATTCGGTCGATAATCGTGAATAATCGTAAAATCGTAATATTTTCTCTCACAATAATCGTGACTCAAAAAATTGAAATCGTGACACCCCTAGTCACAATATCAGAAAATGCACTCACAAGAACTGCAATATCCACTGACACAGATATCCCCAGTCTGTCCACTTCCACCTCTGCAAATCTTCAATGGTCCTTCTTTTAAACGTTTTCCTTCAGGCATCCAAACCAGTGCTGATTTTGAGTTACTCTCCATTGGTTTTTTTCTTGGAACATTGTCTCTATCTTATGAAATGTCCCCTTGATAGTGTCCTTTTCTGATTTGTCATTTGCTACATGACCCATCCATATAGGCCTGTCACAGTAACAAAATCTGAAGTTCGATATATTGAGGCAGGAAAATATCGTGATAAACGATATTATTGAAGAGCTTTTGATGCCACAGAAACTAAGGCCCCATCCGAAACCACTAAATTGTAGCCTCTAAGTACTAACACTAGCAACTAATCCTTAACCTTTCATGGGGTCAACTGTTAGATCTCTATGCAGTTAGTGAACTTCTGCTTCAGCAGCATTTGCCCAATTCGACCGTCCTTACCCAGGGGAAGGGGAAGTGACATCACCAACAGCTGTGTTTCTTCTTCTACAAAAGCGCATACCGCCCCCTACTGTATATTGTCCAACAACAACATAGTGTCCAAATAAAGACATTTAAGGGGAAAAAAAGAGAAACATCCAAATGATCCTTCACATTTCCCTTTATTTTATCTCAACAGCAGTTTCATAAAGCTACAGTATGCAAATTAGCCATGTGGATTAAGTTTCTACTAAATGAAAGCAAAAGCACAAACTGCCTTCATTTAGGCCATTTACTGAGGAGGCTCTTTAAAACCATGTGACTGAGCTGTGGTGACTCTAACATGTATTTTGTCACTTTTATAAAGTTTGGCTTGTGCAGAATCTTTTTTTTTTTAATTATTATTATTAAATGTGCGCCTGTCAATCAACAGTGGTTGCGCATGAATCACTCGAGGGTGGGGGCGAGGGGGTGGCGAGATTGGAGCAGTGGCTTATGGGATGGCACATAGCTCCTAATCGCCAGTAAGTTAGCATAAGAGGTCCCTAAAGTGGCTATGATAGTTAGCATAACTGACTAACCTAACTGAAAGCCCAATTCGGACGCATCTTATCATGGCGGACGCTGACGCACATCCGGTTTGGCGTAAGACCTCTTACCAATTTACTGGTTTCGGATGGAGCATAACTTTAAAGCTTTAAAAAAAAAAGATAGAAAAGCTTTGCTCGAACAGTACTTCATCGTAAAATCGTAAAATGAAACACAACTTACTTTGGGTTTGAAAAATAAATAGTACATGAGATAAAAGGGAAACAGACGATAAATGTAGTGTGTATCCATCATTCATTGAACGATAGGTCAATATAATACTTATTGTGACAGCCCGTGCCCATCCGTTTTATCTTCAAGCATTTTTGGCTAAAATGCACTTTTTTTCATTTGCAATCTTCCAACCCTCTCGTGCACGCTGTTAGATTTTGTTTTTGTTCCAAAAGCGCAGCCTCAATTGCTTTCATGGGCCTATTATGAACCCCTTTCTTGTCACATAATGAAAGAGACATGTTTTGAAGGTTCACCTTTGAAATCTGTAAAATTACGGCAATAATTCGGGGAACATTTCCTCCTTTCGGACTGAACCGCTGCTGCTGCATTGACAGGAGCCGACCCGACTTGCGCACCTTTGTTATTGCAATTCTATCTCTCGCCTTTCGCAAAATCTCCAAACTCGCGTTATTTATTTTTTTGTCTGGAAAGTGATGCTGACAGCTCGAGGAAGTCCGACGTCCTGGCACTTAAAGTCCGGCAAAGATAATGCAGTGAAGTGGATGCTTTTTTTTTTTTTGAGAAGAATAGACCGAGGAGGAGAAGCAGCAGCAGGGCCTGGGGGTGGCCGCTACACTGGACATGCATATGGTCCACTCCTGGTTTAGCTTCTATGGCCCCTCGCAACCCCGTCTTATGGCACCTTTGCCAATAAGAACGGGCAAGGCAGCTGTAACCAAGCATGCTCAAGGCCACTGACCTGGAAACGTGGCTCCAACCTAGCCCACTCACTAGCCCCTACTGGATTTATATGGCCGCGAGAATCTGCACTAGACCCCCCCAACCACCACCCCCTCCCTCTTCTGCCTCCATACCTCCTCCCTCCTCTCTCTCTCTCTCCTCCCTGGCTGTGTTGTTATTGTTCTTCGACAATGCTCAAGTCGGAATATGCATACGAGCATGACAAGGCAGATTAAAACGTCAATTTCCCTTACGTCACGTCGGCGCGGTTAAGTGCGACAAGAGGCCGCGAATTAAGAAGCCCGGATCCTGTTAAGCGCTCGTCTATAATCGCCGTCAAGTCGCCTGTGATGGATGTATTAGGACAACTGGGCTTTATTTCATCACATGTCGGTAAAACATCACACGATATGACACTTTCCTTAACAAGATATATTTCAGAGGCAAAGGAAGATCTCGCGGAATTAAAAGAGGCACGCGAGCGTCCTGCCGAATGAGCGAAATTAACAAAGATGATGTGCCACACTGTCTGTCATCAGCCATTACAAATCAATGAGCTCTCCACCGGCTACGGCTTATTCCCAGTGGCTTTGCTTTAAAAGGAAAAAAAAGCAGGTATTCGAATGCGCGATGAAAGCCCCCCGGATCCGGATGAGGGACATGTGACGAATCCGACCTTCTCTCAATGTTTTTTATATCAAGTGACGAGAAATCAAGCGTCACTTTCCCGACGAGACGCGGCGTTTGCGGCTTTTAAACCGAGGCATCTTAACTTGTGTCACGTTTAGAAACAATTAGAAGCCCCACTGATGTTTGACGGCTGCGCTCATTTCCGACGTTTAGCTTTTCAAGTGCGCTGTCATCCCTTCCCCCGACACGAAAGGGGTCCGGCGATACTGACAGACGCCGCGCTCGCTCGCTCGTCTCGTCTCGTCTCGTCTCGGCGCCCGCGATCAACGTTATTCCGGCGAAGTAAAAAGGTGACCCAGATGCGCTCCCATATCGCTCCGCTCATGTTACTTTATTCGTTGTCGTATGATACGTATAGGTGTGAAAAACGTGGCGCTGATTTGAAAGTGGGATGTTTCTCTTGATCGCGGATATCGAGAACAAGTTCCATGAAAGGGGCGGCAAAGTTGGGTAAGGCCCACACGCTTACACATAGGTTACCCAACCCAGGCTTTCAGCGTTTGATCTGTAGTTGTTTTTTTCCCCATGAAAACGCAAAACTGACTCCACACTGACACTTAAATTAGCATCCATGGATAACGTCGATGGTCACTTGAAAATCCATGTTGAAGCACCAATAGCGATGATCTATTTCTCAGTTAAACCACTGGTTATTGATGGGGTGGTGATTTACTTCATTTGTGCCAAGCCAGTTATTTGATTTCACTACTAGTGTAAAAGTGCAAATGCAACTGGCCAAATATCACTCGAATACAAGGGGAAGTTGCTCGGTCAAATAATGACCTAACTCGATGTGCTGGAGTAATTCATTTAAAGTAGCAAGCACATATCAATTTAAATATAATAACTTTGCCACCTCAAAAACATGAAGATGGCCAACGTTACGGCAACACGACGGAGACAAACCTTGTTGTCTTGTTGTGAGTCATTGACAGTCTGCTCTCTACTTTTCATCAAGTCTTTTTAACCAAATTTCCTTCCATCCATCCATCCATCCTTCCATCCATCCATCCTTCCTTCCATCCTTCCATCCATCCATCCATCCATCCATCCTTCCATCCATCCATCCTTCCTTCCATCCTTCCATCCATCCATCCATCTTCTTCCACTTGTCCGTTGCCGGGTCGTGGGGGTAGCTGTAGGAGCTGCCCAAATCACATTGCACCAGCCCCTATGGCTCCTCCTGCAGGTGGTGGGTCCACAGAAGTTCTAACCGGGCCTGTTGGTCTCTCATAAGGGGCTTCTGAGCCGCTCTTTGTCTGACCCAGATCTACCTTCCTGTGGTTCTGAGCAACAGTTCTGCATTGGACCCTCGCTATAACTGCCTTCACATCATCAAACAATGGCTCTCCCAGACCTTCCTTCACCTGAATGAAGGAAAGACTGAGTACATCCTGTTCACCCCAGACTCACCTAACAGCTCCCCCAGTTTTGGTCATCCTACACCTCAGTTTGCTCCTGCCATCCGTAACCTGGGTGTTATTTTGACAGCAGTATGATTTTTGACAAACAGATAAGGCTGCTCAGTAAGATCAAACCATGCTTGTCCCGCGCTGACCTTGAAAAAGCCATTCATGCCTTCATCAGCTCGAGGATAGACTACTGTAACGCCCTCTACACTGGACTTAACCAATCACTGCTCAATCGGCTTCAACTGGTACAAAACGCAGCAGCCCGTCTTCTCTCCAACACCTCCAGACATTCACACATCACCCCTGTCCTCCTCTCTCTTCACTGGCTCCCAGTGCGGTTTAGGGTGGAGTTTAAGGTCCTGATGTTTGTGTTCAAGGCCATCAATGGTCTGGCCCCGGCCAACCTCGCCGAATTACTAACGGGCTACCAACCAGCCAGAACTCTGCACTCCTCTGAACACACCTCCCTGGTCACTCCCAAGTTCAAATACAAAAAGTTTGGAGGCCGGTCATTTGCCGTCCAAGGCCCAAAGCTGTGGAACGCACTTCCGGTACAGCTTCAAAGCATCACTGAGTTGAGTATTTTTAAATCACAGTTGAAGACCCATCTTTTCAGACAAGCTTTCGATACATGGCCACTGACTCGACTGCTGTTTTTATGTACATTTATGTTTTTATTATTGATGTGTATTGTATTCTTATTTTTACACTGGAAAGCGCCCTGTGCACCTTCTGGCTGTTGTAAGGCGCTATACAAATACAATTTGATTGATTGATTGATTGATTGATTGATTGATTGATTGATTGATTGATTGATTGATTGATTGATTGATCGACCCGTCACCTAGGACCTGTTTGCCAGTTTTTAACCAAATTTGGGACACAATTTGCTGTAAATGTCATTGTTTTTAGTGGAGTAGAAAGTATTATATTGATCTTTCAAATATAGAAGTAGCACGTTATCAAGAAAATAAAGAACAGATCCTCAAATAATCTCCTTAAATCCTGTACCTAAATAAATGTGCTTTGTTTCTAACCACCTCTGCTCAGATCTTACAGTGTTGGCATACATAGCTTAAGATTTAGCATGTCTTGTTTTCATCAGTGCAGAACAAGTAAAGGTGCCCTATATGTGTCAACTGATCTTGCTTTATTCACTGTCTTATGATACATGACTACGTAGCACTGGTTTGAAGACTCTTAGGTGCAGCATGTTTGGTCATTTATGTCTAGAACAACTTCTTTAAAGCCAAACAAAGTTTGAGAGGGCTCATGTTGACAAAGGTCACCCAAAGCCAGAGAACATCCACACTTGCTCCTGGCCCGTGTGGGTGGAGCGTGCTGGTGTGTCTCGCACTCTCTCTCCCTGACACGCTCGCGCCGCACTGCTGTCCTCAGCATCTCCGTGGGGCGGTGACTAATTGCCCCCGTAAATCACTGTGCGGGCCGTGCGATCCTCCGTTTATTTTTCCTGACAGTAATTTAGTGCTTGCTCTTTTACACACTTGTCACGGCGTGTTTTTCCTCACATTAGAGGCTGGTGGAAAAAGGACGGTAATTAACGGAGCGACGCGCGCTGGCCGCGGCTCTTTCATCATGGTGTGATAATTGTGCTCCTTGTCTGTCACAGTAACCTCTCAGTTTCCCCTGGAACTTCCCCGGTGCTATTTGTCAACCCTGAGAAATAGGCGCAGATTCTGGGGCCTGCCTACGAACCGGCCCGCCTCGCTACCCCTTTTCCTGTTTGTACCCAGACTGGGTCATTTATATTTCACGCAAAACTTGTCAAAAATATTAGCCTTATCCGGCGCAGGAAGATAAAAGATCCATGGTAAACACAAGTGAGTGCTTGATAGCTGTGCTGCTCCATGTGCTTTTTATAAGGAGGGTTTCCTGTGCTTGTGAGTGGAAGGGAGGTCGCAGAGGAGTTGGAGGGACAGCCTAATAAACAGCTCCTCCATTCAGAGTGCTGAGATGCAAAAGCAAGGGCCGCGGGAAGCACAGAACAGCTGAGACCAGAGAAAGCCATTCAGTGAACTAATCTGTTTACAGGAAACCTGCTCCTCTCTCCTCTTCCCAATCTGCACTGGAATAATGCAGGCTATGGCTGTAGCATGTCATATTCTATTTTTATCAGCTGTGGGCAGGTGATTCACTGTCTGCCTTGTTATCCTCTGCTGTTCCGCGTTGGGGATGCACAGTATCCATCACCCATAACCTGCACCCCAGAGGTTAAGTCATCAATAACTTTCTGCTGAAAATATTGCAGAGGACTTGGAGGTTTGCGTAAGGTCCTTCGCCGAGCTGTCCACATCTCGCTCTGCGCCGCGTCCCCCCTCGCTTCAACTTCACCGGGATTTTTAATATCTTTATTCTCCTGTCACAGACAGGGGCTAATGGGATGTGTGGTCAAGATTTCAGGATCCATCACTGGCTTGCTGAAGAATTAGCATGGGCCCCATGCATCAGCTGCCAGAGCTGTCAGGCCTGCTGTCTGCCGCGCTTCATTATAGCATGGCACTGTGCTCCTCTCCCCTCTGCGCTCCTCTCCCCAGCCACAAGCCGGGCCTACCACTCCCCTCAATGTCAGCCCTGGTCACCAGCACTAAATTAGGATACACTGTGGCGCTTTTAGGAATTAGGAGCAGCACGGACACCTCCCTCCTCTTATCCTTTCACTCCTCTCTCTCTTCAGGACACTGCTTCAAGCCTTGTTTTCCCTTTTATCAAGAGGAAAACTCTTTAAAACTATTAGGCTAATTAAGCAGCATTTGGCCCCTGTCGTGCAGAAGGAACTGTTTGATTACTGTGTCCCTCTGGTTGGGAGCAGGGGATAGTGTTCTCATTTTTTTGGTGGCTAACCCCCTTGTGCCTCATTCAGAGGCTGGACCCAGAAAAGCCCCAGGAGAGCCATTCTTTATGTCTCCTCTGCAGCAGATTAGAGCCGCGGCGCTAAGAAGGTCACAGTGAAAATGAAGAGAGCAGAGCAGGAGTACAGCTGGGGACCCTGCCCTGCTCCTTCCTCTTCCTCTTATTAGCAAATCAAAGCTGCCCACCGAAACATTCACACTCCTCACCTGATTTTGTCCTTTTCCGCTAATCACATAGCCACTTTGCCTTGACTGACAGTTTTCTTTATAATTGGCCCATGATCTGGCAAGGATCTAATAACCAGAAAATCCCCTCTGAGGGTCCGCCGGGCTTGGCCGACCTGTCTGCGCACACACCATCCCCCTATTGCCATCTGCAGAGGGCCGTTGCCATGCCACACTGTTTGTGCACGACAGCGGCGGCTAATCTCAGCGTTCAATAATGCTGTGAATATTCAATGAGCGGCCCAGGCCCGATCTGCAGAGCACACTCTAATTACTGTTCATTTGCCAGAGTATCAAAGCCTAATTACTGTTCATTTGAATGCTCTGGAGGACAGGCAGCGAGTCAGGGCAGGGTTAGAGGAAGATGCCCCGGAGAGATCAGTCAGTCAGGCCCGATCCATCTCATGCTACACGCTTCATTGTCTTTGTGTACATCCGCCGCCATGTATGCTACATGCACAGTCTGTGGGTTTATTGTGTGAGCAAACATTCCAAATGCCTTCAAACAAGCACGTTAATCAATCACAGAGACAGCTCTGCGCAGAGAAAAGAGAGACATGAGAGCAGGAGAGACGGCAGAAGACAGGGTCCATAATCCCGAGCTTATTGTTGCGTTTCTCTTCTTTATCTGTTTAATGTGTTTTGGGTAAATATCAGACACGAGAAGGAGGGGACGGCCGTCATATTGTCTTTGCCTTCACCACAAGAAAGCGCGTTTCCTCCTTCCCACCTAATCCTGACAGAAGCGGCACAATCTCTGAGTGCCACCCGTTTGACAGTTTCTGTCACCAATTAGCAGCTAAATCAGCCGCTCTCCAAACAAGAAAACGCCGCAGTTTATATGTCTATTATGTGGCGCCTGAGTGCGCTGCAGCCCGCTCAGATCTCGGGGCACGCTGCACGGGCACAGAGAGCCCTGTGGGCGGGGACACACCCTGTCATTCTCCATCAGGAAGTTTGTCTCGTCATTGCTCCAGCCATGCACCACTACATTTACAAGGCGTGGACAGGGCTTTTTAATGAGGCACACCAAGCTGTTCGCGGCTTTCCCCATGATAGGATGTTAAATGAAAAGCAGCGTGCAACATGCGAGCTTTGTTATCATTCAATCTGCTTGAGACCACAAACTGGTCATTATCCCGCCATTATTTTCCTTGATTTACAGGCGCCGGTGTAGAAGCCAATTGCCGTGCTGCGCTCTCCCCTCGGTGCGACGGATGGGAACCAGCTTGAACATTTGCATTTACATGATCCGGCTGAGCAGCTTATTAGATCTGGATATTTATTTTCCACTTAAAGCGATGTTTGATTACACTTTAATAACGAACAGGAAAACCACTGAGCTGTTGGGGAGCGAGGCTGCGAGCCCAGTGCCTTCAATGGGATTTGTGTGATGAGCAGAGGAGCACAGAGTCAGATCAGCCGCTGCAGAAGCACCAGACAATAAAAGGGGATTTACAAGAAGACCCGACATTATCAATACTAACCAGCCAGAAACATGGTACTTTTCTGTTACTGGGAACTTTGGATACTTTAGCGGAGATGTTCAAATGATGAAACTTCAGTTCCTATCGAGGAATGTTGATAAGAAATTGTGTTTCGTCTTCAGTGACTCACCTTGACACTGCAGGCAAAACATTTCAGGCTTTGGGACATTTTGGTCTCTTAAGGCGAAACACTGCAGGTGAATAGGGCATTCTTGTTGATTTAAATACATCAATTTGAAACTATTGCTGTAGATTACAGACATAAATATGTTTTCATATACAAAATGAAATCAGAATAATGGATTGAGCCAGATTAAAATGTATGGTTTTATTTTGTAGACATGTTACAAAGACTCTTTCAGAGGGGATTTTGGATATCTTGTTTAGTTTGAAAATAAGCTGTTTTTAGTGGTAAAGTCTGTTTAAAAAAATATACATTTTGATTTATACAATGTTTTTTGACATTCAAAACGCAAAAAATCTCAGGCTAGGAATTAAATATTAAAAAATCCCTCTGGAAAAACATTGAAGTCGGTGCTGCTGAGGAGATATTGTTGCTAGGGCTGCAACTAACGATTATTTTGTAATCGATGAATCTATCGATTATTTTTACGATTAATCGAGTAATCGCTTGGCTGTGAATTATGTAGAATTTTATTTTTTTATTTATTTTTTTATCACAAAAAGCAAAAGTGGCGCCACTCGAGGACGTGTTGATGGCGTAAACTTAAAGTCAATGTTTGTTGGAGTCTCTTGGCGCTAATTCTGCTTCTGATTGGATGAGACACAGACAGATATTCATGAAATTTACAATGTACAAAACACTACAGACCCTAACTTTAAAAACAAAGTAGGTTTTCATCAAAAATACTACATTTTCATGTCATTATTGCTCTATTTGAGTCTGTGTGAACCAGAAAACGATTAATCAATTACTAAAATAGTTGTCGACTATTTCAATAATCGATTAGTTGTCGATTAATCGATTAGTTGTTTCAGCCCTAATTGTTGCACCAATGTGTGAGAAAAATGCATTTTGAATGTAGTGAGTGGGTGAGTGGTTGGTGGTGGTGGCTGATGTGCGCAGACTGGTTGCCTCGCTTATCATCACCGAGTATGGAGTGAATGAATAATGCACCAAAATTGTAAAGCGACTTTGAGCGTCTGGAAAAGCGCTATATAAGACTAATGCATTATTATTATTATTATTATTATTTTGAGAAAATGGGCCTTTGAAACGATGATTTCCTTTATAAATCTAGAAACATTAAACCAGTGCCATATTTAAACATGTTGTGATGATTAGGTATATGCTTTGTTTCCAGGTGAAAGTTTATATGTTAAGAAACCAATTTGGCCCAAAATCAGAAACAATGAGTTTAGCCTGTAGTGCTCAGGTTCACCTGGAAACAGAAAAATACCTAATCTTCACAATAACATGTTCAAATATTGCACGGATGCAATATTTATTTGGGAAATTGTCATTTCAAGGCCATTTTCTCAAAACCTTTTTCAGAGGGATTTTTAAATATCTAATTCCTAACCTGATTTATTGTGTTTCAAATTTAGAAAAACAAGGCGAAATGTCAATGCTTAGAGATGTGTCCACTTACAAACCGCTTATTTCAAAACTAGATATCCAAAATCCCCTTTGAATAAGCCTTTGTATAATCAACAAAGGAAAACAATACATTTAAACCTGGCTCGACATTATTCAGATTTCGTAGCCGAAAATATAGGACATTTTGGGCATTTTTAGGCACAGAATGTCTTATTTTAATATGAAAACATAAAATAACAAAACACATTATGCCAGCAATCTAGGCAAAAGTTTCAAATTGGCATCTCTAAATTTCAAAAGTTTCCCTGCTCACCTGCAGTGTCCTCGCCTTCATAAAGAGCTTGCCTCATCCTCCAGTTCCAACAACACTCGTCCTGCCTGTTTGGTAAAGGATATTAAGATGTAGCGATGCCTACATGATTAGCTGACTGGTTACACGTGGTTATCGGCCCGACAGTGGCGGCTCTAGCCTCCCCATGCCACACTTACACCACTTAATGTCAGGTTCGCCTCTAATTGAGCAGGTATAGGCGGAGGAGCGGCGCTGTCAGCACACGGGAAACACTGTAGCGTAAATGATGATGACATTCAAGCAGACTGCAAATTAAGCTCCGTTAGGCTGTCGAGATCAGGGGGGGGGGGGGGATAGCTCCTTTAATACAAGCAATTTGATAAGACACCTGACAGAGGAAGAAGTTCAGTTCGGCGCGGCGTATTGTCGTCTTCTGGGTTTATTCCCGGCTTGTCATAACGTTATGGAGCTCTGCAAAAGCGAGGCTGAGGAAGCACAAGTGATGGATCATGCAAAGGATTCGTTGCATAGTTTCTATCTATCATATTTGCAAAGGTTGAATGTCATTTTTCTCTCCGGTTACAGCGTTCATAGCCTGCTATACGTGCACAAGCTATTACTCAGAATAGAGAGGAGCAAGGATCGCTTTCATTCGCTCTGTTCACCTTATGAGGTAGTCTGCTTAAAGGACACGTTAAAAACAGGTTCAAGATTTTTCCTGTAATGGGATAAAATGTGGTTTGTCCTTCGTACGGTTGAAACAACTATTACCGACAACTAATCGATTACTGAAATAGTTGACAACTATTTTAGTAATTGATGAATCGTTTTCTAGTAAACACAGATTCTAATAGAGCAAAAATGACATGAACATTTTTTTTTTTTTTGATGGAAACCTACTTTGTTTTTTAAAGTTAGGGTCTGCAGTGTTTAGTACATTGTAAATTTCATAAATATCTGTGTCTCATCCAAACAGAAAGAGCCTCCAACAAACAATAACTTTAAGTTTACTCCATCAACATGTCTTCAAGCAGCGCCACTTTCGCTCTATGTGATTTTTTTTTTTTAAATACAATTTTCATACACCATTCACAGCCAAGCGATTAATCGATTCGAGTCCTTCAGCAGTTAGTTAAAATACACATGTATGAAGAAAGACCTTTGTAATAATAATAATAATAATAATAATAATAATAATAATAATAATGCAATTCTTTTTATAGCGCTTTTTTCTGGACACTCAAAGACGCTTTACAGTTGCATTATTCATTCACTCCATACTTGGTGGTGGTAAGCTACTATTGTAGCCACAGCTGCCCTGGGGTAGACTGATGGAAGCGAGGCTGCCAGTCTGCACCATCGGCACCCTCCAACCGTCGGTACTTGGATGGGAGACCGTTTGGTAACACCAGGAAGCCTAGCGAATGTAGTGAGTGAGTGAGTGGTTGGTGGAGGTCGGAGGGGCCGATAGCAGAGACTGGTTGCCTCGCTTCCGTCAGTCTGCCCCAGAGCAGCTGTGGCTACAATAGTAGCTTACCACCACCAAGTATGGAGTGAATGGATACTGCAATGTAAAGCGTCTTTGAGTGTCCAGAAAAGCGCAATATAAAACTGATGCATTATTATTATTATTATTATTATTCTGTATGTGCTGGACATCTGACCTCTGATTTACCAGAGCAGATAGACAGTCCTCTAAACATGTCGCTATAGTGTTATTTTGCAGAACACTGTGGTTCACAAACTGACCATTGGTGTTTACCGGCTTCTTTCCTCACATCTTACGGCTCGGCACTTCTGAACAACTTTATAAACTCCATGACAAAGTGGTATTTGTCCACAATGTCCACCTGGCATCCTATCTTTATTTTTTCAGCTTCTGTGGTGGTACGTCCTGCTTTTCCCCGTAGGACCGCCCAGTACTACAGAGTATACAAACAAACAAACACTACTTAATGGAAACAATACCGAGGAGAGTGAAGCCGCCTACTGCAGTGACTAGAAAGGCCCGATTCAGCCTGGGAATTAAACTTTGGGGCTTCCTCACCATAAGACAGGGATGCTATATCCACTCAGCCACCATTGCACTAATGTAACTGGCAAGTATCAAGACCCGCTCGCTAAAAGAAATGACATTATGCACAAATGCGCCCTGCCGTCTCCAGCTCTCGCATTCTTTGCTACTTCCCATCTTGGTTTTGGGTTCTCTCCTAAAACGGCAAAACTTAAACTATGCTTGAGAGCTATTTGACATCTTTACAGATTTGCAGTTGAAAATACTCCCTCTCCGTACGGTTGGCACATTAGAAAAAAAAGAAGCACAAAGTCCAATAAATTCGGTTTTCAGCAAAGTTGAGCTCGGCGAATGTTCTGCTTGGGGACCTGTAAACACAATCAAGGCCAGACTCCAAACTGTTAATGAGAGCTGTAGAGGCAGTGGGCCGTGGGAGTGAGTGGATCCAAACACAAACTTCCAGACAAACTCCTCACTTTATGAAAAAAAAAAAAGAATTGCGGCACATTTTGGCAAACAGCTCTCAGCATTATGCAGCAGTGGTGGAAGTGAGCAGCTCTGAACCTCACTGTCATCCAGATACACAAATATAAGGGGAGAAGACAGAGCCGCCGCCAACAATGCTCTGCAGGGGACTCCTCCGCGCGAAACAGCCGGAGAAGGTTCACTATAGGACGCACAAGTAAATGCTTCTAATTGCAATGATAAAATGATCACAAACAATTCAGGTCCAAGCGAGAAGTGGCACTGCCCTTCTAGTAAAATTATATTTCGTGAGTCCTTGCAGTTATTCATTTTAGTCAGTACAAGTATGCAATTTAGTACAGCTGTGGTGGCACGGTGGTACAGCGGTTAACGCTCGTGCTTCCCAGCTAGAAGGTCCCGGGTTCGATTCCCACCTGGACGGGGCCTTTCTGTGTAGAGTTTGCATGTTCTTCCCGTGCCTGTCTAGGTTTCCACCGGGTACTCCAGTTTCCCCTACCACTAAAGACATGTACAATAGCCAGCTGACTATTAGCCTGCGCTCCACATCTGGAGATGGGTCCCTGAGCGCCGGCCTGTGCTGGCACCTCACTGCTCCTACAGGTCGCCTCAGCGGCATTGAGGACAAATTTCCCAATATACCTTAACTCATAGTATCAGAAAGTGATCAGTGGACCATCCATCCATAACAAAACAATTATAGTGGTTTATGTGAGTGCAAAGGCATGAAAAGAATGTAGATTACTTTATTACAGGCAAAATAAGTTATTAACCCTGTAAAGCCCAAACCATTAAATAATTGACAGAAAATTCCAATTCTTTGAAACTGGAGCCTTCATTGGTCCTTCTGAACAAATAAAAAAAAAAAATTTAAATATCAATTTCCATATAGGAGTTTTAATTTGTATCATATTTGATACAACGGGTCACAATGCTCAAAAAAATACACAAACAAATCCAACAAAAACAATGCAGCAATGGAACTGGCAGGGTGGAAGTCTGGAAGACATAACATTTCAGTTATTTTTACTCATTTTGCAGTTCACAACCTTTTTATTTTGAGTAATGGTAGGCTTGAAAACAGTTTCTGTCCTTGTTCAGACAAAGATGCACTCTGCATTATGAGATTATTGTGTATTTTTTCTTTGAATTGGTCAGTTTTTAGTGAAAATCAGTAAGCAAAACGAAGTATCTATCAATCATACCATTGCAACACCAAATAGTCATCAATCATCATGATACAACAAGTTGCATATCTGATTTTTTGCTCTGAATGTACCAAATAATGTAATTTAAACATTTAATTAGTTTACTTGAAAAATAAAAACACAGTATTTTGCTTGATATTATTTATAATGCATGAAATACAATAAAATTACAGTTGACTGATTTAGAGTTACATGACCTTATAGACCCGCTGTATCAAATTTGATACGTAATTTTTAACACGGTTTTACTAAAACATAGATTATGAAATATTAAGTCATTTCACATTGCACCAACCCAGTAACTGTTCCTATTGATGTTCCACCCAAAAAAACATTTTTTTCATACCTTAACTTTTCCAAAATTGGCAAAGTTCTTCTTGAAAAATCACACCTGTCCACTTCCTGATTAATAGCAATCTTGTAGAACGGTGGGAAAGGCCTCTAGTGAGCAGATTACTGCCCTCTGGTGGATTATCGTTGTAATGCATGTATATAATTGTACACATCGGGTTTTTCAAGGAAAAAAATGTCACATTGCTCATGTAGAGGGCTCAAAAACTTGTGTATCATATATGATACGTTTGGCGTTATAGGGTTAACTTTGTTTTTGGATTTGTGACGCTCTGGAAACTTACCTCTGTGATTGGATTGCTAAAAAAACGGGTCAGAGAAATGACTGTTACCAGGGTCCCAGACTCTTCTGCTTTTGAACACAAGTAGGAGTGGCTGGTCAGGCAACTATATTATAGGATACCATAGTCAGGTGAATCCATGAACCATGAACATGGCCATACCGCCTTTGCTCTGCCCGATCCTGTCAGACCTCGGAAGCGAAGCAGGGAAGGGCCTGGTCGGTACTTGGATGGGAGACCATTTGGTTAACACCAAATGTAGTGAATGTAGTGAGAGAGTGAGTGGTTGGTGGTGGTCGGAGGGGCTGATGGCACAGACTGGTTGCCTCGCTTCCGTCAGTCTACCCCAGGGCAGCTGTGGCTACAACAGTAGCTTACCACCACTGAGTATGGAATAGAGTGAATAAATAATGACGACAGTGTAGCGCTTTGAGAAACTTGGTAATACATAACCCTCCCGGAACCGCCACCTTAACGTGGTGAAGGGGTTTGAGCACTCGAATGATCCTAGGAGCTAAGTTGTTGGGGGCTCCATGCCCTGGTAGGGTCTCGCATGGCAAACAGGTCCTATGTGACGGGTCAGACAAAGAGCGGTTCAGAAGCCAATTATGAGAGACCAACAGGCCCGGTTAGAATCGTGAGGCCGTCCTCCTGTGGACCCACCACCTGCAGGAGGAGCTATAGGGGCTGGTGCAATGTTTTGGGCAGCTCCAACAGCTGCCAGCACGACCCGGCAACGGACAAGTGGAAGAAGATGGATGGATGGTAATACAGGCTTGTAAAGCGCAATACAATTGTAAGGCATCATTATTATTATTACATTTTTATAGAAGGTATGCTCGGGTAATGTAAATGGAATTGGTCTTATTCTATATAGCGCTTTTCCACCTACATTAGAGTTAAAGCGCTTTACATCAAGACACCAGTCACCCATTCACTCTCTTGTGCACCAATGTGCGCAGACACTGGATGCAAGGAGGGTGAAGTGACTTGCCCAAGGAAACAGCAACAGTGTGCACCTATGAGGTTATAGGACGACCCGCTCTACCACCTAAGCTACTGTTGCCTTAACAGGGTATAACTTTGTATAAAAATGTTAAAAGTCCACAATTTTTGGGTAATTCTCTTAACACCTGCTGATTGAAATGCAGCATAGACGAAGCAATGACAGTCCAATGTTCAAATGCTGATATTTGAGAAAAA
The DNA here is from genome assembly GCA_007210695.1 of Neogobius melanostomus. Lineage (NCBI taxonomy): Eukaryota > Metazoa > Chordata > Actinopteri > Gobiiformes > Gobiidae > Neogobius > Neogobius melanostomus. The sequence goes on from VHKM01000047.1 coordinate 5,742,752, forward strand.
CTTTACAAAGCTACGAAAACAGTCGAAATTTGCCTGGAAACGCGATGCAAACAAGTTCCTTCACTTGTATTTGATTGGCAAACAGATCATATTTTTAATCTGAAGAATCTATTTGAAGCCTCAAATGATTTGTTTATTATTCATTTCGCAACAACATCACTAATATTTGTTTTGCGGCAAATGAGCAGCAATTTTGCAGTGAAAAAGAATCCACTAATTAATAATTTCATGTTTTTTGCTTGTTTCAAAATCCCCATTTTGGTGCAGATTGCCTTAAAGTTCATGTTATTTATCGAGCACCTATTGGCAGTGACTGTACCTGTAACAAAAGCCGATGTGACAGGACGTATGGGAATTGAAAACAAATGAGGATGTCACCCAAAGCAGTGGCGGAATATACAACAGAGCCACGCGCTGTAATTGCTTATGGACATTTGCTTTAACTCTGTTGATGTCGCTTTTCACTTAATCAATATTTGCCTTAAGAAGCCATCTATAAGGCTGACAGCGTTGATGAATATGTGGCCGTGGCGCAGCGTGGATCTCTGGTGTAAATGCAGGGGTCGTGATCCGTGGAGGGGGCGGTGAAGGTGAGGTGCGTCTCAGGAGGACCTACCCGGACTTCAGGATGATGCATGTGCGCTCGACAACGGACTCATTATAAGAAACATATAAGAAACACTGCAGAGACAAGAGCCAGACCTTTACATGAGCTTGACTATCCCGGGGTGCTCTCGCAAACTGACAGTATGGTGCTAAACGTAATATTGTGGCCAGAAAATGAGATTAATACAAGAGGCGTCTCTGTTTTGACCATACTGACATAGAATAGTGCGGCATAACTTTGGGGATTCTGTGCACATTTTAGAGACGTTTGGATAACAAGAATAACATGCATTGCAGAACATATTTGTAGAGGTCAAAATCAAAGGGCTTTTATACAAAATAAATCCTGTTAGAGACCAGTTATTTTATAGCGTTCAGATTTTAGATCTTTTGTGCAGCCCCTAATACCAGCATGATCAGATACTTTATACTAAAATTTGGTACCATCACAGATTAATATTATGTGAACAGATTAGAGTAAACATTAAAGATATATTAACAACTAAGCCAAGACTAGGGATTTTTTCGGCCCTGATCATTGTGGATTTTTTATTTTATTTTACTGCGCTGTATTGAATATACTCATCGTAGACGGCTTAAAGCAGTACTAAGTAACTCGTGCCCTTAGAGGCCATAAGCGCCACTGCAGGTGTCGTTCCATGTTGCGTTTTTTTACTCATTAATTGTCCGTGAGAGTAAATACTACGCTGACAGAAAAGACAAAGGGAGAGAGGGATGTTGTACGTCCAATTACACAATGGAGATAATTGTTTTCACTCAAACTTGGCTGTAAATACTGTTTAATTGGCGCTAGCCTGCAGTTAGCTTTGCCCGTTAGCCTTTTAGCTTCTTCTTTGTGATTCCATTAGTGTGTATTGATGGCTCCGACCCGGAGGCAGAAAGTTGCAATTGTGGTTTTCTGGCCAGAGACACAGGGGGAGATGAAAGACCCCCAATCATCCCATTAACACTTGTATTATCCCCAGAGGGACTATGGAAAGGATTTATTAAGTTAAACAAGTTACCTAGTTCCTCTTTAAGAGGTTAAAGCCTTTATTACATGTCTCTGTTAAGTAACCATTGCTCCTCGTTTGTAAAAGCGCATAACGCACAGACCAAACTCATTCTGTGCATTGCAGTTGAAAACATAAATACAGTACAGGGCATCAGGAATCCATAAAATCACACACATTATAATACAAAATAACATCTTGCATCTTCGATTAAGTCCTTTTTTTTAACTGACATGATGTTTGCGCATTGTTAATACTTCTGAAACAGTCGACATATTGTGCGGCCAAAACTAAAACCCACACAGAAGAAGTTAACCACTGAAGCTTGACCTCCTAATCACGACTCATAAAAAACTGCCTCGCCACCTCCTGATGTTCATCTCGGCTCTAAATCCACTCAAGAAAACTCCAGTGAAGCACTTTCTCCACTTGTACAGCCAGCAGCCTGCCCTCCACACTCTTCTGTTTTGTTTCTCTCTCCCTCTCCCTGACTGTAAGTGTGCTTGTTGTCCGGAGATGGTCCCGGGCCTACACAGGGAAAATGCAGAGGTGAGCCCTTGGCCTGCAGTGCCCCTCATTTAAGGCGATCGACAAAATCAATAACGTGAAGCATGATTCTCGGCTTCGTTGGCCGCGCTCCCGTTCCTCCGCGGCGCTCCCCGAAGTCATGCGCTGCAGCTGAGTTCTATTACAGCGGCTCCGGCCCCACGTGGATTATACACTGCAGCTCTCCCCGTGCGAGAGAGCGAACAAGCTGGCGCTTCTTCCTCATGGTGAAAAAGGCAGCGGAAAAAAAAACAAGACGCTATAAAGCCAGAAAACTACACTCCAAAGAGCTCGCAGAGAAAAGTAAATTCCACACAAGTTGGATTTGAAGCAATATGAGGCGAGAAGAAACAAAACATAGACAATGACGAGCTTTACCAAAAACAAACAAAAAGACCCAAACTAAACACATTGTCAAAACTGCTAAAATGTCTGGGATTCTTGACACATGTAAAAATGTAAAGTACTTGAATTAATGTTCACATAAAAGCATTTGTATACTGCAGTGCGCTAGGTGTAATTACTAGACAAAATTGCTATGACCTGTGGAGTCCCCCAGGGGTCAATCTTGGGCCCCCTCTTATTCAACTTGTACCTGTGCCTGTGCTGGTCCCATGCTTTGTCAGGAAGGGCATCTGGCCTTTAAGACTTAAATAAACTGTGGTGGTGAGGCTTAAAACAGGGGAGACCTATTGGGTGTGTAAACCAACCTGCAGATTATAAAACTGACTGCTCCAACTGATTACTAAATGATAAAAGATACTGTTAGTTAAAATGAACTGAGAGCAACCTTTTGGTGTCAAAATCTTTGTTCTGCTGATTTGTGTTTGAGTGGCATGCGTCTGTATTTCCATTGCAAATTAAAACCCCATAAAAACATATTTTTGAGGCGTTAGTACAAAGGCTTGCCTGGAGACTGCAGCGAGCTTTGTGCTGCGCCATCACACGTTTCAATAAATGTCACGTAAGAAAAAGGTGCTTTTCTCTTTTATATTCTCACTATGCCCAATTAGCTCGCACCTCGCCGGGCGCGTGCTGTCTCCATTGGTTATCACACCGGAGGGAGAGGGCCCTAAAGAGAGCTGGGGAGTTCTGATTGACACGCGGAGCCCAACTGGCAGCGTGTTATCAACATGAAACAGAACAGCTGCTATATTACAAGGAAATAGCACTCTTCTGGTTATTTTAATAACATTTCCATCACTGCGAGAACCTAAATAATGATTGTAATTGTTGGTAATAGCTTTGTTTTTCACGCGGAGGAGCAGTAGGATGAGCGGTTTTGGTAAAAATATCATGAGAGAAGACTGAAATATGAACTGCTAAACAAACACAAGATGAATTCCTAAATCTTTTGTGGAAATCTAATATATTGCTGTTTTAATGTGTGCAATCAGCACATTTCAAAGGTTAGTATTATTTTTGGTTTAAACAACAAAATAATCTGACTGTATTCGGATGTGTAAAACCTGCTAATCCTGCAGTTTAGACCTCGATAATGATCTTCACATGTCAGTCTTCTCTCAAATGTTTCTCAACTTATTTTAAATGTGCACAAAGAACTGAATCCTGATTTGAAAACTATAAAAAATTGATTGTAGAGTGGTTTTCTGTGTAGGTACAGGGGAACAAGAAAGTAATTACACATGTGAGTACAGGTAATTACACATCAAAGTGCAAGGTTTAAATTAATCAGAAATACAGTCTTGGGCTATATCCACACGAAGACAAAACGCGTATATTTTCAGAAACTTTCTTTGTAAGCATGAAGCCAGCTTAGTAAATGTGTGCGTCCACATGGGTTGACTCAGGTCTGTGAAAATGGCACGATTCATCTGCCGGGCCTGTGTGTGGCGCTGTGACGCTAACACATAGGGTTGTTCCGATGGATGAGCAACGATGGAGAGCCACCATCGTGATGCCACGCCCCCTCCTGTCAGAAACACGCACTGATCTTCTGTGGGCCTTGTAAACCTACAAACTTTGCAGGGATTGCGCTGTAAATTAAATCACGAATCTAACTAATATGCACGCTAGTTTAAGTAGCCTGCCAGAAGCAAGATGACATGGAGCAACTTCAAAAACGTAGGCTCCGACGCAAACTTGTAAATATTGTCCCGTTCACCCACTGTTCCTTAAACATCACGTTAAAACTGAGCAAATGCAAATATTAAGCTCCGATTTACATTTGTATTAGTGTGAGAAGAGCCTTGGTATTGAGAAGCTGATGACGATCTGAATAAGTCGTTCTCCTCTGAGACTTTACGCACAAGTTTTAACGCATTCCTAATGTAAAATTCGTGTTCCATGACTCTTTTCAGATCATGTTTAGGGGTTAGGGTTAATTGCAGTTGACCCATCGTCAATTGCCAATTAAGGGGACATCGCCCAACCCTACTAACACAGATAATAGAAGAAGATGTAGAGGGGGCATGCGCAATAAACCTTTGTGGAATATAATCAGTGTAAATGAAACAGATTCAAGGATTCACGATCTGCAGAAGAGACGAGGAGGCGAGTTTATTCGTCAGACGAAATGGGACTAAAGCAGAAAAACCTGTCAGTGACCGGACTTTGACTGTCAGCCCAAAAACACAGACCGAATGGAGGCGAACTCTGCCATATTTTTCTACTTTTTTCACCTGTGGCTCACGGACTGCAGTGGAGCAAAGAGAAGGTCATAAGGTCAGTAGATGATGGATAACTGACACAACGCTGGTGCTGTGATGTCATCGCTTTAGCAAAGGTTGCGGAGACGTCGTAACAACGGAGCCACGTACACGGCGTTTTGAGAGCTTTCCACTCTGGGACCTAGTTTAAAAAATGTCAGTTTACAGACCCCCAAAACGCCGGGCTCGTATGGATGATACACTGGATTGATAAAATATCTTTGCGTTTAGTCCTCAGCTTGACTTCGTATGGACAGGGCCTAAGCCAGGGATATACAGTAACCCTAACCCTACCTAACCCTCGCTCACCAAAGGCTTTCTACATTTCGACACACGTTTCCTAAGTCACATTTCAGATGTATTTTCTTTTTGTTGTGAACATTTTTTAACAGAATCTTCACAAATTAAGTAAACACAATTCAAGTCATTTCCTTTAGTTCTGTTGAAATATCTTGGCAACAAACTCTTCAGGGTCTTAAGTCTCAAAGTTACACAAGTGTCTTCGAAGCAAAAGTAAATCTCTGATGGTTTTGTAAAAACCATGAAAAAAAAAGGTTGGAGACCTATGTTCTGGTCTGGTGGAAAATGTCTATTCTAACGGGAAACTGGTGCTATTTAAAGGAATACATGAGCACAGAGCACAAGCGGCCGAAATGAGTTTCCTTCGCAGGGTGGCAGGGCGCACCCTCCGAGATCGGGTGAGGAGCTCAGTTACCCGGGAGGAGCTTGGGGTAGAGTCGCTGCTCCTTCACGTCGAAAGGAGCCAGCTGAGGTGGCTAGGGCATCTGTTCCGGATGCCTCCTGGTCGCCTCCCTCGGGAGGTGCTCCAGGCATGTCCTATTGGGAGGAGGCCTCGTGGAAGACCCAGGACACGCTGGTGGGACTATGTCTCCGAGCTGGCCTGGTGTCGCCTCGGGGTCCCCCCAGAACAGCTGGAGGAGGTGTGCGCGGATCGGGAAGTCTGGGCATCTCTGCTGAGACTGCTGCCTCCGTGACCCGGCCCCGGATAAAGCGGAAGAAAATGGATGGATGGATGAGCACAGAGGCGCATCTCCAGCAACCATCACTCCAGTGTTCTAATGTGTTAAAGGCTAAATGATGATTAGAAAACCCTTGTGCAATTATGAAAACTGTTTAAGCTTTAAGCTAGTCGAGAATCTGGAACATCAGCAGTTTGTTTGTACTCTCGAAATTGCCAGAAAAAGGGAACTTTCTTGAGAAACTTATTCTTGTTCTAAGAAATGAAGGGTTTTCCGTATGAGTTTTCGAAAACGTAAAATTGTCTGGTTGAGCTCAAACATTAGAACTGTAGTAGGCTTTACCAGTTTAAATTCCATGCCATTTCAGCTATAGAACGTAAATCCAACCCGAGTTATGGTGGACTAAGGATCCACCTGCAAAACTGAAAGGCGCCTCCTAATAGGTTAATTGTTTCAAAGTCACCGGGTCTCGCCCCATTGAACAGAAGCGGCTCCTCAACGCTCCTCCACTCTCCCCTGCAGGCCCCGACTTTTGTCTGTCAGCAGTTAAATGCTTCCCTCCTGCCCCTCCCCAAACACTCAACAATCAATTTCTCTCCTCGGGGCCCATGAACCCGCAGATTTGACCCCATAGTCTTTGTTTCCCCTCATCGCCGCAGCCTCAGAAAGAGCGCTTATTAGGACGGCACGCTCTCCCATCGTTGTGTGAAATAAACTCATCGGAGGTGAGAGGTAGTATTGACGCGATGCAGGGAAACAACGGCGGAGTACAGCACAAGCAGGCCCGAGCTCCTCTGCCTTCGACCATAGAGAGCTTATGCTTATGATAAGACAAGCAGGGAAGTGCGGCTGGATCTAATTGAGCGAATCAATACAGAGCTAGCTCATGTGGAACCTCTGCTTTCAGCGATTTTTCTTTACCAAAACAAACTCGCGTGCAACCACAGAGGAGGTCATATAATACGGACCACAATGACACCAATTATCAAACGGCATAGACCACAATTAATCGGTAGTGTTGTCACGATACTGAAAATAAAACTCAATTCTCGATACCGATTTCGATACCACAGTACAAAAAAAATCCACTTTTAAATATCATATTTGCTGTAGGAAACTCTTGTCTCTTTCCTTCTGCACTGTATTGTCTACATTGCAGAATACTCAACATTATATTAGTTTATTCAGGTTCACCATGTTCTTGAGACATTAAGTAATAAAGGGTCTAATTTGTTATCTCTGAGTAACTGTTTTTGCACAGAGTCAAATGCTTATACTGTATTTGGTGATTTAACCTACAATATAAATTGTTTACAGACTGGATTTGGCCTATGACCATCAGGTTAAACACTGTCTGTTTCTGCCTTCATGAACAGTAACAGTCACTGCTGTCACATCCAGGAGCAGAACAGTGCATTCATTCAAAGCACAATGTTAAAACTGGCCTTTAAAATTCCTCTAAATATATTCATGAGTTAAGTACAGATAGGTAACATGTAACTATACAGTTGACATTGGTAAAAAACATTTTGAGGAGAAAAAACGGCTTAATAGCCCATGTTAACTGATACATGTACAGTAAACCAATGGACGCCGCTAAGCTAACATTAGCCACAATCGCAAATTCTACAGTTTCTATAAAAACGCCTGCTCCTTTCAACCTGGTACTGCACCAGTAATAAGATTCTACACTTCGACAATGGATGCATTTAGTTTTAGAATTTTATTCAGGGTTTAATCAAGTACTTTTTAGCTCTAATTTAAGTTTTGATTGTACCGCAGCAGGTTCCTTCCAGCATTCTGGGAGCGAGCAGGAGGGGGAGGGGCTTCTCTGTGTGCAGACAAAGTATCGATCATAGACATATTATTAATAGACCGTCAATACTCACTCCTCCCCGTTTACCATAATGATCACGTTCGAGGGGGAAATCATGGCGGTTTTACAGACTCCTCCTCCCCAGCTCTGACGAAGCATGTTCCTAATAAGGGCATAAGGGCGGGATCTTCACTGTAGACTCGGCCCTTGTGTGACGTGTAGCTCGCGCAGCTCCAATGCTAACAGTCAGACCCCCGTTAAGTAGGAGATTTCTAAAATGTATCCTACCATAACCAGCCCGGTGCCTCTAGTTGTGTCTAACCCAGCGTAATCACAGGAGGAATATCTAGCTCTAGACAGTTCCAAAAAATTAGGCACCGGGCATTAAAGTTGTTTTTAACGCGTCTAAAGTGCAATGCATTCCAATGGGGCCTAGCGGGTATATGGCGGTACTACAGCAATGGCGGAGCAATGGCGGCCTCCAGTGTCGTTGTCGCAAAGCAGAGCAGCCAGCACCCATTGGTATCGATACTGCTCAAATGAATATCTAGCTTCGATACCACTTTTAGTATCGAGTTACTATTGAGGAATCAATTTTTTTGTGAACCCTAATAGTCGGTAATACTTTATATTACAGACTGCAAGTCTACAAGTAACAAATTACACATGTTAGTACAGGTAATTACACATTAAAGGGTAAGGTTTACCTCTTACCTCCCGCCTTAAAAAGGGAGTCACAGAAAGAAAACATATTGGGCACCAGTCACACAGCAGCCCATACCTGTGGCGTTAGACAGATATAGTCTATTGTAAATCGAGAGGGGGAAGAGATCGGCCACCGCTGCTCTAAACATGTTGCTCTGTTCTCTAAGTTTGTTGTGTTAAACATAAAAGAGCACTTTGTATCCCGGGTTTAGAGTAAAAGTACCAGGAGGATTGACCGTATGCGGCGTATAAGCTCCCATAAAAACAAATGACCGGTAGCCACAGCGAAAAACATAAAAGTATTCAAAAATGGAGCCCAGGGGTCTGCTTTGTCCGTGGCTGCAGGCATTATTACAGCCCGGTTGTCACAAAGTACCCCCGAGGTCATTACTCGCGGCCAGCACCGACTCCGTTATGTGGGACAGAGGCGCAGCTCACTGGCCCCACATCTGACACAGCCCTTCTGGCACGACAACACTTCACCAATCACCGACATAATTGCATATTTTTCATCTGTTTTCATTTGATGCATATATTCTCTTTAGTTAAATTGTTTCCTTCTCGCCAATTCCAGCCCATTGGAGTGCAGATTAGACCGATTCCCCCCTCATGCGTGAGTGGAAAAACTATCAAAGGGAAAAAAGGCCCATTGTGAGATTCGTCAACATTACAGTTCTCATGACAAAGACATCGCAGCCATCACTATGCATAATATATACCGCACCTGTTCGGAATCAAAATGAGGCTGCACACCTACATTTCACACTGCTGCAAGTGTGAACTAAATCTATATTTCAGAAGGTAGTAGGTTTATCTACCATCTGCGTACAAGGCCATCATCTGAACTTTGCAAAGTGGATGAAGGAGCGGGTTAGGTCTAGCCGGATTCTTAATGGTTTTGTGTTTACTCAGAGAAACAACTAACATGAGGTCGCATTCACATCTGAGACTCGGGTCGATCGGGACCAAAATTGCAACATTGTTTCAGCTTTCCAACTGGGTTCGTGTTCACACCCCTTTTTTTGGCAATCGAACCAACATTTGAAATGCAGAGCTCCCCTACACGCCTGTGGGGGCGCCGTAGCAAAACCTTCCACAGGAAAAACAGTGAACAAGAAACACGCTTCTTTGATTGGTCGATGAAACTCCACTTCCTTTTCCGTCTGTTGTTTACAAAATGGAGCGGTATCAGACTGTGGGCGAGTTGTTTTTCTTTTCGCACTTTTTAATCTGACTGTAAATTCACTTGGAACGCACAGATCTTTTTACGGACAAAAAGGGAGATAAATGAGCTGAGACTCATCATGACGAGGCAAGACTGGGACTAAACTGGGACTACACCAGGACTAAAGCAGGACTAATGGATCCCGGAGATATTTCCTTTACACGAGACAACTGTGAAAACAGCGACATCGAAAACTACAGACTGTCTGAGGGAACCGACTTACTTAAACTTACTTAAAATGATCTAAACAGGGTTTGCTCTCTCGCCTCTTTCACTGCTTATAGCAAAGGTTTCTGCCTAATATTTATGAGTCATGGCTTGTTTATGTTTATTTTATTTTATTTATTTTTGTTTATTTATTAGGATCCCCATTAGCTGTGCCCATGGGCCAGCTAATCTTCCTGGGGTCCTTTTTTTTTTTTAAACAACTCATTTAAGATCAATTTAAATTACACGACAGGTTTCAGATAAAACACATAATGTAAATATCTTTGTTGAAACATAGTCCATCTTCAGTTAATTTTGTTTCATATCTGAACATTACAGTATTCATAATACAGTATTCCATGATTAGAAACTTAAATTCATCAAAGTCTTCAATCAACATCAATACATTCTACACATACATAGGCACTAACGTTGACATAGTTTTACATATATTATGTTATTTCATAATTCAAATATGACCCTCCCAAAAGCATCGTTATTTGTTTCTTAAATGTCACTACTTTGTTTCTGTGTACATTTCGTATTAACTGTTAGCTCTAATCCTAGAGGGTTTGCACATGTGTTTTCATTTTAAATAGAACCCACTACATTCCGTAATGTATGTCGTGATTGTCTCGGCTCTCTTCTGTCTTTACTCATTTGTTTGTTTTGTTTGTAGCAGACGCACAACGTCCTGCAACTTACGCTTCCTGGTTTTGTCTGCTCTCTCGCGTTCACAAACCAAATGATCTGCTCGTCTGAACCGGACCGAGACCAAACGTTTTCAGCCGGACCAGGGTTCGCTTCTTTGGCCCGGATCAGAGTCGGTTTGCGCGTTCACAACACAGTACAGTAAGATGGAGATTACGTTTTATTCTGTCGAGGTAGAAATCAAAGAGGAGCTTCACAATTGCCCATGTATCATCATGTGTCTCTTAACTACGTCACCTATGAGCTCCTGATTAAGGTGTACTTTATTGTCCCCATTGCGAAATTTGTTGTTCATAGCGCGGTGCTGACATTGCTACCCAAGGGGAAGAGGAAGGAGGAGGTGGAGGAGCTGATCAGTGCGGGACACTACGCTCTGAAACAGGGACAAACCCAGGAGGCGGTGCACCTCGGGTTTCCTCCGGGTGCTCCGGTTTCCTCCAAAAACATGCTCAGGTTGGTCCACGATGACGGTGCGCAGTGTCGCAGCGTCTTAGCGTCTCAGGACTAACCCAACATCTGATCTATGCAATTGTGTTGTACAATTGTGTAATGACAAATAAAGCAGTATGTACTTACTTACACCCGCTAGTGGCTACGGGTGACTCCACAAGGTTTGCTGTAACATGAAAACCAATGGGGATTTTGCACGTGTCAAAAACAACTTAAAGGCCTGGCTCCAAAGACTTTTATTGTTTCTAAAAATACAGAATATTCCTGTGACAACTGTTTTTGTTATATTGGACGGCACGGTAGCGCTGCGGTTAGTGCTCTCGCTTCGCAGCTAGAAGGTCCCACCTGGACGGGGCCTTTCTGTGTGGAGTTTGCATGTTCTCCCCGTGTCAATAGGCCAGGATGAATGATGTGTGTGTGAATATATGGTTGTGGTCAGGGACCGTTGGCGCAGATGTGTGCAGTCGCGACAGCGCTTCTGTCAGTCTCCCCCAGGGGAAACTGAAGCTACTAAGGTAGTTTACCACCACCAAGTATGGAGTGAATGTAAAATACTCTCATGTAAAGCGCTCTGTGACCATGTCTGTGAACGGCGTTCTTCTTCTTCTTCTTCTTCTTCTTCTTCTTCTTCTTCTTCTTCTTCTTCTTCTTCTTCTTCTTCTTCTTCTTCTTCTTCTTCTTCTTCTTCTTCTTCTTCTTCTTCTATTATTTTCTAAAGTGTTAGCCTTGGGCTTTCAATGACAGGCCCTGGAAGCATTGTGAAAATGTCCCTCGAAAACCGCCCCAGTGCCCCAGTTCTCACCTGTCCAGTAGCGATCAAAAGGGGGCTGGTACCGAAACAACACCAAGAACGGCAGAAGGTTCCAGCACTCACCTACAACAGGGTATGTGCACCCCTACTGAATGCACACAGGGACCTGCAGATTCCATCACTATCCTGCCCAATGGGAATACCATTCATTATCAAGCCACTTTCAAAGCCACTGTCAGGACTGGAGCAGTGGGCAAATAACTACAACTAACTGTGCTTGTATTTGGAGGAAACTCTCCAAAAATGCTGATCTCTCAACACAGAAAGGTCCTTCCTGGCCTTTTTGAATCGACCCTGAATTATTTCTTGCAGTGCCGGGGTGCGTACCTCCAACCGGCCGCAATACAACAAGGTCAATAACCTGTACATGTATGCAAGTGCTGAAGCCATCCATCTCGGTCTGCACCAGTCAGGACACGGTAAACTGCCTTTTTTATCTCCTACAACCTTCAAATATGCACGGAAAACGATTCTCAAATGTGCGCATCTTTGATAAATATAAGATGGATGCGATGTGCAGCGGAGATTTGTTCATTGCCGAGACAGAGTTAAGAGCCAAATTGAAAGTGAGGCGTCTTGAGTGCGGAAATGAGAGGGATTATAGATTTATGGGCAGCTACTCACTGATTAAATCTTGATGTTGAGACAGCAGAACCATCTTGTAGTGTGTTCTTATCGAATCCTTTTCCCCGTCTTTGAGGCCATCACACGTGTACGTCAGGGCTTCAATCAAACATGGCAGCTATTTACACTTTGTGGGAGAGATGAAACGTGTCGGCTCCTTCACTCAGGCCCATGCGATCACCTAAGAGAATAAAAAAGCAGTCAGACAAAGCCAGGGAAAAAAAAGGCCCACTGTAAATTTTATATTCCGCGCTGTCTGGGAAGCTCTCTCTCCCCTCTACGGTACATGCGAGAGACACAGACATTGCAACACGCTAAAAAGTGCGACTCTTTGATGTTCAAGGTGCACGGCTGCCGTCTGTTGCGCGATGTCTGTCCGCTTCACATCATCGGGAGTAAAACACAGCAACAAAGATAAACAACATATTCAAAAGCGTGGAAATGACACAGGCGGCGTTTTATGTTGCCGGATGGTGGTGACGTACGAGAGGCTGCAGTCAGGAGGAGCGACAGGGACACGCTCATTACGAGAGGCTTTTGTGGGAGGGCAAAGTTAACAGAGGCAGACTGGACCCACCTCAGCCATGAACTCTCTGCACATTATGGGTCTATGGGAAAATCAAAAAACGGAGCTAGAGTGGAGGAAACTGCTTTAACCCTACAAATGCATTGTCTTATATTCCTGTGCATTTCAGAGTTCAACATGGCCAATATCAACCATATTTCTCTGTAGTGGTTGCCTCTGTCACCTCGTTTGACAGCCCAGATCCACCCTGGACTGTTCTCACACAGTCTATAACCTCTCAGCCTATATCATTTCATTGGACAGAGTCTCAAAACACTACAAGCACATCAAACTTTAACCAGGATATTCATAATGCTTATGATGAGAGGCTGCTTGGAAGATAGTGGGATTATTCCAATGTCCGAACCATATGGTATACGATGTTGAGACAGCAACATTCTGCCTTTGGGGAGTACAGTTGGAAACCGGCTATATCTTTAGAAATCAAAATAATATAATATTGAAGTTAACAGCAGTATTCTAACATAACAACTGAGACTGGTGAAGGGTCCTGCTCTAAGATATGCCTCTAAAGTTCATTTTGTTTTCATAAATGTAAATGCTAACATCGCTGACACCCATTGTCTTTTTAAAAAGTAGGCTAAGTGAAGGCTTCATCAAATGTTGTCATGGTATTTTGTCTAAATGAGCAAAAAGTGATGGTTCATAATGACTAACCTGGCAAGTCCAGATATTACAGTGCCAATAACATTATAGCACTGACATCAAGGGATTGCCCAGGCTTGAATCATTCGGGGAGAGGACGCACTTTTGCAGCATTTGCTACTGATTGGATCAAGCACACTGCAAATCCATTCAATTTTTTTTAAAATATTGTTTTGAAATTGTTATATGAGTATGTAGCGGCGCCTCATGTTTTTTCCATCATTGTCGCATTGCCAGTTAGTATCTATGGCCCAAACCTCTTTTGGTTTGGTTACGAACGGTGAAGGCAGGAGCGGTTCAAGATGGATTCTCATGTGTTTGTGAACTCACAAATACAGCGAGAATTCAGCTTGCAGGTGAGGTTAATGACTGACTTCTGGTATACATTCTGTGTACATATTTCATTAGGCTTTGTTTAGTACAACTTTTTGCAATGCTGCTTTTAACAGGTTTGAGTCACTGTGTGTTTACTGGACCAAAAGTATGACTATTGGAACCTCTCCATAGACATCTCTGCAATGATAAATAATGTTGTTTGATTGTAAACAACAGCTCCATCGGTGTGCGGCTCGTATGAGGCTCGACAGCTGGAGCTAAAGTAATGTGTGTAAAACAGCACAAAGGCAGCGTCGCAGGCCGCTTGCCAAAGACGGCTTCAGAAATGGAAATGAAATAACCACGAGAGGTGTGAGGGAAAACAACTCTCTCTTTTATGAATCATTTCAATAGAAGCTGAAATAAATTTGACAATTATTGGCTGAGGGGAGACTTTTCAAATAAACAGCTTTATGGTAAGTCATATCACTTGGCAGTTGATCATCATGATCACTCCTGGATTGTCCCAGAAGGTGGCATATTTATTAGTATGCAACAGATGGGGAGCATGCGTTTTCCCTGCATCGCTGCGTGGAATTGGTCTTTTGGTGGCTGTATAAATATGATGAACTGTAGCCTATAACAGGCGCCGCATCCCACACAAGGACAAAACGTCCAAATGAGCAGCAAAAGTTGTGCTGTAGCTGCTTTACAATGTGCCATCAATGATTGATCTACACCCCGCTGCGCCACTACAGGAAACAAAGTATAGCGCCTATAATTTAGTCCCAAAACAATGCATGAGACTGTCAGCTCGTGCATCCATTTCGGCACAAGCATTCCCCGGTGAAGATAGATCATTAAACTAGCAGGCGCTTTGCAATATGGTGCAGTCAATGTCAGTGAAAAGATGGGACAATAAAGTGAGCAGGGGGTTGCAACAGCCGGGAGAGAGAGTATTAATGTCACTGGGCTTTAGCCTGCCTCCTTAAGCCCCGCAAAGAGTCACCCAAGCCAATTTCCATTATCATATTGATTGAAATAGTTCATCATAGTGTAATTTTAGGTTTATCGCCACCCGGCTGGGAATAAGACCAAAGCATTAGCCAACAAAAGCTATTGTTCCAGGGGACGTTGGCTGTTCCAGTTCATTGATGGAGTTGATTAAGTTTAAATGAAGCAGACACAGGATAAAAGTGAGGGTATTGACCAGCGAGCAGTGTGCCGCGCTCGGAAAAAGGGCCCGCTACATGCGCTAAAGCAAGATTTGCTAAATGCTCTAATCTTCAATCAAATCTAACATCAATACAGACAAAGTTTGGTAATGAGAGACCCAATGAAGCATGCAGCGGAGAGAATTAATCCCCCCTCGCCTAAACTGAGTTCAACTTTGAAGCTTGCTCCTCGGGACAGATAGTTATCTAAATGCTAAATAAGAATCGGTATTGTACTTGTCACGGCATACTAATCACGTCGCCGTTATTTGTTCTCTCACACGTCGCGGTTGTTGATCCGATGATGAGACCAACCTTGAAGGAGAATGGAGTAATCGGACGGCCATGTTGGAGGCTGATTGGGGGGGGGGGGGGGCGGGTATGGTGTGCCTTGGCCTACGGGGGAACTGTCACGCACCTTTACAGTTCACAGGCTGGTAAATAAAGCAACGGAAATAAAATGGTTAGGCTGATTTCTCAACACTAGTGCACAGGTTTGCGGTAACAATTTTTTAAAGGGGGTATTATGTAAAATTGACTCTTTCAAGCTTTATATCATGTTATTATGTCATTCCCTCATTAAACACATGCCTGGAGTGTTGCCTTGGCTCATTCACATATTTTTGAGTAATCAGTAAAAACTTAGACGGCAGCCATTTTAGGTGTAGCTATGCCTCAGTCCTCCTAGGAACGCCCCCACCTCCTGGAGACGCCTCTGGACCTTTCGTCACCAGCCAAGCCACCAACCACTGCTCCTCAGCTCAGCAGAGCCCCCTCCCCGCACAGTAGTGTTGTTTAGATGCCACAGCAGTGTGCTGAAGGGGGCATGTCGGAAAGCTTCTTAAAGAGACAGAGGCCTATTTCAAGACGTTCAGTACAGCCATTTTGAGAGAGCAATTT
This sequence comes from Neogobius melanostomus, assembly GCA_007210695.1. Lineage (NCBI taxonomy): Eukaryota > Metazoa > Chordata > Actinopteri > Gobiiformes > Gobiidae > Neogobius > Neogobius melanostomus. The sequence goes on from VHKM01000047.1 coordinate 5,758,775, forward strand.
TATTCAAGGCAGTTATTTTAATTTACTGCATATACAGACCAACAGAAGGTTACGTCATCATTGTAGTATGCTATAGACTGGTGCTATGTGATTGAAAAAAGCATAATACCCCCCTTTAATGCATTTAACCATTTTAGAGGTTCCCTCATGAAAACATACCTGGACTAGTATTTCACTTCATACACGCAGTTTTCAGATGGTCGTTTCCTCCTCTGCTGCTAAATGTTCACGTGAGCTCTCAATCATCCAGGAATTCTCCAATGCAGTAGAGATTTTGAATTTTGGCGAAGAATAATATTGTTGGTAGATTGAGTTGAGGATGTTCAGTTCTTCTTCTCGCAGTAAAGATATACTGGTTTAAAAAGACCATTCCTCTCAGAAGTGACCAGAGTTTGAATACACCTCTAGCTTGTGTGTTTAAACAACAAATTTTACTATTCATGTGGGGAAAAAGCTTCTGAAAACAGAGGCTAAATGTCCTCAACTCAATCAACCCAGTCAACAATGTAGAAATCTCTACTTGCATACTGAGAGATGTTCTTACCTGAGCTTAGATGAGTTGATGCGTACCTGTCTGGTCTATGCGCATGCGCTCAGTCACGCAAAAAGACCAAAGATGTTGTTAGCATTTAGCTTCTCCTCCAAACGGGGTGAAGTTAGAAGCGACCAAGCTCTTCCGCATTTCCCCTATTTAAATACAGTTACGTGAGTAGTTATATGATCCAAGTATAGTCACACATAATTAAACATGTCTATCTTCTAAGTGGATAAAAAGGGGAACTATATTGTGAGGCGTAATAACACCTTAGGAGCACTTCGACGTTCGGGCAGTAATATCTTCACTCCGAAATAATTCTCACGTAACCGTATTTAAATAGGGAAAACGTGGAAGACTTTGCTCTCTTCTAACTTCACCCCCGTTTGGCCCCATAGAGGAGAGGAGGAGAGGCTAAATGCTAACAACATCTTCTGTCTTTTTGCGTGACTGAGCGCACGCGTAAAGACCAAACAGGTACGCATCAACTCGTCTAAGCTCAGGCAAGAACATATCTCAGTATTTTAAAAAACGGTGGCCTGTTCCTTTAACAATTGCAAGCCCGTTACTTTTTGTTGCGTAGAAGAAGCGGCCTTTCTGTCCTTTGCCTCAAACAAAAGGAGTTTCCATTAATCGCTGTTTGTCACGGTGGTGGGACTCTATAAGCAGTTTAGATAAAGGGAGATTGAGGCCCCTCTTTTCGACTCAAATCTCCAGTATCCTGTTAATCAGCTTATGTGCCTTTAGATTTATCTCCCTGCTCTCTGGAGGGGGTCCCGACCTCCTGGCTGGGACACATACAGACGCCACATTTGACCCTTGATAGTTTAAGTGAACAAGCCATGGTGACACTGAGCCCCGCTGTAACAATGTTATCGCCATAATGTTCTAATTAGTCCTGTAAATCCTCCAGCGAGCGGGAGTCAGGGGAGAGCAGATGATGTGAATATAGGCTGCTATATATAAAGGATATTAGGTAAAGGCAGAGAAGGCAATTAACTTCCTCCTGGCGCATTTCGGAGGAAGTATAAAAGTGGTAAAGGTCCTGCACTGTGCTCACACGTTTTATTCAACTTCTTTTGTACAAATAAGCACTGGTATGTCATGTTTACCATGGGAAATAATGTGTATGCACGGAAACAGGTGAAAGTGATTCAGCCCTCGGACTTGAATGCAGAAGATGAATAAAGCTTATGTTTGTGAAGGCTCTCATTCGCCCAGGAAGTGTTCATCGTCCACAGTGAATAAAGCTACTTTCAGTTGTATTGATATTAACTGTGATTCATAGATGGGTGTGTGTGCCTATGTATGGAAAATGAAACTTGTCATTCACTAATTACTTGTACGTAAACAGGCACATGCACACTTCCGATGTGCATGTGCCTGGGTAATCCTGGAATTTGTAATGTAAAGTGTTATATTGTATGAAAATACGAGATACTGCTTGTATCACCGTTATTAGTACCGTTATTATTTACCTGCAGCCGGACACATGCCTTTCAGTAATGTATATTCTCAGTGTTATGATGGGCCTTTTCTTTTGAAAGGACTTACAATTATGTTTTGTATTTTTTTTTAATTAACCTGAAATGCATGAAAGTAACTACTTTGAATTGGGGGGTAGGCTCTTATAAGCTCCTTTTGAGTTTTTATTATAGTGCAATGAGGTAACCTTGCAATCTATATCCTGTACATTGCTCAAATATAACTAAACTAAACTAAAGATATAGAAAGAGATTTAAAGTGGAGGGGGTTTAACCTCTTAACTCCCACCTGAACCAAGCACATTTTCTGAAGTTTGGCTTTACCCAAATCTAAAAGCTTAAAAAATAAAGCATCAAAAATGAAAACGCAAAAGAGCGACAAAAACGTACAGGAAAAGCAACAAAAAAGTGATAAAAACATGACAAAAAAAGAACTGAAAAAGCTATGTAAAAAAAAAGCATCAAAAAAGGCACAAAAAAAAAGTGTTTCAAAAAGTGATGAAAACACAACATAAACATGAAACGACAAAACGCCTCGATAATGTGACATAAACGTGGCGACAATGCAACTGAAAAGTCACTATCTGTTTTGTTGGTCTTAGCTTTCAAACGAGGCGTCACACTGGCCTATAGGCTGTAAGCTCCAGTCGAGAAGCTTTTAGATTTGGGTAAAGACGGACTGGACAAAATGCGCTCTGTGAAGGTGGGGGATAAGAGGTTAAGAAACACAACCTCATCAGTATTTTAATTATGTATGGTGACCAAACAACAAAATATATAAACTGTTTACGTTTTTGGTGGCAGATTATACACAGATACATATTATGGCTAGGGCTGTCACGATAATTACTATATCGACTTATCGTTCAATAAATAACAGATAAACGATATATTTTTGGGCTCGATCTTTATCGTCTGTACATTTATTAGCATTTCCCCCCGACTTTTTCTTTGTAAAACTTTGATTTCTAATGGAAGCAAATTCAGTTACAATATATTTCACGTTTATTGCAGCTTGTGTCGTATTTTAGGATATTATGATGCACTTTTAGAACAAAGGTTTACTGTCATTTTTATGCCTGAGAGTTGCCAGTATCTAGTATCGTTAGTGTCAATAATATTGTTTATCGCGATACCGAACTTCAAATGTGTTATGGTGACAGGCCTATCTATGGCTATACATAATCAATGTAGGCCTATTTGTTTAATGACGCCATAAAAAGCTGTCTTGTTTTTGCTAATGTATTTTTTCCTCAAACTTGGTATACGTAGAACAATAACTGATCATGCAATGCACCCTGGTCCAGTTGTCTTCCTAATCAGCAAACTTGAATAATGAGTGCAGTCAGCGTGCGTGCGTAAAGACTAAAACAATATACGCTATTGCCTTCCTGCCCGGGATCCTTAACTTGGCACCACGATGGGTGTCAGCCTTTTGGTGGTCATTTTTTCTCACAGAGCGGTGCAGGCCTGCGCCATAATCCGCGCGCGGTGCGGAAAATGGAACAGGTTATCTCACGGACCCCGCCGTACAGAGTCGCTATAACAAGGTGTACGCGGTACGGGCCGGGGGTGTGCGCTCACCTCGCCTCCAGACGCCCCTCAGCCACTCACTCAGCGTGGGGCCGGCGCGGGCCTGTCGTGGCTGCCCTCGGCGCAGGCAGAGGCGGCGGAGGCGGCAGCAGCCCGGGGAAGGTGGCTGAGTGAGCTGACATGTGCGCCTGGTATACCATCTAACAGGTGACAAGCCCCTGCACTTGAAGTCAATGTTACACGTGCCTTGTGGGGTCTGACTTTTTTTTATATATATATTTCCATTTCTCTCTCTTTATTTTTCTTCTTCTTCTTTCTGAAAGGTGTACTGCTGGCTGATGCCCAAACTCAACTCCACGCGCCTTCATAAGAGAGAGCTCTATTTACGCACGCAAGTCTATCACGGCGCGCGCCCCCTTGGTATATCTAAATAAAGATTTGATTGGCCTTTGGGTGCGCTCCAACTGCAGGTTTGTTTCTCAATCTGTCTTAACTCGCGCGATTTACTCGCACATGCCACCTCATTATTTGCATTTACTCGACGTGGAATGACGGTAAGCGTTGTCAACCAGATTTGTTTTTCCAACCCCCCCTTTTCCCTGTTTCCAATTTTTTTTTTCCATCCCTCCTCTTCTGTTCATTGTTGAGATATGAGCTCTCTGGGACACAAATCCTGAGCCTGCCTCTGTGTTGTCACAATCCCATCTAATCTGCATGTTTGTATTCTTAAACAGGGCATGTTCGCTTATCCCCCCCTTTTCCTTTCCTTTCTCTGCAAAACGACAGGAGATGCAACCCGGGAGAAAGCGCCATAAAACAAACTCCGCGCTCTCAAAGGTGCGCGCGCCTTTGTACGGGCGCGTTATGCCTGTTAGCGGCACATCCTCCGCCGTTTCATCTGTCAGTTACTCCCTCCTCGTGTTTTGTCATTTTGCTCTGTATATTCATTTGTCGCCCGCTAGTTTTTTTTTCCCTTTTCCGAGGCCTATATACCCGCACTGGCACACACACATACACACACACACACATACAAACATACATACAATTAAATAGCCTATATCCTCATGACTTCCTGAAATGCGACTCATATTACGAGAGGCAGGCAACAGTTCTTTTGTTGTGAGTGCAGAGACAGACAGACGGCTCGTGCGCGTCCCGGTAGCCTATAGCCTCGAGACTGATAATAAATAGCGAGACAATGTACAGAGTGACGCGCTTTGATTGCTTGGCCAATAATAGGTGGGAATCGGTCGTGCCGCGGGCTATATAGTTTGCCTGGAAAGCGAAAAGAAGTCCCATATATATCGCGCGAGGCCACGATTTTTCCCCCCACACGCTTAATTATTTGCTCTTTAATAATGATCCATATGCAACTCAACGGTGTCGTAAACGCCAGCTCGTGCCAGTGCCACCCCGCTGGAATAACACAGAATTAGGGAAAAGGAACACATTACGCTGGGTGGTTTTCAGCTCATTTGAAGCGTAAACACGAGCGATTATTATCCGTGATTGCTTCTTTCTGTGATTTTGAACTCGGGTTTGCTGTGAGCCCTGCCTGCGCCTCAGAGTGAAAGGAGCAGCGGCCCCTGGTGTCCGACTCGCGAAACTGCACCGTGTCAGGGACAGACAAAAAAAATGTTTCTAATTGGGATTTAAATGGGATTTGTTGATTTGATTTCTCCGAGTTTGCGGCCTATATACTTTCAATTATGCATGAGGCGATGTGTTTAAATCGTTTGCTCCATCAAAGAAAACAAAAATAAACGCTACTCAACGCAACGCGCGCCTGGTTTGGTGACAATGTCCAATAAGCCAATTTAGGTTGATTTAAATAATAAATCACAATATGTATTTGTCTTTTTTTTTTTGACGTGAACTTCAAACCTTTATTAGCAATGAAATGTTCCCCTAAAATAAATGTTCTATACATTAAAGTCCCTATAGCCCACGTCTTGTTGCATAGGCTGGGTAGGACGTGGCTGCGTAAAATGCCGGACATTGATCAAGACATTTGATTTTAAAAGAGCCGCCTTCAGTAGACTGTCACTAATATGACGGATCACTGCAGACACGTTCCCAAAATATACGCCCCCCCCCCCCCCCCCCCACACACACACAATAATCTTGGGCTTCGACAGGAATCCTGCGTGACTCGTCATTCCTGGCTCATATTCTACATTTCTCCCCGGTTCAAATCAGAACGCGCGGCTTGTCACGCTGCAGTTTAGTGATGTACAGAAACGAGGTCATTGCCAGCCCGGCGGGATCCATGGGCAGCTGCTCTCTGACCAGCTCGCGCTCACACCTACTGGGCGCGCGCGCGCTCTCTCTCCGAAGGCATGCGCGCGAGACTAATTAATAGGGAGTAATGAGGTAGCCCCTAGGTGTGCCGTGGCCGTAATGTTGGCTGCTTTATTCAGTTTACTTACGCTAAATGATGCATCATGCCTTTAGTCAGAGACGAGTGGCAGAGGTGGAGCAGATGAGTTGAGTTTAACAGTGTTACATTTGCTTTCCTTTCACCTAATGATTATGTTAAAGCATATTAATTAGAGCAGTGTTTTCAAAGCACAAAACATCTGTATGTTAATTTATGGATGTCATTTATGTCTGTGGGCTATAAAAAATATATATGCATGTTTAGTATTTTCCTTGGAGTTTTCCTTGGAGTTAGAATATAAATGCAGATTGTCAACTGCTCTGAACAAACAAATGCATTTCGGGAAAAATATATACTGTATATGTAGAGGAAGTTTCAGACTATATACTATCTTGGGTTGGTTGCCTTGGTTCCCAAAGTTGTTTATATTTGCACCGGGATAAAAAGGCAATTCATCTTCTATGACATTTCACATTCCAATAAGTATAGTCCAACAATGAACATATTAGAAAAAACATATGGGCATGTTTTATTATTTTAGGTTATAAGGCTGGGACAAAATATTGTTATAAATATGTACGTCTTTGTTGTGATCGTGATACTTTTGATACTCAACTTAGTTATATATAAAAACAAAATACAATCCTAATATTTTTGACTTAAAGCCACACCGCGTAGAATTTTACCCAATAAATACAATTGAAATACAAGCATTTATTTTATGACAGCTATATTCATCATTGAAAAATACCTCATAAATGAACAAACAAACATGAGCCTCTCCTAAGACATGGCTGTAACTTTACCGGGAGTGGGTACGTCTCCAGCTCGTCTCCATGGTGATGTGACTAAAGTCAGCAGAATTGGAGATTTTAACAGGTTAGGTTCACATCCAGATCCATCCTTTGTTTACCCACTGCAGTAATAGCATTTTCAGTGTCGAGCTGGTCATTAGGAGCAGGTTTTGTACTGATGGCAACAGTATAGTCCAAAATGTTACGCAGTGTGCCTTTAAAGATGCTTTTGTTAAATGAAGATTTGGTGCTGGCTGATTTAAACAAAAGAGCCAGACTCTTAAAATGTTTCTGCCATTTGCGCTTTTTAAAATGGTTTAATAAATGTCAGAATGATTTATATTTATACATGTTGGAAACTCAACTTTAATACTTTGTGCTTTGGAATATATTGTATTGCAATACGTATCGTATCGGACCCTTTTTATCGTGGTAAGAGACCCCCGTATGTATCTAAAGTGGGACAAGTAAAATTTTAAAGAGTTTTGAAGTTTTTTACGGGATTTTGAAAGTCAGAGTTGGGTCCAGGTTACGCCTAAGTAGGTGAATTTGTTAACATTTTTTATTTTTTGCCATCAATAAACATATTTGGATAATTTATGCGTTTACCTCTATGTGTAAAGTACATTGCGACTGTTTTGTCAGTATTTAATCAGACAGTTTTGACTCAGCCATTGCATTAAATTTTGTTGCCACATCACTTTATTTTTTTCCATGTACATACAGTGCTGTATCGTTTACGTACATGAGGACATTGGCAGTGCAGACAGACATCGTGAAACATATTGGATTGCGACAAAAGCCCTAATCATGATAATAATGCTTTCTGTAGTTTTCATTTGTTTGGTTTGTTTTTGAAGGAAAAATCATCATAAATCCTTCTTGCGTCATTAAAGATCAGATTTCCTCTTTAAACGAATCGCACGGCTCCAAAACACATCAGGAGAAAAGATGGCCGCCGCTTTAATTTGAATATTTAAAGAGAATTGGCAGCGTAATTGTTTGTTTACATGGGGTCAATTGTCAAGAATCTTCATAACCACCCTTTGCGCATTGTAATTATGCCTCTTCCCATTTGCATGAAGATAATTCTGTGTCTTGTTCCTATTACGCCCCTTTATTAAAGTGGAATTTCCCTCATCATGGTTAAATCTAAGTGCCTCATTCCCGCTAATGCTTTCCTTCCCTCTCTCTCTCTTTTCCTTCCCGCAGCAGAAATCCTTTGACACAGGTGATTACGGGAGATAATGTCACATAACGCACACTTGTCTGGCCAATTAGCCGCAACAATTACTGTAACTTTCCCTTTAATTACATCTCAATTGGCGGCGGCTGCTGGTTGGTAATGCGGAGGCTGTGATCCGCTGTGCCCCCCCGTGCCTGTAGGGCAGCGCGTGATTAGGACCCGTCAAGTTGAACGCAGGCAGCCATGCGTGCAGTGCAACATGACCCGCCGCTGTTAAACCATGTCGACATATTAACCTGAATTCCCCAGTCACTGTGGGCTCCATTGGCAGCAGAGGACACAAATAAGAGCACATAATGCAACTCCATCATTGAATAGAAGGGGGTGGCCTGTTTTGTGATAACAATTCAAAACATGTCCATTCCATTGTGTAATAAACACTTGTAATCATTTTCGTATTTGGTAACATTTTATATTTTTTTTGGTAAAGAGTTCATCCCAAACATTTCGATATATGAATGTACATGTTCATCATTTCTAAAACGTGTCCAAAGCTTGCCTCTTCATTGGTTAATCATTTATAAGCACACACATACTGATTATTGCTCAGTTAGTGAATATAACCCCATTGGCCAACCATAGCCAAAGCCCCTCTCTGTAACACTTTATAATAAACTACTACACTGCCTGTCCAAAAAAGCCAGGATTTAACTAACAGTTATGACCTGGAGTAGCTCCGCTGGGTCAGGTCTAGGCCGAGCAACACTATGTGCCCAAAGAACGAGATCAGCTGAATGACCAGGTTATTCCATCAATGATTTTTTTTTCTTCCCTGATGGCACGGGCATATTCCAAGATGACCATGCCAGGATTCATGGGGCTCACATTGTGAAAGAGCGGTTCAGGGATCTTGAGACATACATTTTTCCACACATGGATTGACCGCTACAGAGTCCAGATCTTAACCCCAGTGAGAATCTTTGGGATGTGCTGGAGAAGGCTTTGTGCAGTGGTCACACTCTCTCATTAAAAAATGAATGCAACACTGGATGTTTTGACATCGCAGAAGCTTATTGAAACAATGCTGTAATCAAAGCTAGAAGTGGCCCAACGAAATATTACAGCATGTGACCTTTTTTTGTGTCAAATGTATTTTTTGCTCAGACTGTGCCTTAATAAATGATGAAAAGGCAGGGATGGTTCACATTGTTACATAGCATATCTATTAAGGTTTCCATAAATGGTGAATGAACTATTTACCAAATTTATTACAGAAAACACTAGGGCTGGGACAAAATATCGGATCGGATCGCAATACTTATTGGTGCAATATCAAGTATCAATATTTTATCAAGTAACGCAATACTTTAAAAATGTTAAAACTAAGTATTTTCCTCCCCCTAAATGTTCCAGCCATGTCCTAATGTGTATGAGCCCAGACCTGTTCACAACTGCCTCTAAAATCCTGCACTGTCACTCAAAAAGTTGTTACTTCGAGTGTGAAGTGCCGTCATGCACAAGCTTAATATAGAGACTGCAGTTACACATACGACCTGAGGTGGCAGTAGTGAACACAAAATGACCAACTTATATCTAGTCTCTTCAATCTTAACACAAATTCAAACTGAAATGACATTTCGTTTATAAACTTTGGACACATTACTGTTTTCTTTTTACACATTTTGGTAAACATATCACTTCATAATTACTTCATCATCATAATTACTTCCTGTATAGATACAGACGGCATCACGTCATACAAGGGGGAGTGGCCTTTCCGAAGGGAAGGAAGTATGTTTTGGGAAACACAATTTGTTCACTCTTTAGCTGTTTTCTGGCAGAATATAAACTTATTCATCACATACAAATAAAGTCAAGTCTAAATCAGGTCCATGTGTTTTCAGCAGATTGTTCAGTAGAAGCAAAAAAAACAAAAATTGGCAGTCGTAGCTAGCGTTAGCATGCAGCATGATGCTAACATAAAGCATCATGTTAGCATTCTCTGTTATTTATGTCATTATGGGCTGTTGAACCACTTTGCTCCTCTCCATGTCTTTGTCTCTTTATTGGGTAGAAAATATATTAATAATTCAGCATTTGTTAAAGTAGTTTATATTCCCCCCCAACCATCAATATTTCTGAAACTCAAGGAGAGTTACTGAACATACTTATTTTTCAGACTCATTAGCCAAAAATGCCGCACCTACTGCTAAAAAAGTAATATTTACTAAAGTCGGTACTTCCGGGTTTAGCGTAGCTGCTGCGCCGTTAGCATTTTTCGCCGCTAACCCGGAAGTACTGATTTTGGTAAATATTACTTTTATAGCAGTAGGTGCAGCATTTTTGGCTAATGGGCCTGATAAATAAGTATGTTCAGTAACTCTGTTGAATTTTAGAAATATTAATTGTGGTATTAAAGAGTTTTTTGTAGTTTCTCACACGTTTGCGGACCCGGAAGTAGAGCTGTGACGTCACCACTTAACAAACGTATCGCAATACGTATCGGCCCCTGAGTATCGTGATACAAATCAGATCGTGACTAAAAGTGTATCGTCCCAGCCCTAGAAAACAGTGAGTTTATTACAAAATGTGGACAATGAAAGTCACCTTTTGAACTGTTATTTCTGTGCTGTCATTATAAAACGCTTCTCTACACGGTTTCCTTCGAGCAGAACAATAACAAAAGGAGGCTACGTCACAATTCTGTCCCACGGCGTGTTTTTTAGACAGCGCTTGAGGTACGGCCATTAAAAGCATGATGAAAGACTTTGAAATTTATATTTATAACAGGGGATCGTGTCACTGCTGTAATGTTGCTTCTATCGTGAGCCCAAAGCCCTTCTCAGTGGGATTATGTGATCATTAAAAGGTCCCAAATCAAGCTTTACTCAGGCGATTTTACGACAAAAAGATAATGCACGTGCCTAGAAACTACCCCTTGATTTTAAAATGTAATAAAATGCGGTTATACAACACAGCAGCAGAGGACGCTCTTCTCCCTGTAAAAAATGAATCAGTGTGGTTTGTGTTTTGAATGCAAAAAAAAAAAAAAAAGAATATTACGAAAACAATATACCAATCAAGGTTTTAATGAGGGTGCATGATATAGGCCCTTTAAATGCAGATGAACAAAGATAAGGGGCTTTGACAGAGGAGCAGAGTGTTTTGTGGACGCACATTTGATCCTTGTCAAAATATATTGATTTGTGTTTTTTTTTGCAGCAGACACTCGATGTCTTCTTTCATTTCCGACTGGCCATCTGGACTTGACTGATGAACGCAGCCTCTTCTCCTCTTTTTGGGCCGACAGCTAATCTGTCAACAAGCTAATAAGTCAATTATTGACTCAGAGAAACGCATCAGTTTTGGTTAAATCGGGGGATGACAGTGATAGTGTTGAAAAATAGCTCTGAGGATTGTCATAAGAGTCAGGCTTTTGTTTGATATCGCTCAAAGCAAATGCGCCATGACACGCGGCAGAAACACGACTAAAATTACACTGCATTATAAAGTCTATGTTTAGACCGTGGGATTACATGATCAGGGCTCCAGACTAACGTTTTACTTTCTTTCTTTTTCATTTAGGTGCACCGTAGGACAGCATTTAGGCGCATCACTTTAGAAATAAGGGTTCAGCACCAATAATTCAATGCATTCACAAACTACACTGTTTGCTATTCAATTCATCTTAAAGAGGGGGTATTCTGCTTTTTTCAATCACATAGCACCAGTCTATAGCATACTACAATGATGACGTAACCTTCTGTTGGTCTGTATATGCAGTAAATTAAAATAACTGCCTTGAATAAAATTGCTCTCTCAAAATGGCTGTACTGAACGTCTTGAAATAGGCCTCTGTCTCTTTAAGAAGCTTTCCGACACGCCCCCTTCAGCACACTGCTGTGGCATCTAAACAACAACACTACTGTGCGGGGAGGGGGCTCTGCTGAGCTGAGGAGCAGTGGTTGGTGGCTTGGCTGGTGACGAAAGGTCCAGAGGCGTCTCCAGGAGGTGGGGGCGTTCCTAGGAGGACTGAGGCATAGCTACACCTAAAATGGCTGCCGTCTAAGTTTTTACTGATTACTCAAAAATATGTGAATGAGCCAAGGCAACACTCCAGGCATGTGTTTAATGAGGGAATGATATAATAACATGATATAAAGCTTGAAAAAGTCGATTTTACATAATACCCCCCTTTAAAACAATTATATTATAATGAATAAGGTGCATGGGCTTCCAACTCACTCGTGCTAACAGTTTGAGTAGCTTTAGGACACCAACGTTTATTTAAGGCAGTATGCACATTGCCCCAAATTATGAAGTGTATTATAATAATTTAAGTAATGTTTTAAGGTAGAATGATGAATTCCTTAGTTCTGTGTTTGTGTTTCCGCACAACAGCGTGACTCACATTCACAAGGAGACAACGCGCTTGAGCTGGGACAGTCACAATGCGCCGCACCAGTTTGGGATACGGTGTGACGCCACATTTTCCAGACATGCCCATATAGAACAACATCAGCGCATACCATTTCTGAAGTGCTCAAATTGGACTCTGCGAGCTCCATCCCCGTCCCGCCTGAGCTTGGACTGGGCAGCAGCAGCAGCAGCCGTAGTTTTTTTTGGGGGGGTGAATTTCCCCTCAGCCACAATCAGTTCAAGCCAGTTTCCTTTGGTGTATCCCGTTGTGAATAATTTATGTCAGGATAAAAGCATCTGTGGAGGAGAGCGAGACAGTGGGGCAGCAGTAGACTGGATATCCCCACCCCTGCGCCCCCTCACACGCCCCCCCCCCCCTCACCCCACTCGCCCTGCCCCGGCTCCTGCCTGCCTGCCCTGTACCACCTCGTGCGGACGCGTGCTTGAAGTGCAAATGTGTGTTCGGACTTGTTGGCGGTGGCTGTCAGCATGTTTTCCTCATGTCACTGTGGCCCTTCTACAGTCTCTATAACAGGATCATGGACAGGCCACTGACACGGCACAACCACATAATGGAACCTATTGATTTTAGGAGGGCTTCTTTTTTTTAAATATAGGCTATATATATATACGAGCGCAGCCGGTTCAGGGTAATTGTGAATAAGCGGCCATAGGACAGGATATGATCAATTCTGCTGAAACCGGTCTCCCTATTACCATAGATCCACAATGAAAATTAAAACAGAGAGAGAGAGATGGGCACGTGCATAATCCCATAACGAGTGAAAGTCAAGTGATTTATGGATATATTTAAAAAACAAGTGCACATCAAATGAAACCAAGGCGTAAATTCAGCCCGGAAGACTCATTTCAGCATCACCTCCAGCTAATGATCGTGTCTGCAAGGGTCACACCTCCACCACAGCCAATCAGCAAAGAGCCACACCTTCGTCACAGCCAATCATCGCCCGTGGTCCCTGTGTTTAAGCTCCAGCGTTCATGGCTCGGCTGTGCTGCGACCCACCTCTACCCCTTCACTGCCTCTTCTGTCCGCTACATCCTTCACCGGTCTCCCGTACCACCACCATAGTCCAGGCTCTGGCATAGAACACTCTAACCTGCCCATCCATACTAACTATAATCCGTATATCAATGTCTACTGCTGTCTATTTATCGCTGCTTTTGTCTCTAGGTTGAAACAGTCACGGTATTAGTAGAGTAAATAAATCTATCACTGATAACCGTATCACATAAAGCCGCAATATGTCACAAGATCTCTGAGGTCTTCCATCTGACTGACATTTTTTGGCAAACACAGCCTAAAACAAAACAAATAGTAACAAAGTAAACAAAAAAGTGCTGTGTTAAAATGGTGTAGTAAAGTGTCTCAATAATATCATAAAAGCAATATTCAGATATTCAATATTGAGATGAGATTTTGTGTAGGCTTATGTCATGTGCCAATTCTGCGGTTAGCGCTCGTGCTTCACAGCCAGAAGGTCCTGGGTTTGATTCCCACCTGGACGGGGCCTTTCTGTGTGGCGTTTGCATGTTCTCCCCATGTCTGCGTAGGTTTCCTCCAGATACTCCGGTTTCCCCTACCACTAAAAACATGGATGGAAATCCGGTGTGGCTTGTTCATGCACTGTCCCTACCACATAAACAGTCATCTAAACTAAAGTTTCAAAAGTAGTGGTAGAAGTAAACTACTACTTTTTCCTGATATAAAATGACTATTGTGGTATTAGAAGGCAACCTGTATCCTTACAATCATGTAGTAACAGGCGGGTGAGTTGGATAAAACGTATAAAAAATAATTTGATCTCAATTCAAGTTTATTACTTTTACTCCAATGTAAATAGAGCACTTATTTTGCTTCTGTTATAATGCAATAAAAGGCCAAATCATCTTACTCTTAAGGAGCTTGGGATTGCGTTGACAAATCTGTTAAAGGGGGGGTATTAGGTGTAGCTATGCCTCAGTCCTCCTAGGAACGCCCCCACCTCCTGGAGACGCCTCTGGACCTTTTGTCACCAGCCAAGCCACCAACCACTGCTCCTCAGCTCAGCAGAGCCCCCTCCCCGCACAGTAGTGTTGTTTAGATGCCACAGCAGTGTGCTGAAGGGGGCGTGTCGGAAAGCTTCTTAAAGAGACAGAGGCCTATTTCAAGACGTTCAGTACAGCCATTTTGAGAGAGCAATTTTACTCAAGGCAGTTATTTTAATTTACTGCATATACAGACCAACAGAAGGTTACGTCATCATTGTAGTATGCTATAGACTGGTGCTATGTGATTGAAAAAAGCATAATACCCCCTCTTTAAAATATCTGGGATTTACATCACATTTCATAATAAATGTATGATGTAAAAAAGCATTTTAAAAAGCATTTGGGTAATATTCCTGCAGCTAACGGAGTTGTTCCACAGCTTTTAATTGGCTATCAGTGTCTATAGCTAATAAATAATAGTCAATAGTCTATGATCACTGTTTGTTAGTTTCCTTAAACATAAGGTAACAATGAATATGCTGTAGTTCTTTATAATGTTATGCCATTTCCCCATATGCAACTGCAACTGTCCCCGCTTATCCAGGCTTGGAGCTAGCATATAAAAAGCTTGCCGATGATCATAGCTGTATATTAACCAGGAGAATACAAACAGGACCTATAATTACCTAATGTGTAACAGATTGCACGGGTTACATCGGTGGCCGGTTGTAAACAAAATGCTGTTGTGGATCCCCGGCTTACAGCGTTATACCTCTGAACTAAACGTCGTGCTGGAAACGGAGGTTGTTGTTTTGATAATCGAGCATTCTCCCGAGACTCCGGCCCTTTGATACCGGCGGCAATGACGAGGGCGCGGCAGCCGGCGAACACGGGACTCGCATGGCAGATGGCGACTGAGGGCCATGCTACAGCGACGCATTTCTTTATGTCAAATCCCTTTCCCCTTAGCCCTCTCTCCCTCTCTCTCTCGCTCTCCAACCAGCCGAATAATAATGAAAAGCCCGATTCTGGTCATGGCTAACTCAATCTCATTATAAAGCCCCCGTTTTTTTTTGTGTGTGTTATTCATTGAGCCCCATGGGACGCTGTCTGCCGGCGATGTGGCTTTCAACCTCCGCCGAGATCGTCTTTTGAAAGAGCCAGGGGACCTAATGAAGTCAGAGAGGGCCACAATTATTTCCCAAAGAAGGAGCATTAATGTACTTCAAAATTCCCGGACGAACATGATGACAATTGGTTTGTACAGCTTTGATCGCTGCTTTAAATACGGCCCAAGATAAACTGCTGGGTTAGCCCCCTTTGCCACCGGTGTAAGCACGGAACGCAGGAGTGGCTAAACCGACGCATGGATCCATCATTTTCTCCCCGAGTTAAAAAAAATCGTGGAGTTTAAAATAGCACATGAGCCTTAAAATTAAGTTCATCGGGGAATAGCGGTGCAGCGTGACACTTTGTATTGTGTGGCGGAGTTCGCCCAAAAGGATTGGTGCTAAATTTGTAAAAAGAGAACAAACAATAAAATTTAAAAAAAAGTGCGAAGAGGACGCGCGGTTCAGAGGCGGAATTACCTTGGAGTTTAAAACAGGGCGATGTGGGTCACGACTTTGGTGAGGTTAAATGGGTTAGTAAACAGTTTAATTGCTCCTTGTACAGCCATTTGCAAATATAGAATGGTTCAGTAATGCTGCTTTTTTTGTCAATATTGAGGGAAATGTCGATTTATGTGAAATCGAAAGACACAACAGGTACATACAGTATATTGCAACAAAACAAAAGGGAACAGTATTGGAAGCCCTGCACGATGCAATGTTATTCAGAAAATAGTTTTATTTTAAGCAATCATTAAGTAAATAAGGCAGAGAAAGTATACCATTTCGCTTGTAATGTGTGTTGTAACAGGGTTTAAATACAGACAGAAGCAAATCAAATTCAAAGTCAAGTCAATTTTTTTTTTGTGGCCATACCGCCTTTGCTCTGCCCAATCCCGTCAGATCTTGGAAGCTAAGCAGGGAAGGGCCTGGTTAGTACTTGGATGGGAGACCATTTGGTAACACCAGGAAGCCTAGCGAATGTAGTGAGTGAGTGAGTGGTTGGTGGTGGTCGGAGGGGCCGATGGCGCAGACTGGTTGCCTCGCTTCTGTCAGTCTACCCCAGGGCAGCTGTGGCTACAATAGTAGCTTACCACCATCAAGTATGGAGTGAATGAATAGTGCAATGTAAAGCGTCTTTGAGTGTCCAGAAAAGTGCAATATAAAACCGATGCATTATTATTATTATTATTATTTTTTTTCATTTTTAATGCCCAAATACTAGATGTTGTTGCCACAAAACGCAGAAAAGAAATCAGTGCAAGAGGAAAGAGAATTGGAAAAAACAAGAATAACTTTGGAGCATAAAACGTTGGTCAAATTCAGCTAAAACTTCAGCTGAATATGTTTTAGACCAACTTAGACTTAGTAAAAATTGTTGAGCGATGTCATGACCTCCAATAAATTTTGATTTAATGCTAGTTTGAATCCAATTCAATGCTTTATATTGACATTATGGCACTTGATTTTGGCACAGTTCATTAAAGTAAAGGATAAAATATGAAATAAATGTACATCATTAATAATTAAGATAATATGGTCGTTAATAACATAATCCATAATATTGTGTCCATTAAAAAGCATTTAATTCATAACAACAAGGAACAAATGATCAAAATTTAAAAGATTGGTGACTAGTTGTTTTGGCAGTGATGGGTATTTGTAATTATTGAAGAAAATGTTAGAGTTTTCTTTTCTCGCCTTGGGATTAGTTGAATATTGTGATGTTATTATTGCTGATTGTATAGTCACTGGAATAGGACAAAATAACTATATATCATATTTTCTTGATTATGCTTAGTGAATGAATGTATCAAATTCTTCATTACACAAGGGGGTAGGTGCAAACAAGCTTAAGCTTCTGCCTACTCCTTTTGAGCATCAAATCCACGCTATTTATTTAATTATTTACTTATTCAACCAACGACTGTATTTCTTTGGCTTTGTTTACTGTACCAAACTCTGTAAATATGTAGAACTTTGTGGAACGCAGATGGTCAAATAAAAAGGATGAATTGAATTGAATTGAATAATGCACGACGAGGTGTCCATTATCAGAAATAACTGGACAACGTGGAGGCGAGTCGCGTCGGACGGCTGCTTCCACAGAGTGTACATTATCACTTTTTAACCACCCCCCAGCCAATCAGAATCAAGTATTCACCCAGACCATGGTATATTGACTTTTAAAGCGTTTTAATGCCCCGTGAAAACCTTGAGTAATGCTTTTAGTCATCTGTGCCAGTGCTCACTGTCTTGCCTAAGGACATGTTCCTGATCTGGGATTGAACTGCCAATCTTAAACCTACAAGTTCCTCCTTCAGCCAGGTGATTCTGGCCATTCGCCTGGCTCAACATCTGGAGACTGTTTGCCCCAGCGGCATCAAAGGATGGGTCAAATGCAGAGCAGAGGGCACATTTCCTCATGGGGATCAATAAACTAAAACTTAATCTTAACTTTTATCTTTTATGCCACTGCCCAATAATCTAGAACCGACGGCTTGTAGGGATTCTGGATTTATACAGGCACAAGTCAATACAGTATAAACTATATCAGAAAATACCTTAATGGAGAATCGCATGTGGTAATACGGCACAGAAATGTATTTATTTGAAGAGCTTTTGTGTTTAATCATTTGTAAAGCTAAAAATCTTATTATCAGTTCATAATGATCAGTTTCTGTCTCCTCGATGATGCAAAATGTACTTCTCCACAGAGAGACACAAACGTCAAAAGTTTAGGTACAGTGTGCACTTTGAAAGTCTTAAAGTCGCAAAGAGGAATCACCTGGAGCTTAAACAATGTCTCGGTTTGACACCTCCTCCTCTCCATCAACCCGCCGTAAGATGTTTATTGGCACATCGTTAGAGTTCACAAACGTATAGCGGCAATCTGTAAATTATCTGGAACACACAGGGCTGATAACAAGTCCACAGGGGATCTTCAATTCAATTAAATCCTTTATGAGCTGCTGGCTTTGAAAAGCAAACCATGAAAAAAATGATAACGTGTTTCCAAACTCAGAGAAATAGACATCGTTAGAGATTAAAATATCGCTTTATACGTCACACTGAAGGTTGTGTGTTACACATTTTCAAGACTTTTAAAGTATTTTTGAATACCTTCTAATTAAATAGGCAAATAAAAATGTATGTACTAAAGTGAAAAAGGCAATTCAACCCTTTTCCCCCTTTACATATAACAAGAGTGAGTCAAATGCCTATCACTAACTTAGGCTTAAAAACATTCTTTTGGGTACCTCAACATCGATCGTGTCCGTGTTAAATTTTGAATAATGTCTTTGTAATGAACAGATGGTAGGAGAAAGATACTTTCCTTTCAAGTTACTTCTGCCTACAGAGCACCCTTTGCAGGCAGTAGTGGGAATGACATGATGTAAAACACTGACAAGAAGCTTACACGTTCAGCAAACAGCATGCTACGGCACCGTGATGAACACACTTTGAACCAGGGATTGTCATGGGCTTTGAAAATGTACTGATAGTTTTGTGTTCCCTCAATCATCGCCCGCGGTCCTTGCGTTTAAGCTCCAGCGTTCATGGCTCATCAGTTTCCCAGCTGTGCTGCGACCCACCTCCACCCCTTCACCGCCTCTTCTGTCCGTGACTTCACCCTGCTACATCCTTCACTGGTCTCTAAAACCCCCACCAGTGTCCAGGCTCTGGAGGAAGACATCCCCAACTCTAACCCATCAATACTACCTACGTATAATCTGTATATCGACGTGTACTGCCGGCGTCTGATCACCAAAATATTTATGTCAATAAATCTTTCTAATCGCTGCTTTTGTCTCTGAGTCTATCCAAGTACAGATTGGTGCATTTCAGCGTTAGAAGAACAAATAACCAAAGTAAACAAAATAACTCAAAGATGCGTGAATTAAAGGCCCTATAGAGTTCAGGATCGTGATGTCAAATCGCTAAGCATCTTTGTAGCAATAATAAACTAATGGAGATTTTAAAAGTAAAATACTGGAGTTATTGTTCACATCAAGACACTTGGACATTACAGTGACTTAGATGTATTTACTAGTGACTCAACAGCTAACAGAGTTGTTTCACGGGCTTTAGCTCTCCACTTTGTATACTGTTTTAGCTATGAAAAATGCTAACACCCACAAACATGGCGAATCTCCATGGTAACAGTGGATTTTCCTGAACTCTGTTTTTTTATTTTTTATTACAAGCAATGAAAGAGGAATGCACCAAATTAAAATGTTAGTTATTATCCGAACTCATTCCTCACTTTCCTAACATATTTGCAGCACTGCAATTCTTAACAGGGACTAGTTTCTAGGCACGTTTCACAACTTGCAGGGTCACTTTTCAGGGTTACTTTCACAGAAATGCTAGAAAACAATCCTACAAGTTTATGAAATTGATATAAAACATTTTCTAATTAGATGCAAAGTGTTTTTTTCCCACAAATGTCTGACAGTATGCTAAGGACGAACAAAACTAATTTCAATCCACAAATAATTTGGTATAAGTGTCACGTCTGGGGCTCTGGTTGGCAACATGCATGTAGAAAACAGATCATAACACAGTAGATATGACAGGCGAAAACAATGTTCCCAGTCAGAGCGTCGCTTCCCTTGCGTTGTAACAGATCAGTAAATTAAATAAACAGCGTGCATACAGCTGTTTGCCTGCTATTCACCGAAACATCCTGTGAACATTGCGGTAGCAAACAACAACAGCGATTGCTCCTACCCGGTATTCAAATCACCAAAAAATGTCTCTACTCTATAAACGAAGCTGCTCCAATACATTACTTTTTTACTCAAGAGGCACAATCATTGCACCTATGTACACACTTTGAACTTTTCTCTGACCGGAAGGCATTGCAATACCTCCCCAGGTGACTGCGAACATGTTCAAACCTATATTGTATTATAAAGACCTCAAATGTGATTCCAGCATGAGATTTTTTTTAGTTGGTGTTGATATGTGAAGGTTTCCATGTCTGAGCTGGCCCCTGCTGTGAAAAGAGAGATCTCGTGTGTAAGGTATAACCTTCCCACTCAGACACCTGCAGGTCACGGCGGCGTAATCCTCTTCTGCAGCTCAGGCCTTGGTCCGGCAGCTTACGTTCATAATCTCAGCCTAAAAACATAAAACATCTCAAGGATTCATTGTACATTACATTGTCTAAGTCTATATTGAGCTATTACATTTCTGAAATGACTACATAAAGGTTCTTTATTTTGTATTATCTCTCGCTGTTGCCCAGATGTGTCCCATTTAAAACTCAAAACATGAAAATCCACTTCTTATTATTTAAAGCTGATTAGTTGTTGATGCACATACTGCACATACAGCGGAGCATGCAGCACATTTCGGTTTTCCGAGGGGGGTTTCATTCATCCCGTGTGACGGTGCTTAGGTTTGTAAGGATTATCTGCGTCATTTGTGAAACTAATAAGCATTTAGTATAGGAAACCGTATGCCCTTCTTTTTGTTTTGTTTGTTTTTCTACATGCATGACGTTGTCTATGGCCCTTTGCCTAATCAATCAATGGTTTTGTATAGCCCAATATCCCAACAGGAGTTGCCTCACAAGCCTGTGTTACCAAGTTTCTCAAAGTGCCATACTATAGTCATTATTCATTCACTCCATACTCGGTTGTGGTAAGCTACTATAAGAGCCACAGCTGCCCTGGGGTAGACTGATGGAAGCGACCTCCGACCACCACCAACCACTCACTCACACATCACTTTCATTTTGGCCTATTGTTTTAGCTGTAGGGGAAACGGGAGTACACAGACAGGGGGAGAACATGCAAACTCCAAAGGCACTGTCCAGCTGGAAGGACGAGCACTGTGAAGGACGAGCACTAACCTCTGCTTCACCGTGCAGCCCTTAAACATCTGAACGCAGATGCCAAGGGTAATCGCACAATTATTGATCCACAATTGAAAAACAGACTTTTCAAATATGGCAGTAACAAAACAGCATTACTATATTCAGTCTGAGTCTGAAAAGTTCAAATTAAGGCCCTGTCCCAATACCCACACTGGGCCCCAAACACTCCTCTACGAAGTGTGCACTTGTTTGAAGTGCATGTAAGGGTTTGAGTGCGCAGGTTTACAAGCGTGCACAAATTGCAGAATTGGGACAAAGCGGCTTACATAATTTTCAGACCTAAAATTAATAAAGTTGAAGGTAATTTTGTCCGGCACTGAGAGAAAAAAAGTAGTAGTTAATGAGTTAACGTTAAACACGTTCAAAATAAATGTATATTGGATATTAGTAAATTATTTAAGCTAGCTGTAGAATAACATTTTTAATGTAGAATGGGTAACTAACTGGTAACTAGTAAGTTTTATGTAAGGGATAATGTATAGAACGCCGGTCATTATCGGGAAAATAAGTATCGTTTTCGTTATCGTTATTGTTTTTTCACTTACCCGGTGAGGCGGGGAGGCGAGCCCCGAGCGGGCTCTCGCTTCTGGCGTCAAGGTACTGAAGGTACTTATTTATCCCGCTTATTATACGGCTGTTTGCCAACTGTACACACACAAATAAACTTCATACACTTTTATGAAGACAGAAAGGTTTATTTAATGATTTCCGCGGCAAATAGTTCCCAAAAGTTTGCGCGTTGCTTGGCAATGTTTGTTAATTCCAGGCAGTGTGGCGAGGCTAGTAGCAGCACGGCTTAGTTGAAGGTGCAGTTGGAGAGGAGGAATGGTGGTGAATCTCTAGGTAAGTTGAAAGTCGGACTCCCGTTAACTTCACGACTGATTCCCTCAACTTCTCTCGCAGGGACGGGGACAGAGATAGTGTCCGCCTGTCCGCTACTACTACTTGTGGAGTGATATGAAAGACCTGCATTACAAGCACGAACTCCGTTGCCATTGGCAGCGGTCATTATTTTTTTCAGAGGTCTTCTATCAAAAAATAATGACCGGTAGAACGTTGGGAAATCACATTCAAATCAATGGAGCGTTCTACTTGCATTGTGAAGGGCCGTATAATAAGTTTTAATACAGTACATCCTAAGTTTATTGTTGAAGTGAAAAGCCATTTTTCCGCCTTTGGATTCAGGCTTCGGCAAAGAGTGGATCAGGGGCACAAAGCGGGCACAAGAAAGACCACTCTGGAGAACTGGGACACCTTACGCACACGCACCCATCATCGGGAACACGCAAATGAGGGGGCGCCAGGGTGGAAGTGCGAGTATTGGGACAGGGCCCATGTTACTGTATGCCAGAGTGTTTGAGCAGAAGCCTGACCTGTGTCCTCTCAACACGCTGTGGCTTGAAAGTGTTCAGTCACTCCTTCTGCGTTTTCCAAGGTGACGCTCGCTCCAATCCAAGCCTCATCCCCTGCACTTTCACCTGCGAGAAGCAAGAAACTCTGCCTACCGCACAAATGGTTCCTATGTTTACCTTACCAGTCAGTAATCATGCAAAAAAAGATATGAAAAATTCACGCTTCGATCTCAAATCAAGCTCGCAGGTGATGGAAAAAAAACGGCGGGAGAGAGTGTGATTTTGTAATTTTATTATCAGGTACAACTGTGAATCCCAGGGTGCGCTCGAACCCACCTCCACCTGTGTTTACGGCAGCCCCCGCTCCAGAAGTGTTACTGCTAAAGTTTAACACACTTTGGAGTGTTTAGGGGGCACGTTTTCACATCAATCTGCTCATGAGAGTCGCCCAGGATTAAAGAGAGCTCCAGAGATGTACAGTGAAAGAAATGTGAACTTGGTGTTTGTCAAACTGTCAATAAATATGCATTCATTCAACCACAACAGGGGGGGGGGGGGTAATAAATACTGGTGCTCTTTGAAATAACCTCTGCTCACATTGGTATTGTTATATCAGATCGAATATTAAAAAATACATTCACGTGGTTATTTTCTATTTTAGTAGCGACTATATAAAATGTGATATACACACACTGAAGTAAATCATCAAATGTGTACTTTCAAATTTTGTTCAAACTAAGTATCCATTACAAACATCTTTCTGCTAAACTATTATTGTTGAACTAGATGTTATACCCCAGGAATAATAGAGGGTAGACCATGATCAAAAAGCTGAACTATTGTGGCATATTTCCATTTAGGAGTTTAAAAATATGCAACGCTATGTTCCCCCCCAAGCACCATGTTTAACCTCTTAACCCCCGCCTGAACCGAGCACAAGGATGAAAATACAACAAAAAAAGTGACCAAAAAAAGCAACAAAGGAGCGACAAAAACACGATTTAAAAAGTGACGCAGAAGCAACAGAAGAGCAACAAAAACGTGCCGGAAAAGCAATAATGATGTGAATTAAAAAGCGACAAAACATGATGAAAACATGACAAAAAAACAAAACAAAACACAAGACCCAAAAAATATATGAAAACAAGGCAAAAAAAAGAAAAGAAAACCAGACAAAAAAAGTCATGATCAGTTTTGTAGGGCTTAGCTTTCAAATGAGGCGTTACACTGTCCTAGAGGCTGTAAGCTCCAGTTGAGAAGCTTTTACATTTGGGTAATGCCGAACTAGAGAAAATGCACATGGGGTAGAGGTTAATGATAATGTTGTATTATGATACATTTTTGCTTCTATGAACAACATTGTTCGGGACAGTGCTTGACCCGTTTGTTTGGCTTTTTCTGCTGCAGCTCAGACCATAGACTGTACAAATAATAAACAACTCCTCCTCACTCCTCCCCGTTTACCATAATGACCAGGTTCGAGGGGGAAATCATGGCGGATTTACAGACTCCTCCTCCCCAGCTCTGACAAAGCATGTTCCTAATAAGGGCATAAGGGCGGGATCTTCACTGTAGACTCGGCCCTTGTGTGGCGTGTAGCTCGCGCAGCTCCAATGCTAACAGTCAGACCCTCATCAAGTACGAGATTTCTAAAATTTATCCTACGATAACCAGCCCGGTGCCTCTGATTGTGTCTAACCCAGCGTAATCACAGGAGGAATATCTAGCTGTAGACAGTTCCAAAAATTTGTTGTTGTTTTTAACGTGTCTAAAGTGCAATGCATTCCAATGGGGGACTAGCGGCTATATGGCAGTACTACAGCAATGGCGGCCTCCAGTGTCGTCGTCGCAAAGCAGAGCAGCCAGCGGCCATTGGCTCGGACAGATATACTGTATACTGGGAGATCCCACGCACCAATCACACAGCCATCAGGAAGAAAAGAGTCTCAGTCCAGGCCAGGTTAATCCGACTGAAAGACAATATAGCATTTATTGTTTAGCTTGTGCCAGGAGTTTGAGAGTAATACAATTTATGTTTACCTTTACATTTGACAGAACTGACATCAAAGCTCATTAAACAGACCTGAAAGATTGAGTCAAGACAGTATCACTAACCCTTTACTAAGATCTGCATGAAAGCATAAGGTTTCTTGCTCCTAGAAGAATATACTGTATATAAAAAGAGTTTACAGTCCATTTTGTTATGGCCGTTACCGTATGGTGATGTGTTCAAACCTGATGTAAAAAGGTTTTTCCAATATGTGACATAAGTGTAATTTAGTTTCAATATTTAATGCATTCGAAGGTATAAAATGCACCTTTTGAACAGTCACAAACACAGACAATCCAACATGAAGAGGAGACTGTCATGATTTTTTAATACGCACTTTGTGACACAGCGTGCGTCTTCTGAAATGGGCCGATTGTGTTTCTATTCTCACACAGCGTCCTAATGGCTCCTGCTGCAGCGTTCAGGTATATGCACCAGATACTGTACGCCCCCGATCAATTATTAAGAGCAGCGCGCAGAGGTTAACGCCTGTACAGTCAATAATGGGTTTAATGGACGCCATTGAACAAAGAGGCCAAACGCTCCCACACTGCTCATTTGGGACGGATACAGGGGTTCAGAGAGTTTGGACAGGGGTCTCTATGTGTCTGGGTCAAAAGACACTGTGTTGCCTTATTACGTTTTAATAACTAGAGATCACTTATGGATATGCCACCATTCTTAATATGCAGTATTTTGCCGTGAAGTTATAGTGTCCTAGGCTGCCATTACTGTGAGAGTAGCTGGTGAGGGTCGTATGGGCCAATAGGCTCCGTGTGCACGAGTGACATGTGACTTCTGAGTGCGATCTTTGGAGGTCGCGGTCCTTCCTCTCTCGCTATAATAACAATAATAATAATAATATTACTATTGCATCAGTTTTATATAGCGCTTTTCTGGACACTCAAAGACGCTTTACATTGCACTATTCATTCACTCCATACCTGGTGGTAGTAAGCTACTATTGTAGCCACAGCTGCCCTGGGGTAGACTGACGGAAGCGAGGCAACCAGTCTGCGCCACCGGCCCCTCCGACCACCACCAACCATTCACTCACTCACTACATTTGCTAGGCTTCTTGATGTTCCCAAACGGTCTCCCATCCAAGTACCGACCAGGCCCTTCCCTGCTTAGCTTCCAAGATCTGACGGGATTGGGCGTAGCAAAGGTGGTATGGTCACATCCTATTTCCCAATAAGGATTAGCGATGTCTTGCACAAATCAACGAGTATCCATCCATCCATCCATCTTCTTCCACTTGTCCGTTGCCGGGTCGTGGGGCAGCTGTTGGAGCTGCCCAAGTCACATAGCACCAGCCCCTATGGCTCCTCCTGCAGGTGGTGGGTCCACAGAAGGACGGCCTCATGGTTCTAACCGGGCCTGTTGGTCTCTCATAAGGGGCTTCTGAACCGCTCTTTGTCTGACCCGTCACTTAGGACCTGTTTGCCATGGGAGACCCTACCAGGGGCACGAAGCTCCCGACAACAGAGCTCCCAGCATCATTCGGGTGCTCAAACCCCTCCACCACGTTAAGGTGGCGGTTCTAGGAGGGGCAAATCAACGAGTAGTTCAGGAAAACATCACGGACAGTGAGATATGGGACATGTTAAAGGTCCTATATCATGCAAAATCGACTTTTTGAGTTTTTAGCCATGTTGTTATGCTATTTCCTTATCAAAAACACCCCAGAGCGGTTTTTGGTTTCATTCACGCAGTTCTAAGTAATCCTCCTCAATCCTGCTCTCTGAGCAGCTGCTCCGCCCTCTCCTGGTAAACCACTGAGCTGTTCAGTTGTGTCGTCACAGCGGAACGGAAGTGCTCTACGTCTGTAATGTAATGCCTTACAGCCTGATTTTTATTTATAAAACAGCTTTTTTTTTTTTTTTTGAAAAAAAAAACAAAAAAAAACAGCAACTCTCCGACGCATCTGTGCTGTCCCACGACGCTAATCAAGCGCACCCACGGCTGGAGGAGCCATGGATCCGAGCATAAGTGACTGAGCTCTTTCTAACCTACTCTGGACACGCCTGTTCTTTTTTCTTACCGATAATGTCACGGATGCGCGTTTGGCTACGAGAGGAACAGGACTATTCAACCTTCCTAAAGAAGAGTGCACTCGCCAGAAGTTGGAATTTCTTTCCGGGATTAAGCTAGCTACTATATCAACCAACCTGATGGATGCTTGGTGAACCTTGGCCAGAATCAAAGTGGATTAACTTTTATAACCAACGCGATCTCATGGGGAGTCCAGACTGAGCGGTGAGTTAATCAAAACGCGTGTTAGCGTGTGTGTTAGTGTGTGTGTTAGCGTGTGTGTTAGCCATTTATGAAACTGTGTTGCACATGTCAACTCCTTTTAACTGCATTATGTGAAGTAACTTCAATTTTTGCAGCAATACTTATATTTATAATACTGTAAATGTGGAATGAGTGGAGAGAGGGGCGGAGTTAACTGAATCGAAGCGTTTTGTCTTCCGGGTAGGGAAAATACCCCCCAAAATTACTTATATTTCTCTCAAAAATGAGTACTCCATAGTGATAGAGGTACAATATATCATATATGTGCCTATACTTTACTTTGGAATGGCTAAAATAGCATGATACAGATCCTTTAAAGGAGTAGTAATATCTTCACTTTACTGTGTGGACGTCGAAGTGCCTACTACGCCTATTGCAATATAGTTCCCCTTTTTTAGAAAATCAACATGTTTAATTTTGTGTAACTAGACTTGGATTGTGTAACTTTTCACGTAACTGTATTTAAATAGGGGAAACGTGGAAGAGCTTGGTCACTTCTAACTCCCCCCGTTTGGCCCCATAGAAGAGAGTAGGAGAGGCTAAATGCAACGACATCTGTGCTCTTTTGTGTGACTGAGCGCATGCTTAAAGACCAGACAGGTAAGCATCAACTCGTCTAAGCTCAGAATGCAAAAACTCTGGCCTATTCCTTTAAAAACATTACGATGGATGTACATTTACTTGACAGGAGTAAATGTCTGTGTTCATTGAGGTGGGACTTTTTTTTTTAATCTCAGAGTATCAAAACATCACAAAAAAAAAAAAAAGTATTTATACGATAGAATATGCTAAATGTTTATGACCAGCACGTAAGTTTCATCCAGTGAAGTGAAGACACTGCTACAAACTCATAGGGAAATAACAGGACAGGAAGAGCAACGCCTCCTAAGGATCCACTCGGATCCACAACCTTCCTTCTCAGTCTAAACCAGGACAGCTGTGTCTATAATAGCAGCGCGTTTGGGAGTGAATGAATAATGAGTGAAGCGCTCTGAAAAACGTGTCGACTCACGCTGGCAAACCAAAATACAAATGTGACTGACTGACATAATGTATTTGCGCCATGGAATTATCATTAATATTAGTTAAAACACTTTAAGAAGGAGCAGGCCTGCGCTTAAAGTCTTTGATAAGAAAAAATAGAATAGAAGTGATACACAGGACATCATCCAAGGATCATTTCAATGTTAGGAGATACAATGGCAATATGCTATTATATAGTAAGCCATGAAGGGAGGGTGATCCAGTCATCGAGTCGGCTGAGTTGGACAAAGGCAGACTGGGCAGCGGTTAGAGCTCGTGCTTCACAGCTAGAAGGTCCGGGTTTGATGCCCACCTGGACGGGGCCTTTCTGTGTGGGGTTTGCATGTTCTCCCTGTGTCTGTGTAGGTTCCCTCCGGGTTACATGTTTTTGGAGCTTGGTTATGCACATTTGTATAGACATTTGATCAGCTAAAATCCTTCATAGAGTTTAAGATACTTCGTTTACAATACATAACATTATCTTGAGTTAAACTAGTCGGTCATCCAGCTACAAAAACACATCCATAGCGGCCGTTACTCGAGCTTTCCTCCGTTTTTCTCCACTGTAGCACCTTTGCGGAGAGAACACACTCTTCATCTCGGGATTACTCAAGAGTCTGACTGGATCTTGCTCTGTTTGTTTTGAGCCCCGCTTTGATACCCGGGCGGCTTCATAAATTCTCATAGTGTCAAATAAATCAATAGATGCCATTAGCCGGGGAAGCTGTGCAGTGCTGGTACTTGAGGGAGCGCTTCCACGTCCGCAGTGAGAGCGC
Source organism: Neogobius melanostomus (assembly GCA_007210695.1). Lineage (NCBI taxonomy): Eukaryota > Metazoa > Chordata > Actinopteri > Gobiiformes > Gobiidae > Neogobius > Neogobius melanostomus. Next base: position 5,787,590 of record VHKM01000047.1, read on the forward strand.
GTGATTGAAGCCGACAGGAACAGAGAAAGTACAAGTGCTCTGCTCACCACTGGTCCCACTAGGTCCCGTTGAGGTTTTTATAGCTTTACCTCTCAATGGTGCTGTCAAGTCGGGACACAAAGTTTGAGAAATATTATGTTCCATTGTGAAATAAAGACATAACTTACATTGAATGAAATTGGATAAATAATTATTTAGGCATGTCTGTAGATGTTCTGATAGAATGGTGATGTTCCACTTTCCGATGGAGGTTTAGGTTGGTATAATTTGTTATAGGTCCAGTTTACTACGACCAATCTTGTTGTTAAAATAAAGGACGTTTAACTGTCGGAGTGCCTCGGATCTTCTTTTTTCTGTTCACTATGACCACTGATGACACCTGATCTTTGAAGAGCATCTGCGACTTTGTACACATTAAGGCACTCACCTATCCTGACTTTTTATGTGAACAATATTGTACTTACTTCCCGCACAATCGGTTAATTTTGTATAGCGTAACAACCTGCCGAGCGGGGACGCCACACTGGATGAAAAGGCGTGATTACATCTATAGATCAAAGGTCTTTTATGTATTTATTTGGTCGGGCAGTGCATGTTAATGAACATACATGAATACATGCATGTAAACATGCCACGCCGGATTGTAGCCTTAGGCTAATTTCCATTCGTTGTCCCACACTCGTACTCTCAAATACACTCTCATTCACCCTGGCCTATTGTACATGTTTTTAGTGGTAGGGGAAACCGGAGGACCCGGAGGAAACCTATGCAGACACGGGGAGAACATGCAAACCAATGGCCGGTAGCTGCTCTGCTTTATGACCGCAACACTGGAGGCCGCCATTGCTCCGCCATTGCTGTAGTACCTCCATATCGCCGCTAGGCCCCCATTGAAAAGCATTGGCCTTTAGACACGTTAAAAACAACTTTAACGCCTGGTTTCTATTTTTTTAACACTTTCTATGGCCACATATTCCTCCTGAGATAACGCTGGGTTAGTCACAAAAAAAGAAACCAGGCTGGTTTTCGAAAAAAATCTCGTACTAATGAGGGTCGGACTGTTAGCATTGGAGCTGCGAGCTACACGTCACGCAAAGGCGGAGTCTACAGTGAAGATCCCGCCCTTATGCCCTTTTTAGGAACATGCTTCATCAGAGCTGGGGAGGAGGAGTCTGTAAATCCGCCATGATTTCCCCCTCGAATGTGGTCATTATGGTAAACGGGGAGGAGTGAGTATTGACAGTCTATTAATAATATGTCTATGATGCAAACTCAGAAAGGCCCCGTCCAGGTGGGAATTGAACCCAGGTCCTTCTAGCTGTGAGGCATGAGCGCTAACTGCTGTGCCACCATGATTGTTAATTTGTTATAATTTCACTATATCAAATATTTTCAGTGTTTGTATGACTTCGTCTTGTGTTTAATTTGACTTTTATGCTTCCAAATGCCTTTATGTCCATGAGGACCACAGAGAAGCGCGCTCATCGCCCACTGGGTTACATTCACTGGATGATCAACAGTGGAGAACAGTGTAACGCCTCATTTGAAAGCTAAGACCTACAAAACGGATCCTAGCTTTTGTGTTGCGTCGTCACCGCATTTTTGTGTTTTGTCGGTTTTTTGTTTGGGTTTTTGTTGTTGTTTTTCCATCGCTTTTTTGTCGTGTTTCGCCACATTTTTTTTTAACTTTTTGGTCACCTTTTTGTGGCGTTATTGTTGCTTTTCGCTCTTTTGTCACATTGTTGTTTTCATCCCCGTTTGTGTTGCCATATTGACGCTTTTTTCAGAAAGCTTTTAGATTTGAGTGAAGCCAAACTGGAGAAAATGTGCTCAGATCAGGTGGAGGTTAAGAGGTTAACACTGGCTGGTCAAAAATGGCTTAACTGTTTCGATAAGCATAATTCAGATGGGCAGCATGTTCTTTACAATTTGACCGGATTAGTGACTTGTGTCTGGAATACCAGTTGGAGGGACGGACTCAGACGGCTGCAGCACCGGCCTGTAGACGAGGGCTCGCTCTGAGCTGTTGTTCGTCTGCAGATGCACTCCTGGGGGGAAACACAAGGCACGTATATGTTACTAATTCTGTTTTCCTCACTGCTTCTTTTTTTTTCGATTTATAGTCATCATCATCAGTCACACATCAGTTTGCCCCGGTGGCCGACCGATTGTGTTTTCCCACTGTGTCAAAACTAGAAAGGAAGGCTGGCTTTCAAGACACACAAAAATCAAAGCTATATTTTATAAAATGCCCAATTGAAAACAGAATGCATTTGTAAATAAAGGTTAAATTGCAAATTAAAGTACGGAAATCTATATTATTAACTGCATGTATGTATGTATGTATGTATACATGTATGTGGATGTATGATGCGGGACGTATTGTTTTAAATGTTTTAATCTGTAAAGCACTGTGTGATACCTTTCGGTATGAAAAGCGCTTTATAAATTAAGATTGATTGATTGATTGATTGATTGATTGATTGATTGATTGATTGAATGATCGATCAGCATGTTAGAGCTACTGCCCGTCTTGTCGATCTAAAGCACATCTTGTCAACCAAAACATGTCTTGCCCGCCCAAAGTCCTGGCTGTTTTGTGCCATCCTTTAAGTGCATTGTTTGGGGTGTGGGTTTCTGTCTGAACTGAGTCTATTTTAAACATGTACAAACTGACTTTTGTTTTTTTGAAAACTTGACAAACGATGGACTTTTGGAATACTTATTGCAACAAAACAAAAAGTACAAATGAGAAAAAGAGAAAACTAAGAAAGAAAGAAACATTATTGAAACAAATACATTTTGATATTTAAAGAAACGGAACCAGCGTCTGTGTTCAGGATGACCTGTGTGCTTTTGGTGATGGATTTTGTAATGTAAACCGCTAAAGTTACAGAAAAACTAAACCCGACCACCACCCCCCGCTTACATAAGGCTCATACAAACAGTCAACATCAGTGACAGACATATAAGGCTTAGACATTAATGATTTACAAAGCCATGCCGTGTATAATTCATGAATTGTTATAAATATGTAGCTTTTATTATCCCTCACATTGGCCCTCATTTATCAAACTTGCGTACGGTGAAATCAGAGCGTATGTGGGGTGTATGAAAAATCACCGCCTGTTTTGGCATTTATCAATCTGAGCGCACCGTACACCTGACGTCAAATCCTACACCAAGTCAGGAGGTGGTGTACATCATTCACCAATTTTAACTACACACTAAACAGCGCAGGAAAACATCAGCATGAATTGCATTGCCACATCGCATATTATCCTCATTAGTGATTTAAACATGAAACTAGGCTACAGCGTTAATGTTTATGGGCAGACTTTGATTCCATGTTGCGCTGTATCGACATGCTCCTCCACGCCACCAGAGACACCAGAACCTGGACTGCGGGCCACAGAGACGCTTATGGTGTTTATTTATATTTTGTTTTTAACAAAATACCGCTGCTGCGCAAACTTTGTGTGGAATCCCTGCCTCACACCCACGGGACACCGGGACTCACCTGGGTCTGCGCGAGGCCATGCTCCGTGTTCTGGTTGGTTTGAGTCTGTGGACCGTATTCCGTGCTCGCAAGTAGCCCAGGCGTCAAACAAATCCTTCGACAGCACCACAGCTTTCGTCGGTCTGGGCGGGTTCGTAAGGTCCAGAGCTGACAGCTGCTTTTCGCTGGTGCAGATCATGGTCCAGAGTCTGCTCTGACTGCAGCGTTATATCCACGCTTTTTTTTAATGTGGTCTAATTTTATACCCTTTTTATATAGACTATTTAGGCATACAGCGTATTTAATAAAGGTCACTTTTTATTATTAGCCTCTTTCTTTTCCCCCCTCTTTTTTTTAATTTAGTAAATGTGATCTTGGATTTGTTATAAGGTTAATGTGGGTTACTGACAGATTTTTTAATCTTCCTCATGCACAAAAATATCATATTTGTTATGTTAAAAACAACTATTTATCATTTTCTGGTTGGAGAAATGTTCTTTTTTTGCCATGTTTTGTGCGAGCGTGGGTGAGGCCTCCTCATACATGAATATTTTTGGGCGTTTCATTCAAATGACGCTAGGATTTCTCCGTGGCATTTACCATCAGCTGCTCTTGCGTACGATAAGATCTGAGCGGAAAGCACAGGTTCATAAATGTCACGCGCCCTCTGGCGTATATCGCAAATACACCTACGCATACACCACTTTCTTTTTTCAATGTTGATAAATGAGGGCCATTGTCATTAACACACGAGTGTTACAGCTTAAAACAAAAATGAATGGTAACTTTAAAATGTTTTAGCCATGTTTTTTAACCAAATTGTGTCCAGATTTAGTCATGTTTTACTCTTGTTTTGACACTGTTTGCAACCAGGAAGTGCTCGGATAAACATGAGAAAATGAAGGAGATGCAAACATATATCTCATTCATTTTGAACTTTGAAACCTAATAAGTGGAACTTTTTATCCTGAATTGGTTGGGGGGGGAAAAAATCACAGACCGCTTTCTCAATAATCGACAGCACATTCGAGGTGGATGAACAGCCTAAGTAAAACAAAAACAGGTTTGCATCGGTGTTCTCGTGTACGGTGGTGCTTATTCGGCAGAGTGTCGGGGGGAAAACCGCGGCCCGGGCTGTAGTTCGGATTGATTTGTGCATACAGCTTAAGTGCATTAAAGCCTATAATCCCGGTAAATATCTCGAGGCAAGGCAAAGTCCGCCTTTTAACATCGACTAAGCGAAGTAAATAGAAGGGAATACATTTTTAAAAGGAGCATTTCTGTTTGGTATATTTATAGGAGTGGGCATAGTTGCGCGCTAATGAGACTTGCACATTTCGAGAAAATGAAGAGTAAAAAAAAAAAAAAAAAGTATTTGATGGTTTCGCCCGCACCCCGCCGTTCGGGGCTAACACCGAAGTTGGCTTTTAAATGCGGCGCGTCGGTTCCCCCCCCCTTTCGAACCCCTAACACCACGACAGATGGGAAGGAATCCGCTTTTACCTCGGAGGTGCTAACACTGAAGCCACTCATTAACACTGAATTTACCACTTCGTTAGCGACGCCGCTTCCTGTAGAGAGCGACGGCCCCTGGTTGTCGACTCCGCCGAGCATACGTTTCCAGACTAAACAAGAGCTGGACAGCGCCACACGGTCTCTGCGGAGTGTGAGGCAGTATACGAGGGCTTCGCCAATATACGGAGCGCTGGCCAAGTCCATTAGAAGTGTTGGCATTGGGATAAAACAAGAGATTTCAGAGGTTGTTATAAAAATATTGATTACTTTTGTGCTCTGTAAACAATGTAACGTATCACTATCCATTTCAAATCATCTTAAGGCGGGTGTACGTGTACCTCAGATGTTGCATAATATTGACTAAACTTGTCTTTGTCTCTGCCAGGGTGACCTTGAAGAAGCGACATGCTATTGCAATAGACTGAAGCTTGATATAAGACTGACACTCAGTTTATTTACTTTTATTTTCAGTGTCAATTATTCTTATTCTTTTCATTAATGTCATTAATATTGCTCTTTTTTGGGGGGATTAGCGTCTCAAAATAAAGTGACTGAAGGCTTTTCTTTTAAGTTACAGGTGCCATACTTTTTTCAGGTTAAGTTATGGTTAAGGTGCTTTATGTGTCATAAACAACAACTGTACAATGAAGTGTCCTCTGCATTTGACCCATCCTTCGACGCTGATGGGACGACCCGTAAGGAGCAGTGCCCGGGGACCCATCAGCAGATGTGGAGCCAGGATGATGATCAGAATCACCTGGCTGGAGGATTCACCTATTGCACATGTTTTTAGTGGTAGGGCTTAGGGAAAACCAAAGTACCCGGAGGAAACCTACGCAGACACAGGGAGAACATGAAAACTCCACACCGAAAGGCCCCGTCCAGGTGGGAATCGAACCTGGGAATAAAATCGATTGAGTGATTTTGATCAACAAATAAGCCATTCGAGTGACACGATCTCCAAGGCTCTCAGAGCTGCCTTTCAGTGAAAGAGGGAGAAAAGGGTGTTTCACATGATCGGAGGAGCACATGGGCTCTGTAAACAAATAAAATACAGAGGAAATTCCAGCTGCACCATTTCTCTGCCACTTTTGTGAAAGGTCTGGATGCAGCCGATGGAGGGGCACGTGATCAATGGAGCTCCACTTTTCCACAGGAAATAACGTTATCTCCGCAGGACACTAGTTTAAACTAATCCAAACTAACCCTAATCCTAACCTGAAGGATAGTGGAGTTTACTAAACTTTTTGTTTTAGATCAATTAAAATAATCAGCTGCACTGATCACATGACTGCGTTTAGACCCTCTTGCAACTCTTGGGTGGGTTTTTTTTTTCCAGATATTTTTGGGTGTGGTTTGGCTGCTGTGATCTGGTGTATAGGTATTACCCCCGGCTCACATTAAATCCGGTTAAGGTCCGGTAAGGCGTCCGCAATCTTCAGTCATTAAAGTCATTAAAACCAATGTTGCACACTCACACTGCTCCGCGAAGTCCGGCTACCGAGGCCATCCGGCGGCAACGGAAAGAATCCGCAAGAAGTCTATTTTTGCCGGAGACCGGAGCCCCAACAGATCAAGCTGACAGAAAAATACGAGCCAAACAGGAAGTCCGGTCTCGTGAGAAGAGAACTTACAATTTATTATGCTATATAAATGTATATTGAGTTGAACACGGGGTAGGCTCCATTTGAGCATCCACAATTGTATGAATTTTGAAAGACAAAATGAATGTAAAATTGCTCAAAATAAACTAAACAAAAACTAAGAAAAGAAGATCCTGTGTATTTCAAAATAAAATCTGTCCGCTCACTATACTTATGTGGTCTCGTTTACCACCGCGTGTGGTAAACGCGTGTAATGTCGGCAATGTAAACATTTCCCCATTACCAGTGACACAGGGGCACTAGTGTAGTGTGTTGCAAAGCATCCACTTCACTGGGGAGAGTCGTTGTACTGGCAAATACGGCTTTTGTTTACAAAATCTACCTATGGGGCTACTTATCATATGAACTCACACCAAGAGTGAAACTCACGTGCACTTCTGCTCTCGCGAGGGCCGTTTCTGTGCCTGGCACAGCATCTGGAGCCGGAGCCGGCAGAGCTGGCCACAGTGTCAGCCGGACTCACAGTGAGTGGTAGTTTGGGGCAAACCCGGACCGGATCAGGACCGAACCCGGACCGTAATTAATGTGAGCCGGGGGTTAGTTTAGTGTCTATTTGACATTAAACCGTTTTAGTCTTTAAAATCGAAACTCTACAATGAACCCTCTGCTTCTGCTGCAGGTCTGATGGTTCACTTGCTGATTATGAAGCATCGCGCATCAATAAACCTATAGATTTAAACACTATATTCAATTCAGTTCTCATCAATTGGAAAAAAAAAAGTGAAATGTAAAAACAGTGAATCATCTGAGCAACCCTCTGCATTAGTCCTTCCTGGGGTCTGCTGAAATATTGTACATGTTGTTAATCCGCCAACTCATTCACGTTTTGTGAAGCACATGTTTTTTCTTGTGCATTTAGAGTTGTATTGTTTCACCCAACACTATTCTTCATTAAATATTTTTCATATTTCCTGGAATCCATGACTTTGTCCCTTTACACTGGCAATAAAAAAATATTTTGTAAACTTCTGATCATTATTAATTCAATAAATAAATAAAAGTGGCCAAGTCTTTTGCTTTGTCCATCGCCTATCGAAATAAAACGGTCTTACGTCCTAAATGGAGTGGTGTTCCCCTCAGTGCTCTGCAGCGTATAGCTTTCTGTATGTTTGTTGTGCCTGTGCTGCAGACAGATTGTGCACTGCCAATTTGTCAGGATCCAAGTAACAACAGCCTCACGCTGGGCCCTGCGTTGGCACCATCTCGGAGTGATAAGTCGCAATATGATCTCATTGGAGGTGTACTTTGTTCCCATGGAAATTGGTCAATTTTAGCAGACGGCTGAGAACTTTAGGTGGAGAGCCCGGAAGGTTGCGTCCCAGCGGTACGCGCACATAATTAAGCCTCCTTGCCGGGGCATTCGGGGCTAACAGCAGGCATTGTTGTGAATAGAGGTGGCGAAAAAGGGTGTCGAAAAATCATAATGCGCCACGGAAAAAGAACAGGACCAATTTTACAGAGCAGTGGGAATTGGACGGAAACCATTTTTTAAAGCAGGAGCGTGTTGTTAGTGCGAATGAATAACAAAGCATTGCATTTTATTACCCGTTGTGAGCACGATTGCCTTTGAGCATGTTTTGGTTTGACCATTTTAAGGGGGAAGGTTATTCATCTATTTTAACGTGTCCTAAGCACCTCCGACATACAAGTAAATGTTTTATGACTTTTAAAGAGGGGGTATTATGCTTTTTAAAATCACATAGCACCAGTCTATAGCATACTACAATGATGACATAACCTTCTGTTGGTCTGTATATGCAGTAAATTAAAATAACTGCCTTGAATAAAATTGCTCTCTCAAAATGGCTGTACTGAACGTCTTGAAATAGGCCTCTGTCTCTTTAAGAAGCTTTCCGACACGCCCCCTTCAGCACACTGCTGTGGCATCTAAACAACACTACTGTGCGGGGAGGGGGCTCTGCTGAGCTGAGGAGCAGTGGTTGGTGGCTTGGCTGGTGACGAAAGGTCCAGAGGCGTCTCCAGGAGGTGGGGGCGTTCCTAGGAGGACTGAGGCATAGCTACACCTAAAATGGCTGCCGTCTAAGTTTTTACTGATTACTCAAAAATATGTGAATGAGCCAAGGCAACACTCCAGGCATGTGTTTAATGAGGGAATGACATAATAACATGATATAAAGCTTGAAAAAGTCGATTTTACATAATACCCCCCCTTTAAGAATATGTCTGATCAGAGAGATGGGAAAAGAGAAAAGTTTGTCATTCATTATTGCGATATAACTTCAGGTAGACCGACAAATGTTTCTATTAAGGGAACAACATGAAAAAAGTGGAAGAAACATTCAAAATGGCATGTATGCGACATGATGGTACAAATTTGCACAGGTATGTTTTCTCCAGTTCTCCTTAACTTAAAGCAGTACTAAGTAACTTGTTTACTTTAATAAATCCTTTTCGGAGGATGTTATAAAAATATTGATTACTTTTGTGCTCTGTCAACAATGTAACGTATCACTATCCATTTCAAATCATCTTCACTGTAAAATGTAAAATTTGTTTCAACTCAAAAAACTAATTCCAAGGGCTGCCAAGAAATTTTATGTGTAACCAATAACCATTTTACAATCTAGTCGATTTGAAATTTGAGATTCACCTCTTTCGTTCAATTGTATTCTTAGGTTGACATAACTGTTTCCAGTTGTCTGAAGTGAAAAACTTAGGTTGACACAACGGATTTAATTTGTAACTGACGTTTTTCACTTCAGACAACTGGAAACAGTTATGTCAACCTAAGAATACAATTGAACGAAAGAGGTGAATCTCAAATTTCAAATCGACTAGATTGTAAAATGGTTATTGGTTACACATAACATTTCTTGGCAGCCCTTGGAATTCGTTTTTTGAGTTGAAACTAATTTTACATTTTACAGTGTTAAGGCGGGTGTACGACTGTACTTGTACCTCAGATGTTGCATAATATTTGGTAATTTAGTCATTTAGTTAAAGATGTTACACTTCTCATCCAGGAGGCTTTGTCAGACCTACTTGTTCTGGTATACTGTAGTGTAAAAAACTGTCTAACTCCTCTCCTTTGGCGGATGTACAGGGTCTGCACCACATGGCAACAGGACCCAAATGAATGTCAAAGTTGAGTTATTTATGAAATTTTTATTTAGTCCACATTGAGGTTTCTGCGTCGTTGAAAATGTGCATTTATCCAACTTCCTGTCAAACTATTCAAACCTTTGTTCTTATTTACTTGTTGCAATTATTAATCCGTAAACATTAGGTTATTTTCCTTATATTCTCACAGCCGTTGCACCACGTCAGAAGATCAGCCTGAATCGCAGGGAGACAATGGGGCTCATGGCGGCACACAGGTCCTGCTCGGCGCATTCACACTCTCACTCTCCCCCACAGAACAATGCCTCGGGCCTGTCCTCAGATGAGCACCAAAAGCCTTTAAATGGAACCCAGCCGCAGCCATTTGTATACAGCCGTGCTCCCGCTGCTCCCAACGCGGCCCGTCCGCTGCCGACAGGAGCACTTGTTAATGGCACTGCTTCACACCCGGGCCCAGAGGTGCACGTTTCGGCCCGAACAAAGCCTGTTTTTATCCCGCAACGTGCCACGGTGTCCCGCGCGTGGAGAGGACAGCGGCCCCGAAGTGTGAGCACCACCCAGGGCGCTTCAATCAGGCGCTCGGAGCAACCCAGCGGGCGCCCCGTGGAAGAACAGGTGTCAACACGCCACTGTGGCACTCCCGGGACAATGGGCAGAGACACATAACCATCGGCAGCAGAGGACCGAGGGCTAATGCGCGCTAACAAACCCATGACGAGAAACAATAAAACAGCGGTCATGGCTCCAATAAATGGGAGAAATCATAAGGGACGCCCAATAAGCACACATGCTTTATAAAGACTGACAGATGGAGGGAAGCGATGCACTGAGGTGTTTGGCTGAGCACTGCTTCAGAAATGAAGTATACCTGGTTTGATCCATGTCCCTGATATAGTTTAGCTTTGATTTTAAAGTGATATATCGGGTCAATATTTGGGTATTTTACAATATCGGCTATCGGCCGATCTAACGCCGATTAAACAAGTTTGTACACCTCGGGTCATATTTCGTATGTTTTATGTTTCAGAGATAGAGACATGTTATGTTTGTCTGTCAAACGAGCTCCTCTTGAAGTATCTACTAAAGATGGATGTCCTGAATAAATCAGCCCTAGGCTCCTAATAAAGCGCCCCCTGCTGTCACAGGCAGCATTTTACAGTTTATAAGCATCATACACAGCATTAGAGACAAGACATTCAGATAAGACCACATAAAAAAAATCCTAAATAAATCAGCATCGGCCTTAGAAAAATCCATATCGGTCGACCTCTAGTGAATATACAATGCATAGTTGTGGTCTATTAAAATTCTTCTGAGTACCTTAGCATTCATGTTTTACCTTTCATAATATGAAATTAAAGGGGGATATCATTAAAAAAAAGGAACCTTTTTGACCGATTCTTTCATCAAACACATATTTTCTTCATTCATGCAAGAGTAATCCTGTTCACTTTGGTTGTTTCTTCTTCTACTGAAAAGCTCTTATGAATTTGAAAGTCTGTTTTTACTAAATCATTCCCACTGCTGCCTGCAGGTGGAGCTCAAGGTAAACTCCTCACCACCTTTGGCCTCTGTGTTTCAGAGCCACTGTCTTATCCTTATACGGACATTATTTCCAATGATAAAATGTAAAAGATGTCAATGCGCGGGGTCCCAAAATCGAATTTTCAAGCCCCAAATGCATGGACTTTTTGATCTGGATCATTGTCTGCATATGGTAAACAGTGTATGCAAACTTTCACTTAAACTTTCACTTAAACAGCATATTAACACATCGATGGTGCCATTTTTGAATACATCATTTCAGGACTTCATAGATGTGGAAGACAGTTTTGTGTTCAATCTATGAGATACAGTTTGAATCGCTTCAGCAGTAGAAGAAGAAACAACCAAACAGCATTGCTCTAAACTGGCATAAAATACCAATACCCAATACAAATGAAATAAGGTGTCATCAAATATTCAAACTTAAATCCTTCCCTGACCTCCCCTGCCATACTGTATAGTGTATACAAACCGGTCACAAACCCTAAGTTGGAGTCTCCCATTCCAGTGCATTGGTTTGAAAAGTTTCCTAATCCTGGTGTAAACTATTCCCTTCCTCTTGTGCACTTTAAGCTAAATGTTCTCATAATCTGTCATACAGTAGTAGCACTTTTGACAGCAGCGGCTGCAGTGTCTCTGATTGTTATGCGTTTTGGCAGTTTGCACTAGACCTTCGGACCAGGCCAGTGCTCCCGTCTGCTCCATACGAACCGCAGCCACGAGACCTTTTCATTTCCACCATAAGTCCCTGCAGCTGTCTGAGAGAATAATGATCGCGCTCTGGGGAGAACGGACGCCCACTCTCGCTGCATATAAAGCACCGCGGAACATCTCCTCACCTGATTATGCTTGTCTAAATGATACATCATACAGCCGCTATGGAAATGTCTCTCCTGCTTGAAATTATCATTACATTTTGCGCATTAGACTAGGAATGTCTTTTGCTGGAGTTGTTCTGGCTTCAACTGTTTTACATTTGGAAGGAAAAGTGTCTTGTTTCAGGGCCGTTTGCCTCATTACAGCTCGCCTCCGCTGTGCCGTAAATGTGCCCATGCTCCGTGGCTGGGCCGCCGCCGGAGTGATGTCTAAGTTGCAGAATATTTAACATCATGTCGCGAGCCGAAGGAATCATCTTTGTTGGCAGTGTCAACATTTTCAACATTATTACGACTGCGGAGAGGCACCGTGTCACTTTAGCTGCGGTTAACCTTTTAGACAGAGCCTGACGCGTGTTTGGAGCTGTCTGCCTCCACTGTGCGTCACAATGCTCTCTCTCTCCATCTGTCAGTCTGCAACTAGACCAAGACTGGACCAAGACTGGACCAGTTCTACACGCGACTAAACCAGGACTAACCAATCTGAACACGTTAAGTGGATGAATTATGCATGATTGAGAACAGCCTTTACTTCTGCGCTTGTGAAAACTTAAAGTCCTGTTTATGTAAAGAAAAGACATTGAGTTGATGAGTGAGAGACTGGGCCAGGAGCGCCCTCTGCAGGCAGCAATAAAACAGTGTTAGCAATTTTTAGCTAATGACATGCTAGTAGGTTGACGGAACAGTGATCAACACACTTGACGGGTTCCAGTGATGGGTTAAAGCCGCACGTGGTGGACAGTTTCCATCAGAGATGCAATAAAGTACAGAAAATACACATTGTAGACTTTAAAAACTTTGTAATTGACTTAATTAACTTTGTATTTTCTATTAAAGGAGTAAAAATCTCCTTTAATAGATGTCTGTGTAGGCTCTCAGTCGTACAGGAGTTGTCCATCAGGGTTCTTCAGTCGTCTTCTGTACTCTGTACTGTATTGTCCTTTAATAGACAATGCATTAAAATTGGAGGACAGCAGGAAAGTCATTCAGCTGATTGTCATGTGGCCAATGTACCAAGCTACAACCTAACCTCTAGGCCGTCGAGCAGCATCATTCAAAACTGAAATACGTTACAGGCATAATACAGGGTCAACTTACCATTTACACATTTTATTTATTTATTTGTTTTATTTTGGTCGGGACAGTGCATGTTAATGAACATACATGGGATGCATGTAAACATGCCACGCTGGATTGTAGCCTTAGGCTAATTTGCATCCGTTGTCCCACACTCATACTTTCAAACACACTCTCATTCATCCTGGCCTATTGTACATGTTTTTAGTGGTAGGGGAAGCTGGAGTACCCGGAGGAAACCTACGCAGACACGGGGAAAACACGCAAACTCAGAAAGGCCCCGTCCAGGTGGGAATCAAACCCAGATCTTCTAGCTGTGAAGCACTAACCGCTGCGCCTCTGTGGCACCTCAGCCAGCAATATCAAGATGCTTCTAAGGCTCAGCTTAAAGGTGCCTTATGAAACGTTTTATGTGAAAAAACAAAGTTGATATTTGTGCGTATTTGACATTGTAGTGACCCAGTGGCTGTATGAATGGTCAGCATGCCTTTTTTTTTACCTTAAAAATTGCATAATGCACCTTTAACATTGACAATGCAATCATTTGCATTTGGACGAGGACCTAATGTATTTACGTTTAAAAGTTTGAGTAAAGTAAAACAGCAGCATCTTAATTAAGACGAGCTGCTGACATCCTGCTTTTAGCAAAGTTACAAGTTGGGTCTGAGAAGAGTCCAGCCCGTTCAAAATTAAAGTCGGTATTTTTCCTTTACATAACTAGGAGTCTAGGACTCAACCAGCACCAAACAGGTCAGAAGAAAAAGCCAATAAAAGAAGACAAGGTGGAAGTCAACTGGTATATAGGGACTCAATAATGGCTCAAGAGGATCTCTAGTGGAGCTCGTGTCTTTGCCATAAGATTTCATAGTCTTTGTGTAGATACTGCATTTTGATATCATATACTAAAACAGACCCAAACTAAACAATGTTTTATACTGAAATTATTTTGTTGTTGGGTCACGACTTATCATAAGCTGTAGTTGAGAAGCACTGGTATAAATAAACACAGTCAGGGTGAAAAGTGTAGCCAATAACACTAACATTGCTAAAAGTCGACAGGGCTAAGCGCAAAGTACAGTATGTTATTTATGATCAAACCTGATCCAAACTTTTAGCACTGGGCACTGCCAGCAATTACAAACCAGTCCAAACAACTATTAAGCCTAGATCTCGGCGGGTCACGCAGCAAACAAAACACACTGTCCACCTATTTGTGGAGGATGGACAAGCATGGAAATTCACTCCTACACGCCGCTGAAAAATTAGACGTGGCAACTGATATAACCTCGATGGGGAAGATAATACAATGACTGGAAGGCTTTTGGCAGCCCAAAGCACAAAGACTGTTCAAAAAATCCTGCATCCAGATGGGAATCTGAAATTAGACCATCGCTTCTGTGTGAAAGTCGAAAGTGACCCAAGTTCTAAAGAGCAGGCAAACCAAAATTTCTGCTTTATTACAGTGAGGAATGCATCAAAAAAATTCCGGCAAAGCAATATTGACAGCGTGAGCGAGCGGGAGAAGCGCTCTGCAAATAGGGAGATATGTGAGGACAGAGAGGGCAATGCTAACTTTACCAGTGAAGCTAAAGCTGGATGCTCGCGGTAAGAGAATCCAGCTTGGTGAGAATGAAAGAGTATGAGAGATTCTGGAAAAAAAGTAATGATTTAAAGAAAAGTTTGTCATAAAAGAAGGCCATGTTGAAACTGCAACGGCCAGTTCCTCAAACTATAGGGTTAAAGTGTCAAAAGAAGTAGAACCTCCAATGTCCGCAGGTTGACAGTGATATCCATTCTGACCAATCAAGCTCTCATTGAAATCCAAGAAGTGTCTAAACGTTGGACTTTAATCACCAACCTTCCCCGTTTAAGACTCTTAACACAAGCCATTTTCACTTGAGAACAAAACAAGCTTCCAGATATTGACACTACATTATTGAGATATAAAGTGATTGATGTGGTCATTTTTAAGCATAAAGTGACGAGTATCATCTCCCCAAACTCTAAATCCCCTTTGTCCTTTAAAATCAGTGGATCTCAACCGGTGGGTCAGGACCCAAAAGTGAGTAGCTATAAAAGGTAAAAGTATTTTTTTAAATGTTTATTCAACATTAATTTGTGGAGTAAATACAGCATTTGACATGATATATGAGAAATGGCTTGCCATTTACTATCCTATCTATCTATCTATCTATCTATCTATCTATCTATCTATCTATCTATCTATCTATCTATCTATCTATCTATCTATCTATCTATCTATCCATCTATCTATCTATCTATCTATCTAGGGTGTTTACTATGGCGATCCCGTCAGATCTCGGACGCTAAGCAGGGAAGGGCCTGGTTGGTGCTTGGATGGGAGATCGTTTTCGAATACCAGGGAGCCTTGGGTGAATGTAATGTGTGAGTCAGTGGTTGGCGCAGACTATGGTAGCCTCACTTCCATCAGTCTCACCCCAAGGGGCAGCTGTGGCTACAATAGTAGCTTACCACCACCAAGTATGGAGTGAATGAATAATGCAATGAAAAGTCCTATATACAACCAATGTATTAACATAATATTATCCATCTATCTATCCATCCATCCATCTATATGCAGTCACTTGTTGTGGACCCAAGCTTCACAGTGATACTTTTTTAGGTTTGTTTTATTAATTATTGTTAGCGCCAGGCCCAGATCAAGGTGAAAGATAAAATCCGGACAAAGATCTAAAATAGACCTAAACTGGACCAATTCTGTCATGTGTAAACCTTGTCTGAACCAGAAAAAGACACTAACCTTTTTTTTTTATTTCTTTTTTTATTTTTTTTTTATTTTTTTTATTTATTTGGTCGGGACAGTGCATGTTACTGAACATACATGGGTCTCATGCATGTAAACAAGCCACACCGGATTGTAGCCTTGGGCTAATTTCCATCCGTCGTCCCCCATTCACACTCTCAAACACACTCTCATTCATCCTGGCCTATTGTACATGTTTTTAGTGGTAGGGGAAACCGGAGTACCCGGAGGAAACCTACGCAGACACGGGGAGAACATGCAAACTCCACACAGAAAGGCCCCGTCCAGGTGGGAATCGAACCCAGGACCTTCTAGCTGTGAAGCACAAGCGCTAACCACTGTACTACCTTGAGCATAAATTTAATTATCTCTAATTAAATGAATAAAATCAAAATCCCACCAGTGGAATATGGAACGCCGGAATGAGTATAAATTACTTTAATTTTAATTGTCGTTTTTCAATTTATAAAAGCCTATTGGTGTCTGCGGTGCGTCCACTGATCTGTGAGGGAAAGGGATTGGGAATCACTGACTCACTGTCACAACAATAAGACACATTTAGCATTATCTGCTCAAACTGTAAATCCCCCTTGTCCCCGAAATCGACCTTTTTCACCAAACTAATCTACTAAAACTAAAAAACACAGCCGCAACAATGGCCATACAGCAAGCCTATGAGGAGAGTGCGACGTCTAATGGAGGAGGATGGAGCGCTCGGGCTGGATGTCTTTGTCTGGATTACGCCGCCTTTTATCCCACTGAGTTCTGTCACCCAGAGGTCATTTCCATAATAATGGCCTCTACTCTCCCTAATGGGATTTGGGCTGTGATTATGTATGCTGGAGTCCTGCGCAGACACTATCCGGCCTGTCATCTTGAACTGCACAAATGTAATCACGCAAAGCCTTTGATAACTAAACAATGTAATTTACTGCCCGAGTGGAAGCATACGGCCGCGCTATATGACCGCGGCGACACACTAAAGGCAAATATATGAGAGGCGCACAACAAGGTACAAGTCGCAGAGTAAACAGTGTCTTCTTTAGTGAGGACAATATAAATGCTAATGCGCGTCTTAACAAGGAGGTTATAAAGCGCAAACAGACGGGGAACGGAGGAGGCGCCGCTGTCCAGAGGCAACAAATCTACCTCTATGGCGCCTAATTAAAACATGATTACGGTATTACATGTATCTGTGAAGAGATAAGAGATGAGAAAGAGCTGTCTGTGCGTGTCGTTGGGCTTTAGAGTCATGTAGGCGCACAGAGGTATAAGAGCTGTGTGTACAAGCGGGCAGGCGCACATGTAAGAACAGGGTTTACAAGTGACAACATTTGAAGACATAGACAGTATACAGTATTTTTGAGTTAAATAGATTTGAATGTGAGTTAAAGTGATTGTCTGTGAGATTGCAAAATGAGGAGAGAAAGAGTGAACATGCCGGTTCACGGGAAAAGCAAATGATGGCAACGTCGATGCTGAGTAGTTGCTGAGATCAGTAAAGGGAGGAACTTTAGAAGAAAATATATACAGTATATATACACTACTGTTCCAAAGTTTGGGGTCACCCGGGCCAGTTCTACAGCTTCTCTAATCAGCACAACAGGGTTTTCTAATCATCAATTACCCTTTAATACGATTAGCTAATACAATGTACCATTAGAACACTGGAGCTGTAGGTGTTCCATTAAAACTCACCCATTTCCAGCTAGACTCAATCCAATTGCAGATGGGAAATATTGGAGAAAAATACCCTGGAATAGGTTCACGACCCACTGAAAATGCTTCCACAAGCCACTTTTGGTTCCCGACCAACCAGTTGAGAATCACTGGCTTAAGGTATCCAGTCCTACTGATGTTACGTCAATTATACGCAATCTAGTCAATCTGTGAAGCATTTAAACTTACAGGCTGTGGCTTCAAGTTGAATGGTCTGTATTGTCCGGCAATATTAGTAACATAAAAGGATTTTTTATATATATATAAATATACACAGTGGGGGGGAAAGGTATTTAGTCAGCCAACAATTGTGCAAGTTCTCCCATTTAAAAAGATGAGAGAGGCCTGTAATTTTCATCATAGGTATACGTCAACTATGAGAGACAAAATGAGAAAAAAAAAATCCAGAAAATCACATTGTCTGATTTTTAATGAATTTATTTGCAAATTATGGTGGAAAATAAATATTTGGTCACCTAAAAAAAGCAAGATTTGTGTCTCTCACAGACCTGTAACTTCTTCTTTAAGAGGCTCCTCTGTCCTCCACTCATTACCTGCATTAATGGCCCCTGTTTGAACTTGTTATCAGTATAAAAGACACCTGTCCACAACCTCAAACAGTCACACTCCAAACTCCACTATGGTCAAGACCAAAGAGCTGTCGAAAGACACCAGAAACAATATTGTAGACCTGCACCAGGCTGGGAGGACTGAATCTGTAATTGGTAAGCAGCTTGGTGTGAAGAAATCAACTGTGGGAGCAATTATTAGAAAATGGAAGACATACAAGACCACTGATAATCTCCCTCGATCTGGGGCTCCACGCAAGAGCTCACCCCGTGGGGTCAAAATGATCACAAGAACGGTGAGCAAAATCCCAGAACCACACGGGGGGACCTAGTGAATGACCTGCAGAGAGCTGGGACCAAAGGCTACCGTCAGTAACACACTACGCAGCCAGGGACTCAATTCCTGCAGTGCCAGACGTGTCCCCTTGCTTAAGCCAGTACATGTCCCGGCCCGTCTGAAGTTTGCTACAGAGCATCTGGATGATCCAGAAGAGGACTGGGAGAATGTCATATGGTCAGATCAAACCAAAACTGAACTTTTTGGTCAAAACTCAACTCGTCGTGTTTGGAGGAGAAAGAATGCTGAGTTGCATCCAAAGAACACCATACCTACTGTGAAGCATGGGGGTGGAAACATCAGGCTTTGTGGCTGTTTTTCTGCAAAGGGACCAGGACGACTGATCCGTGTAAAGGAAAGAATGAATGGGGCCATGTATTGTGAGATTTTGAGTGAAAACCTCCTTCCATCAGCAAGGGCATTGAACATTAAACGTGGCTGGGTCTTTCAGCAGGAGGAGTGGCTTCGTAAGAAGCATTTCAAGGTCCTGGAGTGGCCTAGCCAGTCTCCAGATCTCAACCCCATAGAAAATCTTTGGAGGGAGTTGAAAGTCCGTGTTGCCCAGCGCCTGCCCCAAAACATCACTGCTCTAGAGGAGATCTGCATGGAGGAATGGGCCAAAATACCAGCAACAGTGTGAAAACCTTGTGTAGACTTACAGAAAACGTTTGACCTCTGTCTTTGCCAACAAAGGGTATATAACAAAGTATTGAGATGAACTTTTGTTATTGACCAAATACTTATTTTCTACCATAATTTGCAAATAACTTCATTCAAAATCCGACAATGTGGAATTTTTTTTTCTCCTCATTTTGTCTCTCATAGTTGAGGTTTACCTATGATGAAAATTACAGGCCTCTCTCATCGTTTTAAGTGGGAGAACTTCCACAATTGTTGGCTGACTAAATATTTTTCCCCCCACTGTATGTATACCGGCATTTTGGTTTTTCATTGCTCTCTCTCTGACGCTGAGTAAACCCAAGTACCAACAGTGGGACAAGTACCATGGTTTGAGAACCACTGCCACAGACCATAGAAGCACTGAGTGTTAACTACACCTTCAAAGCATCACTGTGTTGAATGTTTTTAAATCACAGTTGAAGACACATCTATTCAGACAAGCTTTCAATACCGTACATGGCCACTGATTCGACTGCTGTTTTTATGTACATTTGTGTTTCTATTTATTGACGTCTATTGATGCTTTGTGATTCTTGTTCTTATACTGGAAAGCTCAATGGCACCTTCTGGCTGTTGTAAGGCGCTATACAGATACAATGTGATTGATTTGCTTGAACTGGCAACAGAGGTGACATTTTAAGTTTTCTGATTGTCCATCATGCTTCTAGAACTAACTAAAGCTTCTCTTTTTCCAATGTTAATGACGGAGAAACCACGTAAATGACACATGTTGGGAAATCAATAGGCCACATAGGGATTGGCTGCATCAGTCATTTGTAAAACAACCTGGACAAAACCTGCGGCAACACTAATAATTGATAAATCTGGGAAGCCAAGTCACTCATATTGCATGTAATGTGATTAAATCCATATTGCTACAAACACCTAATGAATATTAATGGAGTACCGTGATTTCTTATGGTGTCACATAATATTTCAGTCATTTAATGGGTTGCAAACAACTTTAGCTAACAGGGCACTACTCTTAGCTGCTGCTGTTCAGAAAAGCTGCCTCAGGATGACGTGACGCGAGCGCTTTTTGAACCAGACACTGCAGACGCCTGACACTGGCAAAACAATCACCTGCTTTGGTCAAGGTTCAACTCCGGCTGAAAATCTGTGCACAACAAACTTCTCCACACACACACACCTCCGCGCACCCCTCCTCCATGGTCTAAAACGGCGGCGCGGAGGCTGTGATGGCAGATTTACTGATGAAAAAAAAGGCGAAGCGGGAACATTGGGGGTGATAAAAGGGGACAGGGCCGCGGTGACAGTCGGGTTAAGGCAGCAGTCATGTTCCATCGCAGGTAGAAACATCAAACAGCCACTTCACAGGGAAACCTCGCTGCCTCGCTCCGAAGCCGGATTTCGCTGCCAGATTATACGTGTGTCGTCCCGCTGCTGACACGGCCTCGCTCGCGGCCCGCCGAGATGCGCCGCGGATTAAACGATATAAACTTTAAAGCTTTTAAACAATACCGCTCAAAATTAACTGGGATTAGAGGCGGCGGTGTCTGATGGGGATTTCCAGGCCTGGTTCTTAAAAAGGATGAGGCGCGAGGAGAAGAAGCACTTTCTCAGGCATGTGACCCTTTTAATCAGGATATTCTCACAATGAAGAGGCCAGTTGCTTGTGTTTTTTGATGAGCATTATAACTCAGGAACTTTGAAAGAAAAAAGGTCCATTTGGAATAATGCGGGCCTATAATGAGGACATCTGGCTCTCATGTTCAGACTTCTCTTCTCCAACACTGAGAGCCACACAAGCCCGCCATCAGCACGAGCGCCCGCCACTTGGCCGCGTTTGGCAACCTGCGCCGCCTCGTTCAAATGGCACATTTCCATTTCCGGCTTTGCCCCCTTCATAACAATATGCATGAGCTGCGCAACTGATATACATAACCTCTAATCTGTTATAAATATGCAGAGGGGGATAGTGTCTTTGTTTAGTGGCAGTTACCATGTTGACTTTTATTAAATGTTAGTATTATCATAGAGTATATAAATGTCAAGTACTGCAGTCCATGCTGTTATTAACTCGAGGTCCTCTTTCTGAAACTAGTCAGAGCTAATGCCATCAACTTTGAGAGAAGCTTTGTCTCAAAATAACTTTTCAACACTTTTCTAAGACTTCGAGTGCCATGAAGTTTGTTAGGTTTTCTTGACCCCATGCATTTGTCCTTTGAGGAACCTGTCAGGGTCCTGCCAGAGTCTTGTTAATTTTGACATTTTCTATTGGAATAGGAGGATTTTAACATCATCATTTTAATGTTTTGTTTCTCATCATTTATATATGTAATGAAACATAAGTCAGAACAGGTGCTATGAGTGTAATCTGAAAAATAGCATACAGCTATGTGTGAGCATGTTGCACCATATTTAACATTTGAAATGGTCAATATTACAGTAATTGGGCCCCAATTCTGAAACGTAAAGGTGAAACTCGGAAAATTAGAATATCGTTAAAAAGTCCATTCACTTCTGTTATTCAACTTAAACTGTGAAACTAATATATGATAGACTCATTATGTGCAAAGTGACATATAGTCTTTATTTGTTATAATTTTGATAATTATGGCTCAGCTTGTAAAAACCCCAAATTAAAAATCTCATAAAATTAGAATTTTTGTAAATGGACTGTAAGCCATAATCATCAACATTATAACAAATAAAGGCTTGCCGTCACTTTGATTGTCATGAGTCTATATCAGATAATAGTTTCACATTTTAAGTTGAATTACAGAAAAAAATGAACTTTTGCACGATATTGTAATTTTCCGAGTTTTACCTGTATATGAGAGAATGCCGCGTCGTGCGTATGAAATGAGCAAACGCTTGGTAAATGACCCCCATAGTATTCAAGCAGCAGTGGTAGTATTTTCTCAAAGTACTCCAAGGGGGTTATTTACCAAGCGTTTGCTCAATTGCAAACGAGTAGCACGTGCAAAAGTGAGTAACCAGTTATATTAGTTAATTACGCCCATGTAGCATTCTCTCATTTACAGGTATCGGGCCTTTAAAAATGTAATACAAGCCATTTTAAAATCAGCTGCAACATTTTCACAAATAGCTGTATGCTAGAAGAAGCTACAAGTAAATCCAGCTGTTTTTGACTGAGCGTACTCAATAATCTTGCTGTTATGTCGCATGATATTAACCCAAAGATGGATCCAAAAAGTGTCAAGTATCTATTTTATCACACTATTAGCTCCAAAATAGATAATGCAACGTTATAAATATAGATTTGCCTTATCCCTCCTATGTTAGAAGTCAAGGCGCATCATTGTATATTTCTGTCTGATGTATCTGGAAGCCATTTTTATCTTTGCACGTATAAAAGGGCTAAAATAAGCAGCACTGTGATCACACGGGGTCAAAGACATGACAAGGATGAGCACGTTCTGACAAGACAATGCCAAATCTGCGGTTGTCAAAAAGTCACAGAGAATCCAGCGGCTGGCGAGCAGAAGCCTATTTATCCCAAAGAGTGGACAGCTGTGGAGGAGCGGCCCTGACAGCTCTGGGATCTCCCCCCCTCCCTCCCCTTATCATCTCTCCGTGTCCCGGGCAGGCTTCACGAGTTTGCCAATTATTCAGCACTGGTAGTCAATTGTGGCTTGTTCGATCAATGCACCACAGGCGAGTAGGAAAATGACTCTTCCAAAACGACAAAAATTGTCGTTGTGGGCCAACCTGACCAGCAACCAGAAACCTGGCTGGCTGCAGCGCCTTCTGGGTTTGTCCCTGTTTCAGAGCATGGTGTCCTGCACTGGTCAGCTGCTCCACCTCCTCCTTCCTCCCTCCGCTCCACAACAGTCTTTCACCATCTTCTGGGAGGAGCTCAGCAGTTTATCTGTTTTGTTCTCCAGTGAAACGTCCATTAGCCGGAATAATAGTTAGGGAGAGAAAGCATGTGTGGCTTAGCTTTGAGTCTTGCCCGGATACCTCCTCCTTTGTCCCTTCCTTGTTTCCTGTAGCTCCTCTTGTGATGCCTCCACTGTGCTGCAGGTGTGGGAGCTCTTCGTGCCTCTTCAGTGTTTCAGAAGAAGAAATGTGTAGGTCTCAAAAAAGTAAATAAATAAATAAATAAATTGTCCATCGTTGACGGAAGATCACTCATATATTGTAGTTCAAACACAGGCCATGTGTCTTACAGCAAGGCAGGGATAGAGATTAAAAATTGACCAACAAAAGACGAGGACAGATATCGAGCAGCATGTGATATTCTGAAAGACATGGCTGCCGTGTAGAGCGAGCCATAGGACGCCGCTCTGTCAGGCATGTTATAAAATCAACAACACATGTCCACCGCCGGAGTCAAAAGCAACCGTGCCCAGATTTGAACGAGGCTGCATTATACACCGTCTGACCAACAAAAAACAACCTGGATTTAACTGTTCTGATCTGGGGTTGCCGCAGTTGGTCAGGTCTAGGTTCAGCAACACTACAGTCTCTTTTCCACAGGCAGGCGCGTACCAGCCCAATGCCTGGTCAACCCGGTTTGGCGAGCTCTTCCAAAGCGAAGGCCAGGGACAAACCGGTCTGACCAGGTATAGGTTTTGGGACTGACCTCTGGCTGTGGCCAAAGAGCGCTAAGCCATACCGATGTGACGTGAACAGACTCTGGCCTCTGATTGGCAAACAAGAGAGTGGACAGCCCTCACTATTGACACCCAGGTCATAAGGATTTGATATTTCACAACATCATACCACTGTTCTAAAAGGGGCTTTTGACGGTATTAGCATGTAGCCGCTGTTAGCACAGCTTTAGCTGGTGTTAGCATAACATTTGCAAGTTGCTTACCTTCGTAGTTCATATTGTAGCGGTTTCTTTTTTGTTTTATTACAGCTTGGCACCTCTGAATGATTCCATAACTCCCACCAGAAGGCAGCATTTGCCCACATTTGCACATTTGTTCTCATCGCGGCTTACAAAACTGTTAATGACGATCTGTACAGCGTGCTCATCTGTGGGGGTGTGTGTGGTGGAAACAGAAGCATGTCCTGGGTAGAGTCGATACGTGCACATAGATCGTGGCGTGCGCGGTCGAGTCGCACTGAAGAGTCCAAAGAAGCTGACGACTTGAACATCCTGAATGACCAGGTTATTCCATCAATGGATTCCTTCTTCCCTTATGGCACGGGCATATTCCAAGATGACAATGCCAGGATTCATTGGGCTCACATTGTGAAACAGAGGTTCAGGGAGCATCATTTTCACAGACGGACTTGCCGCCACAAAGTCCAGATCTTAATTCTCCCCATTGAGAAACGTTGGGATATTGGATATTTTGACACAGAAGCTGTTACGGAACAGACTTTTGAACCCAAAAGCAGTACTCAACACAAAAAGCAAAGTTTACCAAATGTATTTTTACAGAAAGGGGTATCGGGTTGGGGGCCAGTGGAGCAGGTAGGTATTGGGCTGGGGGTGGGGGGGTCAGTGGAGTTGGTAGGGGTGGTGCTCGCGCTCCACACACTCGATTCTCCGTGTTCGCGTGGGTGAGGCAACATCGAGCGGCTACACAAGCGCCCCTACCTTTAGCGGGACACTACGCTGGTGCCCGTCTTTGATCCGTTTGAAGAGGATACTGGCCAGGTCCCTCCTGACTCGATCCATCCATTCCATTGATCTATCCGATCCACAGTTGCTCCATACAGCCTATGGACCTAACCAATGGCGAGCTGAAGCCCAGGACCTAACCCCTTTCATCAGAACTACTGTTCAGTAGGAGGCTGCTCAGCCCACACACACACTCAATCCCACTCTGAATTCTAAGACTTGGTTTGTGGACAATTTAAAACATAACCACTCAACCTATGAACTGGTGGACAATCGTCCATGGGACATTTTCTTATTTTCTTTCCTGTAAATATTGTACATATGTAAATATTCAATACACGTCTCACATTCTGCTGCACCATAATCTGTGTCCTGTTGTGGTTCGAACTTAGTCCAATTTCCCTCTTTAGAGCCGAACATAGACTTCTGTTCCTAGCCTACTATATAAATATCTATTATCCATTAAATTACGTTCACTACATATTAGAGTAGGTGTTACACATGTATGCATGATGTTTTTATGTATTTTACTATAACATCAGCCTGCCCAGGGAGTACGGGCTAAAACCTGGTACTATGCATCTCTTCCCTTGAGGTTAATGTATACACTGTCACTGTTTCTCTAAATAAATAAACTAAACTAAACTAAACTAATCTTGACAGTAGCTTATTGAAGCACAGCAAATGCGAGGTGTGACCTTTTTTGTTGTTGTTGTCGGGCAGTGTATTTTCACCAGCACTAGAGACACCTAAACTTTTGCCGTCATCCAGAGCATAAAACCTGCTCCGACAGACTTTGGACTCATTCTTACAGTCTTACAATTCACCTTTTCACTCTTTTCCATGGCACAGTTGAGATGAGTTGATTTTCCATTCATATACAGTTTACATGTCATAATATAGTTCCATATCCATATATTTTAGACCATTCTTAGTCCCGGTTTAGTCCTAATTGTATCTTTATTTAGGCCTGATGGTGCTCGGAAAGTCAAATATCTTATGCTTTGACTTGAGATGAAAAGTTTGAGCGAGGGTCATGTTCAGTCATTTGATAATTAGCCCCAAACGCCACCTTTCAGGCACACGTTAGACCATTACTCTGCGCCGCTCGTCACTTGTGTCTTCTTCAGGCCGATCAATGGCGTCAACAAGGCCCGGTCATTAACATGTGTGTGCCACCCCATCAAATAAATCAAAGGGTTTGCGCGCTGAAGAAAAGGAGCTAATATTTCCTCAATAAGCCCGTAGAGGCACCGTGGAGCGATGCAAATTGCCTCCCTGGAGACTTGAGGGGGGCTGAAGCAGGACGCGCTGGGAGGCAACGGGGAGTTAATGAGTCTAATGGTAAATGTATACAAGAGGGGGGGGATACAAGAGGAGGGGGGGCGGATCCAGCCCTGTGCACTGTAAAAACAATCAAGTGGACGTCACTCTAAACTGCGGTTCTAATCCCTCTTTCGATCTATATACTTCAGGTTTATAAAGAGGGGTCCAAGAGCTTTCAGACCAATAATGTATTTTCTATAGATAAAGCTACTGATAAGCCAGGGACAAAATATCGTGTTAGAGTGAAAACCATACACTACTTTGATAGACAACTGACTTCTAGAAAAAAATAATAATAAATGGTTTAAACAAAAATGACATACTTTTGAATTGCGTCTGACATTTACACTTTACAAAATATTTTACTTGATTGATTTTTAATTTATAATGTTGGAAACTCAACTCAACGTATTCAATTCATTCAAGGTAAAATATTATAGTTTGTTATAATAATAATACTATCGCACTATGTATCAGACCCTCTGTAATGCTATAGATATATTTTTCTATCACCACTGCAAGAGCCGAACAGTTTATCAAAATGTAATCAAACTCGCAATCTCAATAGTCGTCTTTGGACTTTATAATCGACAGGTTTTCAGGTCTGTTTCAGATATAGCACCTAAATTAGTTTTGGAGTTTGGATGAGACACTGGAGGAAAACATGTGTTTTTGTTTGAGCTGAACACTTACTTAAAAGATACAAAATGTAAAAGGAAAAAGGGAAAGAGTTATGTTGAAGTAAAAATGTTAATGTGTGCGATTTGTTGAATGCTGCTACAAAACAAGAGATCCTTAAAGGGGGGGTATTATGTAAAATCGAATTCAAGCTTTATATCATGTTATTATGTCATTCCCTCATTAAACACATGCCTGGAGTGTTGCCTTGGCTCATTCACATATTTTTGAGTAATCAGTAAAAACTTAGACGGCAGCCATTTTAGGTGTAGCTATGCCTCAGTCCTCCTAGGAACGCCCTCACCTCCTGGAGACGCCTCTGGACCTTTTGTCACCAGCCAAGCCACCAACCACTGCTCCTCAGCTCAGCAGAGGCCCCTCCCCGCACAGTAGTGTTGTTTAGATGCCACAGCAGTGTGCTGAAGGGGGCGTGTCGGAAAGCTTCTTAAAGAGACAGAGGCCTATTTCAAGACGTTCAGTACAGCCATTTTGAGAGAGCAATTTTATTCAAGGCAGTTATTTTAATTTACTGCATATACAGACCAACAGAAGGTTACGTCATCATTGTAGTATGCTATAGACTGGTGCTATGTGATTGAAAAAAGCATAATACCCCCTCTTTAAAAGTTTTACTGTTTCTGTATTTGTTTTGTAAAATACACTGGGATAGGTAAAGATAAGCTTTAGCTTCTGCCTATTCCATTTCAGACTTTATGTACACATATTTCCCCTCTTTATAAATGTCTGAATAAATAAAATCTGAATCTCTTTACATTTGGTATTTTTCAAACTTGTAATAAAGCGTACATATAAAATTCCCGTCAGTTTTAAGATGTTTTAAAACGCAGTTATACAACATGCCAGCAGAGGGCTCACTTCTTCCTCTTTTAACCAGCGCAGCAGTGTTAAAACAAAACTGAATTAAGATATGTGCCGGGAAACATGCTAAGGGATATAAGTATTTGGTGAAAGCATCTAAAGTGTTTGAAAACATTAACTTGTGGAAATCGCTGTGTGACGCATACCAGAGTGTAGGCTTGTGTTTTGTGTGTAGAAAAGCGAGACTGACTGTTTATGCCCAGTTAACTCATGTGAATGAAAGGAAATAACACCCCAGGATGTTTTCGATGAGGATATAACATTATAAAACGGTTAAAAGCCATGATCTGATTTGAGGTTCCCCCAGTTTATCTGAGCGGAACCGACTCAGTGCTGGGTTTTACAGTGTCCCAATTAATTCAATGTTATCAATGTAGGTGTATGTTAGGGGTGGCTGGTGTCTAACCCCGTGGCCTCCTCCCTCTTCGCGCGTTTGTATTATTCAGCGTTTGGGCCGGGCCGTGGTCATTAGCCCTGTGGGAGACCGGGCTGCAGCCTGGGGAGTTAAGGAGATTTTAAAAAGCACTCGCTCGCTCACATCAAAACAAATCGCGCGCCGAATCAAAGGGGGCTCAAGCCTGTCCTCTCCACGGGGGCTGCTCCGGGAACGGCCATTGTTCAGAGGGGGAAAAGCTGCTTTGGGGCAGCCTCGAAACACGGGGACATTAGCAAATCATATAAAGACAATTAGAATGGAATTAAAGACCAAAGTGGCGGCATAAAGCAAGTTAATAAAGTCGTGATTAAGAGTACAGGCCGCTTGATATCCCAAAAATGTAACTGGATGAACACAAACAGTGAAGAATTAATATACAAATGAAATACACAAAGTAAAACAGGACTTATGTTTATGTGCTCAATGCATTCAACTCAACCAGCTCAATTTATGTGTGATGGGGAATGACAAAAGGTATAGTTTCTGACTCTCAAATGGTTGTTATTTATTTTAAAACTCTATAATGGAGAAGATACTCGGGATAGCATCTGGAAATTATGACGTAAACTGTTTCAATTCATTTGGCCAAGTTTAAACACAAATAATGATCATTTGCTGTTAATCAGTTTGATGCCATATGTGCCAGTGTTATTCATACACTGCCTGACCAAAAGAAAGGTCAGATGCTCTGCTATTTCATTGGACCGCATTTAGCTTTGTTTACAGCACATCCGCACAGTCACATTGTTTCATTAAAGGGACTATACCTGATTTTGAACCATTGTAGACAAAATGTGACGAAATGGGTATTTTTACCGTGACAGCCGTGGGACGAAAAAGGTAAACCCCTTTTAGTCACATAATATTGACCATTTGGGTTGACCATCCACAACATCAACAAATCATTATACAGCACAAACGTCATACTTTAATGGGGCAAACATAATTTTACCCTACAAAAAGAAAAACATTTCAGCTATAGCTCCTTTAAACTGCAACGTCAAAAGATCGTGTTGAATTTATTTTTTTTTGTACAAAGATCTTGTGACCACCTTCTCCAGCACGTCCCAAAGACTCTCCATGGGGTGTTAAGATCTGGGCCAATCCACATGTGAAAAGACTGTCTCACACTCCCTGATCCACTCTTTCGCAATGTGAGCCTGATGAATCCTGGCATTATCACCTTGGAATAAGCCTGTGCATCAGGGAAGAAGGAATCCATTGACGGAATAACTTGGTCGTTCAGGATGTTCAGGTCGTCAGCCGATCTCATTCTTTGGGCTCATACAGTACAGTGTCGCTGAACCTATCCAGGTGGTCACTTTTGTTTTGTTCGGGCGGTGTAGTATCATATCTTAATGACAGATCACTACTGTAACATGAGTGGATCTACCTGTATTGAACCTTCTGGCCTTTAAGTGAACCAGTGTTGACCGGCATCACTGTCCTTAGCCCTAAAGTAAATCAAATGAAGGAATCAGAAATGTTAGACAAATTTGAATGGAAGTAACTTAATCCTTGCAGGCCTTTGAAAGATGATATAAGCGTGAAATAAACGTTTAATCTGCAGCCATTTAGAGACTTTACTAGTTTTGCTGTTATTTCCTCCCACTTAGACCTCTTCTTTTACACCAAAAACCTGTCAAAAAAAAATTTAAACCATAAGATCAGCGCTCCCTAACACACTCACTGTTCACGTGTCATAAAACACTTCCTCAAAAAGTTGTGTGTGTGGGCTTTTGGTTTTTTTTTTTTCCTTCAAACAAGTGCAAAATCTGCTAATGGGGCTAAGACGCCTTCACCTGTTCCCGGAAAAACAAAGCGTCACAGCAAGTCGTTAAATCAGGTGTCACTTCTCTTCTCCTTTCTGTCTTCTGTCAAACCAAAGATATTTAACAGCAAGTTGGCATGATTGCACCTCTGCAGCACAAACGCGATCATTAACTTCATAAATGCAATGGATTAACTGGGTCGATCTGTGACGATAAGTTTTTCCACTAAATAAGTTTCAAGTTCGTGACGAGACAAACTTTTAAAAGCTCCCATTAAGGGTCGCTGGGAGCTGATAACGGACAGCACCGTGTCACATCGACCAAAAGAAACACACAGGTTATAGTATTTGGAGAGTCGTGTGGATTAGAATAGAAATTGACCCGATTGGGTTTAGGCAAATTCATTCAGATTTTCGAGGAGGCCGCGGTCCTTCCTCTCTCACTATTTTCCCATTAAAGCAGTACTAAGTAACTCGTGCCCCTAGAGGCCATAAGCGCCACTGCAGGTGTCGTAGCATGTTGCATTTTTTTTTACTCATTAATTGTCCGTGAGAGTAAATACTACGCTGACAGAAAAGACAAAGGGAAAGAGGGATATTGTACATCCAATTACACAATGGAGATCATTTTATTCATTCAAACTTGGCTTAGGGTGACCAGATTTTCCAACAAAAAACTGGGACAATATTCGGGAATCAGCCACAGGGGTTCCAAATCTAAACTGTCTTTACCCACGATGAATGGTAAAACTGTCAACGACTGATGACATGCACCAATCCGCATCCTGAATTGAGATTTTAAATTGGTTTACACTTAGTAATTGATGTTCTCATGGGCCAAAGACATTAATTTCCAAGTGTAGGCTATGCTATATTTCGGGGACTACATTGGCCAAAACCGGGACAACTGGGACAGATTACGAGTAAAACTGGGACAAATCAATGGTTTTGGAGAAATCTATTGGGATGTGGGACAAAGGACTTAAAACTGGGACTGTCCCGGGTAAACTGGGACATCTGGTCACCCTAACTTGGCTGTAAATACTGTTTAAGTGGCGCTAGCCCGCAGTTAGCTTTTCCCGTTAGCCTGTTAGCTTCTTCTTCGTGATTGTATTAGTGTGTATTGGTGACTCCGACCCAGTGGCAGCAAAGTTGCAATTGTGGTTTTCTGACCAGAGACACCAGGGGGAGATGAAAGACCCCCCAATCATCCCATTAACACTTGTATTACCCACAGAGGGACTATGGATTTATTAAGGTAAACAGGATGAGCGATGTCTTGCACAAATCCACAAATAGTTCATGAAAACATCATGTGAGATACTGATGGGAAGTCACTCTCTACATGTTAAAAACATTACGTTGGATGTAAATACTCGACTGCAGGAAACGTCTGTGTTTTTTGAGGAGGAGCTTCTTATCTCAGGGCCAATCGCTATATCAAAAAACAAAACCACAAAAAAGTGAACAACTAGAAAGTATTTATACTAAAGACAGGCTGATTATTTTTTATTTGTAATCAGTATTAGCAGTTAGCTTCAAGACAAAAACACTGTGTTGAGCACAGAAGTTTCCTCCGGTGAATTCTTTGCTCCTGACGCCATGTTTTTAACCTGACTCAGGGCCTGCCATGTAATCTTGAGCTGTTTACCTTTTTAGACAAGACGCTGCTACAAACTCATAGAGAAATAATGGAGACAGGATGAGCATCGCCACCTGAGGATCCACTCGGAAGTCACGTGACGCTCGCGTGCATATAGCCTATTAACTTTAACATGTCAATTTTGCATTATCCTTTAAGTGCTTGACTGACAGAGTCTGTTGCCTATAGTGGTTTGCCCAGGTCTGATATACTGTAAGGTGTCATTGAGAGAAATACAAAGCAAGTCAAAAATACTCATACGGCACGATTGACCTGATCGTTTTTCCAATCATCTCTTGCAGCTTGGAACCCAGAGACGGGTTTAGACTGTAGCTAAAGGCGCATTTGACCCATTGAAAAAGGCCAAACAAATGCTTTAACTGTGCCAGAGGAGGAAAATTGAGAAATATGCCTCCATCCATCATGTTGAAGGTCATTTTTCTAGACCGGAGAGGTGCTGCAGACAGTAGCTGACATGAGCTGGATGTGCCTCGCGGAGTTCACCGGAGGGACCCGCGTGAAGGTTAATCACTATAGAACTTTCTTGATATATAATCCTACACTTCACATTTCATCGAGCGCGTCAGGAGAAAGCCCTCTGTCAGCAGTAATTGTGCCTAACCTGTGCCCCCGCCAGCTCAAATCTCTAAAATACCACATCCGACTCGGGGAATAAATGGCAAATTAATGAGGAAAGTGCTGAGCTCAATACAAAGAATCAAAAAAGGGGTCAGCGGCCTCGAAGTTCACTCACATCCATATTCAAATAATAATAATAGGCTACCAGATCTGAAAATGATAGCACTTGTAATCACATCTGTGTCATAAATAATATCCCACATGTATAGAAAGGATGTTTTAGACTTGGAGGTCAATAAAGACAGAAATCTCTTAAAAGTATGGTATTATGCCTTATTACAACTGCTTTACACCATAGCCTTTAAGTTTTTGTCATACAACTTGTCTAGAAAATTACCCCTAGTTTTATTTTATGGATGTTTTTGAGAGGTGGAGATCAGTAAAGTACTATCTTATCTTATGCATTTCAATACAACACGCCAGCAAAGGACACACTTCTCGATCTTAAGTGCTCATGTGACCAGTGCAGAGCGAAGACGAGAGTTTAGTGAAGGCGTCAAGACTGAAAAATCCAGACAAATCATGTAATCATTGAGAAATGTGTCATGTAATAGTCAAACTTGCTTATATCCCCGGTATACTTAAAGGGGGGTATTATGTAAAATCGACTTTTTCAAGCTTTATATCATGTTATTATGTCATTCCCTCATTAAACACATGCCTGGAGTGTTGCCTTGGCTCATTCACATATTTTTGAGTAATCAGTAAAAACTTAGACGGCAGCCATTTTAGGTGTAGCTATGC
This sequence comes from Neogobius melanostomus, assembly GCA_007210695.1. Lineage (NCBI taxonomy): Eukaryota > Metazoa > Chordata > Actinopteri > Gobiiformes > Gobiidae > Neogobius > Neogobius melanostomus. The sequence goes on from VHKM01000047.1 coordinate 5,820,618, forward strand.
CTCAGTCCTCCTAGGAACGCCCCCACCTCCTGGAGACGCCTCTGGACCTTTCGTCACCAGCCAAGCCACCAACCACTGCTCCTCAGCTCAGCAGAGGCCCCTCCCCACACAGTAGTGTTGTTTAGATGCCACAGCAGTGTGCTGAAGGGGGCGTGTCGGAAAGCTTCTTAAAGAGACAGAGGCCTATTTCCAGACGGTCAGTACAGCCATTATGAGAGAGCAATTTTATTCAAGGCAGTTATTTTAATTTACTGCATATACAGACCAACAGAAGGTTACGTCATCATTGTAGTATGCTATAGACTGGTGCTATGTGATTGAAAAAAGCATAATACCCCCTCTTTAATACTGTATAATGATGTGGGGGTTTGCGCTGTTGTCTCACAGTAGTGATGGGTCCCCTCTAGGTTATACCCATCAACCCAAAACATGTACAGTAGTCATCCAGGTAGGATCAGAGGTGCCCAGAGTGTGGCCTGGGGGCCCTTTTTTGATGGCCTTGCATAACTTGGCACAGACTGCAAGATGCACATGTTATTGTTCTATCCAATCCATTATGGCGTGTCAATGGCTACGTTTACATGGTCCAAAAAAATCAGATAACTGGAGAACTCAGATAACCCAGTAATCAGATCTGATGCGTTTACATTCTCTTCAGAAATCAGAGGATCCAAAACCCTCTACATGAACCCAGGAAGTGCAGATTTGGATTTTTTGAGCAACTAAAATGTCTCCACCGCTCTCTTCAATCAGGCCCGGCTGCTGAACCAGGAGGAGAATGATCCCTCCATATTTGGACTTGGAGTCAAACTGCTCCATGTGGCATCAGCGTCTTGTGTTTGGTGGCCACAGTAGATCTAGGGTTCAAATACACTTATCTGTTTATTGTTTTCTGAAGTAATTAAAGAATAGCACAAACTGTGATTTAACTTCTATTAAAAATGTAAGGGTGAGGAGAATAGAGAGACGATTCAGTAAACAATCAAAGCAGGGACTCGAACTCACAACACTATGGAGGTAGTAATGTTCCACATAGGTGCAGCAGCCTAAACCACTCCACTGTCAGCAGCACACTTACTCTACATACTGATTGGAGATTTATTTTATGGAAAACTTTTGTGATTTATTTTTTTCTTTCTTTTTATGAAAATGCTTTTTAGTATTTTTATTATATATTTTAATCTTTGTCTTTTTGACGTGATTTAGGCCTTTTTGCTGTATTTTCCTGGTTAGTTCATCCACACGTGTGAAAGATCAGGAAGAAATCAGATCATGTATATCAGATTATGCTGTTTATGTCAATAATCCGGAAACTCCCGAAATCAGACTATGGTCAGATTTTTGGTCTCCATGTAAACGCAGCCACTGCCCATGTCATTTGAATAATTCTATAATTATAACCTCAAAAAATATATAGTTTAGTTTGGAACAGAGCTGGTATTGAGGTTCCAAGTCTAATTAAAGCACTATTCCATGGCGAAAACCCAACTGAGGTTTTCACTGCATTGACAACCGTCTGCGACCCTCCAGGACGTAAACACGTATATGCAGCGACTCTCAAGGAAAAAAACGCCAGGCAGTCCAAACAAAAGCCAGCTCCTGAAGGTTGTCCCAGCGACTTTGAAAGGTGGACATTTCCTTATATGTGGGGATAATGAAGCACACTTTAACCTATATACCAAAAACATACAAGTCTGTAACAAAAAAACTAAATATGCAAGCAATACTGTGTGCAAAAACATACCACAAAATAATATCATGTTCACGAATGAGTTTAAAAGTCATGATCAAAGTGTCCAAAAAGCTAAATGTTATTATTAGTATTATTATGATTTCTTATTGTGGCCTAAACTAATCATATTTGTATGAGGTAAACTTGGGTGGAAAGGTAAAATACATTTGCATATCACAGCATCCTAAAACACTGGATCAAATATCTATATCCTGTTCATGAATATAAATAAATGTGCCACTCCAGCAATAATTCAAAAAATATAGAGCATCTGGGGCACAAACCTATGCCAAAAAACAAAAAAACAGAGTACAGGTCTGTAGAAGTCGCTGCCTGCTGGAGGAAAAGGATGTTATTACGAATCATAGCCTCTTAATTAAAGCTGCTTATGGTTAATTATAGTGCACAAGTGGGTGTCATGGTCTGTAAACGGCCCTTTGTGCTTCCTGGCAGGTCATAATTGGGTTTGTTCTGAAGAGCGGCTTTAACAGATGTTGCCTCTCAGTCTCCTCCCTCAGAGAACGGGTCCATCAGTGATCAAAGTGCGCCCCTTAGTGGTGGAAATGTGGAACAACATTGAATCGTGAGCTGAATGATGTCACTGCATGAACATGACAAAACTATAGTGGTGACTTTTAGGATGTTTCCAGAGGGACTTAACCTCTAACCCCTTGGCTTTACCCAAGCAACTAAAAAGCAATTAAAAAGTGACAAAAATTGCAGCAAAAAAGGCACCGAAAAGTGACAGGAAATTGACAAAACGCGATGAAAAGGTGATAAAAAAAGGGATGAAAACAAGAAATAGAAAAGTGGCCAAAACACAAGAAGAAGAACTGTATTTATTGATATTGTGCCTTTCACAGACAAAGTCTGTGAAATTATACATTCAGTTTCCCCTGGGGGAGACCACCATCATTCATTCACCCTGACCTATTGTACATGTTTTTAGTGGTCGGGGAAACTCCACATGCAAACTCCACACAGATAGACCCTGTCCAGGTGGGAATCGAACCTGGGACCGTCTTGCTGTGAAACACCAGCGCTAACCGCTGCGCTATCGTGCCGCCCAAGCAAAAAACGCCACAGAAAAGTGACAAAAACGTAATGAGAAAGTGATGAAGAAGTGATAGAAAAGTGACAATAAAAGTGAAAAAACGCGGCAAAAAAGCCAGAGACGAGCAACAGAAAAGTGATAGAAAAATGATGAAAACGAAGAAAGAAAGAAAAGCTACAGAAGAGCAACATAAAATTGATGAAAAAGTGACGAAAAAGTAACAAAAATGTGACTTAAACACCGCAACAACGTGAGGAAATAGATCTGTTTAGATGAGCTTTGTGGGTCTTTCAAATGAGGCTGTAACCATTTAGATTTGGGTAAAGCTGACCTGCTCTTGTTTAAGGTGGGGATTAAATTGTTTAAAGAGGGGGTATTATGCTTTTTTCAATCACATAGCACCAGTCTATAGCATACTACAATAATGACGTAACCTTCTGTTGGTCTGTATATGCAGTAAATTAAAATAACTGCCTTGAATAAAATTGCTCTCTCAAAATGGCTGTACTGAACGTCTTGAAATAGGCCTCTGTCTCTTTAAGAAGCTTTCCGACACGCCCCCTTCAGCACACTGCTGTGGCATCTAAACAACACTACTGTGCGGGGAGGGGGCTCTGCTGAGCTGAGGAGCAGTGGTTGGTGGCTTGGCTGGTGACAAAAGGTCCAGAGGCGTCTCCAGGAGGTGGGGGCGTTCCTAGGAGGACTGAGGCATAGCTACACCTAAAATGGCTGCCGTCTAAGTTTTACTGATTACTCAAAACTATGTGAATGAGCCAAGGCAACACTCCAGGCATGTGTTTAATGAGGGAATGATATAATAACATGATATAAAGCTTGAAAAAGTCGATTTTACATAATACCCCCCTTTAAACAATTCAACCCTTCGTCTTACTTGTCGTACTTCCGCGTCAATTCTTTACGATGGCAATATAATGTAATAAAACTATAATAATGATGCGGTCGTTGATGTGGTTTCCTTTGGCTCAAGGTTTCAGACGCAGCAGATTAGTCTCTGGACTGAATGTCTAATGTTTTTTCATTAAAGTTTCACCGGTAAAAACACGCCGCTGTTGTATATTTCATGTCCAGTTGGTCTCACGCAAAGAAAAAGCACTGAGCTTTAACCCTGTTTAAATCGTATAGCTTTGCAGAATGGATGCCGCCGATGTATTATTGATTGTGTCGCGTGTAATTTGCATGTTTCGGCGGAAAAACATCGAGGGCTGGAGTCAAAGAGAATTACACCTCAGCTCATACTTCAGTGGTGTTACAAAGAGGGTGATGGCTGCATGGAGGAAATTGGAATCAGTTTGATTGTCGTTGTTAGTGGAGGTACATTCACATATAAACTAAGTCTATAAAAGCATGCAAAACAAAACAAAAATTATGAAAAAATGGAATATGCATATCCCGAAAAGCATAACAAATTTACCTGGCTTTTATCAAGTGATTAAAGAGGGGGTATTATGTAAAATCGACTTTTTCAAGCTTTATATCATGTTATTATGTCATTCCCTCATTAAACACATGCCTGGAGTGTTGCCTTGGCTCATTCACATATTTTTGAGTAATCAGTAAAAACTTAGACGGCAGCCATTTTAGGTGTAGCTATGCCTCAGTCCTCCTAGGAACGCCCCCACCTCCTGGAGACGCCTCTGGACCTTTCGTCACCTGCCAAGCCACCAACCACTGCTCCTCAGCTCAGCAGAGCCCCTCCCCGCACAGTAGTGTTGTTTAGATGCCACAGCAGTGTGCTGACGGGGCGTGTCGGAAAGCTTCTTAAAGAGACAGAGGCCTATTTCAAGACGTTCAGTACAGCCATTTTGAGAGAGCAATTTTATTCAAGGCAGTTATTTTAATTTACTGCATATACAGACCAACAGAAGGTTACGTCATCATTGTAGTATGCTATAGACTGGTGCTATGTGATTGAAAAAAGCATAATACCCCCTCTTTAAGAGAAATAAGGAAATCCAAAACCGGGAAGGATTTCATTAAAACAGATGCCAATAAAAGATACAAGTTATGTCCATGCCAGAAAATATGAGAAATGAGAAAATAAAAGATTAACCTATTAACCCCCACCTTTTCTCCAGTTCGGCTGCACTCAAGTCGTAAAGTTTCTCGACCTTTAGCTTACAGCCCATAGGCCAGTGTCACACCTCATTTGAAAGCTAAGACCAAAAAACTGATCCAAATGGGTCTTTTCCTTGTGTTGTTACCGTGTTGTCGTCTCTTTCTTTGGTAGTTTTTCCATCACTTTTTGTGACTTATTTTTTTGTCACTTTTTCGTTGCTCTTTTGTAGCCTTTTTGTAGAGTTTTCATTACATCTTTGTCACTTTTTCAACACGTTGACTTTTGTCTCAAGAAGCTTCTAGATTTGGGTAATGCCGAACTGGAGAAAATGTACTCTGTTAAGGTGGGGGTTAAGAGGTTACAAAAGGAAATAACAAAAAGTTGAAGATTGCATGAGAGTGAACCTTATTACTGTCTTTATCCGACACAAACTGAAATAGTGACTATTTAGTATTTCCAGTGAGAAAACGTGCATCTCTCTCATCATTCATGCCGTGATCCTCATACTGAAAAGTATTACATACGTTACGTCACTCCTTGCAACATGAGTAGGAAGCATATACAGTATATGTTTTAAAAAAAGGAAAATGACGAAATAGAAACACACTGAGAGTTGGAAGAGTAACTTTATTTATTTCAGCAGTTAACATTTTCTCTTTCTCCAAAGTTTCACAATCATACAGTTAATGGAAGCTCAAAGGGAGTGCCTACCCCTTGTTCATGTAAATTATATTTGCAATTCATGATGTTACAGTTATACATTACTTTTACATCAAACAATAAACAATTCTTCCTGATTAGTATCAATTTCAAAACACAACTATATACCTGTACATGTTTGTGAGTTAACTTTTATCCTAATGTAGTTACAATTGTCAACATACAATCAGCAGACTTACTGTAGTTTACAATTTGCAGCACTGGCAAACGAAGAGCTTTTAGCTGCATTTCACTTTAATCTGATTACTGTTTAGGAAATAGTAATGCGTTAGAATACTCGTTACTGGAAAAAGTACTCTGATTAAAAGCATCACCGCATACAATAGACATAAGGCAAAAATAACTGAACTGGCCTTTAAAAATGAAACAAACGGAGTACTTAATGTAATGATGTACGTGATGATGTAAGTGATGCAATTTTTTCAATCATGTGACTTTTGTTGTTATGGCGGCCATTTTAAATACCCAAATAGAATTATGCAGTACAATATGTAACAATATCAGGATAAAAATGAGAGACATATGGTTGACAGTGGCATTTTTATGTACTCGTAATCATTTCTCAAGAAGATAACAGTAAATACACGTTCCCAGAGACGCACGTTTATGTGAAGAAACCAGTGAGTCAGTGTTTAAGCTGCTCAAAATGTTAGCATGCTACCTGTTTGCATTTGGCTTCAACAGCTCAGCTCTGACCTCTCCAAGAGAAAGCCCTGAACCCAACTCCAAACTTCTAGTCTTGGATACAACATGTGACAGAGGTCAGAGCCGTAGTATTTCCTCAGTGTTCATAGATGTGAGCCACACGTGTTTATCGTGCTGAAGCCACTGACAGTTGAATCAAATGTCAATGGTTGAAGCTAAATGCTAACCGTTAGCATGCTAACGTCTTGAGCAGCTTAAACACTGACTCAGACCGAGACTCTGTTGACATGACAAACTATAAAAATCACAGAGAAAGATTTTCTGTTTCCTCTTTGATGTGCAGTAAATCATGTATAAGAGCTGCGGGTTTGATGCAATATGGCCTTGGTGCTAAATCCATCTGAAACGCAAACCGGCGCTTCCTTCCATGTAAATTAAATGTAACAAGCAACTAAAGTGAGCAACTAAGCTGTATGGAAAATATAATTAAACAGAAAATAAATGTTAAAAAAAAAAATCAAACCTTTCGCTTCAACCTGACAAGTCGCGGAGGAGCAGATGCAGTGGCACCTCTGACATCTGCAGCTCTCATTTGGCTGCTAATCACACCCAGCTTAGTTTCAGAGCATTTCACACATACACACCACAGTTTTAGGTGTAAAGCCGGTATGGAGACATACAACCACGCCAGGGCAACCATAACACCTCATATTTCAGGTGGTAACAATAACAATTTTTTTCTTCCAATTATGAAGCTAATCGACATAATTCCTGGCTCAATTCTTCTTTGTGCCTGAAGCCGGGTCTATAATGGCTTGGGATCTTCTGTACTTCTATTTTACTCAGACCTCAATTAGGCTTCGTGTAACCTGTGCACAAACAAAGTGCTAAAATATTACACTAGTTTGGAGTGAATCGAACACTAAGGGGGGCTGATCAATTACCAATCAATGATCAATAACTCAAAAACGAAGTGTGAACAAACGCTAATTTGTGTGAACAAGCGCTAATTTCTGTGCACAAACGAAGCACAAACGAATGACATCATTTTGAAGCAAATCGGTGGCTAATGATTATGGGGGCTAACGTCACACAAGTCTTCGACCAATCATTTGAAACTGTACACTTTGTGCATCTCACTGTACTTTCTTGTAGATGATTATGCTATTGCAGGCCAACCTGACCAGCATGTTTTTGAGAGTAAAACCAGAGGACCCGGAGGAAACCTGGCCGGCTGCTTTCAGTGCTCCTCTGATCCTCTGAAACGGTGCACCATCTCCTGCGTTTGTCCTTGCTTCAGAGCGTGGTGTCCTGCACTGGTCAGGTCCTCCTCCTTCCTCTTCCTCCTGTGCAGCTCCCTCTGCCTCAAAACAGTCTTTCACCATCTTCTGGGAAGAGTGTAACAAATATAATCCATCTTTTTCTCTGGTGAACCAACATTAGTCAGAACAATAGTAGGGATAAAAGATTTGTGTGGCTTAGCTGCGAGTCTTGCCTGAATACCTCCTCGATTGTCCCTTTTTGATTAGGATTATTATTTTTTAAGTCAGCAGAAGCAACATCTATTGCAATAACCCAATTCATTTTCAGTCAATAAAATTGAGGATTTTTTTACTACTCCTCCATAGAGATCATCCTGATCTTTTCCATCACCTGCTGGTATCGGCTCTATCAATATCCAAAACATTGGTGAAGGCGTTCTCTAAAATCAGTGGAGTCCCTCTCCGAGCACTCAGCACTGCATGTGAACAGCAGACTCTGATGACTGATGTAGTGGATGGCAATGAAGAGATGTCGGGAAAAAATAAGTTTGGGGATTCATGGTTAGCCCTGGGGCCTATAGGTTAAGACGGCCCTGCTAACTGCCCTGCTGCCCTTATCCAACAGTGTTAAGTTTACAGCTTGTTTGATCTCGGAAGCCAAGTTACAATTATATTCAATGTAGGGGAGACCGGGTATGGTTGTAACACTTTTTGCTTCAGCACCTGTAACTCACTGAATATTTTAGCTTGAGTTCTCAAACGTTCATACAAAGTCTCCACATTTGTTTACTACCGATGGCACCAATGATGGGGGATGGGATAAGTTGTAACAGTTTAAAGTTTAAACTTCTTTTGTGTAAACTTTAAACAAAAGAAGCAAAAACAGAGGCACGTCATGTGATATGCTTCAAAAAGAGGTTTATTTCAATAAAAGAACAATGCAGAACAATGTCTCTCTCTCGCTCTCTAACCTATCACATGTTTACCTCAGGTGGAGTCAGTCCATAATACAGGTCTTCTGCCTGAGTCAAATAATCAGCCAACACTTCCTCCTGCACCTCAGAGAAAACTTGATTTGTTGATGCTCCAATAACCTACACTGGGAAGATCCGGCCTGGACCCTTGTAATGGTAAATGGTCACATTTTATATAGCGCCTTTCTACCTGCTTTAGGCACTCAAAGCGCTTTACATCAAGGAACCAGTCACCCATTCACACGCTCATTCATACACCAGTGTATGCAGACACTGGAGGCGAGGTGGGTGAAGTGTCTTGCCCAAGGACACAACGACAGTGGGCACCTACGGGATTCAAACCGCCGACCCTCTGGTCACAAGACGACCCGCTCTACTCTCTGCACCACCGTCACCCTTGTTCTCTCAGCTCCTGCTGTGTTTTGCAGTATCTGCTCAGATTTACATGGCAGTTCCCATGTGCCTTTGCAACTGATCTGACTGACTTGCCCTTATTTGTGACCTCATCAGATGCTGATTTGAAGGCACACCTCTGTCAGTCTTTCTCTTCCACTGCCCAGGCATTCTGTAAAAGTATTCAAATCAAGAACGTGTCATTTCAACCTGAAAAGCCTCACAGAGACAGAATGGTAGTACGAGTGTTTATTTAATGAACATGAATATTATTGGGGCTCAAATCCCGGTGGAAGATCGAACGAACGATGTGAAATGCACGGCATTGATGAATGATAGCCAGAATCTTCCCCCCCAAAAGAGGAGCCGGGATCTGAGCCGAGATTGTGAGGGATTGATGAGCTACGACGGGTGAAGGAGCGAGGTAACGGCCGATTGGACTGAACGAATGGGCCAGAACGAGACAAGAGTAATGGTGATTAGACAGATGTAGAGGAGATCAGGAGACTGAATTCCCCTCCGCCGAGACTGCCGGAAAACCCCTCCGACGAGGGCAACGGAGACGGGGACGCCGAGCCCTCCGACGAGGGCGAACTTGGGTTGACGGAGGTATTTGCAATGACGTTTACGCTGGAGCTAAACTTTGAGATAAGGGAGTTTGTAGAGGCGGTGGACTGTGCAAGAGACTATTGAGGCAGTACTCTTAACGTAACTGAGCGTTGGTAATAACATTAGTGTGGCAGGGAGTACGATGCGGCTTTTATGAAATTTTTGACCGTTGGCATTATAGATTTTAAAAAGGAACGTCCTTTGATTAAGGCGTGGACTACAGCAATGGTAACGCGCAAGGCGGCGTTTGGTTACTGCTTCCAGAGGTGCCCCAACAAACAGCAGCTAAAGCTATACGATGAAATTTGAAGAGTGCGGAGACTCTGGGGTAGATCCATTTGCAACCATTACAATTTTGATAGAAGCCCCCAGAAATACATGGAGCGCTTCCGTAACGAAACAAAAACGACTGGAGGAAAACCCAGAGACGGCGACCGTACGAGGCGGAGCGACAGCAACATCGAAACGTGCGAAGCAGGGCGACGGCAACAGCGAAACGTACAGAAGAGGGCAGCAACATCGAAACGTGCGAAACAGGACGACGGCAACATTGAAACGTGCGAAACAGGACGACGGCAGCATCGAAACGTGCGAAACAGGACGACGGCAACATTGAAACGTGCGAAACAGGACGACGGCAGCATCGAAACGTGCGAAACAGGACGACGGCAACATTGAAACGTGCGAGTCAGTGCGACTGCAAAACGGGCGAGGCAGGGCGACATTTCATATCTCAATATTCATGCCAGATATCTCGATTGATACGATATTGTCACAGGTTTAAAAGGGCAATGGGAGCCTATGTGGTGGTGCAATCAATAAAACAAGCGGTGGGTTAAAAAGGAATTAAACAATTTATTCTGGCCAGTTAAAAGTCACGATAAAAGGACATTAAAAAAGGGGGTTAAAACAAATAAAAGACATGTTAAAATCGAGGGGCGTGCAGTAAGGTGCTTTGTCGTGGTCCTCAGGCCAGGGGTCCAGCTGGTTCTGGGGGCTCCATAGCAGAAGCAGGGGTCCACCTCGGGGCACGTAAGCTGGGGAGGCTTCTGCCGCTTCTTGACCCCGCCGTGCCTGTCCGGGGACATCCCTGCCCCGAACGCGCCGCTCCCGTGCCCCGACCTGGTGTCGCTTCATGTCCAGTCCTTCCTCGTCCGTGCCTCCTCGTGTGTGCACCCTTCTCCTATGTTCCAGCCAGCAGTCCTTCCTTCTGTTCGGGCTCGGGCTCCGTCTGCTGTCGTGGCTGTCGTGGCTGTCGTGGCTGTCGTGGCTGTCATTGTCGTTGCCGCTGCCGTCGCCGTCGCCGGGCCGGGCCGGGCCGCACCTGCCCGCAGGCCCTCGTGTCCACTCTCTCTGTCTTTCCCTCATTCTTGTGCCTGCTCCTCCGCCTTTTATCCTCCGCTGTAATCAGCTGCAGGTGGTTCCCCTTGATTACTGGGCGGGGCTGCAGGGCAACGAACTTGGGGCAATTAAAACATGTATAAAATCATCCTTAAAAACCATGCAGATAAAACACACTAAAACCAAAGTTAAAAACAGCCCGCTCGTGCCTGTGACAATATAACTATAGGTTAGGTAAAAGCCAAGTATTTTTCAGAAAAATGAAAAGATAAGAGTGCTGTTTTATTGATAATCTATATCGTTTATGTCTTGCTTTTTTCGATTTTTAATGTTTTGAACGTTCATCTCGATATCGATACGATAACAATATATCTTTCAGCCCTAACTGAAACACATGAGGCAGTGGGGCGACATGACAGCTGTCGTGCGAGGCTGGACACAGCAAAACGGCGAAGCCAAGTATGGAGTGAATGTAAAATGCTCTCATGTGAAGCGCTTTGTGACCATGTCTGTAAAAGGCGCTATATAAATACAGATCTTCTTCTTCTTCTTTAGCTAGCTGTATTAGCATAATGGTTTGAAATTAGAAAGTGCATTTTGCCTGAGAAAATACAGTTTAATCTAATATAAGTCATATGGTTTTATGTGCAATAGTATCGGCACTAAACAAAAATTTACTTTCTTACCTCAAAATCACTTTTTTTCTCTATAGTATCTGCACGAACCTGTTTACAACATTGACAACCACCATGTGGGATCAGGGAGGAAGTGGCTAAACACTGATATGATCATTTTACTCCTATCTTACCCCTGAGTGGTGGAATTGGTGACGTTACAACTCTCCCCCCTTATGCTACAACCACCCGGTCTCCCCAGTGTTGCAGTTTTGATCATGTGTAAACTGCTCTGTGTGCTTTTTACTTGCCCCTTCGGGATGAATAAAGTTTTTTGAATTGAATTAAACTGAGATTAAGTTGAGAATGAGATTTGGATTGGGAAACATTTTAATTAATTGCACAACCCTTCTATATGTTTATAAAAAATATTACTCTGGCTGGCTAAATGCTTTACCCAAACCTAACAACATTGTAATAGCTCAAAACATGCACTTGATTAAAACGGTAATTTGTCATAATAAGGACCTCCTGTCTGTTGTCATATCTCTATAAACCAGACCTGCACAGACCAGACTCGAGCTTCCAAACACACGTTGTCTCTTCCAATCTCAGTGATCGATGGCCACAGACTGGATTCTATAAAACAGTATCGCTGCAGTGTGGTGTTATACAAGCTAAAGATCCAGATAAAGAGTTTGTTTGTTTGTTATTTGAATCCATGGAGCACCATCAAAGTCGTGCTGTCAGTATGATTCAGACTCATTCTGATTCTGCCCTATGATCGTCCCACTGGCATAAAGTTAGTCCAAACCTGCTAAAAATCAACACATTATTTTATTTCCAGAAACTCAAAATAATTTGTCTCATTTAAGAGCTACATTGCCATCATTGGAGGCAGCTGGGTTAGCTTAATTGTGTGTGTGTGTGTAATACTGAATACTTGCCTTCAAATGTATTTTGTAATGTATTCCGTTTCTTTTTCCAATCAGAGTATTGTATTCTGAATAATACTTTCACGTTGATTTGCTTTGTATTAAGGCCGATGTATAAATCCGGTGTATGATTACAAAAATATAGACTACATTTGTTGGAATGCCTGATATAAACATATATACGCTACCAATAATTAGGAACTCAAAAACTCTCTTGGCAAATGCATATGTGCGATTGTGCGTACATGTGTATTGTGTATTGTGTGTATGAACTGTGGCATAAGGCGTTTTCAATCTTTATTTCATTTCAGGAGGAAAAACAGGTCATCATTAAAAGTTCTTTATTAATGTTGAGCAATATGAAGCTAAAATCTAATGATTGTGTACTGTGAGGTATTCCTTTGATTTTAGGAAACTGTATTTTAAATACTCACAAATGAAAGTGTAACTGTGCCAGAATACAGTTACTTAAACGTGTTCTAAATACAGTTACTCCCCAACATAAAAGGGGGCGTGCGCAAGTTATTTTGTGTTTCCCATCTACATCCACCAGAGGGCAGCATTAGACAAGCATTACTTTAATGTGGCCTGAGAGAAAATGCACAGAGCAGCACAAGTTACTTCAAGTAAGGGGAAAAAAAGTATTTATGGAAAATACTTAGTGTTGATGTAATTAGACAAAACAAAACGTAAAAATGTGGATATTTCCAAATAATAGGCCTATATAGGGCTGGGCGATTTTGAAAAAACAAACAAAAAAACGATTAATTTCCCCATATTGATTTATCTCGATTTTCGATTTGATTTTTTTGTAAATAATAAATGTAATACATTTTGCTGATTCATAAAATTAGATAAATCTTTTATTCAAACCTCAGCTCAAACTAAATCAAATGCTTTCATCAAGTTTAATTTAACGCACAAAAGTCTTCCAGTGTCTCGACCAAACTCCCAAACTAGGTATTGTTTGTGCTAAAGAAATGGCTGTAAACCTGTCGATTATAAAGTCCCATGACGATTATTTAGATTGACTAAAGTAGACATTGCGATTTTGATTAATTGCCCAGCCCTAGGTCTATACTATATTTGCCACAGATAATAATTTTGTCACATAAAAATTCTTCTCCTGAAATTACAACCATCTAAAATCATCTTTAAAAAAATAAAATGAGGTCAATATATAGGGACCAAACAAGACAAAAGCACTAAAAGCAGTTAAAAAAAAGTGTGCGCATTTTTTTGTTTTTTTTTTGTTCTTATCAACATGACATCCAGTGCATTCTCATTCATGTATCAGACATAACCATTATAGGACACAAACTAGTTTCTCATGTTACATTTCATATACTGAGTGAAAGTACTTATACTTCATATATTGTGTCCTGAAACAAGCTGGAATACTGCGGACACTGACTTTAGTTACTAATTTTCCAAGTCATTTAAAAAAATGAAAAGGGAACTAAAATAAAAAAATACAAAAATGTCTATTGCAGGTACATTATAAAAAGAAACAAATAGAGTGCAAAATGCCAAAATACATATTTAGAACCAAAATTTATGACAAAAATAAATACCAAGATTTGACAACAAGTGATAATAGACAAGTGACCAGTAGAAATATTATATCCATGTAGCCATGGATATAAACACACAAGCGGACAAATAAAAAGCAAATGAAAAACTTAAATAAATAAATAAAAAGTACAGGTTTTATAAATGCTAGACATAGTGCATATATTGGATTGCAGTTGCAGTCGCTTTCATATTCTCCATATAGTTATAAATAGGATATAAATACACAGTTTTGCAAATATATTGTGCAGTGTTTTGGCCAGAGTTTTGTTGTTACTCAACAAACTGTCCCTCCCTGGTAATACTATTTTCAGCCATCTTTGACTTGTTCACCCCCGTGACCCCAACCAGCATTGACCCAGTACATTCATGAAAAATACCTTCCTTTAGTGAACTTTCAATCCTTTTTGGAACCTGTGAGCTACCTTTATACAACACAAATGCTTCGATGACACTTGTGTAAGTAAGCGACTTGGATAGAGTTCAGTCAGAAGAGTTAGTTAATTTTCAGCACGATTTCAGAAAATGACTCGAGTTTCTTCAGTAGAAAGCCTCTGGCAAAGTACTTAAAAAAGAACTGAGAGCTACTGCAGATCTTGAGCAACTCTCCCTCTATAAAGGGAGGGACAATATTATGTTATTTGTTTCATTCTTAAACCAGTTTGGTCAAGTTTAGAACAGCATGGCACATTTGAAACATCTAACAAAAATGAATATAATATGGAGGAATTTGGAGTGTGAATAGTGTTTTTTTGTTTGTTTGTTTTTTATGAGGGGAAAAACTATGTCAATTTGGGATAATAGTATAAACCCTTCAAAATGACTGACTAAAGATCCCCGAAACAATACAGTCATGAATGCCAGGAGGATAAAACACATATTAATATTCTGAGAGGGTCTAAACGCAGTCGATGGAGAGTCACGTGATCAGTGGAGCTCCAGACCTCCACAGGAAATGACGCCACCTCCACTTTTTTCCCCGCGACATTTATTTAAATTAACCTCAATGGCTTTTGTAAACTCCAATATCCTTAAGGTCATTAGGGTTAGTTTGGATTCGTTTAAACTAGCGCTGTCCTGCAGAGGTGACATCATTTCCTGTGGGGAAGTGGAGCTCGACTCCCCCGCGCTCTGTCTATCGACTGTCAGTGAAACACTTGCACCCGTTGACCATCGCCACACTGGACTCCTGGTTGATGCTCTCCTTCACCTCTGGCGAGAGAGAATCGAAAATATGGTCCTCGACGATGAAGCAGCTTTTCCTCAGGAGGCTGCACTGTCCCAACTGGGCCGGCAGACGGTCCAGGTAGTTCCCCTTGAGCTCCAAGTGCGTGAGTTGTGTCAGCTGGCCGATTTCTCCGGAATGGAGGAGATGCAATTGTGTCCAAGGCATAACGTCCGTAGCTTGCTGCATTTGAACAGCTGCTTGGGGATCACCTCCACTTTGTTGCCCGTAATAGCGAAGTGCTGAAGGTTTTGCAAGAAGCCGACCTCCAGCGGTACCGCGGCTATTGAGTTATGGCTGAGGTCGAGGTAGCGGAGTTTGAGGAGGGTGAACAGAGAAGCTGGGAGCGATACGAGCTTGTTGTGGGACAGGTAAAGCGATTCCAGGTTTTGACGTGGCTAATGGAGATGGGGATAGCGATGATCTTGTTGTGCCACAGCTTGAGGCAGGTTAATCTCTTAAGGTGCTGGAAGCTGATGATTTCTTCAATGGTGCGAATATTGTTGGATTTGAGATCGAGTTCTTGGAGGTTGGTCAAGCTAAAAATGGCGTGCGGGATGCGCTCGAGCTCGCAATTGTGCAGCTCCAGCTCGGCGAGATTCATCATTTTCTTCAGGCTGTTCAGCACGAGCAGCTTTGTGCCGTCGTTGTGCACCACCAACTTGAGGAGGTGCGGCGACAGGTCCGTGATGTTCGTCGGGATTTTCGTCAGGTTGCTTTTGAGATGCAGGACTTTGAGATGCCGTAGGTCGCGCAAAGACTCGAGCCCGATCAATTTGTTGTTTTCGGAGTTCAGATTACCAATCAAGTAGAGTTCCCTTAAATTTTTCAGCATGTACAGCCAGCTAGGGATCTCCGCAAGGTCTGTGAATTTCACGTGAAGACATCGCAAGTGGTCGCGAAGGAAAATGAAGGCGGTTTGCTCGACTTTCGCCGGGCAGTGGTAAAAGTGCAACTCCTGTAGGTTGATCATTTGTGAAATCTTTGCAGTTATCCTCGCCTCTGGGATGAGTTCGAGTTTAAGAATCTCCAAATCGGTCAGATCGAAAACGGCGTCCGGCACCCCCGACAGCATGAAGAGATGAAGCTCTAGTTTATCTTGTGGATTGCGCGTAACGTGTTGCCTCAATTTCTCAAAAGTCCATTCATTGTTGAGGCTAATCTCCCTAAGTTTATTCTCACTGACTCCGGAGAGGAACACGCCGAAGCGCTTTGAATACAGCTGGTCGTACTGGTCGACCATGTGAAGGAGGAACGCAAAGTCATTCTTAACATCGGGAATGTCGCTGAAGCTGCTCTCCTCTCGCACTTTCTCAAAGGAATACTCTTTTAGCGGGCGTCGGAAAAGCCAGAAAAGCGTATAGATGCAAATGACGCCGTAGACGCATATAATCGCTATGTAGCTGACAAGAAGCTTCTTTAACATGAATGCCATATTGTGTGTGCATTGGAACTTTGCATATCCAGTTAGGTGCTTGATTTCTGGCTCGCACACGTGATTGAAGTCAATGGATGCAACAAACGTCATGGTGTAGCATAGAATAAGGATGAATTTCACAGTTTTGATGACCGTTTGAATGGCGTACAGTCTATAAATCAAGTCACTGTCCTCAACGTGCGCTCTGAACTTACGGACTTTTTCAAACAGCGCTTTTGCCTGCTCGCCGTCCTTCTTGTCCAAAATGGTCATGGACGGGATTTCGCTAACCAGCTTCTCCACGGAAAATGTGACCCCGGATTTGGTGAGCACGGGAGCCGTTTGGTTTGGACTCCCCTCTTCGCTGCTTGTGGAGAAATGCTTCAGCAAAGTCGGCGCACCCGCTAACCTTTGCTTGTTTTCCTCCGAATCCTCGCAAGCTGTTTCCGATAGCGCTTTTGTCGTCCACGGCGACTCGAAGCATTTCCCGAGAATTGAGACGAAATGCTCAACTTTGGAACTTGTCTTTGGGTATTTGAACCAGAAATTGCTGCTGACCATTAAGACTATAGTGTGAATGAGGGCAAGATAAGGGAAATACTTTGAATACCAAGGCAGCGCTACATGATAACACATCTGGTTGACAAAAACATACTGTTGAAAGTCCAGCTTGGTTCGCACACCGGTCGGATTAGGCTGCCGCGGGTATTCTGGGTGGTCTATGGCTCTGGGAAGTCTTCTAGCAATGAGGGGTGCAGCCTGTTCTCCCATTGCATTCTCCCTGTTCCAAAACCCATCATTGCTTTCGGTCGGTTCAGGTCTTATGACGCCGCTGGAATCCTCTGGCGTTTGCTCGAGAATGGGAAGACAAACCACCTGGTCCTTGGTGAGCTGCATGGTGCCGGAGAAAATGGCCAACATGAGCATGACGATGCCCAGGTAGTCCATGAACACGTCCCACCATGGTTTGAGAATGCGGTACGTCGGCTGGATGTCGTTCAGAGAGGCGACTTCTGTCAGGGTGAACATTCCTGTAAAAATATGAATACAGTTACCAAAACAAACTAAAAGGCAAAATAAATGCCCAAATATGCCAATTAATATAATGTATTTTGAGTCGTGCAGCATCCTTTTAAAGAAAATAATGATCTAAATCCAACACTGTCTTATTTTCTTCCTCGTAATGTCTGTTTTCATCACAGAAAATTGCAAAATGATGCTGCTAAATGTATGGTTGATAAAGTCATTGCGATAGGTTAAATGTAATTCATGAATGGGTACATGCACATGTAAGTGTTTGTGTGTGCCTAGGTTTGGAAAACTGAATACGTAAATGTATTCTCTTATTGCTGTGGATTAATTACGTAGCTTTATCATAGTAGCTTTTACTGTAATTAGTATTACTCCTTTGGGGGAATGTCTACAGTGCATGAGTTTCAGTCGTGTAATTTTCCTAAAGATGCCATCTTGACATGTCTACTATGAACCGATTGTGCACAATAATCAATTTTTATTGCTGTAGTTTCTTTGTTGTTGTTGTTGTTTTTTGTCCATTAGTATTGTGAATGGAAATTTAAATGGTATTTATTTTTATCTTATTTGGATAAAGCTGAAAATGTGAAGTGCTGGTGCTGGCCCTTCTGGGGCCCTAAGCAAAAATCAACACGGGGGCCCTACAAGTACGCATGCCATGGTTATTCGACGAAGAGCGAACCCATTTATGGTCAAAAACAGTTACACTGTGTGCAGTAGAGCAGGGCAGAAGTGGCCTCACTTCATAATGACCTCAATTCAGGCCCTGCCCCTCTGTGTGAGAACCACTAAGCCACTGTGAGACTGGAATTCAGGACTACTACTCAGAGCCGTTTTTTCCTATACACAAACTACGCAAGGTGCATAGGGCCCCCGCAGCCGTAAGGGCCCCGCATCTCAGTCAAACTACGGTGTTGTTTCACTGATTAAGGGCTCTCTGACAGCGCTCACTCACTCTCCACCTACTTTGCCTACCTACATATAGTACCAAAACGGAGCAGTCTGCTGAAGTGGATGAGCAGGAGAGACCTACTGCCTTTCCCCTGTCACTTCCAAGGAGCGAGTGCTTCTCCCCTTCGCGTCCCCGCTTGGCTGTTTAGCCGTCGTTCCACATAGCGTGAACCAGCCGCGAACGCCACGATCTATGTACACGTATCGACACTAGCAGACCTTTCTGTTTCCACCACACACACACATGCATTTGTTGTGGGATGTAGCCGCACAGAGGCGCACGCTGTAGAGATGGTCATTAAAAGTCTTGTAAGCTGCGATGAGAACAAATGTGGACAAATGCTGCCTTCTGGTGGGAGTTATGGAATCATTCAAAGGAGCCAAGCTGTATTAAAACAGAAAAGAAACCACTAAATACAACTATGAAGGTAAGCTACATGCAAATGTTATGCTAACACCAGCTAAAGCTGCGCTAACAGCGGCTAAATGCTATTATTGGCAAAATCCCCTTTTAGCACAGCGTAGGATGTTGTGAAATATTAAATCTGTATGGCCTGCGTGTCAATAGTGAGGGCTGTCCACTCTTGGCAATCAGAGGCCAGCAGTCTGTTCACGTCACATTAGACACGGGTAGCCCGCTTTGGCCACAGCCAGAGGTCGGTCCCAAAACCTATCCCTGGTCAGACCAGTTCCTACAGTAACTCTGGTTCTCCGAATGTCCATCCATCCATCCATTTTCTTCCACTTGTCCGTTGCCGGGTCGTGGGGCAGCCGCCGGAGCTGCCCATATCACATTGCACCAGCCCCCCATGGCTCCTTCTGCAGGTGGTGGGTCCACGGAAGGACGGCCTCACGGTTCAAACCGGGCCTGTTGGTCTCTCCTAGGGGGCACATTCTCCGAATGTGCACAGTCTAAAACGAATAGGGCTACTACTCACAGGCTAATTCTCAGTGGTAAGACAGAAATAACCGTCAAGTGCAGGTTTCAGTTAGTTTTAAATCAGCGGTTCCCAAACTGTGGGTCAGGGACCAGAGGTGAGAGAATGGGACCATTTGCCATTTAGACTAGTAGTAGTCCTAAAGGAGTGTGCATGTTCTCCCCGTGTCTGTGTAGGTTTCCTTCGGGTACTCCGGTTTCCCCTGCCGCTAAAAATATGTACAATAGGCCAGGATGAATGAGAGTGCACAATTAACCCAAGGCTACAATCCGGTGTGGCTTGTTTACATGCATGAGACCCATGTATGTTCATTAACATGCACTGTCCCGACCAAATAACCAAGAAATAAATAAATTACACAGAGGGGCGGGGGCTGAATTGAGGTCATTATGTTCCCCTTCTGCCCTGCTCTACTGCACAGTGGAACTGTTTTTGACCGTAAATGGATTTGCTCTTCATCGAATAGCCATGGGATGTGTACTGTAGGGCCCCTGTGTGGATTTTTGCTTAGGGCCTCAGAAGGGCCAGCACCGGCTCTGCTACTACTAGTCTATTTACCCCACTTTTTAAAGTGGTAAATGGCAAAATGGTCACATTCACTCACCTCTGGTTCCTGACCCACAGTTGGGAACCGCTGATTTAAAACTAACTGAAACCTGCACCTGACGGTTATTTCTGTCTTACCGCTGAGAATTAGCCTGTGAGTAGCCCAGTTCGTTTTAGACTGTGCACATTCAGAGAACCAGAGTTACTGTAAAGTAACTGTGCTCATGAGAACCATGTGGATTCAACTCCTCTTTGAGACAAAAAGGCCAAGTGTACGGCTTTGCCCTCATCTATTCGCCAAACTACTGTCCTGATACTACGCTAGAGACAATGAGAAGAGAGTTTAAATGAGTGTGTGGCGATGCAGCCCCAAGTCCGCACAGAGAAAACATGAGAGCAACGCCCGGGACACGAGTGACATGCAGGCGCACAAGTGGCGAAGCGAGCACTGAGAGACAAACAGCCAAGCGGGGACACCGAAGGGGAGAAGCACTCGTGCCTTGGAAGTGACGGGGGTAGGTCTCTCCTGCTCATCCACTTCAGCAGACTGCTCCGTTTTGGTATTATATGTAGGTAGGCAAAGTAGGCGGAGAGTGAGTGAGCGCTGTCTAAGAGCCTGTCCCGTAACAGCGCATTGATTAATCAGTGAAACACAGTAGTTTGACTGAGATGCGGGGCCCTTGCGGCTGCGGGGGCCCTACGCACTTTGCGTACAGTAGTTTGCGTATAAGAAAAAACGGCTCTGGAAGACACTGTCTTTTTTTGTCCTGGCCCCAGTACATATTTTAGTGGTAGGGGAAACCGGAGCACCTGGAGGAAACCTACGCAGGCAAGGAGAGAACAAACTCTGCAAACTCTACACAGAAAGCCCCCAGTCCGACTGGGAATCGGACCTGGAACCTTCTTGCTATGAGGCATGAATGCTGACCGCATACACGGCGGCGCGGTAGCACAGCGGTTAGCGCTTGTGCTTCACAGCTAGAAGGTCCGGGTTCGATTCCCACCAGGGACGGGGCCTTTCTGTGTGGAGTTTGCATGTTCTCCCCGTGTCTGCGTAGGTTTCCTCCGGGTACTCCGGTTTCCCCTACCACTAAAACATGTACAATAGGTCAGGATGAATGAGAGTGTGTTTGAGAGTGCGCATGGGGGACGACGGATGGAAATTAGCCCAAGGCTACAATCTGGTGTGGCTTGTTCATTAACTTGCACTGTCCCTACCAAATAAACCAATAAATAAATAAAATACACTGGGTGATTGGATTATAAAATTATGCAATGACTGACTGTTAAAAACATTAAAGAACAAAAATATGGGTTCAAGCTCTGGTGTCAAGAAAGTGATTTGTATTGCATTAGTTTTGAGATAGAACAATGTCAGAATTGTACATAATGTAAAGTCTGTCAAAAGGCTATGCAATATTGCATAATCTATCAGTAGGTAATATCATATGTTTTGTTTTTTGTACACAAGATGGAGGGAATATGGAGCTAACTCGGCTTAAAAAGAGATGTGCTCTTATCATGTTTTTACACTTTCAATACTAATTTCCTACTTGCAGGTTTAATTAATCTCCTATTCAAGCTACCCACTATTTGGAAATTATGAATAATGTCTATGGCAAACAAGAGCTCTCTTCATTTAGAGTATTTATTGTAGACAAAGCTCGTCAGTGAAGCGGACACTGCCCTTGAACTAATGCACTGTAGCCGATAGTAGCCTATACTTGGGTCAGTGAGCCAGCCTTTCCAATGCAACAACAGACTAACTGTACGCTGCCTTTCAACGTAAACAATATCTTGTCTGCACACAGTATAGTCTTTGTACATAAAACTGACTATGGGGAGAATATTTGCAGAACCAAATGCATATAATAATACACAGGCCAAGTCAGACCATCCCGTGTTTACTGTAAACAAAGTGCGCCTATGAGGCAGCTGATCGCTCCAACATGTACAACCAAATCCAACAAAATCGTAATACATTACCTCACGTTTGGGCTATGTTTAGATTCTACCGTGCTCGTTTATTGCGAGGTCTTTGTTTTCAATGAGTCTACACTATTTCAAAAAGACTATAACAGGCTCAGACCGGCTTTGGCAGCTCGACGCATCCATCCGCGCACAGGAAAAAGGTGGACTTGCGTTCTGTGGTAGGACCGCCCCGTAGAGATGCACTACCCCAGTCACATCGTGACGTGTGTGCACCTTTTTGCTCCTCTTTGTTTAGGTTTCTTGGCGCTACAATGCTAACATGGTCCAGCATGTGTTGGTTTAGACAGTATAATGACAGTAGACAGTTGCGTAAAACGAGCGTAATAAGCGCAGAAAGCGGAATACAGTATTTACCTTCAGCGTGTCCGGTCCAGTCTGGACAATGGCGCTACCGAGATATCACTCGATTATTAGTCATGTCCAAGTCTCTGCTTGTGTTTATTCCCATTAGTCATCACAGTAGGCTGTAGGACCAGGATGTAAAGCGGCTTAGCTTGCACCCACTACCCCCATCACTGCCTCAGATGGTCGGGTCCTCCGTGCG
This sequence comes from Neogobius melanostomus, assembly GCA_007210695.1. NCBI lineage: Eukaryota > Metazoa > Chordata > Actinopteri > Gobiiformes > Gobiidae > Neogobius > Neogobius melanostomus. The sequence continues at coordinate 5,843,191 of VHKM01000047.1, forward strand.
ACAAGTGACAGTGACACAGAGCTGCCGAAGCTGCACTGAACTCATAACGACACTTCAAAGCGAAGCATATTTCGCTGCTGCATTTCGTGTCGCACAGGAAAACACCAAATATTAGACTGCCTATAACGCGCCACTCTGTGGTCCAGGATGAAACAGCTTCACTAAAATCATCCATCCCCGTTGTTAAAGGGATAGTCCAGTGGAGAATGCACGTTTATTCAGGCAACCAGGATGAAGTTATCTAAAATCTGTTTTTGTCTCTGTGACTATCCCTTTCAATAAATAAATAAATAGGGTGCAAGTAATACTTCTACTCTTATTACACAATGTTCCTCAAACCATTGCTCAACTCAAGAAAAAGTTACAATATGCGATAGGTCTTTATCAATCAATCAATCAATCAATCAATCAATCAATCAATCAATCAATCAATCAATCTTTAGTTATAGAACACTTTTCATACACAAGTGCATCACAAAGTGCTTGTGCTTGGATTTAGTTAAAACATTACTTCTTATTCTTGTAACCTGCACCGTATTTCTAAATAACACTCACCATTTTGGTTGTGTAATAAACACAACATTCCATGGTATTTTAGAGCCTATTACACACACAATATAAATAAATAATCAACAATGACAGTCAACACAGATAACTGATGTTCAGGGCTGTGCAGAGAGCTACAGAGGGGCACGGCCTCAAAACTCAAAAGGGCACTACACCTCTCCCCCGCGGCCACTGACAAACCAACCGTTCCCGCTCCTCTTAAATTCTTATCACAATCACATTTATTTCGAATCCATTTAGTTTATTTATTTATTTACAAAAGTATAAGGAGCTGTATAGGAGCTATAAATATAGATTTGGGGAAAGCCATCTGCTATTATTATTTCAGTTTATTAATACTATTTTTTGCCAGTATCTTTTGCTAGGGGTACTTTTCAGGGGGCATCTGCCCCAGGCCACAAGTGTCTTAGCAGCGCCCCTACAGAAACACAGACTTTCACGACTGTCTCCCTCATGTCACTCTCTTCACCGGGCTGTGGCTGAACACAGGGGCTTAAGAAAAGGACATAAACAATTGAGAATGTCTGGGCGTGAGTTTCACGTTGTTTTAAGAGAACATAGAGGTGAACTACTTTGACAAAAATACGTGGCGAGGAAGCGGCGCTGAGCCGCGATAAACGGCGCGCAAAGGTTTATTTTTTAGATCGTACAAAACTGTCGACTTGTTGACCTCATTGGTCCGTAATTATGAGGCCGACTGATAAAAAATGAAGAGCGATCTGAAACACAAGGTGTGGAGATCGTTGCTCTGTGAAGGAGATGCCTCTGCTCCCACTTCCTCCTCTCTGAGCGCCGCTCTCTGCTGCGCAGGACAGGTGGGCGGTAACACACGATGAACTAATGAGGGCATGTTCACTTTTCGGATTAGTTCGGATTAATATAAACTATTAATATAATAATTATTGGGACAAACCCAATGATAGGGATCATGGCAAAGCTTTGGATAAACAAACTATAATACAAATCAATAAAAGGTACGGAGGGAAAAGGGCACTTCAGGGGCAGGGGCTCAAGCCTGTATAATATAACTGTATAATATGCCAGAATTAGCCAGGAGGCTACTTTTCATCTGTAGTCCTTTGCCAGATGTACAGAGGGCAACCTACAAAAAAGTACAGGGTTAAAAATAAAGCAATGTATTTAAACAATAATGCAAATGTTTATAGCTGGGCTTTTGCAAATGCAGCACTAACATAGTGCCTTCATTACAGCAGTGGTTCCGCGCCTGGGTTTCAGGGGGGCCCAGAGCTTTGCCTGGTCAGAGGGTCAGGTCATAAATGATATTATTTGAGCAAAATAAATGGTCTACAATCATCAAATATGACTGAGTAAGGACTACAGATGTTAAACACTCCAATGTCAGTATATATGTTTGAAATAAATAATTATTAGCAGTTATTTTCATGTTTTGATGTATTTGTGGGGGCCATAGTTTTGGACTGGGGGGGCGCGGCCCGACTACTGCACGCCCAGGGGGGCTTCAAGGAAAAAAGGTTGGGAACCACTACATTACAGTGTTCAGGGTTGTGGGAGGAGAGGAGTGGTCAATACTACACTGTAAACCCTGACTAGCTATGATAACTTAAATAAATCCGCTGCACCATATGGTTGTGGTACATAAACCTAAACCAACTGAGTTCACTTGGACTCAAATCATTTAGTCAACGGTAGCTCAAATTATTTAGTCAACAATAGCATTAAACGTATTGGTTAATGAACCCAAATGATTCGAGATTATTATACTCAAACTGTCTATTTAAATGCTACATTAATTTAAACCCATTTTAAAAGGTTTATTCCCTCAATTAAATTGAGGAAACATTCAACACCAAACCATGTGAGAAATTATTACACATACAGGAAGAACATGTTCTATGATACATTTAAGGCCAACTTTCCACCAACAAAAGGGAACTGTAAAAGATTTTTATCAAAACATATAATACAAAATCTACATGTTTGAGTCTAAAATCTTGTTTTGTTTCCTGGTCAAACAGATTTGGAGTACTCATTATATTCACCTTGGTTGTTAGGTTTTGGAGCTCCAATCTGTATCTGGTTATATTGCATCAGGGAAAACAAACACTGAGCTGTCCTATACGCTTCAAAGTTTGTTTAACGTTACCCAACACAGTAGCTAACCACATAGTTACCGTTTGTTACTGTTATTGTTACTGTTATTGTTACTGTTGAAACTGTAATTCACTCTGTTGTCTGTAGAGGGAGCGTCATGCAGTACTGTTAAGCCCTTGTGCTTGAGTTTCAAAATTGTAAAATATAGTCCTGATCAAGTCCCGACCAGTTGAAAGATGGCAAAAATATTTTTTTGCATGGTTAACAAGGTTCCAAGTAGAACTTGGATATGCAACAAGAAGAAATGGGAGCGAGACAAAACATTTTCTGAGTAAAGCTTTTAATGAAAACAACAATTAAACTGGCTGTTTTGCAGCTGATCAAAAGTTTAGGACCACATGCCTTTAACCTCTTGATCCCCACCTGAACCGAGCACATTTTCTCCAGTTTATCATTACCCAAATCCAAGAAAGTTTCATGAAAAAAGAGTCAAAATAGCAACACAAAACGAGATGAAGACGATGGAAGCGCTGCAAAAAAACATTTAAAAAGCCATAAAACATTTACAGGGAAGCAATGGAGCAATGGAAAAAATGTGACAATAATGTAACAAAAAACTGCAATAAAGCAATAGCAAAAAAGTGATTTAAAAAAAAGCGAATGATATCAGTTTAGATCAGTTTTGTTAGTCTTAGCATTCAAATCAGATGTTGCACTGGCCTATAGTTCTCCAGTTAAGAAGCTTTTAGATTAGGGTAAGGTTGGCCGAACTGGAGAAAATGCGCTCAGTTCAGGTGGGGGTTAAAGGGGGGTATTATGTAAAATCGACTTTTTCAAGCTTTATATCATGTTATTATGTCATTCCCTCATTAAACACATGCCTGGAGTGTTGCCTTGGCTCATTCACATATTTTTGAGTAATCAGTAAAAACTTAGACGGCAGCCATTTTAGGTGTAGCTATGCCTCAGTCCTCCTAGGAACGCCCCCACCTCCTGGAGACGCCTCTGGACCTTTCGTCACCAGCCAAGCCACCAACCACTGCTCCTCAGCTCAGCAGAGGCCCCTCCCCGCACAGTAGTGTTGTTTAGATGCCACAGCAGTGTGCTGAAGGGGGCGTGTCGGAAAGCTTCTTAAAGAGACAGAGGCCTATTTCAAGACGTTCAGTACAGCCATTTTGAGAGAGCAATTTTATTCAAGGCAGTTATTTACTTATTATTTAATTTACTGCATATACAGACCAACAGAAGGTTACGTCATCATTGTAGTATGCTATAGACTGTTGCTATGTGATTGAAAAAAGCATAATACCCCCTCTTTAAGAGGTTAAAAGGCCAAATATGTACAACAATGTGTATTCAGTGTCATTTCTGTCTGGTTTTCACACTGTCATGACGTCCTGATGCAAAGGCAAAAAAAACAAAAAACATTCTGGTTTTGAACGTGTTCGGGTTGTTGAGCTGCATAAGCAGAACCTCTCGCAGTGCGCCGTCGCTGCTGAGGTGGGACGCAATAACAGTAATTTTGAATTTCCTAAAAGATCCTGAGGGTTATGGAATATGACAGTGTGAAAACCTGACAGAAAATGACACTAAAACCACACTTGTGCACAGCAAGCATGAAAACGGGTCAGGGGTGAAAAAGGTGAGGAGGATATTCCCCTTCTTTTTTTTTTAATTTCCATATCTTAAAGCATCAATCTGATGCATTTTGAGATGCATTTTTTGCCAACCTTGGGAGAGCTGGAGAAACTTGACTTTAGCCACCATGAGTCAAAAATAGTATGGCCTCCTTTTTATGCAAGCCATTTCATACCAGCCTGTCACTGGGTCTATTTACAGTATATGAGGCACAATGTGGGAAGGGCACACACATGCTTAATGTATAACCCAAACAATGGCGGACTCGCTGTAACTTGACTCCACTACTCTTCCATCATTATTGACAGACAATACAATGTTATGTAATTCAGATGTGAATACATTTTATTGGCAAAATATATATAAAAATATAGGCCTATATTTTTTATGTTACAGCAAATTTGTCCTTTAAGCTCACTTCAAAAATGTCTAGGAGCCTACTCTCTAAACCCAAAACAATATCCACCCTTTAAAATACAATTGAATTCATTGTTTTATATAAACATGTTGGAAATAACTATAACAACTATTAGGCTATAAATAAAAAATAGCTGGTTGTGCGCGATGCTCCGAACCATGACCTTCCAGTAGCAATGCCAGATTAAAATTCGAAATACAGCAGATAATATTTATGATGGCATAGGGTGGTAGAGGTCAGCAAGAGGGTGAAAAGGCTTTGGGATTTTTTTTAATTATCAAGTGCTTCCAAAGTTATGGGTAACCTTAATAGTGTAGCTTTATTGGTACATTAGTTAAACATATTTTTTCAGAGTGGATTTTGGATGTCTTGTTTAGTTTTTGAATAAACTAGTAATGGTGAATAAATCTGCACAAAAAAAAAGATTAATAATAATAATAATAGTAATAATAATCAAATATCGTTAAAATATAGTGAACATCTAATCAGAATCTATTCACTTTGTGTGAGATCTGTGTGATTTTTTTTAAGTTACTTAATTGGTAAATCCATTGTGGAAAATGATGCTACAAATCCAATTCAATTGCATTTGTGTTAATTTGGTAAATGAATCATGTGAATAAGATTGTTTTAGAAGCTAATTTGTAGTTTAAAAACTCCGCATTGGGGCTTTATGCAAATGAGTGCGCACCGCGGAGCAGTTTGGAGTGACACTCGTTATACAAGGGAAACTAGCTTCCCTTGTCTAAAAACAGTTGTCATGGCGACGTGAAAACAGGAGGCGACCTCCCTCTCTCCTTGTGCAGCTGACTTTTTTGCCTTTTTCTGCGAACTGCATTTGTGGTTTACGTGTTCCACATTGTTTTTCTGGATACTTTTGTACGTCTTTGCCGTGTTTTTGTGGAGGTTTGGTGGATTTGTTTACTTTGAGAGTCTAAAATGGTCCTGAAGAAAACAGCTTTTTAAAGGTAAACAAAATGCTAGCTTATTTTCTAAACCCATTTGAGACCTACACATTTCTTCTTCTGAGACATTGAAAAAAAGTTTACTTAGCAAGTGAAGTGAGTGGTGCATGAATTTTAGCTGTATATTGCTCTATAAACAGAAAAAGGAAAACAAAGTCAATAAAATGTCATTTATGCTACCATGTCTATTTGGTTAAATCAGTGCATCCTGAAGTAATCTAGGCCATACCGCCTTTGCTATGCCCAACCCCATCAGATCTTCGAAGCTAAGCAGGGAAGGGCTTGGTCGGTACTTGGATGGGAGACCGTTTGGTAACACCAGGAAGCCTGGGGTGAATGCGGTGAGTGAGTGATTGGTTGGTGGTGGTCGGAGGGGTCGATGGCACAGACTGGTTGCCTCGCTTCCGTCAGTCTACCCCAGGGCAGCTGTCTCTACAACAGTAGCTTACCATCACCGAGTATGGTGTGAATGAATAATGATGACAGTGTAGCGCTTTGAGAAACTTGGTAATACAGGCTTGTAAAGCGCATTACAAGTCTAAGGCATTATTATTATCTCTGATGGCACATTAGACGAACGTGTAATGTGGATTCAATATGTTTTTCATTCAACAGTTTTCAATACAATGTAAATTTGCTAGCTGGGTAACCTAGCCAACTGGTTATCTAGCTTTGGCATCACAGAAAATACCATGTACAACAAAACACAACGGTAGCTCAAAAACATGTTCACTTATACACTAATGTAACTGTCAGTCTGACAAAATAAAAAATCATGAGAAAAGTTACAATTACTCACTCACCGGCAGGAAATAACTTTTGTGGACAGATCCACACGTCCGCTCGAAAAGTAGCTAGGTAACTAGGCAACCACACTTACAACGACGTACTGTACGACCATTGACGGCATATAAATAAAAAGGAGAAATGTCATTAGTGGCTTCGTTCCATTGTCGCAATACGGATGCCACGCCGCCATCTTGTTATTTTTTTCTGATAAAATCCATCATAACAACAAATGCAAGTGTGATCATAAGGATAGTTTAGTTTATTTATTTGTTTATTTGTTAACCTGCTCAAAGGGAGTGGGCTGAAGCCAAAGGCTTATAAGCGCCCACCCCAAAATAAAAATAATAACATTACATTTTACATTTACAAGGTAACAAATCATAAACAAAGGAACATAGGGCAAAGTAACAATAAATAATGAAGAAGAATAAAATAAAAACAACAGCAAAATAAAGAACCAACAAAAGCATGTGCTACTTTTATGTTATAAAGGTGCATTAATACATATTATACTCTGAGATCTTGCTACTTCCCAGTTGTCATTACCATCCTCAATATAATTTAATTTGGGTTTAATTATCATTATTATTATATTTGTTTAATTGAGTTATATGTGAAGTATGATGTAAGCCCTGCATAGTGAGGTGCATTAAAAAGCCAGGGTGTAGAGCGGGCCAGTTGAAGAGGGCAGTAACTCCCCCTCAACAAACCCAGCTGCCCTAACAGCTGATTTTGTAGATGATGTTCCTATGCTGAGTGGTGCATTAAAAGACAAGGTTTTGAGCCCGTTGGGAGGGTCCCTCTCAACAGATTCATAACTTGCCTACCCTAATTCTCAATTTGTAAATTTGAGCAATAGAATGACAACCGTTCCAAGCAGCAACACTCTTCCTTGATTATAGAGGAAACACACATAATTGATCCTACTGCGCCTCCTAGTGGCAACACATTTCTTCTTCTCTGTATATTTCAAAAGTCTTTTGTTTGTATTTATATTTGAACAGGTTGATGTTTGGACATCGTTTCAACTCCATTTCCAGTTTATTCCACAATTGTACATCATTAACTGTTGGGCTAAAACTTTTCAAAGTTGAGCTATGTTTCTGAGTCCTAAAGTTTAATTCATCACGTAATTCGTAACAACCAGTACGTTCTTGGAACCTTCTTTGTATTTGGCTTGGTAACAGTTTGTATCTTGCTTTGTATAACATCTGTACAGTTTGGAACTCAACAATGTCACAAAACTTCATGATCTTTGATTTGAAAAATAATGAGTTTGTGTGGTCCAAAAACCCAACTTTATGAATTACTCGGATAGCTCTTTTTTGCAACAATACTATTGGTTTAACTGTGTTTTTACTACCCCAAACCACAGTACAATAATATAAATATGGCAAAATCAGAGAACAGTATAAGATATGTAGAGCTTTGATGTTTAAAATGTGCTTTGCTTTTGCTATTACTGAAATACTTCTAGAAATTTTCGTAGATATATATTTAATATGAGCTTTCCAAGTAATTCTATCATCTATAATAACACCAAGGAATTTGATTTCATGCACTCGCTCTATGACAACACCCTCTATCTGAATTGCTTCCTGAGCATTGGAATTACAGTTGCCAAATATTATCATTTTGCTTTTACTCAGATTTAGAGATAATTTAGTTTGTTTGAACCACTTATTGACACTTTTGAGTTCCAAGTTAACAATCCGACACAGTTGCTGTAAGTCGTCACCTGATGCAAAAATATTTGTATCGTCAGCAAACAAGATAAATGTAAGTACTTGAGACGTTTTACAAATGTCGTTAATGTACATATTGAACCATTTTGGGCCCAGAATGGAACCTTGAGGTAAACCACACACAATTTGTCGACAACTCGACTGATAATCACCTATTTTTACACATTGTTTTCTATTTTTTAAATAACTGGTAACCCACTGTAGAGCTACCCCCCTAATCCCATAATGTTCTAGTTTATTAATTAATATGTCATAGTTTATTGTATCAAACGCTTTACTCAGGTCAGTAAATAACCCTATTGCATATTTCTTGTTATCTACAGCATTAGTTATTTCTTCAGTTATATCAAAGAGCGCGTGTGAAGTTGAGTGATTATTCCTAAAACCAAACTGATTGTCCAAGAGTAAATTACACCTTTCAATAAAGCTGTCAAGTCTAGAGTTATAAACCTTCTCTAAGATTTTTGAGAATTGCGGTAAAAGGGAAACAGGCCTGTAGTTTGTGAAGAGATGTTTATCTCCTGCCTTGAACAGAGGAATCACTTTTGCTACCTTCATACTTTCAGGAAATTGTCCAGTTTGCAACGATAGGTTACAGATGTATGTTAACGGCTTAGAGATACTTTCAATAACAGTTTTTAAAGTTTTCATACCCATGTCATGGTAATCTGTCGAGGATTTATTTTTACACCCTTTAACAATGTCCAGTATCTCCTTTTCCTCCACAGGTTTGAGGAACATGGACAGAGGATTTGTGTCTATCAGTTCACAATTATAGTTCTCAACGTTTGCAATTTTTGCAGCAAGATTCGGTCCAACATCTACAAAGAATTTATTAAATGTATCGACTACTAAGATATTTCATAAACCTTTACTATTATTCTTATTGCTATCTAACAACTTATTATAATGATCCTGTTTACATTTTCTAATGATACCTGTCAGTTTATTGTTATATTTCTTATATTTATCCTCAGCTTCTTTTGTTCTATCATTTATAAATTTTTTGTAGAGTGAATTTTTTTCTTGCATGCATTTAGTAAACCCTTAGACATCCATGGGTTTTCTTTAGGATTAAGGATTGCTAATCACAGTTTGATATTTTGTAGGGGTGTGTATCGCCTAGTCTCAGGCGATACGATACGTATCCCGATACAAGGGTCACGATACGATACGATACGATATATCCCGATATTGAAGAATTAGACGATTATTGCGATTATTTTTTTACTACTTTGGAAACAACTATTCAGTAAACTAGTCCACCTTCATTAGATTTGTATCAAATACATTTGATCTATCCATCTTATGATATAAATGCTTTTCACTAATGTGCTTGTGACTGTGGTGTTTATGGTGATTATGTAACTTTGAACGGAAAACAGATTTCTTGGAAACCTAGTAATGAAACCAATTACTGGGGATGCACGTTTTCTAGTATTTCTATAGTTGGGAGTCCTTGGCGATCAGTAACTATTATGGGTTTCATCCATTAAAATATACAATAACTCAGACGGGGCATTTAAAATCGTGTCTACTCCACAACGGGTGTCACTCGTAGATCAGGGACATAATGACACGGGCATCACGCGCAGCAGTAGCACACAACTGATGCAGAGGGGAAACTACATACAGCAGGCTCTTTTTAAACTTGTGTCATAGTACTGCAGTGGCGAGACACAGGTTTAACATGAGTATGCTGTATTTACTGTAGTTTCCCCTCGGTTTCGTTTAATTCCGTAATAAAATGCTACGAAGATAAATCCATGCTACGAAGATAAATCCTCTCCAAACGCAGCGGCGACGCACTCAGCAATATGCACAAAGCTGTGGCTCTCGTAATAATCCAGGTCTCTGTCTTTGCTGTAAAAGCCAAAGCCAAATGTACAGTTTTAAAAGAGCCCCGTAGCGTCTCATAGCTCATTCTTTTCCATGCTAAGCTCTTCCTGTGTTTCTCTAACTCTCACTAAATTCTAGTGTTACTCAAGCGGGCTGCGCGGTGCGCTGCCATCTAGCGGGCGGGAGTAAAAGTGCAGGACCAAAGAGAGACGCTGCAATGAATATTTCCCCAAAAATAGATGTTTAAATATCGATACGGGCGCTTTTGTATCGATACGAGAATCGCGCGACGTAATATCGCGATATATCGGCGAATCGATATTTTTCAACACCCCTAATATTTTGCAATATTCTTGCCACATTTAACAATTATATAATGTAGCAGGCTGGACTTGCCACTAGATGGCACCAGCCCTAAAATATAAATAGCCCCGGCTTTAGCTTTACCGTCCTCTGCTTTCACTGCTACCGCCCCACGCACGCCGCCTTCCGTCCCTCTTCCGGGTAGTCACGGAGTGTTAGCTGCGGGTGTTGAGGATCAACGTGGGCGGGATTAATTCGGGTTGTTTATCGGCGTGTCGCAGGACAGTCCTGTAAAGACTCAAGGACACCTCCTTATAAGTCCTATAGATGGCGCCATACACCTCAATAGGCTCACCTCAAGCAGATACACTTTCACGTGCGCTACGATAAATGACATTTGAATAACAGACGGCTTTAATTACAATAAACCAGGGATATAGCCTTGGTCTCATGTGCAAGCTGTCAGTATCTATAGGCTAATAAATCCAATTTTGAGACATACAGGCAGAAGCATCAACCACAGTTTCTGTTCCAGGAATATTGATCATCTTGTTATTTAGGTAATATTGGCTAAATTGTGAAAATAAATGATAATCAAGTAATTGATTTGTGATGTCATGTTTTCTTTTTCACATTTTTGAGGCCAACATACATTTTGGCCAGCTTGTGCTCTGTCTACTCATAGCCTGGTCCGGACCAGGCTAAGTTCTCTGACTATATTTCCATAGTAACTGAGCCTGATCCAGAGTGAGCCTGGTTTATGAAACCGAAAAGACAACAAAATAAGCCAGACTTGGCCAAATAAAACTAGCTTACAGAGTAAGCCAGATTTATTAAACAGCCCTGAGCTCAAACCGAAAATTTCAAAAAGTTCAGAGGCGGGGCGTGGGAGGAACTCCGGTGAACTCGGCCTTGATTGGACTTCCAATGGTGCAGTCTGCATGTTTTTTGGGCAACACCATTCCATTTACTGCTTTATTCATTTGTTTAATCATAACTATCGGACAAATCATGCAACAATATTAATGCTTATATCACTGAACAGACATTGATGTCTGAACAAATTTGGAATAAACATTGTTATATACTAGAACTTGTCATGACACTCAACATAAGGTGGTAGTCGAGTGGCTATGGGTGTGGGCACTAACCAGTGGTATGAAGGTAGCTGGATCGATCCCCACTTATAAATATATTTTTTTCTCTCAACAAAGTTGGACCAAAAAATACATCAAATAAAAATGTTGATGCTTTTTTATTATGTATTTCAAGAAGGGGTTGGCGCTTATAAGCCTTTGGCTTCAGCCCACTCCCTTTGAGCAGGTTAACTGCTCAAACAAATAAATAAACTAAACTAAGAAGGCTATAATTCTGAACAAAAATAATTCAACAATTACTATAAGATCATCTAGCCTGGCTAACGTCAGACTGCTGTGTGCGCTCGAATCCTTTCGAACTTCACAACAGCCTGGGGACAATGGCCGAAATTTTCACATGGATTTGGGCACTATTGGACATACGGAAGCTTGTAATTTGTTTAGGGATAAACTTTTTTTTTTTTTTTAGATTTACGGATCCAACATGACAGCAGCAGACACGACGTCATCTTTCGATCAAGATTTAGACCGTGTTCTAAATAGTTTAGCTCGAAAGTTTACAGCGGGTACGTCATACAGCTGATACGATTGGCTATGGCTACGTGCAGACGCATGAGAGACATTCGTAGTGCCCAATAAACGGCTCTGGACAATCGTAAACCACACCTCTCCTGCCAGAAAATGAATTGGTGGTCCCCAGACTATCACTTGTGATTTTAGTCTGGCGCTAGCCAGGCTAAAGATCATCTTGAACTAGATTGGATTTTATAATTTTATAAACTGAAAAAAATTATATATGCCTCCAAAAACATTTTATGATGATCCTGAATTTCTGTTATAATAATTACTAAATGAATTACACCTTGTAAGACAAGACTATTGTTGGATAGACATTTAGCCTGGGGTGCAGCAGATGGTGGGTACAAGACTGATCAGAGGAGATTTCACTTTTTCCTCTATTCCTTTTTTATTCTACTCACTTTGGACAACAGAGAATTAAAGTGATATTATCAATTAATAAAATTATAAATGTTGTCTATTTTGAGTATTTTCCCTAATGTTGCTCCAAAATAATACTGACAATAATACTTGACAATAATACTGATATCATGATATATATACAAAACAAGTTTTATGTTTTCTTTAAAAAAAAAAGAACAAAAAATTCAAAGAACAACATTTTCTGATTGGTTAATAATTCGATTTTAAGAAAAAAGTAAGCATAGCTTAAACGGTTTCGGTAAATACAACTTGAAGATGCATCAGAACTCAAAGCAATTGAGGCATCACACCACATTTTTTGATTTTGGTCTCCATGACCTAGTTAAAAAGGGTTACTATAACTTTGGAGCTCAATTGAGCCAAGATAGCTTAGTAGGTTTGAAAAGATGGGTGGTTGGGATTTACAGTGTACAGCAGTTATAAACAGCCCCACACTCTGGAGCTGAGCGGAAGTACGGCTTTACATAACAGTCACAACATTATGAACACTTTCCTTACACAAAACAAAACTTGTTATAAATAATTGTTTTGAAAAAACAAAACAAAACAAAAACAACATATCATCCCCTCTCTGGGAATTTAATATAAAACTAATCTGTGTTGTAATTTTAGAAACTTTCTGACCACAAATACCCCTACAAATGTTAATGCTAGTGTAGCTGACCGATGTGATGTGGATAAGGCAAAGCAGAGGGTCTTTTTGGAGGACAGGTCTGGACCGTCTCCCCGTTTATTGATGTGGAGGCAGAGAGAGAGAAAGCGGGAACCCGCACATTTATATGATGGCAGTTCATGGGTCACCGCCCATGTGCACCTGTTTAGTGGCTTACATATCTCCCCCGTCACTCAAGAAATGTCCTCATTTCACTAAAACAGTGGATACAAACACTCCACAATGAAAAAACGTAATGTAAAAAAAAATGTTTTATTCATAACACATGCATAAACGAACACAGCACACTACGAGGCGTGAGGTAAACAGTCTGAGTCCACGGCATATGTCCAGCACGGAACTTCCCAGACAGGGTCACGAAAGGCAGGAGTAAACAGCAAGAGCAGGAGGACGCACAGGCTACGCCGAGACACGCTGGGAATCAAAACGGCTTCCAGGCACCGGCGGGATGTACAGGAAACATCAGGCCTCCCGGCACATGGCGACAGGACACCCCAAGCAGGCACAACCACGTCAACGCTGGCTCCCGAAGGACGGCACTGGATTCGGGCATCCCCACACATGCTTGGCGCCAAAGGGGACTGGACATCTGGCACCCCGACGTTGGCCCCGGTTGCCGCACAAACATCAGGCGCCCCTCTGCAGCACACACGCCCCCAGACAGTCACACTGCTTCCCGGCCAAGGCGTGCCAAAAGTCCGGTCGTCCAGTGGCAATCAGAACAGCCATGCTCCACGCTCCTCTCATCAAACACATGTCCTGGACTCCATGTTTATGCGGGGGAGAACTGCACCCCGTCGCAACGACACCGCCACGTACACCGTGGTGTACAGCTAGCTAGTAGCCTAGCCCATGCGTACCGCAAAATAAAGCATCTCAGCGTGACAAAGTCCGTCCATACTGCTGCCACCACCGGGCAGCTGCCACCAATGTAGCTAACCGATGTGATGTGGAGAATAAGGCAAAGCAGAGGGTCTTTTTGGAGGACAGGTCTGGACCGTGTCCCCGTTTATTGATGTGGAGGCAGAGAGAGAGAAAGCAGGAACCCGCACATTTATATGATGGCAGTTCATGGGTCACCGCCCATGCGCACCTGTTTAGTGGCTTACACTAGTAATGCACAATGTCACACCACAAATGTTAATGTGGCTAAAAAGCATCACATGACTCAAACCCTCTTTCTGACAGACATTAATGGACACATTGTGAACTGGGGAGCCATGGAGCCTGTAATACGACATTATTCCTTAAAGCTGGATCAAAGTTTAGTGAGTTTTTTCAATTTGCAATGGAATATACTGTAATAGAGGACACTATTTGTAAGTGTAATGACAATTGCAAGTAATATCATGTTTGAATGCTATGAATTTCACTGTATGTAACATAATTTATGAACAGCATGCTTCATTTAAAACTGAAAATATTTTCGAAGCTTGATTATGTGGGCCTTGAATAGTTTATGCACTTTCAACACAAGTGCTCCAAACAACACTTTCAGAAAACTTCATTAAATAAATGCAATAGTCTATAAAATGAGTACTGTGTATAAAACTAACACTGTATTTATATAATAATAATAACAGTAGTGTGTAGTACTATGCAGCAACACTAATACTAAAGAGGCATTTGAGGCATTCAGGCACTGTGGCAACACAAAGAGGCTTCACTCGGCCTTCATTTGTTCCCTGATGTCTGAAGGCAAAGTCTCAAAAAGTGTCTCTTCAACAATGAGTCCACTTCGCTTTAAAGCTCTGCAGTACCCCAAGTCCTGTGGAAGCACCTCAAAATGGTTCCCTTTCAGCTCCAGATGGATGAGCACCGATAGGTAGGAAATCTTTGGCGACAATATTGATAGCGAGTTCTTCCCAAGCTTTAAGGTTTTTATTTTTTTGCAAAAGAACAGTTCGTCTGGTAAATTTTCAATTTTGTTACACGTGACCGAAAAATACTGTAGGCTTTGGAGCACGCCTACTTCCGGAGGGATGAAACGGATGTCGTTGTTGGATAAGTCAAGGTATCGAAGTTTGTTGCATAGAAACAAGTGCGAAGGCAAAATCTCAATCTTGTTATGGCTAAAGTTGAGGCGTTCAAGGCTGCTGAGCTTCTTGATATGCTCTGGGATATACATGATGCTGTTGTACCAGAGTTTGAGGCAGGTTAGCTTGCGTAGGTGCTGAAAACTGATGATTTCCTCAATTGAGCGAAGGTTGTTTTCTTTCAAATCTAGTTCTTGTAAGTTGGTGAGGCTGAATATTGCGTGCGGGATCCGTTCAAGATCACACCGAACTATCTCCAACACCGTCAGGTTTGTCATTTTCTTCAAGTTGTTGACCATTACCAACTTGGTGCCGTCGTTGTGCAAGTAGAAGCGCTGCAAGTGACTTGAAACGTCCACGATTGATTGGGGTATCTTGGTCAAATTGCTTTTTATGGAGAGAATTTTTAGACATTTCATTTCCCGTAGCGATTCTAAGACGATATTTTTGGATGCGTCTGTGCTCAGAGGCCCCGTAAGGTAAAGTTCCTCCAAGTTGCGCAGACAATACATCCAGCTTGGAAACTCTCTGCTGTCATCGAACTTGACGCGTAATACTTTGAGGTTCTCTTTGAGGAAGGCGATGGCTGCTGTGTGCATCTTAAGAGAGCATTGGTAAAGAGACAGCTCCTGAAGATCTTCGAGTTTCGAGATTGACGCGGACACTGTGACATTGTTGATGATTTCCAGTTTGAGAGACTGCAGCTCCGTCAGCTCAAAAACAGTGTCAGGGAGCCCGGGTAGCATGAACAACTGGAGCTCTAGTCGGTTTTTCGGGTTGGTTTGAAGCCGCTGTCGCAACTTCTCCGCGGTCCAGTCGTGGTTCAGGTTCAGCTGTTTTAGCTTGTTTTCGCTCACTTCTGAGAGAAAAACTGCAAATCTTTTAGAATAAAGGGGGTCGTACTGGTCGATCATGTGCAGCATGAACGCAAAGTCATTTTTAACGTCAGGAATGTCGCAAATGCCTGTCTCTTGGCGGACATATTCGAAGGAGTATTCTTTCAGGGATCGATAGAACAACCAGTAAGACGTATAGAGGCTTGTCAATCCGTACATAGCCACTAAGCACAGATAGCAATAGGAGAGCTTTGAAAACAAGTGAGCCATTGTGTGATTACATTGAAACTGTCTGTAGCCTGTCATGTCTTGAATCTCAACCTCACACCGCACTTTATTCTGTACTTTATTCACAAGAGTGCTGTTGTATGCGATGATTAGCAGGAACTTGATCACTTTGAAAACAGTTTGACGCACGTACATGAGGTAAAGAATGTCCCCTTCTTCCACATGCAAACGAAACTTCTTAACTTTCTCGAAAAGTGCCTTGGCTTGTTCACCCTCCTTTTTGTCCAGAACACTCGCTGAAGCCTTGTCCACGACAATCTTCTCAGGAATCGATCGAAGTGATTGGGTCTTCTCCAGGCTGCCCTCTCCTGGAGACATGGCGATATTGAATTCGGAGATGCTGCTCCTTTTGTTTTCGTTGTCCTCGGGATTTTCTCCCGACACTTCGGACAAGGCTCGGGTCGTCCACGGTGAATCAAAGCACTTCACGAGCATGGAGATGAAATGCTCTATTTTGGAGCTTGATCCGGGAAATTTGAACCAGAAATTGCTACAAACCATAAAAACAACAGTGTGGATGAGGACCAAATATGGGAAGTATTTGGCGTACCAATGGAGAGCCTTTTCATAACACATTTGATTGATGAAGCTGTATTGTTGGAGGTCCAGATCAGTTTTCAGGCCTTTCATTTCTCGCAGGACACTCGAAATATTAGACTCCAAATGTAACTCGCTGGTGTTTTCTGAAGCGACTCTCCGAGGAAGACATATGATTTTGTCCTGCATGACCTGAAATGAGAAACAAAACAAGATGGAATGGACATTTAAAATATGAGAGAATCATAACTTGTAAAGGAATCAACCACTACAAGGGCAACTTTCTCTTGAGTCAGAAGCATTGAGCACCACAGCTTTGCATTTCATCTCCTTTATAGGTCAGGTTTTGGGTGGTTTTTATGCACAGTTTTGTTATTTTTTTTCTCTGTTCACAGCAGCTAATGCATTAGGCAGTGCAACCACACCCTGCACATTAGCTATTTTCAGACAAATATTCACTTTTATTTAATGACCTCTTGCCAATGCCAAAGTGGGTGGGGAGTGCAAGTAAAACGCAATGAACTTTTGAAGATGACATGAAATAATATAGTCGATAGTAGAAATGTTATTCCTGTGCCTTTGAGCATAGCCTTGATATCTTACAAGATTGTAAGTAAGTAAGTTTTCCTTTCAATGTTATGTTATGGCATGTAGCAGACCTAATCGATATTCAAGATCAAGAAGAGAAAACAAAATAATATACGGACTGTCATCAAATACATCTGGATTTATGGACATGGACTGACAGGAGTAATGGTATTGTGTATGTTCTCCTTATGTCAAGGGTATGTATGAAGTATGTATTATATGTTCATGATATGGTACTGGATGCACTTGACATGCTTTTGAAACGTTGCCATATGGTAACTGACTGTAAACGTTTACGTTCAAATATGTCAATTTGGAAGGGGGTAGGTGTGTACAAGCTCCTTGCTTCTGCCTACTCCTTTTGCGCATCATACCTGTTATTTGTTTTTTTACTGTCATGTCATCTGCTAAATATTCAGCTGCTCAAGTGAAAAAAGATGAATGAAGGAATGAGACCCATGCAACTATGTTTAATGTAATATATGTACAAATACAGTGCCTTGCGAAAGTATTCGGCCCCCTTGAACTTTTTGACCTTTTGCCACAGGCATCAAACATAAAGATATAAAACTGTAATTTTTTGTGAAGAATCAACAACAAGTGGGACACAATCATGAAGTGGAACGAAATTTATTGGATATTTCAAACTTTTTTAACAAGTAAAAAACTGAAAAATTGGGCGCGCAAAATTATTCAGCCCCTTTACTTTCAGTGCAGCAAACTCTCTCCAGAAGTTCAGTGAGGATCTCTGAATGATCCAACGTTGACCTAAATGACTAATGATGATAAATAGAATCCACCTGTGTGTAAGCAAGTCTCCGTATAAATGCACCTGCTCTGTGATAGTCTCAGAGGTCAGTTTAAAGCGCAGAGAGCATCATGAAGAACAAGGAACCAGGCAGGTCCGAGACACTGTTGTGGAGAAGTTTAAAGCCGGATTTGGAGACAAAAAGATTTCCCAAGCTTTAAACATCCCAAGGAGCACTGTGCAAGCGATAATATTGAAATGGAAGGAGTATCAGACCACTGCAAATCTACAGAGACTCGGCCGTCCCTCTAAACCAGGGGTGCCCAAACTTTTTGTCTCCGAGGGCCAAAATGAAAAAGTGCCTGTGGGTCGTGGGCCAAACACGCCGATGTCAAGTGTGAAACACATATAACTGCAAATAATAATAGTTACTTTATTTTATTTTTCAGTAGCCTATACATTTGCATTTGATTATATCTATGCAAATAACATGCTATATTAAAACAAATGTTAACTATGGCAAAAGCCTAGTTTTAGTAGAACAAAATCAACAATTGTAGCAATATGTAAAATGTAAAAAACAACACCTGTATCTACAGTACGTGCAGTGACTTTACCTCATTCATTTGTTAACTCAAAGAAAATGCCATATTAGATCATTTTGAAAGTGTCAGTTCAGCATTAATTCTTATATAAGTCAGTTTTTAACATGACCTATCTTGATGTCAACAAACGTTGCAATAAATGTTGGATAACTGGGAAAGTTGATGCTACAACACTCACAGTGATGCTACAACACACACAGTGTACTGCATCCATATTTACCGTTGAGAATGAATGGGACAGAGTTAGTATAAACATAGAGCGCAAAAGTAGGTCACTCTTTGGTGGACCAACAGAATTGTTTCGGCACTTTGGGCACCCCTGGTCTAAACTTTCAGCTCGTAGGAGAAAACTGATCAGAGATGCTGCCAAGAGGCCCATGATCACTCTGGATGAACTGCAGAAATGTACAGCTGAGGTGGGAGACTCTGTCCATAGGACAACAATCAGTCGTATACTGCACAACTCTGGCCTTTATGGAAGAGTGGCAAGAAGAAAGCCATTTCTTAAAGATATCCATAAAAAAGTGTCATTTAAAGTTTGCCACAAGCCACCTGGGAGACACACCAAACATGTGGAAGATGGTGCTCTGGTCAGATGAAACCAAAATCGAACTTTTTGGCAACAATGCAAAACGTTATGTTTGGCGTAAAAGCAACACAGCTCATCACCCTGAACACACCATCCCCACTGTCAAACATGGTGGTGGCAGCATCATGGTTTGGGCCTGCGTTTCTTCAGCAGGGACAGGGAAGATGGTTAAAATTGATGGGAAGATGGATGGAGCCAAATACAGGACCATTCTGGAAGAAAACCTGATGGAGTCTGCAAAAGACCTGAGACTGGGATGGAGATTTGTCTTCCAACAAGACAATGATCCAAAACATAAAGCAAAATCTACAATGGAGTGATTCACAAATAAACATATCCAGGTGTTAGAATGGCCAAGTCAAAGTCCAGACCTGAATCCAATCGAGAATCTGTGGAAAGAACTGAAAACTGCTGTTCACAAACGCTGTCCATCCAACTTCACTGAGCTCGAGCTGTTTTGCAAGGAGGAATGGGCAAATATTTCAGTCTCTCAATGTGCAAAACTGATAGAGACATACCCCAAGCGACTTACAGCAGTAATCCCAGCAAAAGGTGGCGCTACAAGTAAGTATTAACTTAAGTGGGCTGAATAATTTTGCACGCCTAATTTTTCAGTTTTTTATTTGTTAAAAAAGTTTGAAATATCCAATACATTTCGTTCCACTTCATGATTGTGTCCCACTTGTTGTTGATTCTTCACAAAAAAATTACAGTTTTATATCTTTATGTTTGATGCCTGAAATGTGGCAAAAGGTCGAAAAGTTCAAGGGGGCTGAATACTGTCGCAAGGCACTGTAATGACCTCCAGATGCCATAATGGGTTTACAGTTTTACGGCTGCTGCTGTGAGTGTATTACTGTAACATACCAACACAGGAAATGGGCACTTACTATAGATGTATCCTAAGTGCACTATTTACAACTTGTACACAACTTTACAATAATGGGTGTAAAGTGGTACAAAGTATCTTCATAAGTTGTACCAAATCAATTCACACCATTTCTTTTGATTTGAGCACATTTCCTGGCTGCACTTCACTTGATAGCACAGTGATAACGTGGGAATTAGTGCGATAACTAGAAACTGCAGGCGATAATGCGTTTTGAAACTATGTCTTCAAATGTCATATGAGTAATTTACTGTCTTTATACGAGCTTACGCTATGGGTTCTGATCATATTGTCCAGATATGAGACTAAACCACGACTGGACTTAAACTGAATCAGCTGACCTTAAGCCAAGTCAAAACCTACTGAAAAACTAAACCAGATTAAGTCCAGGTCGACTTTGTAATTCAATGCTTATCCCACTTTAGAAACATTTCCACCAAACTATGCTTCTCTTCTATTTATGCTACAGCCGCCAAAACACAGCCGTAATCGTCACAAACCCCAAGTTGGGAGGCTAGCGTTTACTAAGAGGGGCGGTCCTGGGCGGGTGGGTCAGACTTTCCGTTGGTGTGCTCCTGTTGGTGAATGCCTCTCTTTTTACTGTGCACAGGCCTGGGATTGTAAAACATAATTAGTTTGTGGCTCTGAGCTGGGGCCAGTGTGTAAGGCGAAGCTACGTTCCTCTAATGAACTGTAGTTAATGTTTGCAGTGCCGAGTATGTAATTCATCAACAACAGTTTTGTATACAACATCATTACTGTTTTTGGAATAAATATCTATGTACTGGCTTAAAGTTTCACAATCACGCAGTAGTTCTTGAGCTGCTTTTAGCAAATTAAAGTAATTAAAGTGTGGTCACGAACACTTACACATACAGCTCAACTGCTGTGCTTGCTCATTTTAGTGTGTGACGTGTAATTATCCATTGTAAATACTGTATTTGGATCTCACTTCAATCCTCATTAAGCTAAAATACAAGTATTCTTATTGTATAATGTGACATGTGTTCTAATGTTTATAATGACCGAAGAAATAAACTACGACTACTACTACTACTACTACTACTACTACTACTACTACTACTACTATAAAATGAACTGTTGTGAGATTTGTCACATCAAAAACTTGCGAAAATCCATCTTGCGTAACTCGCATAATTGATTCGTTTGAGTCTGCACCCTGTGGTTTTGAGCCAAAAATATAGCTACGTTGTTATAATGGGTGAGTAATAATAAGTGCTTGCTCTTGGTGAACACACAGAATGGAAACAGAGACTGGGATGACATAATGTGTTTACAGTTTTACAGCTGCTGCTGGTGCTGCTGCTGCTGTGAGTGTATTACTGTAACATACCAACAGATACTTCTAAATACGATTTTCACAAGAAAACAGCCGTGTCAGCAGAGTGAATAAATACTGCCTTACTAAAATGTGTTTACTGGTGCCGTAAACCAAATACTGTACAGATACTTGAAAGGATAATTTCCAACTGAACCAAATTGTGGGGACTTTGTGACTGAAATGGCAAAGATCCGCTGGAGTTTCCAACTCACAAGACCAGTCTTCCTCAGCAGTGGTTGATTAGTGCATCTTGCTGTAGCGTGTTAACCCTCAGGTGACTCTGGTCTTTAAATTCCACCTCATTCCCACATCCTTAACAGACAGACGATAGCATGTGTTTTGCTAATAAGTAGTTTTTTTTTTGTTATTTTCGCTAAGTAGAGCCAGCTGCAGTACAAAGCATTAGAAAAGTTCACAGTCTATGGCAAAATTATCTGATTATACTATAGCACACAAAACATTAACAGGATTAAAAAAAGCCTCATATAAAAGTGTTGTGACTTAGTTTTTCCTGTTAATATCTTATCTATAAAATATAGTCATGTTTGTACTTGCAAATGTTGAGTTTAAGACAGTTTGACTATGTAAACAAAGGGTTTTACATATTAGTTTTGATAAAATTTACCTGCTGACACAAATGTAGGCTGAACAAAGGCACTCTCTCCTAAAATGTTACTTGAATTGAGTTTACTGGGTCAATATTGCAATAGCTCTAAAGATATTCTGATATTTTTGTGATATTACAATATTTACCCAGTATTTAACATGGTTATTTCATATCTAATTTTTACTCATATAATTATACCGATATTATAAAGCTAAATGATACCTGCAGGGTACATCCAAACACCCCAATCATGAGCATGATGACAGACAGGTACTCAGTGAACACATCCCACCACGGCTTCAGCACTCGGAATGCCGGCTGTTGCTCCGAGAACTGACGAAACTCCATCATAGGGATCATGGTGCCTATGGCAAAGACAAAGAGGACAAAACAAACAGTGAATAACACAGAAGCGAATCAGTTCCAGAGAAATTACAAGGAAGCTGATTCCTTCTACCTTCTCTGGAACTACAGCAGCAGTGACTTAGTAGTTGCACTTTTGTCAGCATAAACATTATCTGTGCAAACTCATCTTCCACCGGAGCATTCTGTCATTGTGCCCAAGGGCAAGAAACTTCACCCACATTGTCCGTGCATGGATAGGATATGTGAGCTGTAAGTTGCTGCCAGGCTTCAAGAGAGTTTAAATAAGGTAAAAAATTGTGAAGAGGCGTTGAGAAAAAGAAAAGCACACAATATATGACACTACTTAAAGATGTGTTCATCCATCGAAAGACCTGACCCACTGGTTACTGGGTGAACACTTGACCCTCTGCAGCACTGTTGCCCCACTGACAGAAACCGTGAATAACACAGACCTTTCTGAAGACTGTCAACAACCGCTTCCAATTTACAAAAGCATAAATCTCTTTCGAAAACGTTAGTTACCACAACAGTGACTTCCATAAACTTCACAGCTCTTTCTGTCCCATCCCATTATCCTGGCATTAAGAGAGTAACATGACATTATTTAGAAACATAAATGGATGAGTGAAGAAAAAACAGAACCTATAACATGGTTTAATGATCAACAACTCAGTTTAGCAGAATATTATGGATCTAACATTGGAGTTTGGTTTTATTATTTTTGATCATTTGATAGTAAATCAGCTGGGGCATAATTTTGTCTATTACAAGCCAATCTGAACACAATGAAATGAATGCTATTAAAGGAACAGACCACCGTTTTTCCATACTGAGATATGTTCTTACCTTAGCTTAGACAGAGTTGATGCCTAACTGTCTGGTCTTTGTGCGTGAGTGGGTATAAAAATAACCAACTTGCATCTAGTCCCTTTAATTTTGTGTAACTAGACTTGGATCGTGTAAAGGCTCACGTAACTGTATTTAAATAGGGAAAACGTGGAACAGCATCAACTCGTCTAAGCTAAGGTAAGAACCTATCTCAGTATGTAAAAATGGTGGCCTATTCCTTTAAATGCTAAATGACTCTTATTTTTGTTTTTGTTTTCATCCCTCAAGCCATAAACATATTGTATTAAACTGAAACTATGAGAGAAAATCATTAGGTGTATTTGTTGCTATAAAATGCAGTAACATTTTGCTCCACGTCAGAGACAGGAAGCGGCCATTAGCTGATGTTTACAGAGCGCTCCTCTAATGGTTTGCAGACTGCATCCGACCAGGATAAGTTTTATGGGACAAAAGAAGATCGCAAAATCCCAAATTACTTTGATTATGAACATAAGTTTGCATAATGAGACAAGGCTGAGCAAAGGAAATGCCTTAGATTGCAGAGATGTGGGACTAGTGAAAGACTCTCAGGTCAAACATGTAAAGTGAATTGAAAAGCATAATGCCAACTACGTTATTACCACTTTTTGGTACTTGTTAAGCTTACTACAGGATTTATCAAACTTTATTGTCGTTACATTGTGTATCACTATCAGTAAACTATAATTATTACATCTTAGTTTGTTTTCATACATTCAGTTTTCATATTATTAATATCTCATGTATATGATATATTAGAAGTAGCATAAAGATAGCAAAGGCAAACATCAGAATGTGTCATGTTTTCAGGGTCAACATGTTTTTGTTTCGTTTTTTTGTGGCTTGGGGACCATTGTCTATTGCTCAGGAGGCTCATAATAAACTAGGCAAAACGCAGAAAAATTGTATTGCATTAATGTCCAGAGACTATTAAGAGAAGCCAAGCGTTTCCTCTGGATGAGTCAGCCTATTGAAGAGCTGACCGGGCTGTATCCTTGACTCTTCCTGACAGGAAATTTGTCCGAATCCCCTATTTCCAAAAACAGACTTGTTTGTAACACACCCAGCTTTTATGAGACAATGGTCCTGTCTCAGCCCTGTGAAGGCACTAAAGTGGAAAAGAACAGACCGCAGTGCAGGGAAGCTTACGCACTACTCACTTTAGCTACGGAAACCAAGTAAATCAAGGCAAGAGATTAATGCTGTAACTTGACAGAGCCAAGTCATTCAGTGAGAGGTGCAGATTCCCTTATGAAAACAACTACAGATTACTGTAATACAATTGAGCTCCCTTCCTCGACACTTGAGCTGAGATCGGGGCATCGTAGGAATAATGGGAATTGTGGGAATAATGACTCCAAATCTTTTCTTTTTCTTCTGTTTTAAAGTCGCAAAACTCCAGTTAAATTAGCACAAATTGCTAGAAATAGTAAATTACTCAAATAAGCCGTGCTAAAGTCGGTTTACCTTGTTTGAGTACGAGCCAGATCCGGGGAGAATCGTCGGTGCGTCCGCGTAACGGTGTCCACTTTCAGGCGCTGATGGCCCGGTTCATGCTGTGCGTGAGCCTGCCGCTGGTCTAGAGCTCGTGCTACTCACTGTATAGGCACGTAGAGCTCACTGTGCGTCACGGAGGCGTGGTTTGTGCTTGGGATGAAGGAAGCTGAGCAATGTGTTTATGGAGGGCAGAGGAGACACCAATAACACGTTCTCCAAAATAGTTTTTATGAGGCTATGGACTTTTTTCTGGTAGGGGCATGCCTTATTCTGTTATGTTTTGTTTATCTACAAATGTATTTATATTTTTAGCTTACCAAATTACACCAATTGAGCAGGGATTTTATGTTTTAAATAGTTATTGGTTTGCAAATCCTTGAAATGGCTATCCAAGGCCATGCAACATGTGCTAGTCCCACCCTGAAGCCTATCTTTGGGTCAGATGTGTGAATACCTATTTATTGAATAGCAAAGTATGGTAAATGTATTTGCTTCACTTTCAGTGAATGTCCATTTGGTGTATCAGATTGGAACACAATATCTGATAATCTCTGCACCTCTACCTCAACCGTTTTCATGAAAAATATGATTCTACAGGCTTGAAGTGGCATATGATTATCAGTGATGAATAGTTATCTATTTGAACTATTTATTTCAACATACATTTTTATGTCATTTCCAGGTGTTGTGTGACAGAATTCCCACTGAAGCCGGATGGATAATGGGAGAAATGTTACTTGTAGAAGCGTGGCAGATAACCTGCAACATAATCTAAGCGTTGCATTTAATAATAGGCTCAAGTGGTCTTGGTCTACTCCTCCTTGAACCGCCACCTTAACGTGGTGGAGGAGTTTGAGCACCCGAATGATCCTGGGGGCTCTGTTGTCGGGGGCTCCGTGCCCCTGGTAGGGTCTCCCATGGCAAACAGGTCCTAGGTGACGTGTCAGACAAAGAGCGGTTCAGAAGCCCCTTATGAGAGACCAACAGGCCCGGTTAGAACCATGAGGCCGTCCTTCTGTGGACCCACCACCTGCAGGAGGAGCCTTCTTCTTCTTCTTCTAATGGTTTGCGGCAGGCTGTACGCTAACAAAGCGTAATGCTGCCCTCTTCTGTTCGCTACTTCACTTCATTTTAGATTCTAGAGTAGAGGTTGGTGGAGAGAAGATAGCTCACAACCGCCCTATCTATTAAACGCGAGTTTGTCCTAGACGAAAACATCGATATTATTGAAAACACTGTAAGCCCAAGGGTTGCAAGTTCTTTAAATAATATTCTCCTTTCAACAGAGTAACAGGCACAGGACAGTAACACATGTGTAATAGTCTCAAGCTGACCACACTGACATAACCCGTCTGGATGCTTGCCCATTTTATTCAAATATGCATCAAGCCCACAATGCCCCAGTCTTAATCTGGTTATTTTAACTTGGTTTGATCGGCAGGTGTACCACAGGAGTCTACTGCCCTGCACCAGAGGTTGACAACTAAAATAGTGTCGCCCTCTCGTCTCTGCAGGAGGAGCCATAGGGGCTGGTGCAATGTGATTTGGGCAGCTCCAACAGCTGCCCCCACGACTCGGCAACGGACAAGTGGAAGAACAAGGATGGATGGATGGTCTTGGTCTAATTCTCACAAAGTGATGTGTCTTCTCTTGTGTAGGTTTCCTTTGGATGCTTCTGTTTTCCTGCCACTAAAACATGTCCAATAGGGTCCTCTCTGATTGCCATGACTCAAATGAAAAATACATTTTGAATCTCAGTGTGATTCAAGCTGAATACAAAACAAAAATGGATTGTAAAAATAAATCTCACTTGGTCTATTTGTCCCTACAAACTAGCAATGTGTAAACGTATTCTCATTCTTCAGTGAAGCAATGCTATGTTCACGTACCATGTCGGTAATTCTTAAACTCTGAAAGTTTCAGTCAATAAATAAATATACAAATAGGGTATATTTGTGTCTGTTGAAAATAATGGACTGTCTCTAAACAAGCGTAGTTCTACTTTTAGTTTTACAGTGGAACTCGTTAATTATTTCGTGTTATTTGAAATGGGAAAATACGCATCTAAACCGAATATAGCACTGTAAAGTCCAATTTCAGTAAAACGCAGCGCGCCCTCTCTCATTGGCCGCGGTCTCCACGCCCCTCAAAGCGGAACCACAACATTACTCCGAGGCGAGGATTTTTTTTTAATGATTTCAAGTAAGTTGTCCACATGTCCCCCTCCTCCGATCGTTTGACAGCGCATGTGGTACGACTCTTTAAATATTTCTAGTTATGTGATCTGCAAACGTACGCAAGAATATTGAGGCTGTCACGCACTGCAGCAGCTAGCATAGCAGGGTAAAATAGCGTCTAGTAATGTGAGAAATGAGCTAGCAGGCTAAAGATACATCAAGTGCTAAAGGTCATGTTACTGAAGGGTGACCAGACGTACCAGTTTACCCGGGACAGTCCCAGTTTTGAGTCCTCTGTCCCATGTCCCCACACATTCCTCCAAAACCATTAATTTGTCCCAGTTTTACACAGGATCTGTCCCAAGTGTCCCAGTTTTTGGCCAATATGATCGACAAAGTAACAAACTTTGCTTGAAAATTAATGTCTTTGGGCCATGCAAATGCCCATTACCAAGTAGAAACCAATAAAAAATATCAAGTCTATCATGTTAATGCTGATTGGTGCATGGTGTAAGATAGTAACAAGCAGATTTACCATTTAGCTGAGGAAAAACAGTCAATAAATGGCTCCCTGGTTTACCGTGCAACTAAATCCGAAATAGTGTCCCAGTTTTTTAGTCTGAAAATCTGGTCACCCTATGTTACTGTGATGTATAATTGCAATCGAGTAATTGTATGCAAGCTGTAAGAAAGTTGCTTACGTGATTGCAATAATAAATGCTTAGTTGTGGTAAGTGCAACTTCTCCAAAATGAAAAAAACTAAATGTTTTTGTTCTATTACATTACAAAAGGTGCTATTTGTTTGGGTCATTTAAGATATATACACTGCGTGCTAGTTTGAGATATATTTTCGTGTTTTGGCATAATGAAACTACTCGAAAGATCATGGAGATTATGTGATATAATAATAAACCTGCTCAAGTTGAAGATACACGTGTAGCTTTTTGGCTTATTAAACTAGACACGTCATTGAGAACAAAATAATAGAACAACCCCTGCAAACTGTGATCGTTCATGCGTTTTATTCATAGATTTAGTAATGTTATTACAGAATTCAAAGCGCCACCTAGTGATGCTCCATTGAGACATTTAAGTTTTACCTTTTAATGTGTGTGCAGGATGGGACTGGTGAGACAAGCCCTGAATTTCACCAGGTTTACATCGCCTTTTGTCAAAACCAGTTTTTGCAGGACGATTAGTTGTTCACAGGTGGGTCATTATTACTCAGTTTTATCATATTAATATGATTATTGTTGTACCATAGTTTACCATTGTCTTTACCATAGTTTTTACCATAGTAAAAACTATGGTAAAGACTATGTCTTTACCATAGTTTACCATTGTCTTTACCATAGTTTACCATTGTCTTTACCATAGTTTATTTAAACTATGCCCTTATAGTCTTATAGTTTATAGTCTTATATCCTTATAGTTTAAACGTTTTTTTTTATAGTTTATTATTTATTTCAATTATGTGTTATATGTTATATGTTTTCATCTTGCACGATCGACCGAAAAAAAAAATCCTAGTTGTGAACCTGTTCATAACCAAGGCAAGAAATACTATTCTGATTCTGATTCTGAGAAAAACAACATAGTTTTAGTTCATAGATAAAAAAGTACAGATGCCTGGAGACGTCATGAACTACATTTATTGCATTTTCCATATGTTTTATAAGTGAGTTTAGAAGGTAGTTTTGCATACATTATTCATTTGTTATATTTACATTATGCTGCTTCTTTGCGTATCGAAAGTACCAGTATTGAAATTCTGTCTGAGTGTTTAGCACAGCTGCCACTCAGAAAGGTCGTTGTGGTGTCGTCTTCATCAGGAAGTAGTAAATCTTAACTGCTCATAGTGAATGAATGTGGGAATGAATGAGCAAAGTTCAGCTGTAGCTTTAGCCTGAAGCACCAACAGAAATGCATTGCGTTTTGTATAAGTTTCTCCTTTGTATTTGGTATTTCACCCTCTGAGTGATAAAGCACGTCTGGAGCTGCTTGTAACCTCAATGCAGCATCTGGTGAACCTTCATTTTAGACTGTGATATTTTGTAGCAGCACAAAATGGCAACGAGACACACGCACACCAAAAGAATAGAGGGGCTGGACAAAAATGTGTGGTAAGCAACATTACATTATTTTTCTTCTTTTAACTTGTGCATTTCTCCTCGCTGATCTACTGTGTGTTGGCTTCAGGGTCGCCTTTTCCTCAGTGGCTGCAGACCCCTCCATTGTGAACCTGGGCCAGGGCCTTCCAGACCTGCCCCCTCCTCCTTACGTCAAAGATGCTCTGGCCAAGGCTGCGACTGTGGACAGACTCAACCAGTACACCAGAGGATTTGTAAGAAATTGAGCATTATATCAAAACTACGATAAAAATCCAATAAAGGGATAATTTGATAATCCGTTCCCATATGTGCAGGGTCATCCCCCTCTGGTGAAAGCCTTGTCTCAGGTGTACGGGAAAGTCTATGGGAGAACTATAGATCCGTTCACAGACATCCTGGTCACTGTGGGCGGCTACGGCTCTCTCTTCTGTACCATGCAGGCTCTAGTAGAGGAGGGAGATGAGGTAAAAACATAAATTTATATTGCTGTAACAACATTTATACTTTTGATTTTATCTTGATCTCTCTAAACTTATGATGAAAGCAATTGGGTGGATCTGCTGGTGATGTATAGCCCCTGAATACTTTATTAATTCATTCATTTGTATTTCAATTGTAGGGTAATCTGTGTAGATGTTTGTATAGGTTTTTCTTTATTTTCTTATTAAAGTAATTTCATATGATCTCATAATCAGACTGAAATCCTTTTGAACCACTATAAGTGCATCACTTGCTCATTATAGTTTTCTTGATCAGGTAATTATTATAGAACCTTTCTTTGACTGCTACGAGCCAATGGTCCGGATGGCGGGGGCGAAGCCTGTGATGATACCTTTACGCCTTGTAAGTTGCCATGTTATTTTTTTCTTTTTTAGCTGTGTGTGTGTATTTGTAAAAATGTATTAATGGATTTTGAATTCTAGAAACCTGGAAAGAAGACCGTCACTAGCGCCGACTGGTATCTGGATCCAGAGGAGCTTTCCAGTAAATTCACCTCAAAGACAAAGGCCATTATTGTAAACACGCCCAACAATCCGATTGGGAAGGTACAGCACTAATCTAAAGTAAACCTTCAGCTCGTTCAGCACTTTGTTTTTGTGAGCGTTTCCTCTCCACTGCTCCAGGTCTTCACCAGAGACGAGCTGCAGATGATCGCTGATCTCTGTATAAAACACGACACGCTGTGCTTTAGTGATGAAGTGTATGAATGGCTCATCTATAAAGGACACCAGCACATCAAAATAGGTAATTCAGTTTGAACTAATGTAAAGCATATGTGGGTGTCCGGTGTAGATATCATACAAATAAAAACTGCTACTTGTCTTCTGTCATTACACAATTCATTCCTGGTTCCTATATTTCTAAGCTCTTTCACAAAATCATAAGAAACTGTTGATTTCACTGTGGGTGAAGCTACAGTTCCTAATACATGTGTGCAGATATGAATAAGGACTGTACTTCCAATGAATTTGTTACTTATGGCCTTCATTGACCTTTTGATTTTTAGAACAACATATTACAAGAAGAAAACAATTGAATGCCAGTGTATTGTTCAGCTTGTTTATGGTCTTTTAAGTTTCACTCTCTGAATCCTGTTTTTGTAGCCACATTGCCAGGAATGTGGGAAAGAACCATTACTGTGGGCAGCGCTGGGAAAACGTTCAGTGTCACTGGGTGGAAGGTGAGGAGCCTCTATAGACTTAAACAGACATCACCTGTACTCTGTGCTGTGTTACTGACTGCAGGTGTGTGTTATTGCAGCTCGGCTGGTCCATCGGTCCCCAGCACCTGGTCAAACATCTACAGACTGTGATGCAGATCTCGCTGTACACCTGCCCCACACCGCTGCAGGTAACGGTTTACAGAAAACTCCGCATTTGACCGTATGCCCTGTTATTGATATGACCTCCGTGACTGTGACGTCTTTGTTACACTTTGAGCCTGAACTGGATATGGTCATGTTTTTATTCATGGGGCGGGATTATGCACTTAAATATATCTTGTGTTGCTCTAACGGAGTTGTATTTACATGACAATGAACTATAGAATTGAATTAACAGGCCTTACTGTACATCATCTAATATTTCTCTAATCCTTTACTTTTCCAATACACCTCAGTTCTCAACATCAAAATTAAAAGTCCTATGTACGGATTGTTCAGGCGTTTAAACTAGCCTTAGCTTTTCATGTGTAAAATCTATACTATGGAGGTTGGAGTTGATTGTTTTAATTTGAACAATTAAATAAGTACAGAAAACTGCTGCGGACCAAACGTAGCTGCCACTACTGGTAAGTCTAACACATTTAAAATTAAAATAGATGTTTTATATTTTATACTAATTACTACTTATACTATTAAAAGCAGACCCTAAAATTAATTATTTTCTGACTTAAAATGTTGTGAGCACTACGTTTGTGTGGCGTGTGTGTGTAGGAGGCGGTGGCGCAGGGTTTGATGCGGGACTGCGCTCTGATGGGGCAGCCGGACTGTTACTTCAGCTCTCTGGCAGAAGAGCTGCGGGACAAGAGGGACCGCATGGCCTCCATCGTACGGGCGGCCGGCATGACTCCAGTGATACCAGAGGGGGGTACTTCATGCTCGTGGACGTCTCTCCCCTCAGTGAGTTTGTTCAGCACTGTTTGTATCGCATCATCGGAACAATGGCAACGTTGACCCACTGTTATACCATGGTCTGGGTGAATACTCGATTCTGATTAGTTGGAAGGTGTCCATTAAAACGTGATAATGTACACCAGTTAAAAAAACAGTTAAATTACATTCTATATTATTCAGCTTTACATTTTAATAGGAAAATATCACCTACATAAAATGAAATGGGCTGACAAAAAACAAACTTTTATACTTTTCTTGCAGACATGAACCTATATATTTCTACTATTAATTCAATACAAAATAAAAAGCAGGTAAAACAATGTATATACTAGAAAAGTACAATCTTACCCCTGGCTCCTCTTAATATTTTTGGTATGAGTGGTGTTGTGTTTGTTTGGTTTTTTCGTATGTAATGTATCCCCTGGCACTATTTCCTCTTTGTTTGTATCATTTTGTATAAACGTGAATAAATAAAGTATTAAAAAATAAATAAAAAATTACATTCTATATCACTCCACTGCAGCTGTTTCCATAGTAACGGTAAACAATTGAGATGGAACTAGTTTCAGGTAAAACTGATTAAAAAGGGAAATAACTCCTGCCCAGGACTTAAAAAAATAAGTAAACAGGTCCCAATGAACAGTTTCAGTTTACCAGACCATGGTATAAGCGGGATAATGCACTCCGAGGTGTCCATTATCAGAATAACTGGACTCCGCGGAAGCAACCTTCGCGTCGGACGGTTCACGCCTCCGCGTTGTCCAGTTATTTCTGATAATGGACACCTCGTCGTGCATTATCCCTTACGTAATGTACAGAATGCTACTAGCTTAATGAGTCAATGTGATTAATTTTACATTTAACATCTAAATGGCTGCCTGCGTATTATAGTGTCACCAAATGTCTTCCATCTGACAGAGATTAACAAAAACATTTTTCATTCATTACGGAGTCTCAAACTAAAATGTGTGCAAAATAATAATGAATATCTGGTTATAATCCAGTTGTAGTGGCAATAGCCCTAATTGAGGCTTTTTTTAGGACCTGATTTTAGCCTGACTTTAAGCAGAACTAAGTAACTCATGCCCTTAGAGGCCATAAGCGCTACTGCAGGTGTCGTAGCATGTTGCGGTGTTTTACTTATTAATTGTCCTTGAGAGTAAATACTACGCTGACAGTAAAGACAAAGGGAGAGAGGGATATTGTACATCCAATTACACAATGAAGATAATTTTTTTCTAGCATCTTCTTCGTCATTCTATTAGTGTGTATTGCGCCTCCGACCCCATGCAGGGAAAGTTGCTATTGTGGTTTTCTGGCCAGAGACACCTGGGGGAGATGAAAAGACCCCCCAATCATCCCATTAACACTTGTATTACCCCCAGAGGGACTACGAATAGGATTTATTAAGGTAAAGAAGTTACTTAGTTCTTTACATTTTACTTTTCACACAAGAAGCAAATTGCTTTGGACTATTTATTTATGTGTTTGATTATTTATTGCAATAGTATCACAATATTTAGGACAGTTACCACAAGATATCACTTTTATTTCATATTGTGCCGTCTATTCCTGACAATGTATGTGTGGTTAAATCTAGATATGGATTTGTCTCATATGGAAAATGACGCCTATGACTACAAATTTGTAAAATGGATGATAAAAGAAAAGGTACGTTTTACTATTTAATATATTTATTTATTGTTTGTCTGTGTGTCGTCCAATTTCATGTTAGTGATGATATGTCTCTCTCTCTATTTTCCAGAAATTAGCCGCCATTCCAGTCACCGCATTTGTCGGGGACGCCTCTAAAAGGATTTTGAGAAATACATTCGATTTTGCTTTATTAAGGTGCGACTTTTTCCTCTCGTCTTTTCCAAATTGTAAAAATATGTTTGCACTTATTTCAAACCAGTGTTGTCTTGTCATTGCAGCAAGACAGTACCATAGATGCTGCCGAAGTCATATTGAAAAACTGGAGCAAAACACAATGATGAAGCTTACAATCGACTTGGCATGATGCAGTGGAGACTCAGAATGTGCCACAAAACTAGTTGCTGTGGTTTTATCGTTTACAAGGAGGTAGAGTTCAGCGCGTGGAATCATGATAAAGACGATAGCCTCACCAGATTATAGTAGACCGTGACCTACTGGAATACCAACAGTTTTAACACAGACATATCACATACAAATAATATAAATATTTACTTTGACTTACCTCTTTTGGCATTTTGTTTTACCTCACATCTGTGTCAATAATGTAAGAAGAGTATATTTGCTAATAAATCTTAACTTGTGTGACTTTTCTTGTGTGTGTGTGTGTGTATCTTGAATCCCAAAAATATTAACCTCTTAACCCCCAGCGGAACTGAGCACATTTTCTCCAGTTTGGCCCAAATCTGAAAGCTTCTTGGAAGAAAAAAAAAGTGTCAAAAAATAAGCGGACAAAAACAACAAAATAGTGATTTTGATAGATTTGGAGATAATGTGCTCGGTTAAGGCGGGTGCTCGGTTTACAGAATAGAATTTGATGAGCATAATCATATAGTATTTAATAAATGGACATACATAATTTAGGTGAACAGTAAAAGAAAACATCACTTTTCAAGGCCGTTTGTTGAAATAAATGCTAAATAATTAGTTGTGATCATAAGCTGCAGTTAATTCTATTACCACTTGGGGAGACAAGCGCACATGTGATCCATTACTTTAAATTGCACATATTTTAACAATATGCATGTACATAAAGGGCATGTCCTATGTGTTAAACAGGCGGGGAAAAGTCTCAAGTGTAAAGAATTCATGAACAGGTGAAAAGCTGCACAAGATTTGTTGGGATGAATATAAAAAAGACCATCACGAGGATAGGATGCGCACATTTGCTGCACATTAGCGGTTGTGATACATATTATGCTTTGGTGAAGTTGAACCAAGAGCCTGCAACTGTGCAAGGTAGTTGGTCCAATAAAGCACCCCAAATAACACATCAGCGTTGCCAGGTGGGAAATGTAGGATTATCGTACCAGAGACTCAAAATTATCGTATTTTGAAAGAAATTATCGTACAAATGTCGAAAACAAAATGACAAGGCTACGAGAGAGCTGTAGTCAAATAAAATCACTCTGGAGATCGTGTCCTATGGGTTCTTAGAGTTTTGTGGCACTCACTAGTTGTGTAGACCAATGTGTCCCCACAAACAAATACATAGGAACTAACTATTGAGCATCAGAATCATGGGGGCGGGCGCAACTGAGCATCCCACCAATCATGCTCCTTTTTCTGAAACATACACATAAACGTCACTCCCTTCATATCCTCTCACTCCCAGCAAAGCACGGGGTTTAAAAAAACAAACAAAAACCTCCGTCTCCGGCAGTTGCAAAATATACATTTGGCCAAATTATCGTACATTAGACATTATTGATCGTACATCGTACATAGGGCAAAATTATCGTACAAATACCATAATTATCGTACACCTGGCAACGCTGTACCACATATACATTAAAACTCACAATAAATAATTAATTTCCCCCCACTGTCCCCTTTCACCTTGATTTATTTTGCTGCTATTTTGTAAATCCTTGCCTGTTTAAAGTGTGAGAACTAGTGCCTGGGAATATGACGACTGATGTCAATCTGATTAGGATTAAAACACAAACTGCAGTCATCAGGATTGTGCATAGGGAATAAGTCATCAACAAAGGATTAGGATTTCCATGCATTTAAATGAGGGTTAATTATATTAATTGTGTCAACAAGTCTATATGTCATCAGCCTTGGTATTCACAGGGAATTAGGTTGTTGGCATCCCACCTCGCCATATGGCTGTCGTTGTATCAATGGCCTCTAGGGGGCGATGTTGACCACATTCTGTTGTTGAAACCGGCAGACAGTTCCTCAGTTTTCTACAAAAGTCTCGAAAGTAAAGAGATACAACTCTGTCAACGATACAAGTTTTCCCAAGCCAAACTGAAAATGACTATAGCTTTGACCTGAAATTAATGATAGCTTTTTTTTAAACATATCAACGAGAAGGTATCACAATATTCAAGGGGAGTTAATTTCTCCCACATTTGCAAGTAAAATGTACAACAAAACATTTAATAAAGAAAACCCTAACTTGAGACTTGACTTTTGACATATTGAGCAAATTCTAAGTTATTGTATTTCCATATTCGATATTTAAATAATATATTTGAGTGAAAAGGGCCTCACAAAAACAGAAACCTATTCACATTTCACTGTGGTTTGTGGGATGTACGGTTGACAGTGGCAGGGGACAAAAACAAATACACTTAAATGTCAAAAGAATGTTAGTTCAAGTAAAAAAATAAATAAATTAAAGTCCCTATACTACACCAACCTTTGACCATTCTCTGGGTTACCCAAGTAAATGAAACTATAGAGTAGTAAATATGTTTCAGTGTTGTTGGCCACATTGAGATTTTGGGGGCGTCCCGTGGTGACCCCTCGCGCTCTCCTCTGTCACACAGGCCCATATGGCGCTGTGTACTCGCTCCTATCTGCAGCCCGGAGCGCGCCCCGAACAGCTTGGTGGACACATAATTAATTTGCTTAGGCCTGTGCCATTTATTTCCCAACCTACATTTTGTTAATTGGACAGAGGAGGTTAAAATCAAATGGATGTGTGTGTTTGCGTGTGTGTACACTGAGGCTACTAATTGCATGGAATTTACAAGAGGCTGGAGCTGCTGTGGGCGGGGGCTGTGGAGGAATGCGTGGTAAAATCATTAAGGTTTGCGCGCTCGTGTTCATGGTGGTTACAATTCGGGGTGGGCGGGTTGAACAAAAATCAAATATGTTGATCTAGGACTGCCAGTGATATGAGAAAACATTTCGATATTTGATAACCGTCTTGCATAGTGCATTAACATGGTGCTTTATTTTATCAAACCATTTTCATTTACAGAACATCCAACAAGCAAGGATGGAAAGCAATTTGTTGTTTTGTCAAATTGGGTTAAAAAGAAAAAGACCCTGCTCAATCAGGGCCAAAACAAGGCTAAAATAGAGCTAAATTTGGAGAACCGTGACCAAAGAATTCATGACACCCTGCAAAACCATCTCCACTTGGACATTAATGTTGTGTATTTGGGCAAGACACTCTGCTTGATTGATTGATGGAGAGACCGTTGGTTCAGACTGAAGAGTAAAGTTTTTTTTATTCTTCAGTTTGTTCCAATCTTAGCTTCGAGGTGCTAATTTTCTAAAAACTAGCACCTCCAAGATGCTTTCCAAATCCGAGGTCATGGTTCTCCATCGGAAAAAGGTGGTTTGCCTGCTCCAGGTTGGTGGAGAGTCCTTGCCTCAAGTGGAGGAGTTGAAGTTTCTTGGGGTCTTGTTCTTGAGTGAGGGACGGATGGAGTGTGAGATCGACAGCTGGATCGGTGCGGCGTCGGCAGTGATGCAGTAGCTATATCGGACTGTTGTGGTGAAGAGGGAGCTCGCAAAGCTCTTCATTTACAGGTTTCTACCCTCACCTATGGTCATGAGATCTGGGTCATGACCAAAAGGACAAGATCGCAGATATAGGCGGCCAAAAGGGGCGCACCCTTCGAGATAGTGTGAGGTGCTCAGTCACCCGGGAGGAGCTCGAATTAGAGCCGTTGCTCCTTCACGTCGAGAGGAGCCAGCTGGAGGGACCATGTATCTAAGCTGGCCTGGGGACGCCTCGGGATCCCCCCTGAACAGCTGGAGGAAGTGAACGTGGATAGGGAAGTCTGGACATCTCTGCGCAGACTGCTGCCTCTGTGCCCTGGATAACGCGGATGAAAATGGATGGATGGATCATAGCTTTTTCACTGTGAGATAGCTTTAAAGACACTGGTAGGAATGGTTGGAGGAATGGTCGTCTCATAAACAGAAGGTTCTGTCCAGGTTGCTAGTTTGAATAAAGTGTACTTTGATGTGCTGCAGTTGTAGGAGAGGGATGCATTTTGTTTAGGTGCCTCAGAGTTTGGCGTTGTGTTGGAAGGCTATACTGTGCTGTACTGATTGGAAGTAGGATTCCCACCTGCTTGATGCCAATGGGAAAAGATAAGAGCTTACGCTGTTCAAAACAAACTTGAGAGTCTTACACCAATGGAACGGTGGATATTTCCACACAATCCTCGCCCCTATAGTTAATGTACTGTATATCATCAGACCAAGCCAGACAGCAAATTTCATTGAGACATTTGACAACTAAATGCTACTTGGAACGTAATGAACTCAAGCACAGCCGTGTTTTGTCGAAACATGGTGATGAAAGTTGATATCTAAATGATCAGAGCGATGGAAGAGCATCTAAAGAAAATACGTTAATTATAAATGCTCGGTCTGGAATGTGTTTCTCATTGTGCCGTGTTGTGATTTGGACTGGGTAATTAAAGCTGGTGGTATGGGCAGATAGCAAATCATTATCAGAGGAACATTTACGAGACAGGCAATATAATAAACTTTGTTCATATACAGCTGCTGTTTCATTATAGATATTGTTACATTTTGAGTGTTTTACCCCAGAATTATTTCGAGACAAGTGACATTTATAGGTGCAAGTGCTATAGATAGAAGTGCAAGCATTGGAGAGCACAGAACGCCAAGTTAGGGCCTTTCTGTGCAGAGTTTGCATCTTCTCCTATTGTGGTTTTCCTCTGAGATCATGGTTTTCCTCTTAAAACTCGCAAAAAAGACCCTTAAATTCTTAGCACAGGAGGTTGTTTCTAAATTTAAGCTAATGGCAGTATACAACTCATTGTTGTTCAATAGCCATTTTCCTGTTCTGCTTCCTTTGGTGCGTAATTTCCTAATTGGTATTTCGAGGCTTTTGGGGAAATCAGAAAATATATATATATATAAATCTGAATCCCTGTAAGATGACTTAGACAAAATGTGTTTCTGTGGTTGTTGTTAAATATCCCTTCTCATTGGTTGCTGATGGATCTAGCGACGCCTGATGCTGCAGCAGTGGTTGGAGGGTCAAATGAAACACAAATCTCTATTTGTTCAAAAAATACGTTATGTTTTATGATCCCTTTACACTGGGTGTGAAATCTTGCGTCTCCTCATGAAACCTTGGGTTGTTATGGCTGCCTTCCTCCATTAAACTATGATAGGTGAATTCCTGACTGCTTGAAGTCTATGGATGAGGAATGGTGGTTGACCTGGTTGAATAGTTTTCCATTTATGGCGGGTAATTGCTGATAAAAGTCTAGTATATGCAAAAAATATTGTTGAATCTTAATCAATTCAACTTTCCCAACAACACTTATTTATTCAATGTAACAAAGATCCCAAATTGATCTTCAAATTGATATACAAAATAAACAAATGCAAGTAAAAATATCAACACTGCAGAGGGCACTGTAGCTCCCTGTCTCTTCCACTACTGAGATATGTTCTTACCTTAGCTTAGACGAGTTGATGCGTAACTGTCTGGTTTTTGTGCTATATAAGTTGAGACCATTTGTGCGTGCGCGCAGTCACGCAAATGTTGTTAGCGTTTAGCCTCTCCCAGCAAAGGTATAGCCCCAAACTGGGGTGAAGTTAGAAGCTACCAAGCTGTTCCACGGTTTCCCTATTTAAATACAGTTACATGATCCAAGTGTAGTTACACAAATTCGACGTCCGCGCAGTAAAGTCGAAGTGCTCCAAATATTATTACGTCTTACCTATATAGTACCCCTTTTTTTATCCGCTTATAAAATTGACATGTTTAATGTTGTGTAACTACACTTGGATCGTTTCACCACAACTGCCTCTAAAATCCTGCACTGTCACTGTTGTTATTTCGGGTGCAAAGTACCGTCATGCACGAGCTTAATATAGAGACTGCAGATACGCGTAAGACCTGAGGCGGCAGTAGCGAGTAAAAAAATGTCAACTGCAATCTAGTCCCTTTAAGAAGTGAGCCTCAGATTCGGTGATGTACAACACATTTTCGGAAACACCAGCCTTTTTACCTGCTGCAGCTGTAAACATCGTGCCCTCTGAAATGCACAAAACAGGCCACAATGTCCATCGCCTCAATCCCGTTGTTAATCACCTGCCCTCCCCCTCTGTCCCCCCCCCCCCCATCGTCTCCGGCGCTGATTTGCAAGCCCAGATTAATCAGAGCATGGGGGCCTTGATGAAATTTTGCTGTTATTGTTCCCAATTTTAGCAACATCTTTTATTGTCTTCATCATTCATTTCAGTGCGGGGGGAGACTGGAAGAGATGGGGAGGGGCGGGCGTGCGGGGCTGTGTCAATTATGCAAAAGCTGTTGCACACTTTTGCAGATTACTTCATCGGGATGCCATTGTTTGTGGGAATTTAATTATTAAATATTATGATGCCCGTGTTTCCTTCCATTTTTCCAGAGCTTTGTTTCGGGATGCACTCCTCTCCAGCTGCTCGTGTCCCTGTGCTGATTATGAATAAAAAGAATAAAGGAAAAAAAAAAAAAATCCTCCCTTTAACAACAGAGAAGTTAGTGCTCTCATCTGCTGGCTCAAAGTCTGATTGGGGAAAAAAAGACAGACAATCCAGTTAAATAACCAGGAATCGAATTGAGGTTTATTCTAAATTGACATTCAATTATGTAGCACCTAATGATATTTTAATCTCTTTTCTTTAATTTGCAGGAATTGGCTTTTCAAAGGCTTTGTCTGGCAGCGGCACAGACGGCTGAATAAAGAGCACAGATTGGTATTAGATCTCGGTGACGATAGAGAAATGAAAGCTTTAATAGTGCAGGAGTTCAGAGGGAGCAGGGATCACACATTAGTCCACGTGTCTGAGCCGTCGCTGACTTTACCTGACGTTATAATTGTGAAGAACATGATTATTATACGTTTCATATTATATTTCATTTAAGCGCACACATCTTAATGATATTCGCAATCAGAATATGCGGTTTCATCTTGGCCTTTTGTGGTCAGAAGTTGCATTTTCTTCTCACAGTGCATACTCAGCAGTGTGTAACAACAATAACTTACAAGAAATGTAAAAATGTGCTCTATAAACACGTCCTTCTTGGTAAAGGGTAACCTGTCAGACACTGGACAACCGCAGTGCAGCAACTGGGGATCCTTTGCTAAACACTGAGGCAGGAAAGACTTAGAAGAAGGTGCACTTTATGTTTGAGGTCGATGGGGGAAACTTAGAGGACAGTAAATAGGAGAAGACACATCCACCGGTCCTAAGCAAGTGTGCTGGATCAAAAAATAACAATGTAAAAATAACAAAAAATCTGCACAACTGAATGCTCACCAGCTTTTTTATTAGCTCACCACAGCGTGGCGTTTCGGGCAAGTGGCCCTTCTTCAGACAATAAAGGTGGCTCAAGCACACCTGAACATACAGCTGTTGATTACACGGGTCATGTGACAGAAAACATCACATGATGTAAAAAATGTGTCACATGATCAGTCCAAAATATATACATAATGAGGATTGCCAGTACAAGAACAAAAACTGTACATGTCCTTGCACAAGGCAGTAGAGACAGATGTGCATAGTCTCAAACAGAAACATAGAAAACAACCACAGAAATACAAACACACATATATATATACACACAGTACAGGCCAAAAGTGTGGACACACTTTTTTTTAAATGTTTTGTCCTTTCATTTCAAAACTGTTTCCATGGTAGATTCTCATCGAAATTGTTCATTTATGAGTGAACACATTCGGAATTTTGTTTTAAACGGAAAAAAAACAAACGTTGACATAAATTCTTCCATTTTCTCAGTGAGCTTCACGATGTCGTCCCAGAAATGGTTTTGACTTCTCAAACATGTTGAAAACGTATTTCAAAAGACGACCTTATGAAGCTCATGGAGAAAATGCCAAGAATAAAGGGCGGCAGTTTTGAAGAATTTACAATATAAAGTGTTATTTCACCTGTTTTTGTTTCCTTCATAATCCATGTGTTCATTCATAGTTTAACGCCTTCAGTGAGAATCATAGTGTGTTAATAATGTTGAAAATAAAGAAAAGCCAAGACATAAAAAGTGTGTCCAAACTTTTGGCCTGTACTGTATGTATATATAAGAACAACACTGCTGTAACAGTCTTTTGACTGTACATAATCACTTGTTTGAGCTTGGACTGATGGTTCACACCATGGTTATCATGTGTGAGGCACAGTTACCTCTGACCCTTGGCCAACACCATGATAATTTACATTACATTCTTTCTGCAATGATGCCTCAAATCAATTCCTCTGGAGTTGGCTCAAATCCCAAACCTGGATCAGGGTACCGCTATTTGCGACCATAATTTCAGTAAAAGGTACTTTTATTTATATTTATTTTAACACAGATATATATCCCTCCCCTCCTGGAACCGCCACCTTAACGTGGTGGAGGGGTTTGAGCGCCCGAATGATGCTGGGAGCTCTGTTGTCGGGGGCTCCGTGCTCCTGGTAGGATCTCACATGGCAAACAGGTCCTAGGTGACGGGTCAGACAAAGAGCGGTTCAGAAGCCCCTTATGAGAGACCAACAGGCCCAGTTAGA
Source organism: Neogobius melanostomus (assembly GCA_007210695.1). Taxonomy (NCBI): domain Eukaryota; kingdom Metazoa; phylum Chordata; class Actinopteri; order Gobiiformes; family Gobiidae; genus Neogobius; species Neogobius melanostomus. The sequence continues at coordinate 5,885,504 of VHKM01000047.1, forward strand.
ACCATGAGGCCGCCCTTCTGTGGACCCACCACCTGCAGGAGGGGCCATAGGGGCTGGTGCAATGTGATTTGGGCAGCTCCAACAGCTGCCCCCACAACCCGATAACGGACAAGTGGAAGAAAATGGATGGATTGATGGATATATATATCCCTTTTGAAATGTGTGACATACAATATTGTTCATTTATCCTTCTTCCTCTCATTTCCATATGGGGGCTGTGCATTCATAGAGCCTATCCAGTATAACTTTGGTCCTCGGGAAGAATTGCAGATGACCCTGAGCCTGAAGGAGCCCAAGTGCCACCGTTGGTACACACACCACAGTTTGAGATGTAGAGGACATGCAGAGAAACTGTGAGTGGACCTTCAAAGTACAAGCACTCAGCCACTGTTTACCATAAATCATACATTTACTGCGGATATTCTACAACTTTTTTTTATAGAGTTGCTTGCAAGACAATTGAGTAATTCATATTTTAAAGTCCTATTGTAGGGTTAATGCTGTATTTTTCGAAAATACACCTATATATAAAAAAAATATTTATACAATAAAGCCAGTAGAAGGCAGCCATTCTGCTCTTGCAGCTGTTCAAATTCAAAGTATTAGTCAATAATAGAATTCAGCAAACATGTGCGAAAAGAAGAGTGTTTGATCGCTGACAAGATCAAAGCGAGTTTGATGAAGGTGTCTAGTCTATAAAATGCAGAGAAACTAAAAGGATTTCTCAAGAGCTGGCATTTTGAGTGAGGAAGCGCCCAGATGAAACAAAGCATGCACTCTGTTCTTGATGAGGATATAGGCCCCTGTTAGTCATAAGACAGTGTTGTGAAGGGGAGTTACTGTCGTTATAGGGAGGGGCATGTCTCATAGAGCTATTTCCTGCTTATCACCCCCTCCCCTCCCCCGTGCCTCGTGGGACCCTTCTATTCCTGGCGGTTTCTCAAACTGAGGGCGCGTTCTCCCGGCTCATACAGTGGGGGGCGCCACTCGTCAACGCCGCGCCCTTCGCTTGCGTGGCTTTCGGCACGGAGGAACAGCTGTCTCCGCTAACGAGGGGCCCATAGTCTTCCATAGACAGAAAAGAGCTAACCGGACCCACCGTCCTGGCACCCCATGCGCCGCCCCGGGACGCGTAAACAATGACTTAATGAGAAACCGCGCCATTACTGTAATTAACACAGAGCATGTCAAGCACTGTCAGCTCTCCGGAGTTTGGGTCGACGTTAGCGCTGAAAAGACTGGCATGCCGTGACCAGAGGCGCTCCCTGCGATATTCACAGCCCCAACTAAGGCTGGCTTACTCAATCAAAATATGCTCTAATTAAAACACAGCCTAATTAGCACATTATTTCATCACATATAGGCTTCTATCGTCTCCAATGTCAAATACACAGATGACGCTGGCCTTCTTATGTATATACGGCATCTACAGCTCCTGCAGTGGCGCCTCAGTGTTATCCACAAAAGTGTATTGATAACCGTAGGAAAAGTTTCTGGACTTTAGTGAAAGATTTTGCCCTAGACAGGACAACTGCATGGGCTCAGGCAACGTACTGTATGAACAAGCACCCCTCTGCCTAGTTAGTTTATCCACTGGACCGCTGTTGTGCTGTCGTGCATAACCTGTACATAAATATAATTATATGGGGCAATGTTTTTGTAATGAATGCGGGCTGACTTTGGTCCAGACTTGAGATACAGCCTATACATCTCATGTCTTAAACAGGAGATGATGTTAGAGTCCTAATTATTTCATGGCACTTTGGTGTGTGTGCTGCTGTGGAGCCAACAGTAGCAGAGCTTTAGTAGTTTTTGGATGTTTTGTTATTAACTGTTAATCACGGAGTGGAGCTGACAGCAGGGGTGGCTGCACTCCTCATAATGGCCTAATTTCTAGCAATTGCAGACTAATTATCTGCGTGTGCAGTTGTTGTGAATTCTTGTTACTATGCAGGAACTTTTAGATACGGATCAAGGATTAGTTGTAACAGACAACAACTTACGCATTTGCAGAAGATGAGGCACATGTTTGCAGGTGATTGGACGACACAAGTGGTGACTTGTTTTAGCTCGTTCTTCCAAGAATTTGGCAATAACAAACCTCTTAATTCAAATGAGTCAGTGCTTTGTCACATTTCTTTGTTGTTTTCAGTTTCACTTTACTCAGCTCACCACTCTTTTGGCCCATGGACCTAAACAACTTGCTTTAAGGGGGGATATGATACAAAATAGGGTGCCATGCCATTGGTCTGACAACGCATTAGTCTCATTATTCCGAAAATGCACCATTGAGTAGAGGTGCCATTAGTCCGACATCTCTAACCCAGTTGTGTTGTGGATTAGAGAGCCATATACAACCATTGGCCCTCACCTTAAGGTCAGTGGACTCTGAACCTAATTTTATTTTTCAACCCCTACTCAATGGGACATTTCCCGAATAATGAGACTTCGGACTAATGGGCCGACCCCATAAGAAAGACCATATTTACTATATTACAATGTTGTTTCCTAAAACATACTTGGAGTTGTGTTTTGAGACATTCATGCGTGTTTGAGTAATTATTAGATTTTTCAGCGACAACTATTTCAAGTGCTGTGACCAGACATCCCAGTTTACACGAGAGACATAGTCCCATTTTTTAGCTCGGCCACGCCCCTTGTGTGACGCGTTGCCGTCTGTATCTATGTGAATGTCAATTACAAACTATAGAACGATTAAAAATCTCAAGTCTATCATCTCAATGATGATTGGAGAAGGTCATTACCATAAGATGTTACCAGGGAAAAGACACTGAAGTAAAGATTAAGCTCTCCTCCACCAAATTCCCAGTTTTTAAAATCTGATCAAACCTGCTTATACTGTACAATGCCCCTTCACCTCCCACCCGGCTTCACACTTACAGTTACACATGTTGCAGCCGAGGCAGTACTTAACCCATAATTTGCTCAGTTTAATAATTAAACAACAATTACTGCAGCCGTTGCTTTAAAGACTGCACTAGAGGCTGTTGGCCACATTACCTTATGTTTGTGGAGGAAGCAGTTCTTAAGACCGTGGAGGGACCAGCTCTGGTGCGGGAGCCCTGGTCAGTTTTGGTCAGTTCAGTTTGCAGGAAGCCTTAAACTTGTGCACTGGTTCGGCTCATGCCTTTAAACAAAGAGCGACCAGCAGATCGAAGCAAACACAACCATGGAATAAAGAAAGGGGCAGTAGGAAGAGGACCCGTTGATAGAAGAACTCCGCAAACTCATCAAAACTAATCTTTTTCGTTGCGTTGTTGTCGCGTTGTTGCGTTGTCGTCATTTGTTTAACTTTTTTTTTCATCACTATTTTGTCATATTTTCATCGACCTTTTCTCCTGTTTTTGATGCTCTTTTGTTGCATTTTCATCCTATTTTTTCGTCTCGTTTTTGTCGCTGTATTGACACTTTTTTCAAGAAGCTAAGCTAAGCTAGCCTGGCCTTTGCCATCTGTAAACTCATTTGCACCGGATTTGCTGGTTGTAGTTTGAATACAGATCCAATCGTTTCAAAGGAGTTCACCCCTCCCACCTGAAAACGGAGTTCAATTGTGAAGTTCCAGACCCTCTGTACGAAATGAGTACAAGGGTATGGTAAGACCAGGCTAAAGCTAAGCTAAACTGGAGAAAATGTGCTTGGTTCAGAAGGGTGGGGCTTGACTATACTATAAACTAAACAACTCTCCCCAGCCCCTTCTGATACTAGCGCCGATGTCCGACAGTAGCTGCATCCACTGTGCAGGAGAGACAGCGGAGGAAAATTTCAATAAGCTGTTGCAGATCAACCAACAAAAAGTAAGATAGCAGCCAAGATGCGAGATTATGATCAAATATCTGTAAACCCGCACTTTAAACAGCTGTTTTTCACGATTACAGTTCTATACAAGTACGGTTATTTGAATTGACCAGGTGGATTTAAATACAGAATGTGTGGTCATGATCCATAGTAGGTGTTGCTTATATTTTCATTATTGTATACTTTGCATCAACACAGCTATACGCCTGTTCTCTTCCCAGTCCTCTCCCTCCCACCCACCACCCCTCCTCTCCCTCGCTGCTCTTTCCTCCACAGAGAAGAGGAAGAAGCAGGCTACGCATTAATGAGCCAGTGCGGCGCTGTATTATGTTTAATTAGGTAGTTTATATAACGAGGTGTTCATTTCTAATGGAGGGACATGCTGTGAGCCGCGCATCTGCAAGAATAACTCAGGCAATCAGCGGCAGCGCCAGGGCCCATGCTACGGCAAATGAGACTTACTTACTCCGCGATGAATTATGTCTCCGCGCCTTTCCCACAGCCCATTAATTAAATCCACTGGCATCAAGGTCTTTTTCTTAATTTCATGTACCATTAGCATAATAAACACAATTTGAGTTAGCACAATGTGATCGCTTTAATGGACGCTATTTATTTTACTTTATTATTTAAAGCTCTGGTAATGGGAGGCAGAAACATAAATATATGGCGATGAGGAAGTCCCATCAGGCCGAGCGGCGGCGCAGAGGCGGTAGACTCTGTGCCCTCTTTTTGGAAAGGTGTTGCGTGGAGACCTTAATGAGGGCCCAATGTTTTCATACATTAAAAGTAGTAGGGAGTTGGAGAAGAGGTTTTCAAAGTCATCAACTGGACTGGGTTGATGACTTTGGTTGAAAGAAAGAAAGAATGAAAGAAAGAATGAAAGAAAGAAAGAAAGAAAGAAAGAAAGAAAGAAAGAAAGAAAAAAAGAAAGAAAGAAAGAAAGAAAGAAAGATTATATTCTTTCTTTCTTTCTTTCTATCATTAATGAGGGCCCAATATTTTCATACATTAAAACTAGTAGGACGTTGGAGAAGAGGTTTTCAAAGTCATCAACTGGACTGGGTTGATGACTTTGGTTGAAAGAAAGAAAGAAAGAAAGAAAGAAAGAAAGAAAGAAAGAAAGAAAGAAAGAAAGAAAGAAAGAAAGAAAGAAAGAAAGAAAGAAAGAAAGAACAGATATGGTCAATTGTAGAATGGTGTCCTCAGATTTAGATTGCTAAAACAAACCGATTATAATAAAACTAGTTGGAGAAGAGGTTTCCAAAGTCATCAACTGGACTGGGTTGTTTCATCGAGGCTTCTCAACTTAAGAGGTTTCTTCACACGCGTCTGTTCAAGTCAAACTGATTTTAAGCTCTCCTTTTAAGATGAGGGGCTAGATCTTACATAGTGGAGGCTATATTTAAAGAAAGAAAGAAAGAAAGCGTATAATCCATACTTTAACAGATATCACAACAAAGCGCTTTTGCAAATGTGTGTACAGAATGGCAGATCTAACTCCTCCCTTTTCGTGAAGTTTGATAATGAATATTAAACAGATGAGCGTGAAGAAGCCTCTGAGAAGAGAGACGAAACGGTCTCAACTCAAACAACAGTTAACGATGATCGCAACTGCATTGGCAAACCTCTGGACGAATACGAGCTTACACATACACATTCTAAGAAGTTGTATTGAAAAAAGTTTTAGTTGTTGTCATTAGGTGGTAGAGAAACTTTCTGTGTGGAGTTTACATGTTCTACCCGTGTCTGCAAGGCCATGGGAACCCAGGGGGCTGAGGGTTCTGCAGCACCCTCAGGTGGATGGTTTGCGCATTGCAGTTGATATCAATAAATAAATAATCACCTAAATATATTCCCACAGCTCTGTGTGTCTGCGTAGGTTTCCCCCACCACTAAAAAACATGCACAATAGTCCAGGATGAATGATCACGGTGGTTGGAGGGTCAGTTGGCACAGTTTTGTGCAGCCACGCCAAAGGGCAGCCACGGCTACAGCTACTATTATTACTTATAATTTAACAGATATACTGTATTAATGGCCAATACTTAAAGAATATGTCACTCAATATTTTCCTTATTTCCTTATTTACCTCCCACTTTCCCTTTAAATATACTCTGCCCATAAGCTACTACCCCATATCTGCCTGAATACAACATACAGCCAGTGTTAATTCTCTCTTTCACGGTGCGAGGCTGTGTAATGAACCTCAGAATACCAATGAGGATGGGACCAGGAAGCGCAGCGCCGTATTTGGGGCAATAAAAGATGTATTCGATGATAAAAAAAAGAAAAAAAGAAAGAAACACGCCCGCACGCTTTCCACAATCTAAAAAATACAACATCTCCTTGTCCTCACCTGGCATAATTTAAATGATTGCTCAGTCGCCGTAAAGTAGGACACCGCAAGACTCCTTATCCATTAGGCGATTAATTTGAGGCCTTTTACAATCGGTACAAAGAAGAAGAAGTAGAAGCAAGTAGTTGTAGTATTTTTTTTTTTACCTAGACAGGGTTAGCACTTGGGGGCAGTCCCTGAACAGATTATGTCTTCTGCCAATGCCCCAGTCATATGGAAAAAGAGAGGAGCGCGCGGCTGGAGAACTTGGCAATGCTCTCGCTACATTGAGATAATGATGTACCTGTCCTTAACAATAACGCTAATCATGTCTCACCTCTGGGGTATGGCTTTAAGGTCAGAACACATTCACTCCCATACGTTAAGCCCCTTGTATTGTTTTAATGAAGTGGTCCTCGGCATCCTCGCTCCTCAAACGGCGCTATGTGTGTGCGGAAAAATGCCTAATTTGTACCTCACTATGGAGCAGAAAAAAAAAAAGAGTAGACCAACGCTAAACATTACTGTATGAGTGTGAAGATTGTGACATATAAGGCCGCAGGCGTGTTTTTAATGAAGGCAAAATTCGGGGATACAAAATTATAGCCCTGCAACACCTTTCCAGTAAGAGGACACTCAGAATCTGCAAACCCCACGCCTCTTACTGGAAACAATTGCTTCTGCTCATCACGTTGAGAAAACAACAGTCATGTTTTCAGATGTGGGCGGACAGGTGGAAGTATTAAAGGGGGGGTATTATGTAAAATCGACTTTTTCAAGCTTTATATCATGTTATTATGTCATTCCCTCATTAAACACATGCCTGGAGTGTTGCCTTGGCTCATTCACATATTTTTGAGTAATCAGTAAAAACTTAGACGGCAGCCATTTTAGGTGTAGCTATGCCTCAGTCCTCCTAGGAACGCCCCCACCTCCTGGAGACGCCTCTGGACCTTTCGTCACCAGCCAAGCCACCAACCACTGCTCCTCAGCTCAGCAGAGCCCCCTCCCCGCACAGTAGTGTTGTTTAGATGCCACAGCAGTGTGCTGAAGGGGGCGTGTCGGAAAGCTTCTTAAAGAGACAGAGGCCTATTTCAAGACGTTCAGTACAGCCATTTTGAGAGAGCAATTTTATTCAAGGCAGTTATTTTAATTTACTGCATATACAGACCAACAGAAGGTTACGTCATCATTGTAGTATGCTATAGACTGGTGCTATGTGATTGAAAAAAGCATAATACCCACCTCTTTAAAAGTTGATACATCCAATACTTCCTTATTGTTTTTTTGTTTTTTTCTCAGAGCACATTCTTCTTATAGTTGAATTCCTCTTTTGTCCGAGAAACAAAATGCCTATAAATTCCATAGTGTCCTTAGAAGTAAAAGTCTCAGGTCTGCTCTTCCTCACGCCTGCCGACTTTCTTCACTAAAAGACAGTCCTCTCTCGCTGCAGATAAAAGGCCTGACGATTCGCCCGGGGTTGAACTGAGCGCCTTCCTCTAAGTCCCACTTTTGGTAAAATGAGAACTCGAAATCATCGTGTCAGTCTGCTGTAATGAAAGAGAGTTTTTTATTTGAGACATTCCCGACGCTCAACAAAAATCACCCAATTATCCGTCGCGCTGAAGGAAAAATTTATTGGAGAAACCCGTGCTCAGATATTAAAGTGACAGGATTTTGATGCTTATTTTATTAACCGCGATCTCGTGGTTTCCTTTTGGATTGCATTTCTGCTGCAGTCGTTCTTATCTGGCCTATCATCGGTGAGCATAAAGGGGACACATCATGCAAAATCGACTTTTTTTTAAGGTCTTAACCATGTTATAACATTCCCTCAACGAAAAGTAGCATTTCGCTTCATTCAAGCAAGTTTAAACACTTAAGCCGTTTCTTCTGCAGAATACAGTGCACTGTTTAAAGTGAGGCTCATAAAGAAAGCAGGACACTGACCTGAATTGAAGTGGGAAAAATATACGCTCAAACTTACTCTGCATCTGAGGGAAGCCCCAAGGGACAATATGTGACAAGCCCTATATGGAAAGTTTGTTACAGCAACGTATATAATTGGCTGTCTAAAAGTGTTTTGTTAAGTAGCAGGTTTTAGCCAGGTAGTTCAAAGCAGGGTAAGACATCTCAACAAACGGTATACTGTAGGTTATGACCCATCCATCAATGGCTTTGGTAGACAAAGGGTATCAGGTGTAATTTGCACACACACACACACACAAAAAACTCAAATGAAAGGAGAAAAGAGAAAAGTCAACTATAGATTGTGAAATTTGCAGATCAAACCTCAAGGGCCAGATCTTCTCGCATGTAAGAGGGCGTCACTTATTAGAAAAAAGCATGTCGACTGAGGCGTGGTTGGCTTGCCAGGACCACTTGACCATGGCATCAACTGCATTTCCACAGTGCTACATACGCAAGCAAACAGGAAGTGGACTAAACCAATTAGCGAAGGGGGGGTGTCTGCCGTTGATGTGGCGTTATTAGCGGTTCTGCGTTAATATTCGTGTGGTAGCAAGGGGCCTTTTACTTAAACGTGGTAGCAGTGCAGACCCTTAACTTGTTGTTACGCCACCCTTGATTTTGTGGGTCAAGGGAACCCAAGAATGAACTAATCCCCACGCATTTAATTCACACAGGTTCGTTAACGGATAGGGACAGAGACAGTAAATTATGTAAATAATGTTGAATATTTCTATATATGTTTTTGTTTTAATAGGCTTTAATGATTATATGAAATTGTGTTGATTGTAATCTGTGCTTTGGGGTTGATTTGAATTAGGTGGACATTTGTTGTTCTTACTCTTGGAATCCACTGGGGGGCAGTGTGTTATAATGCGGAGTCAGATCGCGCAGCAGAAGAAGCATTCCAAGGACATTGATTGGTTCTTCAACAAGTAGCCGCCTACTTCCTATGCTTATAAAATGCGAGGATACGGAGCCACGCCCCCTCTTGCCCCGCTGCATTCCTCGCTGGTCACTGAGCATCACCATGTAGCCTTTAGCATAGCTTTTGTTTTAGATTGTAAATTCAGGGAATAAAATAATTAGTTTAGTTTATTTATTTGTTTGAGCAGTTAACCTGCTCAAAGGGAGTGGGCTGAAGCCAAAGGCTTATAAGCGCCCACCCCCATAATGATTTTGATTTTAAAGAATGAGTCTCCATCTTCTCTCCATTTTAAAGAACACAATAATATGTAATTTTATTTACTCATTAGATTTGTATTATTTTCGTACTGGGATAAGGACATGACAAAACCGTCCCTCTTACATTGACCCACCATATCCCAATAGTCCAACTGAAATAAACAAAAAGAGAAAAGTGTCTCTCACGGTAGCGCTGAGCACCAAGTCCATAGAAGTAAGTGCTCAACACAACCGCTGGCGGCAGCATCCTACTGCACTCGCGAAGAGTTGCTTGACGCCGTTACTACACACCGGGGTCGTGTTGTGATGTTTACCGTCCATGTAACATCGTGCTATTTGAGCGACAGGTTTCCTCGTTGCACAGAGGAGAATGGTGAAAGAGAAGGCCCATCCGACAAGAGCCGAGTCGTTTGCGTGTGGCATGCCACTATAACGTGCGCACAAACATGCCTCGACCGCACAGGAGCCACAGCCAGGAAGCTAAAAACAGTTAGCGGTGTTAGCTTTCTAAGAGTATATTGAATGTTTAAAACGTCTAAAACCGCAACTCACCGAGCATACGCAAGTAACTGTAGCGAATCACCGGGGCTTGACGCTGGAGAACGATGACAACGCAACAATATTCTATTCCTCGTTTATATTGTGCTGCCTCGTATTCTTCCTTTAGCATCAAGTCAAACTAAAAAGTTATTTATCCCACCGCGTTTGTTCGTCTTCCGAGCCGGTCCCGCTGTAGCGCGGGTCAATGTCTATGGTTTGCACGAAACGCGAAAACAAACAAAAGCACGTGTTCACCCCTACTCCCTCACCACCCTCACCGGTCACGCGAGTCTGGTTGGAGGAAAAAAGTTGTTCTACATAACATCGCCATTGCCCGTTGGGAGACTGTCCTGCCCACTGATGCGCCAGGTCTGGGGAGCAGCAAGATTACACATTGCGCCCCTCCTAGGTGGAAAAAGGTTACGCTATAATTTAGTCTGCGTTTAGAAACACAAGATCGGGCCCATTGTGTTGTTTATAATTCATCAGTGAAGTTTTGTCACTGTTAGCTTCTCAACATTATTTATGCCACACATACAAATCAGGATGAGTTCAGTTAAAGGCCAAAATGTGTTCTTTCCACATTTTCTCTTCTCTCATAAATAAGGCTAAAAGGGAGTACACGGCTCATCCTCCACCAACCAAGATCTTGATGCAGCCTCTGGGCACGGGTCACATCCCTTGGTTTGCTCTCGACAGTTCGCCCACGTGGCATCGTGGGTTGGGTCAAATGTAGACCAACCAACCACAATTACAAATCTAAATTGTCTTCTATCTTCCGGATTACTTGGAGCTGCTGAGCCCCCAGTCCATCAAAACAAAGAAAGAAATCAGATCTAGTGAGATTTTTTCATTGAAATCTGGTCTTGCTTTGCTAATGTAATAAGGGATTTGGTTAAAAATGGACAGTCCAACAAACCCAGTGTGAGTGGTGGTATGTCGGCGCGCTTCCTCCCAGGGGTGCATGTGTCAGTGGTGCCGCCTCAGCCGCTGTATGGTAAACACAACACTGAGAAAACCACAGGCAAGTCCCTATCTATCGATCTTCAGTCATTAGCTATGAGCTCATGGCGCCACTCAAAGGCCAGTGGGGTAACATAAGCACCTCGCGCTGCCTCTCATCCACACACATCCTCCAACTGTGCGCCAAACACGGCTGATAAAACACACTGCATTAGAACCAATGGATTTCAGAATTACATCCAGTTTCATGATTAATTAAATTAAAGTTCCCATCATGCTTGGAATATTTGCTCCAGTATCTCATTGGTTTCAACATGATCTCAAAAGTTTCAACGGGTGAAGAGAAAAGATGTAGGACTACTATGGAGAATCCAAATCAATTTATGTAGCACCTTTTTATAAACATAAAACAGTTGCCAGAGTTCTGCATAAATAATAGTTAATGTAAGACGATAACACAGAAAACCGCATTCTTCTTAATATCTTTCAAATGTTTATTACTCCATGGATGTATTCTACTTGCTTTATGGTGGGCGAGATCAAATCTTTTAAAACTAGTTATCAGGAAAGCACTGTATTTTGCGGACTATAAGTCGCTCCAGCCTTGGCAACTACCTGGCCATGGAGGCGTTGACCGTTGACAAGCCTCTCCCGGCAGCACGTTGTTCAAGCACCCATTTGCGAACACGTTCCTCTAGCTGTGGGCCATCTAGCTTTTGGCTTTCTTTGTTTTCTTCATCGCAGTAAGGGTAACCTCCGCTTTTCAACCCCCTCACAAGTTTCCCGCTCACTTCAAACTTTCTTTCTGCTGCTCGATTTCCGTTTTTCTTTTTTTTCCCCAGTGGTACAGGAGAAGCAGATACTGGTACACAAGCGTAGAGCACCCTCTCACGGCTGTCAGTGTGAAAATAAGAAACATGTGAAATGATATATTTATATATTATTTTATATATAAGTCGCACATGAGTATAAGTCTGAAAAATACAGGTGACGGCTTAAGAACATTTGTCTGCCAAGCAAAGAGCTGTTGAGATCATATCAGGAATCAAGTTTTTTTTCCCCTTTTATGTATTTGTTTGTTCATTCATAAATATGTAGGCTTTATAAATTGCTCTTACGGCAGAGCATGAAAGATGGAGCTGGGTACCGTTAAACGATACCAGTTTAAGTACTAAGTATCAAAAGCAAAAATCTTTAGAGACAAAGTTTTGAGATTGTTAGGTGCAGGGACAGGATTTAAAGGAAGTTACTTGGTTGTTTCAGGGACAAATAAATTATACAAATTTAAAATGAAGGTTATTTTATTATTCTGTTTTCTGGTTATAGATGACAAATATTTCAGTATAGGTATTGTCGTGGAATTTCTTACCGCTATTGAGAATGAGGAGTTGACGTCACGGCACAGAGCCCCCTCCCCATCCCCCCCTCGCCACCATATTGGCTGCGCTCCGGCGGCAATACACATTGTTTACGTGTGTTGTTAACGCCGTAGTAGCGGAGGTTCTTGCTATTCCGCACTGTTTTACCGCCTGGAAGTCACCGCTGCGTTAAAAACTGCTCCAATACCTCACATGATAGACATGGAAAACGTAGGAACAATGGGATACAGGTTTTTAGATTACAGAAATGGACACAGTATCAAGGAGCGCAAGTCTCACTCTGACCTGTCAAAACATGTTAGAAACGTTTGTGTACATTGAACATCTCGTAACAATGTAGTGTTTACGAAACACGCACTTTATTACTTTGTCATTTTGCTAAATGCAATGTAATGACAACACACTAAAACGCATGTGAAGAAAGTTAGTTTTGCCAGTACAAAGCTGTTTTCACCAGCTGGAGGCTTGTAGAGCCAAGTCCTGGACCCAGCCACAGCAGAAAGTCTCGTAACTTTCCAAAGACTTGTGGCTTTTAAACTCCAGCATCGTGTAGTAACTTACACCAAATACAAGGTAGTTTACTGTGTCCATGTTTGTGCACGGAGGTAAATGGCCTAGGTCTCCGCTGCAGGGAGCTCGTGTGTTGATGTTTTGAATGTCCGCAAGCTTCTCCAAATACCGCTGTTTTGCTCTTGGTATGAGCTTGTTCCTGTAAGGTCCCTTTTCTTTCGCCTTATCTCTTTGCATTGCTTTACTTTCTGTCTTTTGTTGTCGTATTCATAGATCCGTCTCTGTCTCGCCGAAAACGTAAATGCGCAAAATTTAAAGTGCTCTGGAATATGAGGAATGCCTGAAATCCTGGGGGCGTGCCCCCAATCCGCAGCCAATATGTCCGACAGGCTCAGAGCCCCCCCAAATCACCCCAACTCGGCACGTGACTCCTCATTCTCAATAAAAAAAAAAGCTTGAAAGTATTTGTCTTATCAAAAGTGTAAGTTTAATATAACACACGTGTGGAGAGCCGACACACAGAAATACACGAAATCCATGGGTGAACTCTGCGGAGCCAGCTATCTGACGCCGCTTTATAGGCAGCACAGCAGGACACAGAAATGGTGACGCGGTATGTGACGTCACGGCATTTGGTGTGTTTAATGCAGATGAAGGGCAGACGTCTGCAGTGCTAGGACTATTGAGAAGCACTTTGTTTCCAGGGCCGATCTTTGGCCTATTGTCTTTAGGTGTGATAAGGGCAATCAGCAGCGGTCTTTGTGCCATTGTAATGTCTTTAGGTGTGATGCAGAAAGCCGGCGCTCCCCAGCAGCCCGACCAAAAGGTCCAGCATGGCAGCCAGACGGTCCATCACAGTCTGTGTATTTGCTTGCGACTAGTTTTAGTTAGATAACTCGCAAAACTGTCACAACAGTATCAAAAAAATCGTTCAGGTATCGGTATTGTTACCTAGTATCGTCTAAGCACCGGTATCGACGCTTAAACCCATAACGCCGATCTGCCTCTAAGTGCTCTTGTTGGGAGACCACTCAGCCAGCCAGCTTTTAAAAAATATTAATGTGAACTCAAGATACTCACATAAAAAGATTTACTTTGACCATCTGAACCAGCGCAGACAGCAGCAACGGCCAGCAACTTTTGAACAGTTTCATTTATAAAAAATATACCAGAGCGGAGTTGGCCATGACATAGCCCTGTTCTCCTCTAAAATAGACTGTGGTGCATTGATACGCTCCATTCCCGTCAGTGTCCTCTGGCTCTGGGCTGCTATTGAGAGTGACTGCCCCTGCCACCGTGCGGTTTCACCCGCCCCGCCGCATCCAGACAGCGGCTCAGTCAGGACACTTTCTCAAACATGGACTTATTATTACCTCCCCGCAGTAAATTGCCGGAGAGGGGCAGGGGAAGCGCTGTCGGGCCTTTCTGTAACAGGAGCGTCTCGGATGTCATTGGGACGCCGAGATTCGGGGGACAGCCAATCAATGCCCCGCGCCACAGAGGCATTAGTCCAGTGGCCGAACGATCAGTTTACCGCACAACAACACCGCCTCTGCGCCTCTTACTGGAAACAATTGATGCATTCTTGCAGTGAAATTAATATCCCCATTTCATAAGCCCCCAATCAGATCCTTCAAGTGGCACATACCCAGAATAATTGTGTTGATGCCTGCAAAAGAGAAACAAAAGGCTAGGCGAAAGAGTTATGCTCTGTTTGCTCTAAGTATCGTCTTTAGTCAAACTTTTTATCTGCCTGTTTTCCTGGGCCTTTTAATTATTTTATTTATCTTTTTTGAATCAAGTTTTATGTTCAATCTAACGACGATGGACAAAGTCGGCAGCAGTTAGCCCTTTCGCTGTAAAGCAGAAAGTCCCGGGTTCGATCTCAGACCGGGTGGGGCCTTTCTGTGCGGAGTTTGCGTCTTCTTCTTGTGTTTCCTCCTTGTGCATTGTCCATTTTCCCCTACCACTAAAAACATGCACAATAGGTTAATCCCCCAGCTAAGCGAGTCTGACCGTTATTCTGGATTGACATCTGGAGATGGGTCTCTCGCTGCTCCTTATGGGTTGCCCCAGTGGCATCAAAGGATAGGTCAAATGCAGAGGACAAATATCCCTACAGACACAAAACAGTACGCCTTTACCTACTAGGATGACAACGGCTCGGTGAATCGAGCATTCATCCGTGAATTCAAGAGTTAGTCCATGGGCCAGAACAAATATCGGTACCGGAAAGGTGACAAAGGCTATCGTTGATTTTGAAGTAGGTCCATGTCTGAGGTTTTTATTTTTGTATGATAGCCTTTTCAGAGTTACAGCTTTATATTAGTTTTGAGGTCTTGAAGTGAACCACCCCCATGTCGAAAAAGTTGCTTTTGACACTGGTCCATATTTTGGTTTAGGCCATTTCTGGCCGATTAGATAATGATTTACACCATTATATTTGGTATCATTGTAAAGAAGATATTTTCATGTTTCATTTGAGCCCAAATGTACTACTCTGTGACAATTACCATTGTAACCATAGCTCCTCAAACTTAAACCTGAGGACATTTTTCACCATTTTCAAACTGTTTTATTACGTTTAACGCCGTTTCTTCCAGGAACATCACAGACACAAATGTCTGATACTGGGTAACTCTCTAGACTCTGAGGATTCAGGAAATGTAAAACATGTCAGTACTGTATCAACTTAGGGCCCATGAAAATACCTTCTTTACAATAATACCAAATACAATGGTGTAAATCATTATCTAATGGGCTGGAAATGGTCTAAACCAAAATATGGACCAGTGTCAAAAGTGACTTTTTCGACATGGGGGTGGTTCACTTCAAGAGCTGAAAACTATGATAAAGCTGTAACTCTGAAAAGGCTATCATACAAAAATAAAAACCTCAGACATGGACCTACTTAAAAATCAACAATAGCCTTTGTCACCTTTCGTGGTACCGATATGCCAGATTTTGGGGTTTGGCCCATGGACTAAGTTACCAGTTCGAATGCTTCAACCGGTGCATATTGCGTGTTGTGTGTTTGGGCAAAACATTTCACCCATTACACATGTTTGAATGTAGCACATGTAGCCTGTGTGAGCCAGTGATTTCCGGTGGTCAGAAGGTCAGTTGGCACAGCTGTGTGCAGTTTCAGGTCTGTCGGTCTACCCCAGGGCAGCTGTGGCAACACACGTAGGTTACCACCACGATAGTATAATTGTCTTTTGTGAAGCACTTTGGGTGACTTGTGCCATGTGAAAAGCGCTATACAAATAAGATTCCCTTCATTGCTCATTTTCTCATTCCACATTTCCAATCAATAGGTTTCATTCACGTGACTTCACAACATTCTAATCAGCCTGTATAAAATGGTGGGCAGGTAGAAATTCCATGGTGGTAACTATGGTAACTGTCAAAATGCAGATTTCTTTTCGTCTTAGTTTATGGTTAATATCTCTGCAATGGCTGGACCTCACATGAAATAAAAACTGTCACAATGTTCAACATCTTCTCTTTCAGCACATTTGAACTAAGGCCCAATTATTTGCCATAAAGGTGTCCAAAGTTTTTTTTTGTTTTTTTTAAGGTGTCCAAATGTGAGACACAATTCAGTCATAATGATTAGTATGTTAGGTTTGTGAATCCAATCGCTTCCAAGTCTTGATCAGGTTCAACATTTGTCCATTTTCTTTTCGGAGATTTCTTTCAAAAACTACTTTTCTCCATCTGAGGTCATGACATCATCAGAGTCTAGAACATGAACGCAATCAATTCTGTTTTTAATTCCTTGTTACTCGTTAAAATTAAATACATTTTGCTTGTATGTATAATGTGTATGTCAGACTTACCTTGTGCATACATTGTAAGTGGACGAAACAAGATGAAATAATCATAAAATAACGATATGGTGTAGTTTTTTGTGCTGTGATGAAGCGTAATTGTACAAAAGTCAAAACGCCTAAGCTGTATCCAAACTAAAACCAGAATAAACGGAATCAAACCTGATGGCTGTGGTCGAACATAGTAGGTCAAACATGAGGCCTCACTATTTTTAGGGACTTGACTTGAGATACCTGGTCCCCACAGGGGTGTCAGGGACAGGTTTGACACCCATCACTTCCTCCATTGAAAACCTGTGTATTCTCCTCTGCCTTTAAAGCATGGTCCGACACGCCGTAAATATAGGCGCTATATCAGGTAAGTGACACAGGAACAATGAGAGACGCGTGAGTCTGAATTAAAGAAGCTCTCTGTACAAATGCGGTGGGCACATTAGATTAGCCCCAGTCTGTAATGTGTCACTTAGAGCTCTGTGCCGCTCGGGCTGGACTGATGAAACGCCTGCTGTCTGGCCACTGCGCTGCCACTGTAATGGGGATTCATTGATCCACTGGTCTTTAGCTGATTGAGTTAGATAATTAAAAAGCCTCTTGTATCAGCTC
Organism: Neogobius melanostomus; assembly: GCA_007210695.1. Lineage (NCBI taxonomy): Eukaryota > Metazoa > Chordata > Actinopteri > Gobiiformes > Gobiidae > Neogobius > Neogobius melanostomus. The sequence continues at coordinate 5,902,639 of VHKM01000047.1, forward strand.
CATTAAGGATTGTTTGTGTTCTTTTCTTCTTGTTCTTGAACAGCAAAACTTCGAGCACCAGAGGCTCGCGAGAAAAACAACCCAGTTTCTTTGTTATTTGGATGCTACTAAAAGCTTCTTTTATGGAATTAGGCCAGGCTCGGTGATATAAAAGATAGATTTTGTACTTGTATAAAGGAAATATGAAGATATGTTTCAGTATATGTATTTTATGTTTTCGGGGGTTTCATGACATGAGCATCTTGGAAACATCTTAGCACCTATAAAAGCCTTACTTGACAAACTGGTATCTGTATGTGAAAATAGTTAACCAACCACACATTCACAAAGAAAGATATGTTAACAGTTTAGGAGTTGTATCTCCTAGGATGATATCGAAATATATCACCAACAGCGTCTCTTCCCTGTGGCCCACTAAGGGCTGCGCCTCCACCGCCACGCCGGGCTCATTAGCAGATTAGTATTGCTCTGGTTATGTACGGTTACTGCTCTCTATGGACTGACCTAACCCCAACGAATAAAAAACAAAATGACGGGGCGCTGACATTGCTGCTTTACTGCCCCCTACTGGCCGGGCGCGACTCCAGGAAAGAGCAGCACAACATGGAATCCTTTGGAGACTTAACATGAGTATTAACAGCCCGGTTCTTAAGAATGTTTTTGTTTCTTGAGCTAGTTTCATCAATTCTAAGAGGAGTGATTTATTTAACCATGCACATTCTGAGGGTGCTTTGATTTCCCCTTTCAACAACATTCATGGACTGCAGGCTGATCTTCCAATACTGCTTTATATTTTATTTCAGATTTACTCTTTTGATGAAAATCTGATTTAGTTTTTGTTAAAGAGGGGGTATTATGTAAAATCGACTTTTTCAAGCTTTATATCATGTTATTATGTCATTCCCTCATTAAACACATGCCTGGAGTGTTGCCTTGGCTCATTCACATATTTTTGAGTAATCAGTAAAAACTTAGACGGCAGCCATTTTAGGTGTAGCTATGCCTCAGTCCTCCTAGGAACGCCCCCACCTCCTGGAGACGCCTCTGAACCTTTCGTCACCAGCCAAGCCACCAACCACTGCTCCTCAGCTCAGCAGAGCCCCCTCCCCGCACAGTAGTGTTGTTTAGATGCCACAGCAGTGTGCTGAAGGGGGCGTGTCGGAAAGCTTCTTAAAGAGACAGAGGCCTATTTCAGTACAGCCATTTTGAGAGAGCAATTTTATTCAAGGCAGTTATTTTAATTTACTGCATACAGTATACAGACCAACAGAAGGTTACGTCATCATTGTAGTATGCTATAGACTGGTGCTATGTGATTGAAAAAAGCATAATACCCCCTCTTTAAGATTTAGTAAAACAATTTGTTTTAGTCGACAAAATTGCACGTAAATGTTGTCAACGAAATCAATCTTTAATGTAGTCAACTTAGCATTTCCTTGAACTTAAATAATATTTCAAACTGTGTCCCTTCGTTTCATTTTGATTTAGAGTCATCATAAATATATGCAGAGTTTAGTTGTAGTTTTTTTAAAGAGTCTATTGCCTTGACTAAAATTATGACAAAGTGTTTTCGTCAACAAAAGTAACACTGCCTGCTGTGTGTTTCCAAAGATATAAATACAAAATGCCTTCATTACGTAAGGGATAATGTATAGAACGCCGGTCATTATGGGGAAAATAAGTACCGACAGGCTATTTCACCCTGAAGGTACTTATTTTCCAGATAATGACCGGCGTTCTATACATTATCCCGCTTATTATACGGCTATTTGCCAACTGTACACACACAAATAAACTTTATACACTTTTATGAAGGCAGAAAGGTTTATTTAATGATTTCTGCGGCAAATAGTTCCCAATAGTTTGTTGATTCCAGGCAGTGAGGCTAGGCTAGTAGCAACACGGCTAGCCACTTATTGCTAGCCTAGCTTAGGGTGACCAGATGTCCCAGTTTACCCGGGACAGTCCCAGTTTTGAGCCCTTTGTCCCAGGTCCCAATAGATATCTCCAAAACCATTGATTTGTCCCAGTTTTACTCGTAATCTGTCCCAGTTGTCCCGGTTTTGGCCAATGTATAGTCCCCGAAGTAGCATAATTAACTTGAAAATGTATGTCTTTGGCCCATGGGAGAATCCATTCCCAAGTGTAAGCAAATTCAAAATCTCAATTCAGGATGCGGATTGGTGCATGTCATAATGGTTGACAGTTTAACCATTCATCGTAGGTAAAGACAGTTTAGATTTGGAACCCCTGCGGCCGATTCCCGAATATTGTGCCAGTTTTTTAGTTGGAGAATCTGGTCACCCTAGCCTAGCTACTTAGTTTAAGGTGCAGTTAGAGAGGAGGAATGGTGGTGAATCTCTGGGTAAGTTGAAAGTCGGACTCCCGTTAACTTCACGATATATACGAGATATTGTCCGCTAGTACTACTTGCGAAATGATATGAAAGACCTGACAAGCACGAACTCATTATTTTTTTCAGAGGTCCTCCATCAGAAAATAATGACCGGTAGAACGTTGGAAAATCACATTCAAGTCAGTGGAGCGTTCTACTTGCATTGTGAAGGGCCGTATAATAAATACTGTATACAGTAGGCCAGCTCTCCTGCTTGGTTCAGACCAGTACGCGCTCTGATCCACTCTTGTCCGCTGCAGGGGATGAGAGTGCCCTTTAAAAAAAATGAGCCTCGATATAACTGCAGAGAGACATTCAGACCTCACTCCAGAAGATCCTTTGTGCAGCCGCTAAGTGACAGCCTTTCTCTCAGATTATAGTGCAATACCTTTTTATACTTCAAAGCACTTTCAAAATGGAGATTCAAAGACATCAAATGGCGAATCATTAGAGGCAAGGGCACATTTAATTTGATATGAAATGTATCAAATTGCCACTTTGAAGGCTTATGATTAAAAAGCTTTTAAATGGCTTGGAAGTAGAAACTATAGTCGCGCGTGTGTGTGTGCATTTTCTCAGGATCGTGACCGCACAGAGACTTTGTGCTGAAGTGTTGGTTTGGTACAAAAGAGCCAAGACTCCCAGGGTCTGAGCCGGTGGACCACATGCAGAGGCACAGCGTCGAGTGCATTTAACAGCAAAAATGAGCCTTTGTGATTGTGAATAACAACCTACATTATGCTGGCTGAAAAAGTTATATTCATGCAAAGAATTAAAGTCAAGTTGGACTGTCGTGAGAATAGGATTTTGAAATGATTTTCTAGATATATGTTATTTTTGATACATTTAAAGGAATAGGCCACCGTTTTTACATACTGAGATCTTACCTTAGCTTTGACAAGTTCATTTGTACCTGTCTGGTCTCCACGTGTGTCTTCCGTAACGTAAACACAGCACAGACGGCGTTAGCATTTAGCCTCTCTCTTCTCCTCTATAGCTCCAAACGAGGTGAAGATAGAAGCTACCAAACTCTTCCACGTTTTCCCTATTTAAATATGGTTACGTGAAGTTTTACACTACAAAGTATAATTACACAAAATTAAACAATGTGGATTTTCTAAGCGGATAAAAAAGGGAACTATATTGTAAGGCGTAATTCGGCATCCGCGCAGTGATATCTTCACTTTACTGTGCGGATGCCGACTTACTCCTGGTATTATTACGCCTTACAATATAGTTCCCTTTTTTATCCGCTTAGAAAATCCACATTGTTTAATTTTGTGTAATTATACTTTATGGTGTAACACTTCACGTAACCATATTTAAATAGGGAAAACGTGGAAGAGTTTGGTAGCTTCTATCTTCACCTCATTTGGAGCTATAGAGGAGAAGAGAGAGGCTAAATGCTAACGCCTTCTGTGCTGTGTTTACGTTAAGGAAGGCACACGTGAAGACAAGACAGGTACAAATGAACTTGTCAGAGGTAAGAACATATCTCAGTGTGTAAAAACGGTGGCCTATTCCTTTAAGCAGCATTTAAAACACAACCTTCATCACGCGTGCTTCAGTGTCTGAATGTGAATTGCTGTAAACAAGGCCCACTCACTAAAAGTAAGAGCATATACACTGGGTTGAACAAGTATCCGCCCCCTTTAACTTATTGACATTTTGCCACGCCATGGACCACAAACATAAATATATTGACTTGAAATTATACATGAAGCCATTGAGGTGTCATCTGACCAAAGCACCTTCTTCCACATGTTTGCTGTATCCCTCATGTGGCTTATAGCAAACAGGACTTATGGTTTTCTTCTATGGGCTTCTTCTAGCCACTCTTCCATAAAGGCCAGATTTGTGCAGTGTACGACTAATAGTCTGTGTACAGTTTTCCCCACCTGAGCTGTAGCTCTCATCCAGGGTCATCATAGATCTCTTGGTAACAGCTGTGGTCAGTGCTGTCCTTGTTTGGTCAGTAAATTGAGGAGGACGGCCGTGTCTTGGTAGGTTTTACAGTGATGCCATACTTTTACAGTGATGCCATACTCGTTCCTCTGAGACCATCACAGATCAGCTGTATTGAGATTAGATTACACACAGGTAGACTCTACTTAAGCATTAGGGCAACATGTGATCATTCAGAAATCATCAGGCAATTTCTCAAGGCAATATGTTGCACTAAAAGGAAAGGGGGTTAGATACTTTTGCAAACCTCAGTTTTTTATTTAAAACCTTATTTAAAACCTTTCAGTTTTTTTATTATTAAAAGAGTTCAAAATCATGTATACATTTCATGTCACTTCACAATCGTGTGTTACTTAGTGTGTGCCTTTCAAGAATCATTAACTGCATTGAAGTTGTTTTTAAGCAACAGATGCACTGTACTGAAGGCAATATGAGCACTGAAATGATCAAATGAATTGAAAATGGGCTTTCTGGACGGCACAAACTGGGGAAAGAGGGGGAGTTGCTGATTTTGTTATGTAGTATAAAGACTTGGCTAAAGACTGATCTTAAATAATATCAGCTTGGCATAGTGTATCTTGAGTTCATAATCAGTCCATGGTTTTGTTTGGCTGTACAGTAAACCACAATATTCACTCATTATATTGTACTGTATGTCGTTTAGATTGTCCTAAATCTTGCATATAAAGGCTGACAATGCCACAACACATTTGTCCGCTAAAGGGCAGCGTGTGGCCCCCCGTTGTCCAAGGTTGGACCCAAGTCTTACAGAATCTAATGAAGCTTAAAAATGGACATTTTAACTTAATGCCAACCAACACATAATAGGAAATTAAATATGTGTAAAATCGAAAATTATCTGCGCTGAGAAAAACAGTGAGTAGATATATTCATACAACTGTGGAAGGAGCGACGATAAAAGTGACAGTGGCAGGTATTGCACATATAAAGGTTTTATACAGATACAACTAGTTTACTTTTTAACTTTAAGCAAATAATGGACAATAATGGAAATAGCCGGACAAATAGTAAGTTACTGTTGTTGTGAGCCCAGGCAAAGTGGTCTAAGCAGCGCGTCTTATTGTAAATTGTGCTTTGCCACCGCTGTAAAAGCTGCTGAAATGTCTCTAAACAGACTTAGTAGCTGCATTAAGTGTTTGCAACATTAAGATAAATCTGCTCTCCGTTTAATGTTAAAAGCCCGAGCAGCGGCGCCTTTAATCCCGCGCGTTTCTTCGTTTGAGCGAAACCGATGCCGACGTCCCTCTGTCATCCGCGATAAAACTGCTTAAGTTTCAATACGCCCGGGCCGCCCTTTTATTGTTTGATAAATGCCGCTCCTCGGAGAGAGCGCGTCGAGTCCCCTTACAAGAATTTCCGCGGCCCCCTCGCCGGTGCGCGGGGAACTAATCTAATAATGAACACACACAACAAGAGTTTACGCACTGCCCCGTGTCGCCGCCTAATGTAAACAATGGGGCCGGCTCTAATAGACCGCAGCACAAACACGCTCATTTAATCTTGGTTAGCTTTTTCAGAGTCGACCAAGAGCGCAGGACCACGGGCTAATGACCCGTGAGCAATAAGCAAGTGTTAGGCCCAATGTAGGAGATAGAAGAAAAGGGCTTTTACACGCAAGCGCTATCAATATTTTAAAGCCAGGCGGGGGCACCAGCTCTTACCGCATTAGCCATGTGATGTTTTCTGACAGTACGCTGTTAGTGATACTCCATTTGCTTTGTCTGTCATCTCCTTTTCTCTCGGTAATGCACACTGCGGCGTTATATTTCATAATTTGTTTTGCTATCAGCCCTGATTTGTAAATGTGCACATTCTAATTAGCCGTAGCCACTGTTTCTAATTTATTAAATATTAAATGATTCCTGTGGTGGAGTCTTTCTTCACATCCCCCCAGATGAAAGTTTGTGGTATGCAAATTGAATTGCCTCTCAGATGTCAGCACTTTATAAATGTCCCATTTTTTCTGGCTGGGGCCGTTTTCCTCTGTTGTTTGTTTGTCTGTCCCGGCCCTCGGCGTAAGCCTATCCAGATCCCTGCATTACAAGAGTGTTTTAACAGAATTTAACATGACCTGTCAGGCTCCGAGCGCCGCTTTGGTGATCTTCATTAGTCCTGTCTTAATCATCAGCTTTGGTCACTCAGCGGAAGGATGATTTGCATATTCTTTGATGAAAAGTGGGCAACATAAAAGTGCTGTTCCTATACAGTGTATGGGCCGAACTTAGAACGCCCATTGATTGACGTTTTGGGTGCACCGTGCTGCTTATGCGAAACACGCTGAAACAAAGTCAGAGTTCAGCCTCAAAACTCAACAGTAGCACTTCACAAATTCACGTCAGAAGTTACAGAGGGCACATGAACATAGAACATAGTCGAATTACAGTATTGGAAGGTGTAATTTCTTTCTATCTCAACTTAGACTGATGTTTTTGCAGCTTGGGTTTCCTCCAACTGTCCCAAAACAAGCCATTATCGTTGAACTGGTTTATAATATAATAACTAGAGCTGGGCGATTTTTCCCCATCGTACATCAACTCGATGTACGATTCGATTCAATTTCCCCCAAATATCCAAATTATTGATACTGTATTTGGATTGAGCTAATGAAACAACAAAAAATCCGTAGGTGGGCTTTGTTCTTCTTGGCACATTTGTACAGCAGGACCTTCTTCCTCTGAGCAGAGGGCAGAGAGCTAAAAAAATAAAAATAAATAAATAAATAAATGAATCGATTTGACTTACCAACTCGATTTTTAAATCAAATCGATTTTTCCCCCAGCCCTAATAATAACTCATTGCTATTTAGGGCAGTTCATAACCTGGGATGGTCTTGAAAATAACTCTTACAGACTAATAATGTCGGAGTGTTCAGATTTGGTAGATAAGATACTGTATTTTCGATATGGTGGTGCAGTGGTTAGCACTTTGGTCTCACCACAACACTTAGTTTTTTAGATTTAGTTTTTACAGCTCTTTACCGGGAGAAGAATCTTTGGGTTCTGTTCATTTCAAAGAGACGTTTATACTGGCTTATTTTCATATAGGTTTGTATAAGATAACTCATATCATTCGAAACCTAATTGCTAAGAGATAAACCTTTTCATTGAAATTATCCAAAATTATTATGGGGTCTGATTTGACCCTTTTAAAAGTATGTGAATAAAGGTTTATGCCGCAATGAATGAAATGAGGCCACAACGGTCAGCCAAATCATTTTTAATGCAAAGCTTTTTCTTGTTTTCCCTGCCTTGATGGTGTTATGCCGATTTTTGAGTTTGTTCAATGTAAAATCTGTGTAATATGGCCTATTTTCATAAGTTAGATTTGTTTTCGAACAGTTCATGTTAAAGAGCCAATTTGGTCATGAATGTCACATCTCTGGTTTGATTATTGGCCTGGCGGATCTGGCCTGACCTTCTATCTGATCTATGTAGTTTTATTTTCCATCTTAAACTCTGTATGAAGGCTTGAATGAAACCAGTCACTTTACACTCATTTGCTTCTGAAATACTTGTCTGCAGGAGCACGACAACCTCATACTCAGCCGTTCCCACATGAGTCTATACCTCGCCTCCTCAAAGCCCCTCCTTCAGTCCCCGTTCTGTTTTCCGAGATGTGAAATGTTTTTGAACGCCACTTATGTTCAACAGCCCGACATTTATTGAACGGCCACTTATCTCGAGTGAACTTCACACTAATTAAGCTTTAAGAAACGCATCCATCAAGCTGCTGAGCCATTAAATTCACGTCTGATGCAGGTATCACAATCTCTCGGTGTGACACCAGCTGCTACTGATAGAAAATATAAATTACTCTGCGGTGGATTCTTAATTTAACTTCCATAATTACAGTCACAGAATGATTTTATAAGCATATTAGCATTAGCAGTCACAAAATGTATTCAAATTCTCACCCACACATTACTGATTATATGTCAAAACAAGTGTCCATTCAGAACCGCAAAAACTGTTTTTGTAAACAGATTAATGTCTATTTAATTGTATTTGGAAGATGTATTGAGAGCACAGGAGAAACTCGCAAGATAACAAAAGGAGCTGCATGCCATTGTAAGATCACTTCCTACTATTGTTGTGGAGCTGACTACTGAATGAATTGTGTCTGACAATTTGTGCCAATGGCCTCTTCTATGATTAGCACCAATAACGCAAACCCATACAACATTCATGCAGGCAAACTTGAGTTTTGACCAAGGACACAAAACCACTGCTCAACCACCTGAGCCACAGTCCTGCTAATATTAACAAGGCTTAAGTGCTTGTTGGGGTTGGCTAATCGAAAGCCCAGCAACATGTGCCTCAGAAAATCCACAAATCTACAAACAAGATGGATATTCAAACAGTTTGCCAAATCCTACCAATAAGCTTCTTTCACCTTATCTAAAAATAGATTGCCGCAAAGCATCATGGGGTGTAAAGCCAGTCAAACAAGCGCTCATTTTGCATGGGTGTCTATATGGCCTGAGTCGCTTCGATAGTCGGTAAGTTTCCTGCTACAAAACATGTTCAAGGGCCAAGGAACTAAGCACTATACAGTAGGTGCGGCATGCGCCGTAGGTTAGCTAGCAGTCCGCCATTAACCTGGAAGAACAAGAAAGAACACTGCTGTTGGGGGTTGTGCAAATTGGACTCTAGACCAGCTGTCAGAGGGATTTATTTTTATTATTTTTTTAGCCCATTTCCAAAGCCCAGTAAGATCCACGACAACATAACATTATTAGAAAGAGAATGACAAGTTGATACAAACGCCCTCAGATGTGGAAAGGCCCCAGTGGAACATCTCAACCAAACCGCATGCTCACCCAAACAAAGGCCGAAAAAGGCCACGGAGAAGGCTCAACATTACAGGATCCTGCGGCTCCGCTAAGTGACAACGAAATTGTATATGATAGCGCGTCACTGAACAGTGTAAGTCAGCACACACACGTGCACACATGCTGTTTGTTTGTCTAGCTTCATGACGTCAACTGTAGAGTTGGCTTTTGCCTTGGCTTGGTCCGATGTGGGCGTGGTCAAGCATCCACATCATTACTCGCCGCCCAAGTGCTGTTCCACTGTTCAAGTCCACCAGCAAGTCCCTTTGCTTAGCATGTGGCCAATTTCCCAAGGATACATCAGTGTGGCCTTCACTGCCTTACACCAGCCAAAATCGCCCATAATGCACCACAACAAAAACGTTGGAGCTGGCTTATGTGGCTTGTAAAAGTGTTTTAACTCCTTTAAAAAAAAAAAAACAAAAAAAAACATGCTTTGAATGTTTAATGACTCTGCAGCCACGGTTCATTTTGACAACATAATTCAGTTTTAGTCGTCATCTTTTGACAAAAATAAATTGTCAAGATTTGGTCAAATAGGCTAATTCATTTTAAGTTTCATTCTTTTTAAGTCAACAATAGAAAAACTAAATCTAAGATTTGTTTTGTCAACTTTTATTTAGTTTGAGTTCCATTTTAGTCAGTAAAATAGTATTACTTCCTCAGCTGAACTACCCCCACACCCCTGGACCAAACATATCTTCCGTTTTATTTTGTGATTCCATTCCCTCTGAAGTATACCGTTAGCAGCTCTTTTTGGACCTTGGATTGGAAGTAAGTGCCTTTCAGATGTAAGGCAAGGCAAGGTACCTATAGGCTTTGGAAAACAGCCCATCTTTAATCAACAAAGATGGCATCTGACGCTGAGGTCTTTTTGACATTAATTGATCTGCATATTCTCAGAGAGTAGGTTCACAGCGCCCCCTCTGGCCTGAACAACCAACTGCTCCTCATTTGTATCCATGTGCAATACTAATTCTCCACCAGCCAACATTGCGGTGATAATGACACACACTTCACCAGGCCGGCCATGCAGATGGAATAGCATTATTGCCCCCCACCTATTGTTGGTTTTGCGGTTTACTGACAAACAGTGGCCTAACCAGACCAACCAAATCGTACATATCATTACAACAATTTGTGTCATGCCTAACTACATGCTCCTCTTTACAGGAGGCCCTCGCTGCCTGTGTGCTGCCGTCCCCCTTTTGCATAATAAACCTACACCCAATTTGTCATGAAATCCCTCATTTGCTGGATCCTCCGAACGGCAGATTATGCTTATTTTTCATTTGGACAGTGGGAGCCGGAGCCAGGTGTTTGGCAGCAGCGGAGTGTTCAGGTGTAACTGTGCCTCTGACGGGACATGACGAGCGGCGCCACATGAAGGATGAGGCGTGGAGCGTTTTTGGAGAGAGGGGCAGCCCACGACCCCATCCCACAAGAGCCCCCCCCCCCCCCCCCCCCCCTCCCTCCCTGCCACCACCACACCCACCCGCAGCAACGCCAAGGAGAGCAAACTTTCTTTGGAATTAGTTCTTGCTGGAGTCAGCGACTATTTCTTAATTAGCCAGTCGAAAGCATATTGGAAATACAGCTGTTAGTTGAGGAGAATGGAGACAAGATTAATTTCGTCTCCCTTCAGACAATAGAGGCCCAATCTTTAACAAGTGAGTTTAATCAGCAATATAATACAGAACTACGCTGTAATAAAACCTATTGTGTCCCTGCACTGACCAACATTTGAGCAGTAATCTGTTCCATTGTCTTGTTCCTTATAGTTTTTTGGACCTACATTGAAGAAAGTGTCAGAATCATGTTATATAGATGCAGGAGTATAGTGATTATTGCAGTCTCAAAGGGAGTTTACTGGTTCAATTTTTGTTATGGGCGATCTCAATCTAAACTTAAAGACATACAAACTGGTGATAGGACTTGCCCTTTCCGAATGAGAGTGAGGAGATTTGTGGGCATTTTTGATCCCCACCTTAACGTAGTGGAGGGGTTTGAGCTCCCAAATTATGCTGGGAGCTCTGTTGTCGGGGGCTTGGTCTCCCATGGCAAACAGGTCCTAGGTCACGGGTCAGACAAAGAGCTGTTCGGAAGCCCCTTATGAAAGACCAACAGGCCCAGTTAGAATTGTGTCGCCGTCCTTCTGTGGACCCACCACCTGCAGGAGGAGCCATGGGGGGCTGGTGCAATGTGATTCTGGCAGCTCCAACAGCTGCCCCACGACCCGGCAACGGACAAGTGGAAGAAGATGGATGGATGGATTTTTGACCCATCCAAAAGAAAGGAAGTACAGGGTGGCAGCAGAGTCGTGCTGAGGGACATTCTCTCTAGATCTTAAGTCATGAGCTGGGTTAGGAGGACCAAGAGACGCACCTACACGATGAAGGAGATCATGCAAACACCACCCAAGTCCAAATAGAACCCTGGGCCTGAGCAGACATTGCTTGCCAAATATATATTCCTCCACTGCACATTGCGACCCATTTTGCTTCAAAGAGGATATCGCGCTGGTATAGCACGGTTTTGTCCCCATTATGACATGTGCTAATCTCCACTTCTCGCTTGGGATGGGGCCATTGTTTTGCGAATGGTCAGTCGTAAACTTTATTGGTTCTAAATGTATCCTCTGCATTTGTCCCATTCTTCAGGCAGTGCCTCAGAGCAACCTGTCAGGAGCCGTGGGCGAGCGCAGTGCAACACAGGGAAACCATCTCCTGATCTTGAACCGGGATCTCGTTCTGGATAACACAAATTCTTGCCGGTTCTGATAGAACTGCGTCAGAAGAATGCACAGGTGAGCAGTTTGTTGTGTATGGCGCTGCATATGAGTCATAACACACCGGTAATATCATGTCACTGATTGATACTTTGACATAAAAAATCAAGGGCACTTTTGATTTTGTTGTCAGCTGTTTTTATTATCAGCCGTGCAATTCATGAGTCTTCACTTTGCGAGTCTCCACCAGTTTCCGCTGTATTTTATTATTTGGGATAAATCAAATTTCCACAGTGAGATTTTTTGACATCTTCATCATGGCGCTGGCGTTATCGTGCCTGCAGCCAGCTCATCTCAGCGCTCGAGCAGCGCCACATAAGCCCCATATTAAAACATCCTCCCTCTGAAATATTGACTTTAATATCTCATTTGAAAAATTCATGTAACCTTTGATGTTAAATCCATACTCAATTTTGCAGAATATTATAGGAATATGCAGAAAGGGGATAGCAGGCATTAATATGTTTTTTTTTTCTTTTGTGCTCGTAACGCCAGCCTCCCCTGTGTTCCTTTGAGTCCAGCGGGGAAAAGAGGGGCCATTACGACAAAATGAAAAGAGCTATTGATTGGGCTCTTATGCCTTTTCTATTTTCCTCACTTCCTAAATGCATGATAATAAGGGGATAATAAGGGTGCATGCAGCCAGCGAAGCTAACAATACACTTTAATGAATGCAAGTCCAAAGAATTAGCCCAAGTTTGCATAATGATCCACAGATGTTTCCACCAATGGCTCATGTGCATTTGGCTGTTTTGTTCCATTTGCTAAGTACACGCCCGGCGCCTTTTAGTATTATGATGCAATCAACGCATTATCTCATGATTTCTGTTTTGACGAATGTGTTGTGGCAGACGTGTCGGGTGGACGTTTTTAAAAGCTATAATATGGGTATAATGTTGGTGTTGATGTGTCACAGTCAATAATGGAGGGAGCAGTGAGTTAAAACGAAACAGAACGTAATTCTTTGTGGGAATAAATCAGAGGATTTTATTATACAACGGATCACACGAGCAGTCTCTGTTTGAGTCAAGAAGGGCATCTTTAAAACTGAATGACTTGTAAATTAAAACCGCGCTGGAAAAATATAAAAAAATTGATAGTAAGTAGTTGTAGTCGTCGGGGAATGTCTTGGGAATGTCTAAATCTGATTGGCCACTCGAGGTGCCACCCGACTCAGAGGGGCTCAGACTAGACTAGACATGATGTTCTACACGAGCGAGCTCCATGTTAACTTTGGAAGGCGAGCTGCTAATGTTACTGCGCTGTCTGAAGAACTGTTTACTCAAGTTAAACTAAAGTGTGGGCGTTGTTTACATACTAAGAAAAACTGATTCAGAAATATGACAAGAGATTTTGTTTAAAGAGGGGGTATTATGCTTTTTTCAATCACATAGCACCAGTCTATAGCATACTACAATGATGACGTAACCTTCCGTTGGTCTGTATATGCAGTAAATTAAAATAACTGCCTTGAATAAAATTGCTCTCTCAAAATGGCTGTACTGAACGTCTTGAAATAGGCCTCTGTCTCTTTAAGAAGCTTTCCGCCCCCTTCAGCACCAGTGGCGGCTGGTGATATAAAAAACAGGGGGGGCGCTGTTGTCTATACCTACTTTCAATTATATTTTAAAAGACACTTATAAACATTGTTTTTAACCTAAAAAAGATAGTTATCTTTGGAGTATTTTATTTCATTATTTTATGGAAAATATTATGAATAGACACTTGTAAACAATAAAGAAGCATTAAATGATTTTTTTTTTTTTTTGATAAATATTTCTTCTGACAATGAAATAAAAGATAATCACTCACTATACATATTTTAGTTTGGCACCACTAAGTACGAGATGATTTGTGTTTTGTACCAACAGAACCAGAACAAAGGCACGAGGTACGTTAGTTTTTCAGAGTCCCTCTTTGATTTCCTGTACAGTATTAGAGCCACTCAGCCAGACCTGCTATGTTTGCATTACGTGCCACAGAGCCACAGGTCTAAACCATAGTTTAAACCTGTATAGTTTAAACCATAGTTTAAACCTGTAAACTGTCAGACAAAAATGATCCTGTCAGAAATAACAATCTCCGTACCTCTCCGTAGCACCTGAGCTCCTCCTCAATGAATGAATGAAAGACGTTCCCCTCACACCGTCCTCACGGTCCTGAATCTTCTCTCCATCAAATGTCCACGTCCTGGGACATGACTGTCTGTCCAAGTCAGCGAGGGTTGTCCCAAAGTTTTACGAAACAAGCAGTAGCTAAAGCTAGTTAGCATCGTAATGCTACCTCCAGAAAACTCTGTTTAGACGCCGCGTCCGACTGAAGAAAGTTGTCCAAAGTCTATTAGTTTGACAAAATCCTTTCACCTCCTCTCAGGCAGCAACACGAAGCTTCTCCCGTCTCTCAAATAAGAAGTTTTTCCTCCCATGAGTTCGTACGTGAGCTCAGAGCTGCTACTCGTATATTGTTTACAGTCGAGCACCTCCGCCATTGATCGACACCGGCTAGCTACGCATGCGGGTCACAAAAATGATTGACATCGCCGTTGTCCAACTACATCAGACAAAAAACACAGTAGCAAATATTAATTGGCTGATAATCTAAATGGGAGTGTCCGGGGCACTATCCTTGCGCCCCAGGAGGAAAGTTAAGGCGGCCACTAAGAGGCACTAAGCCTGTGGTCACATGGTTTCCAAAAGTTCAGGGACTTGTATTTACTTACAGCAGACCGGCGGCCCGCGGGTTAGAGACAATGGATTCACAACGATTCACACACAGTAATGAGTGAATCCAGTGTAAAAAACCCTTTTAAAATAAATCTCCGAAAGGCATTTATGCAAAATATTATGCAATATTTTGTATTATTGATATATGATAATGATGATATTTTTGGAAACATTTTTAGGGAGGGCGGCGCCCCAGTGCCCCCTATGGACCAGCCGCCACTGTTCAGCACACTGCTGTGGCATCTAAACAACACTACTGTGCGGGGAGGGGGCTCTGCTGAGCTGAGGAGCAGTGGTTGGTGGCTTGGCTGGTGACGAAAGGTCCAGAGGCGTCTCCAGGAGGTGGGGGCGTTCCTAGGAGGACTGAGGCATAGCTACACCTAAAATGGCTGCCGTCTAAGTTTTTACTGATTACTCAAAAATACGTGAATGAGCCAAGGCAACACTCCAGGCATGTGTTTCTTTATTGATCTAAAAAAAGCCTTCGATACGATTAATCACTCAATCCTACTAAATAAGATGGAAAGATATGGAATTAGGGGGCTGGCTGGGGATTTGGTTAAAAAGTTATTTAACAGGAAGAGTACAGTTTGTAAAAATGGGTCAGTATTTATCAGATACTCTTGGTGTTGCTTGTGGTGTCCCCCAGGGGTCAGTGTTGGGGCCAAAACTGTTTAATGTGTATATAAATGATATTTTTAATACGTCCAAAGATATGAAACTCATACTATTTGCAGACGACACTAATATATTCTACTGTAGTGATGATTATAATGACCTCGTAAAGACGGTAAACAGGGAACTAAATACAATAAAAAAGTGGATGGACACAAATAAATTATCCTTGAATATAAACAAAACTAAGATAATGATGTTTGGTAATCGCAATGCTATGTCTGATCAGACCATAAGTATTGATGGTACCCAGGTTGAAATCGTAAATGAGACAACATTTTTGGGCGTAATTATTGATAGTAAATTGTCATGGAAACCCCATGTCAGACACATTAAAACAAAAATCTCAAAAAGCCTCTCAATTATAAATAAAGCAAAATTATACCTTGATGGAAATGCACTCCGTACTCTATACTGCACCTTGGTACTCCCATACCTTACGTATTGTGTTGAAGCATGGGGGAATACTTACAAGAACACAATTAATCCTCTGATCATATTACAGAAAAGAGCAATGCGAATCATTCACAAGGTTGGTTTTCTAGACCATACTCATAATCTGTTTATGCAGTCAAAGTTGTTAAAATTTGATGACCTTGTAAAATATAGTACAGCTATAGTTTTATACAAAGCATTCAACAAATTATTACCGCCTAACCTACAACGTTTTTTTTATAACTCCAGTGTGAGCTTATGACTTGAGAGGTTTTGGATATTTTTCATTGCCGAGAGCTCAAAACACTCGTAAACGTTTCTGTGTGTCTGTATGCGGAGTGAAACTCTGGAACAAACTGGACTTACAACACAAGCAATGCCAAACTGTCCATCGATTCAAATTGTTGTATAAACATTGCATTTGGTCAAAATATAGCGAAGAGGGTCTTTAAGTTAACTTGCTGTTGTCTCATAGTGTTAATAAGTGCTCAATATTTCCCTACCGTCGTTGGTTTATTTAGTTTTTTACCATTATTGGTATATTGTCCATTACCATTGTTGGTATTGTTAATTTTTCTTAATTTTCCTTATATTGTTTGTATACAGTTATTTGCAAATTTTGTTACCTATGGTAATGCCGCCACGATATATTATTTGTAAAGTAATCCTTGAGCAATGCAACAGTGAAGTTGAATGTAGTGAGCTCTGAATGGGGAATTGGGGGTGGGATTTAATAAGTTATCTTCTTCCCACTCCCTTTCGGGTGGAAATGGATCGTTTTATTTGTATGCTGTATGTTTTTGTTTTTTGTTGTTGCCATTGTCTACCCGGAATGAATAAATAAATGAAAAAATGAATGAAAGAGGGAATGACATAATAACATGATATAAAGCTTGAAAAAGTCGATTTTACATAATACCCCCCTTTAAGGCTCTCTGAAATAACGTACAATTCACAAGCTAGTCTTATAGTGTTAATGCCGGTCATTCATTTATTTATTTGACAGGGACACTGCACAACAAATGTGTTGCACAGACCAGAGATAGCTACAAGCTAATTTTCATCTGTAGTCCCTGGGCATTCGGTCACAGTCGGCATTTATCTTGAAAACGATTTGAAAAAAATAAGAAAAGGAACAGAACCCTTTTGGTTTCCCATAATTTCTCTTACCTAGCCAGTCCTCCACCGTCTGGAAGTTTGCCAACAGCCAATCAAATCTCAAAAAGTTTAATCCAGTGGATGCTTTATCTTCTCTGAGTTTTCTTTTCTTGTCATGGTAAATGGTGTCAACTTATATAGCGCTTTCCCACCTACGCTAGTCACGTTAAAGCCAGGACTCACCCATTCACACCCTCAGTCATACACCAATGTACGCAGACACATTGTGGAGGTAAGGTGGGTGACGTGTCTTGCCCAAAGACACAACCACAGTGTGTACCTTCAGGAGGCGGGATTCGAACCCCTGATCATGAGGCGACCCGCTCTATCAACTGCGTCATCTCTCAAAAGTTTTTTTTTCCAAACGTGCATTGTTTAACAACTGCCATTGCGCATTCATGTTGAATTCTCCTCCGTTTAAAATCTGAGCCATGTTGCTAATGACTCCTTGTATCCTCCAGTTTCTGTGGCAGAAATCTGGCCGATATCACTGTAAAACTATTAACTCCCTAGTTTACAAATTCCGCCGCATGCCGTTTGCGTCGTATCAGCTTTTCTCTGCTTGTCAATTACGCTCATCGCCCCTGATCCCAGATACACGTCTTTGTACAGAATAGGAAAAGAGTGTGTTCTGGCTGGCCGGGCTACAATTACTCTGCAACTGTCAAGAGTTTAAAAAAAAAACGTATGTGCTCGCTGTTATGTGGCTATTGTTTGGTGTGTCGCCATGGTTACAGACCTTCAGGTGATGGCAATGAAAACTGCAGTATCAATAGGTACGTACTGCAGACAGACGGACAGACGCACTTTAGCGTAATAAAATAAAAGATGAAATAAAGATCCGTGTCTTATCCTTCACACAACTAAGTGGGAAATCAGGGAAATGGGCATAAATGAAACAAATCTATGCATTCAAGTGGACCAGAATGTGTTCAACTCGAGGGTAACATTTTGCGAAAGGCGAAAAGCAGTACTACTAAGTAACTCGTGCCCCTATAAGCCATAAGCGCCTCTGCAGGTGTCGTAGCATGTTGCGATTTTTTTACTTTTTAATTGTCCCTGAGAGGAAATACTACGCTGACAGAAAAGACAAAGGGAAAGAGGGATATTGTACATCCAATTACACAATGGAGATCTTTTTTTTCACTCAAACTGGGCCGTAAATACTGTTAAAGTGGCGCTAGCTTTGCCCGTTAGCCTGTTAGCTTCTTCTTCGTGATTCCATTAGTGTGTATTGGTGGCTCCGACCCAGTGGCAGCGAAGTTGCAAGTGTGGTTTTCTGGCCAGAGACACCAGGGGGAGATGAAAGACCCCCCAATCATCCCTTTAACACTTGTATTACACCCAGAGGGACAACGAAAAGGATTTACTAAGGTAAACAAGTTACTTAGTACTGCTTTAAAGCAGTACTAAGTAACTCTTGCCCCTAGAGGCCATAAGCGCAACTGCTGGTGTCTTAGCAAGTTACGATTTTTTAACGTATTAAATGTCTTGGAGAGTAAATACTACGCTGACAGAAAAGGTGAAGGGAGAGAGGGGTGTTGTACATCCAGTTATACAATGGGAATATTTTTTTTCACTCAAACTTGGCTGTGAATACTGTTAAAGTGGCGCTATCCCGCAGTTAGCTTTGCCTGTTAGCCTGTTAGCTTCTTCTCCGTGTTTCTATTAGTGTGTATTGGTGGCTCCGCCCTGGTGGCAGTCAAGTTGCAAGCATGGTTTTCTGGCCAGAGACACCAGGGGGAGATGAAAGACCCTCCAATCATCCCATTAACACTTGTATTACCCCCAGAGGGACAACGGAAAGGATTTATTAAGGTAAACACGTTACTTAGTATTGCTTTAAAGACTAGAGTTGGTTCCACCCTTGTAAAACCAAGTGCCACACAGTACCCCTCCAGTGAAATCAGAATGGGCACACCCCTGGGTATAATTTCTTCCGGGTTTGTGCGAGAGTTCGTGTCATTCTGGTCAAATGTGCTGTGTTTCGTTACATCTTCCAAAACTCCTAACATTTGTATCACACTCTTGGCCAGGTTTGTCCTACTTTGCATCACTGATAAACGAGAATAGAACCGTGTCAAATCCTTTTAAATCGCCAGCGCTTTGCCAATAGATGAATCAAAGGTATGGGGATTTTCCCTTTGGGCAAATCACTGTGTTCCCAGCCACCGTGCCACACATAAAAGCAAAACAAGGTTGTGCGGAGCCCTCCTGCTTTGATCCACACTACAGCAGGACCGTTAAGTGAGATGTTAATTGTAAAGTCTTGCTCTGACGAACGCTGTTGTCTAATTTGCTCTGGCTGTTTGCTTGCGCGTTACCCTTAGGCAGCAAATTTGCATAATGAGCAATGTGAGACGCAGCGCCGCATTGTTGTGCCCAGCGTGGAGGGGTGTGGCTGCCAGTGAACACTTTAGACACACATGCTTTTATCGTGCAAGGAAAGGTAGCAAAAAGGTTCGGGGTTCAGTCTGCTCTCCCTTTAGGTTGCTGTAGTAGCCGCACGGAAGATAAAAGACGTTGATTTACTTTCGCCTCTTATCTTCAGAACCTTCTTCTCGCTCCCGTTGTCAGGATGTAGGACTAGTAAAGAAACAAGCTAGACATCTATTTAACTATGGCCACTCTTGAGGGGAGCGGTCAGGACTGACATAATACCACCTTCACTAAATTGAATAGTCTTTGTTCTGGACTGTGCCCAAACAAACTCATGCAGCGTGAAATGTGGAGGACAGTTTCATGTTTGATTTCAGTCAAACTTGCATGAACGAAGCAAAAATACTACTCCAAGTATGTTTCTGACAAGGGACCACTGTTATGACATAGATAAAAGCAAACAAGAATAAGAAAAGTCAAGTCAAGTAAATAACTCGCATCAAAAAAGTGATCTAGATTCTCATAATTATTCGTGATTTTCTCTAACTGGGACATGACATGAGTGACATTTGCTGAACTACAAATACCTAATGCTTTACATAAAATTGTCAAGCTTCCAGAAGTCCAGACCACTGCGTTACAAAGGCTCGGACCTACAACATGTTTAAATATTCACCACAGACGCCCCACACATCTGTCTTATGTTGATGGTCAGCAAATGTCTCAGAACGGTGCAATGAGGTATAAAAGAGAACCATTTGTCGCCCAAACTGTCCCTAATAAAGTGGCCAGTGGTGCATGAATGATCTGCTGTCACTGAAGATGCAAATATCTGTCTTTAAAAACATCCTTTCGGTCATGACTGTGCTCCTCTGTCTCGTGGAAAGCGAAATCATTTCTGTGCTCAAATTGCCTTCAGTATTATGCATATCTTACTAAAACAACAAGACTGGAGGACAAATGTGGCAAGTAACATCCTGCTTGTCATTTACTTGTTATTGTGCCAAGCTGGAAAGCCACATTAACTGCTAAGGAATTGCAGCTTAGTTTGGTGCCCTGTCTGTTCAACTAAAAAAAACAAGCTTGCCCACATCCAAAAAGCAGCCTCGGAAATCACTGGACTCAAAGCCTACAGGCAATATACTATGAAGAGGCAGTGATTAGAAGGGCAACAACCAGCTCTACTGAGCCTGTATAATGACCCTGCTGCCATCAGGATGGAGACTGAGGACCAACAGAATATGTCCTTTGTTCCAGCCTCCATCAAACTGAACTCCTGCAACATTGGCCCTTGAACAGCAGATTAGCTCCACAGCAAACAGCTAATAGTGCCTCAGAGGGCAGAGCAGGTCGTCGTATAGTTGAGAGTTTGGCAATTTGAATCTCGGCAGGTGCAGACTGTTGTATCCTTGGGCAAGACATTTCACCCACCTTGTTTGTGTGAATGTAGCCATCCGTAAACTCTGGTCAATTATAATTTCCCTACATGTACGTGTGGGTCTGATCTCTTGAATTTCAACCTACTAGAGATGCGCGGGTCAGCTTTTTTTATGACCCGCCCCGCCCGCCCCGCATCAAAACTCAACCCGGCCCGCCCGATCCGTAAATGAGCCCTTTGATTTCCCAACCCGACTCAACCCGAACCCGCAAATATTAAAACGACCGTTTTGCAGCTCAAAAAACAACGACAACTCTTGTTCAATTAATAACATCAACGTGAAACGTTTAATTGACATGAAAAGGTCAATTTACAGAAAGATATCGGAACGCAAGCCTTCAACGTATCAACATCTCCACAGTAGACAATGCAGCCAATAGGCTACATTTCCGTGGATTCTGAACAAATAGCTAACCAATGCGCTCTAAATGTCAGGCTTATTGTCCATATTTTAACAAGCTTATATTTAACTAGATTTAGCAGCACTGTGGAGAAAGAGGATAGAGTCCACAGTTCCGGGATTTAATCTGTTTCTTCTTGCCTCCAGAACGCGACCAGCTGAGCTGAAAGTTCGCTCACTGGAAGCGCCCCTTACCAAAAAGAAGTATACTTTAAGTACATAATGTTAAGTATACTTACGTATACTTAAGTATATTTTCCCAAGTGTACTTATAGTTTACTTACAAGTATACTCCTTGGGACTAAATTGGCCCACTTGTAGTATACTTCAATGTACTTATAAGTATACTTTTAAGTAGTCTTCTAAGTTTACTTTTAGTCTACTTCTAGTACACTTTGAGTATACTTTATAGTATACTTTAAAGTAACCTTCTGTTATACTATTAGTTTACTAGCAGTATACTTCAAAGTGTGCTTTAAGTAGTCTTCCAAGTTTACTTCTAGTACACTTTGAGTATACTTTATCTTTGAAAGTATACTTTATAGTATACTTTAAAGTAACCTTCTTTTATACTCTTAGTTTACTAGCAGTATACTTTTAGTCTCATTTTTAGTTTATAAAAATACACTAACTTGCATTAGCTATTACTTTACCAGAACTAGGTCTACACAGGCTATGATAGAGAAAAAAATATTAAATCTTACTTTATTTGCAAATGATGCATTTATTTAATACATGCAAGACAACAAATATTGCAGAAATAAATAAAACTTTTTCACTGAAGCCACATTGAAGTGTGAACAAGAGGGCTACAGACAGTCGTCAATGCAGTAAAACATTCAAATGGTGCATTTCATATTGAACTGTGCAACAAGACCTTAATTTGGGGTTGAACTTTCACATCAGCTCTGTCTGACACTTAAGTGTTAAGTTAATGAGGTTACAACAGAGTAGAATAATTAGACTTAAAATAAAAAAGTACCATCTCTGACAAAGTGTGTGTGCGTGTAGACACTTTCTGCTAACAATTAACTAAATACAGTGAAGCATAAGCATTGAGTAAACTCAAGTTATTTTTCTTTAATTGTTTTTTAAATATCCTCAATACCCCACCAAAGTCACATAGGGCATCGATATGTAGATTAGCTCTATCATTTTTGTTAAATAAAAGTAGCTCACCAAGGAATTCAGGTTGGAGACCACTGCTGTCGATCCTACCCACAGGCAGGGTAGCAGTCTAACAGGTGATGTTAGCCTTGCAGAGAAGTACTCACTCTTCCAAAGTTTTTCCTTCAGGACTTTTCCAGCATTGCCCAAAAGTAACTGTCCATTCGTCCAGGAAAGTTGATTTGTTCACCTTCTGTTGTGGATGTTTTGTGTTCATCTTGGTAACTCTTCATATTGTAAACTGTAAAGATGATCTGCGGTCACGTCTGCTTGATGTCCATTTTTCCTTTCTTCTGCTGCAAAACAACAACAAAAAACATTTAATGTGCATGACTGTCTATGTTAATCCCATAGGGAGCTGCTGCTCCAGTGAATTTATTAAATCAGTCAATCTCAAAGTTGCGTTGTGGCCCCTCCTGTGAATGCACAGACTAATTAGAAATATTGACACCCTAAAAGAGTATGAAATAACAAAGATTGTAGGCTAAATACTAATTTAAAATAGTACGTTTTCAATAAATATGTGAATTTCCTTTCAAAGTGATCTGTATTCAATACACTTGTGTTAGAAAAGCTTTGGGAGGCTCTTGTAAGACATGAGGTCTTACACAAAAACACAATTATCACCAAAGGTCCCAATTACAGATACACCATCAGCGGCGGTGCCTGTGCAGATGTCTGTAGTATTTTTACACAACACAAAACATAATATAGTCCATCCAAATAAGGCACTTAATACAGTAAAACCAAGACAATAATCAAGTATAAAATACTAAAATCCAATGATAGGATAAAGTTAACCCAATAAACTAAACTAGGAGTTGAAAGCCATAGAATTAAAGTGAGTATTTTGACTGTAGTAATTCATGAAGTGTTTTAATGTGTAAGGAGAACTCTAATATTTTATCTGTGAAAAGCTGCAACCAATGTTAATCACTTACGTCTAAATGAGACTGATTTCAGATTACACCAAAACTCAGCCAGAACTTTACCAGTCCACCTTTCACTAGACATAGCCAAAGAGCCACAAGAGGCTACTCTAATAAAAAACTCACTTTTAAAATGCGTGTGCTTGAGCTCGTCGTCATGTGGTATCAGGTGAAATCTTTGTCCTGTCTCCAGTTGTGCACCACCTGCAACACATCAGAAAAAAGGCATAAAAAGCTCAGGTCATATATTTTTGTTTGCACACACATATTTTAGCAAAATACTTTCTACCAAAAAACAACAAATAATGCATATAACGCATCTGTAAACTAAATACTATTTACGTTTTGTAGGGACTCCACTTGGCTGAGGGAGAGAGCAGGCCTGGGGTAGAGTTGTGGACCAAATGGGGCTGGATGCAGAAGCCAGGATCTTTTCTTGAGTTCAGAGGGGCATGCATAACGCTGGTGCAGAACAGAGAAATCAGACCTGAAAATGAAGATGGAAAAAGAAAATTATCTATAGTAAATCCAAACATAGTCACAAAAAATACTACACAAAAGTGGAATCGTTTACTCAGTATAAGGAATGATAGAATTCACTTACATTCCTGGGTGCTGGGTGTGTACAGATGATGCATGTGGTCTCTTTTTCCCTCATCTTCTTGTTTCTATGCAAACAATCAAGCAAAGTACAGGTATGTTTAATGAGGGGAAGTACAAAGCTGAAACACCACTATTATCAAAATAACTAAAAGTTTTGTTGGATATTATTATTGTTAGTGCTTAAAATGTTAAGGCTCTTTCTAATCCAAAAACTAACTCTTAACATCACCCATATCCCCACAAACAAATTGAATGTGCGATTCTGGTGCTCACAAAGCTAACAACGTTGCTAACAGCTGACGTTTGCCTCGACGCGATCGCGCAGCGAAAATAAGTGTTCCGGAGTGTGAAATAAATATCACCATGAAAGTCAGGAGGTTCTACGCTTTCCAACGCCATATAGCATGTCCATATTTGAGCACATTTAGTCGGAAAAACGATACTTTTCTAGCAAGCGTAGTTGTTGGTAACAGTGTGAGCTACTTTGGCTAATTACAAAATCACACATAATCAAGGCAAGAAAGCGCTAACTAAGAAACTCATACAGAGAAAATTGATCTTACCTTCGATAAAGCTGGCGGATACTATTTTCCAGAAACATTACGAGTATGTTGAGCTGCTGCTGCCTGTCGGTCGGAATCAGAGCAACTGTTGATGACCCGCCTTCTGATCGAATCAACCAATCAGAACTCACCATTTCTCAGCGACAAGGCTATTAGCCAATTACAGTGCTGAGAGTGAATTTGAAAAATCGGCGCTCACCTGACTTTGTCCAATGACTTTGCAGCTCTTCCTAGTTCAAGCCGTGAACCATTGTATGAAAAGAAATACAGATAAAGAAGATAACTGTATCCATTAGTTATTATTTATAAGTTAATCCTTTCTGCACACAAGTTCATACTTAATTTCTTCAGAGCCTTTTGAGATGTTTAATTTATTCAAAATGTATTTATTTTTATTTTGTATTTATTTTCATAAATAAAAACAAAGTATATATTAATATAATTATTAGTATACTTAAACTTTACTTGGTGAAGTATACTTCTGATAAGTACAGCCAAGTACAAGTATAGTCTAAAATCTAAGTAAACTTTAGGATAAGTATATATATAAGTATACTTTTAATATATACTTAATCTTTACTTGGTGAAGTATACTTCTGATAAGTACATTACAAGTAAACTGGAAGTATACTATCTTCAATTTTAGTATACATCAAGTATACTTGAATGTACTTCTTTTTGGTAAGGGGCTTGTAGCAGGGATGCACAACACAGCTTTTGCAACAACGGACAATTTAGGATAATCGCACCGGTGATCTTTCCAAAAGGCAAGAATATCATCATGACAATCATCGAGGGTGAAATTATTGGAAACGTAACGCTGGACGTCATCCTCGGCCTCAAACAGCTCTTCTGGAGTGTCTTCCCATTCAGCAAAAAGCCTGCGCCTTTTCTGTGACACCCCTAGCAATAATAAGAAAAATATGTATTAATCCTGTAAGACTACTACTTCTACTAATGGCCTAATAATAATAATAGTAAAAAAACATATATTTAATATCGGCTAAGGCTATATTAAGCAAGCTCAAAAGGCTATTGTCAACGTAGCCTATACCTTCACACGCCTCCTCCTCGCTGCTCTCCATCTCCTCCACTGACACTAAATAACGAGGAAAGGGGACTTAGTCACACAATTTTGTGATGCTATATGCATAACATATTATAAGCCTACGAATCCATATAGCGCGCTTACGCACCAGCCTGTAGCGTGCGTAACGTAGCCTACCTGCTGCAGAAGGCCGCTGTTGTGCTGTCAAAGCTGCCATCAGTCTACGTGCCTCTGTGTGGATTACAAGTCTTTCATCTGGCTGGAGCATTTTGAGACTTTTGAAGCGTGGAGTCAGGAAGGTGGCGATTTTGTGGGTGGTTGTTAAGATTAATTTTGCGTTTAACAGCCTCCCTGCCCGATTGCGAATATACTGAATGTAGTCGGGATCTGCGCACCTTGGCTCACAGTGCGCTTTGAGCTTGTTGTACCAAAGAACCACGCTGTTGATGGTTGGATAGCGATCACCTTCCATTTCTTCTGAAGCGTCTTTGAACACAGACAGAAACTCACCAACGGTGTTCAGCACTTCAACTTGGATACCCTCCATTCGTTGTTCCTGTCCCTTGATTTCAAGCAGCTCATAGATCTGTCTGTATTGTTTTGCCACGGAGTTTATCATCGCCACTTTGCTATTCCACCTTGTCTCGCATTCTTGCAACACAGCGTAAGGAAGACTGAGTGTGCTGCCAGACTTCTTCAGGTAAGTGACCAGCGCTTTGCACTTCAGTATTTGACTTGTGATCAAACTCATGAATGCTGGAGCATCTTTGTCCTCAAATGTATGCTTCAGGATGTTGTTAAGTGCATGTGAGGTGCATGGAATCCAGGAGTAGTTTTTTAGAGCAGCTTTTATATTGGGGCCCTGGTCTGTGACAAAAACAACCTTGGAAAGTTGCTGATGAGACATGCCAATGTCAATTAATTCCCTGCTTATCTGCTCGTGTATGTTTACTGCAGTTTTCTTCTCGTTTGCGTCAAACTCCAAAGTAGAGATCACGCGGCTCAGTAGTACCCACTCCTCGGTAATCAAGTGACATGTGAGTGCTGTATATGATCGCGCACTGAAGCCATCCGTCCACATATCGGTTGTTATGCCAATCCCATAATCAAGCGCTTTGTTAATAATGTGACAGAGAGCAGCTTTTTCACTTTTGGCCTTATCCTTTGCCCTATCACAAATGGTCTGTCTGTGAGGAATCACGGAGTTTGCATCCACAGAACCGTACATTGCGCCAATATTGATGAGTCCCTGTGCCACACTTGTGAAGCCTTTGCCAGAAACAATATCGAATGGGCGTAAGTCAGCGCAACAGAAATCCACAAAATTGTCTACAAGTTTGGATTTTGCAGAGAGAGGCACCTTGTTGTATATAAATGTTGTCATTAAAGGCTGTTTTGGCTGCACTGTTGTCTCGGGAACACAACTATGGCGAAGCAGATTTGATGTACCCGTTTTGTGGCTGTTGAATTTGTACAGTGCCTTACAAGTTAGGCAAATTACGTGGTCTGCAGGAGAACCATCTTGCAGAACGACTTGTCCAAACTTCTCCCATACTTTACTCTTCTGGCCTTTTTTCTGCACAACCTTTGCCTCGCCTGTTGTTAATTTATGTCTTATAAAGTCCGACATAATGCAAGTACTTGTTTTGCTAGGTCAATCTCGAGAACATTGGCGCTTTCAAATACGGATGCCTTTAGGCCAATGGACAGTTTTGCGCAATTGTAAAACTCATGCAAACGTATCAGTTGTGTGGCTTAACGTTTTGGAACCCTATTTTTAAGATTAATTTACGTCCTTTTAAAAAAAAAAATATTTCGGCCAGTCTTACTGTAAACATTTTATTCTATGAGAAAAAATAAATCAGGAGTTTATGACCCGACCCACCCGCACCCGACCTTGGTCGGATTTTTGAGTTATCCGACTCGCCCGAACCCGCCGCACCCGCGGGTTGACCGCGGGTGTCGGGTCAAACCGCGCATCACTACAACCTACCATTCAGCGAGCGTGGGAGGCGGGTGTTGTAGGTGACGTCAAGCATTTGCTGGTTGTAGTTCGGCAATGGTGGCGGATACGAAAGTAATGGAAGCTCTTCAATCCGTTCTGGCTCGGCTCCCAAATATCCAGAAATCAATATTGAAGCCTTGGAATGCACAAGGAATGCTCCCAAGAGTTATGATAGCTGTTTCATTCACTCAGGCGCATTACATACGTCACGACCAAACGCTAGCGAAAATCAAATCCAATCATTTCAAAGGAGTTCACTCCTCCCACCTGATAACCGAGCTCAATTGTGAAGATCCAGACCCTTGTACGAAACGAAATGAGTACGAGGGTATGGTAAAACCAGGCTAGTGTGAATGTAGTGCGTGTGAGTGGTTGGTGGTCGTCAGAGCGGCCAATGGCACAGATTGTCAGCTTCAGTTGTAGCTGACCACCCTCGAGTGAATAAACATTGACTAAAGTGTGGCGCTTTGAGAAACTTGTCAAAACAGGATTGTAAAAGCTCAGTACAAGTAATCAGTATTATTGTAGCACGTCCATTGTCCAACAAACACCTCATCTTGACTTATGTGTTTTTGGCCTTTATTTCTTGATATTTGTTTAGCATTTGCCCAAGACACATTTCCCCTTGGGCACAACAAAGTATATTCTATTTTATAACAATATGCTTGCAGGTACAGTTTTACCCATGTATAAACTGCATCATTGCATATTTCACAATAACGCATAACTTGGTCCTTTTAAAAGCAAGAATTGGGGGTCTATAACGCACCTGCTCATTGCCCCGGAGCCTTCTCTGAGGCTCCACTGGTCAGCTCTACATTCATCACTGCTCTGGACCTAAAGCACTGGTCTGGGTTAGCGCAGCTGTGAGGCGCCAGTATGGACTCCTCGTAGCGGGACAGTTCTCCCGCTGCTCTTTCGCTGCCTCAGCTCAACACCATCCTGTCCCGGGACGTCACCTGCAGAGGGCCAGATGGTCTCCTTCCTCCCACCGGGACCAAAGCACTCACCAGCAGTTCTAATATTCTAAAATGTAAGAATATGGAATATGGAAGTATTGTGCAGTACTGTTTAGTCCTGCAACGCAAACTTGTCCTGGTTTGGATCAGTCCAGAACCACAGTAGTTCAGGTCATGGCCCACAGTGAGGTTCATAAATACCAAAATGTTGTTCTTTTATCTGTTTAACAATAGCTATGAAAGCAAATTGAAATGTGCTTAAAGTGCAGGCTCTTTCAGCTTTAATTTGAGGGCATCCCCGTCCACATCAAAAGAAAGGTTCAGGAATTACAGCTCCTTCAAATTAAACTGTCTCCTTTTCAATGGCTCAAAGGTAATGAGCTATATGCACGATGTCCTCACTTCTTCCTGGTCAGTAAGATCGGTGCTGCACTTCCTGTCCCGTATCTTTTACATTAAAAATCAGTAGTGTCCCAAACAAATGAAAAGATATCACAGGACTGAGCAAAGGACAATGAGTTACTGATGGACAGTCACTGCTACGTGTTAAAACCATCATGTTCACTGTGAATCCTGCCCCAAAGGAAACGCCAGTGCTCGTAAGGTACTGTAGGAGCT
Source organism: Neogobius melanostomus (assembly GCA_007210695.1). Lineage (NCBI taxonomy): Eukaryota > Metazoa > Chordata > Actinopteri > Gobiiformes > Gobiidae > Neogobius > Neogobius melanostomus. Next base: position 5,931,739 of record VHKM01000047.1, read on the forward strand.
TTGTCTTGCGAGCTAAAGGCTAGTGTTAAAAAATTATAATATAACATGTAAACAACTATATATAATTTAAACTACTCACAGGCCGATTCTTTTTTGCGTAGGCTCGTTCAAAACTTTGCGCTAGTTTTAATTTTTATTTTGTTAGCCGCGTTAGCTTCAAAACAAAAACATCCACCGTTATAAACTCGGAGGTTTCCTCCAGTGAAGTCGTTACGTCTCACGTAATATTTTCTAACCTGTTCCAGTCACATCCGAACTGTTACTCGCTGTCCTTTACGAAATCTTGATCTATCGCTTCATTTCTGTGGGACCCTGCTAATTTTTAATGGGAAGAGATAGCGGACAGGAAGGACAGGTTTGCTGTCCAGGTGGAAATCATGTGGGGTCACGCCCATTGGTCGTTATAGCAGTTTCGTCAGACTATATGTTAGTCTTGTTTCTGTTCTTTTATTTAATGGTTTACTATTAAATATGGCACTCAGGAAGACAAACATCACAGATTTAAAGGACTTTACTCACACCTCAGTGTACAGATTTGAGAAATATAAAATTGTTAATCAAATTATGTTATGATCCGAAACATCCGGAGGTGTCGAATTATTCAAGCACTGTATTATTTTAGGGGAAAATAATGTTTTCATTTGAAATTACTCCAATAGCTCAACTTTCTGAAATCTGCTTCCTTTTGTTTTTGCCCCACAAGACACTGGAATATTTTATTTTCAGAAATGGCTCGGCCTCATTGCTTTGCATTTGTCCTGAATGCTGCTGTTACCTCATCAGTCTGTCACCTAGGACCTAACACAGGTCCATAGCTGATAATCCTGAAGTAATAATCATATCAAATGTTGCTCTAATGATGATGATGGACATACCCAAACATAGTCACAAATGTAAGCAGATATCTTCCAAGTACACTCACTAATGACCTATGTCCCTGTTTGCCTGTATGTGCCTCTGTATTATTTGGTGCATACCCAGTGGCCGATTTGCCTTGCATGTCCCACATCTCCACACCTCATTAATATTGCATGATCTTGTTAGTGTCTTCTGCCTCCTGGTTACCCCCTCCCCGCCCCCCAAAACCCAAAGCTGGAGGGTACGTCTCAAAGTCAACTCGCATCCCGCGCTCTCGTCTCGTGCCGCGCGGCCTCGGCGCAGGATAGGCTCACGTCCATCCGCGGATTATCCAGGCACTGTCTACCCCTTTCCCAAAATCATTACAGCCGAGTGTCAAAAGCAATGAGATTAGCTCCTTCTTTCCCTCTACGTGCTGGAATACATTTAACGTGCGATTTTCAGGCAAATAAGCTGGCGGCACACATGAGTAGCTTCCTGACAGTTATGAATGAGGTCCCTGCAGTTCTCTAAATGGAAAGTGTGTGATTTTGTGTTTGAGGGAAAATGTTTCATCACTTAATAACATAGTGTGGTAGAAGTCATCTGTGTAAGAACAGTAGGCTTTGTTATTATCATTGACTTGAATGCGGGAGCATGTTGAAGTGTCAGTGACTGGATTGTGTGATAGTAAAGGGCCTATTTCATGATTGCTGTAGAAAATAATCTTTTTATTAGATTTTGCAGCAAGAGATTCAAAATTCCTAGACAACTCTATTCAAGATGTACCTATTACTTAAGTCTATGGTCTGGGTTTGAGTGAGGCACTATATTCAAATTTTATGTCTGCGACTTTTTTCTTTTTTTTGCAATAGAAGGATATGATTTAGTTAACCAGTGCTGCGTTTGTGTTGCAATGGGAAAACCCAGTTTTAGAACAGTTTGACAAGAAGACGACGACATCATCGAGCCACTTCATCCAAACAGTGAACATCCTTCTGTGACCTTTACTCTCCTTGAGAGAAGTCTGTAAGAGCTGCTAAAACCATTGTGACAGCAGCACAGTGGAGGCAGAGCTCAGGTTGTGTCTGTGTTGTGCTCCTCTGAGTGTTTGTAATATTAAACTACTCAAATGGAAATCTGTCTGTTATTAAATGTTAGGTATGATTATGATTGATTGACAAACTAAAAATTATCCAAAGAGAGTCTGACTGGTACAATCTCAATTGAATGTAATTTTAACAGGGACTACCGACGCAGAAGTCATCAACCAGTGAAATGTGACAGAAAGAGTCTATATAAAATGAAAAACTTTGGAGATGCCAGTCGTTGTGACCTTGTTCCGCATTATGTTGAAACTTTTATGACACAGGATGAATATCTCTGTTATTGATAACAATTTTTTATATATATTAGGGCCGGGACTCGATTAAAAAAAAATCTAATTAATTAGAGGCTTTGTAATTAATTAATTGAAATTAATCGCATATAAATATTTGACCTGAGAACAGTGAGAAGTAAGTTTTTTCATAAGGATTTTTAGTATACCATTGAATAATGACTGAATACATAAGCTTAAGCAACATAATATTGTTTATTTTTGTTCAACCAAGTCCAACAGACCAGTGCAATATTGCCATTAATTGTGCGTCTGCAGGAAAAAAGGAAACTGAAGTGTGGAAAGTGTGTTAATTTTGATTAATATTTTTAATTGCACTAAACCTCATGTAACTAATTAATCGCAATTAATCGAAAAAAGTCCCGGCCCTAATATATATATTTTTTTTACAAAAACAGCTAAAAAAAATTAACTGAATTTCTTTATTGATCAAAATATCCATATTTTATTCCTATCACAAACTCAAGAATTTTAACATAGATTAGACTTAATGAGAAGGTTCTATTGAGACTTTTTCTTTTACTGTATATTATGTCTGTTTGGTGTACTTTCTGTGAAAACTAGGAAGCACTTAGTGATAATTAGTGACTCGCGGGACATTTATAGGGCACAGATCTTGAAAAGGGCCAGACAGACCTCCTCTGACCCATCCACTGTGGGCTGAGTTCATGTTGCTTCCTCCTGCCGCAAATTCACAGCCCCCAAATGCAGGACAGATTTCAGATCTCCTGCATCCTGGTGCTTTTGGTATTTTAAACCAGGCCTACTTGTATTTACCTCAAATGTCTTCACTTGTTATTTGAGTGTCCATGTCACATTCGGCAAGTCATCCTATAGGCGTTATGTAGAACGTATTAAGCAGTATCTGGGCAAAAAATAATAACTTAAAAAGTTGTTTCAGCCGTTTGCAAGTCAAACAAAAGCAATGAAGGTATCGCTGGCACAGTACTGAATTTTGGACACCATTGCCTGAAGTCACGTGCAGAGGTGCTCTGCTTTAAGGATTTCTCCCGAATCATTACCGCGAGTCCATGAGCGGCTCACTTGACCCCTGGCCGCTCCACATTGTACGACTGCATTGGAAATGTTCTAACCTTTGCGGTAATTCTGCTTAGGTGCGCTGAACTGGTGAGCAAGTTGCGGCCCGCCTCATTACAGGCAGCGGTCGGGGCAGCTGTAGCATCTATATGCCGAGGTAATAAGAGGCTCGAAGGCCCAGGGAGCGCTCCTGTGCAGCGGGTGGAGGGGGAAACAGGCGCCCGTGTTTGGGAAGAAGGTCAGAAGTGGGATAATGTCAGGACTATTAATGAAAATATATGTTTAAAATAATGATACATCCAGAGTGTTGGAGGGAGAATTACATGTTTACTGTACGGCAGAGGAAACGTGGCGATATCACTTTAGATATGTCACATGTATGCAAAGAATTACCTTTACAGTCGTGGTTTTTTCACATGTAATGCTTCCTGTAGAGTTTGTGCAGGTGTATGCAGCAAAATAACTTTCTTATTTAGTGTTGCCACAGCCACATGGTGATTTCTAGATTGCCCTTTTTGTATTTTTAAGATGTTTTGGGGAGTTCACAGGCTTCATTTGACAGGACAGTTCAGCATGATTGGAGGGGGGAGAATGGTGACCAGATTACAGTATGACCAGATTGGATGGGAGACCGTTTGGTAACACCAGGAAGCCTAGCGGTGGGGACTGTTTTATTTCTAATTTTAGCCTCTCATCTGGAAGCACGGGAGTTAAATGGGTCGCATTCCAAACTCACAGCTTCAAGGCCCTAGATGTAATTGTATAGTATGATATACAGTATATTATAATTATAATTCTCAAAATGTGCCTCTTGCTTGGACAATTCTCTAAATTTACAGTTACCATAAAAAGTACATCAGTTTTTGATATGGTTATGGATACCTCCAAAATGTAAAATAATCATAATAATAAAAAAAATAAAAAAAAGTGCACTAAGTAAATTTTGCCCCTAGAGGCCATAAGCGCCACTGCAGCTGTCGTGGGATGTTGCGTTTTATTTTATTTTTACTCATTAATTGTCCGTGAGAGTAAATACTACGCTGAGAAAAGACAAAGGGAGAGAGGGATATTGTACATTGTGCCACAACCCAGTTATACAATGGAGATTTTTTTTCCCCACTCAAACTTGGCTGTCAATACTGCTAAAGTGGCACTAGCCCACAGTTAGCTTTGCCCGTTAGCCTGTTAGCTTCTTCTGATCGTGATAAACCAAATAACGTTTTGCAAAATGTTCATCAACAAACGACGGAGGACTTGCCTGTCCGCCACGTCATAAACCTCAGAAATGCGACCCAAAGGTGATTTAGTCGACAACTGAAATCAAACGCTTACCGAAAGGTATCACAAAGTGCTTTACAGATTACAACATTTAAAACAATACGCCCCGCATCATACATCCATACATACACACACACACACACATATATATATATATATATATATATATATATTATATATATATATATATATATATACATATATATATATATATACATACATACATATGTACACACATACACATCCACACACATACAATTAATCATTAGGACTAAATAAATAGATGTCAGTTAAAAGCTAAGCTAAAAAGGTGGGTCGTGAGCCTGCTCTTAAAGACATGAACGTTCTCTGTGGTCCTGAGCTCCTCCGGCAGGTCGTTCCAGAGGCGAGGGCCATAATATTGGAAAGACGCCTCGCCATGAGTCTTTTTTTATTTATTTTTTTATTTATTGGTTTATTTGGTCGGGACAGTGCATGTTAATGAACATACATGGGTCTCATGCATGTAAACAAGCCACACGGGATTGTAGCCTTGGGCTAATTTGCATCCGTCGTCCCCCATGCACACTCTCAAACACACTCTCATTCATCCTGGCCTATTGTACATGTTTTTAGTGGTAGGGGAAACCAGAGTACCCGGAGGAAACCTACGCAGACACGGGGAGAATATGCAAACTCCACACAGAAAGGCCCCGTCCAGGTGGGAATCGAACCCGGACCTTCTAGCTGTGAAGCACGAGCGCTAACCACTGTGCCGAGTCTTTCTGTTGACTTTAGGAATAACTAGGAGACCCCTGCCAGAAGAGCGAAGGGGCCATGAAGGTTCATAAGGTAAAAGCAGTTCTGAAAGATAACAAGGACCAAGACCATTAAGACATTTAAAAACTGTTAAAAGAACTTTAAAATCGATCCTGAAACACACGGGGAGCCAATGCAGCGACTCTAAAACCGGTGTAATGTGGTCCCGCCTCTTTGTCAGGACACGAGCTGCTGAATTTTGTAAAAGTTACACATTACACATTAGTATGTATTGGGGCAGGGAAAGTTGCAAGTGTGGTTTTCTGGCCAGAGACACCAGGGGGAGATGAAAACCCCCCAATCATCCCATTAACACTTGTATTACCCTCAGAGGGACTATGGAAAGGAGTCCCTAAGTTAGGAGATACAAAAGTAAAAACGTTACTTAGTTGATTGGTTTATTTGGTAGGGACAGTGCATGTTAATGAACACGCCACACCGGATTTGGGCTAATTTCCATCCGTCGTTCCCCATGTGCAAAACACACTCTCATTAATCCTGGCCTAGGTGGGAAGCAAATCCGGACCTTCTAGCTGTGAAGCACGAGCTCTAACTGTTGCGCTACCATTAAGTTTACAATATTCAACCACTATAATCATCTAAAAATGTGAATTTGATCTTCTCGTGTTAATTTCTTTAAAATGTCGTTTCATACCTGACAGTTTCGACAATCTTCATCAGAGTTGGTCTCGTGATGTTACTGTGACGTGTCTTGTCAGCTGATCTTACGCAGGTTTTGCCGCTGTTTTCCTACGGTTCGGATGTGTGGGGGTCTTTTTGCTTTCACACAAATGGGATGCTGTGCTGAATCATTCGGACTCCAGACTACAGCGCCAAATCCGACAAGACACGTCACAGTAACATCATGTGACCAACTCTGAGGAAGACTGCAGGAAGTGTCCAGTCGAAACTGTCAGGTTACTACGACTATTATCATCATCAGTGACCTTATTTAATTGAAACACCGCTGCGTGTTTTACAGATAGTGCTTAAATATGTAGCTTGTTGTTACCACGGTGCTGATATTGCGCGGTGAACATGCTTAATGACAGCAAGCCAACGCGGTATTACACTTGTTTTAATCCTCGGGGGAGCGGGGCGGGTGCGGGTGAATTCAGGGAACTCTTTGGAGATTACATTTTGTTAATTGCCCTCATCCATCAGACATAACACTGCTAAATGGAACGGCCATTGGACATTTAAGATAATGCTCAACTATTATGATGGATAAGGCCTCTCTGCTTGTGTTCGATCTGGTTAATGTCTGAGATGATCATTTAAAGCGCCACGCTTTCTCCAATGTGATTAAGCCTCTGAAAGTAGTTTGTTCCTAAAGCTTTGGCTATGGTGCAACATGGTGGCCTCAGTCTGACAGAGGACTAGCGCCATTGCAGCTAATGTTGTGTAAAATTGTAACCTTGGTTCTCTGAGCGAATCGAGCGGAAAAAGAATTGATCAGACTTTTTTTTTAGGCCTATTGGAAGTTTCTGCCCTGTATAATGTTTGTGTTGAGCTAGTTCTGTTCACTGGCACATGCATAGCTGTCCTCTCTTTGTCTTATTAACTAGTGAAATATTGTCATATATCAAATTGACAAGTGAATCAATTAACATTAGACATTACCAGAACATATTGCTGTAGACAGTTAGATACCACACAATCTAGTGCCATGATGTGTTGTGCTGAACTGCTGAAATGATAAGATAAGATAGAACTTTATTGATCTCACAATGGGGAAATTCTCTCGTTACATCAGCTGTCAAGAAACACACTAATAATAAGGGAATAATATGTGGTATTTTAACAGCAGTAAAGCAGAAGTATGTAAGAAGGATAGCAGAACAGAAGAAGAGTAGTGGCAGAGGTCGCGAGTACAGTAGCCGACACAGTTCAGTTTATAGCTGGATGGCCTAAAACAGTCGTTCCCAACCTTGTTTGTCTCCCGTACCCCTTGAGTCGTTCATTTACACTCCGAGAACCCCCGGCCTCGAGGATCTTGACAATATTATTACAAAGAGACCAACTAAACTACGATTATTATTATTATCGAAAATCTTGTAATTCTGTGATCTGTATGCCCTCCATGAACTGACTTCCCTTGAGTTTGTGGAAGTGAACCAACTTCGTTCTCGGTGTCTGCCTAACCCTTCCCTGTCCTGTCCAGTCTCTTGTCACTGTAGTTGCCCGAGATCCCTAATGTTCCTTGCACAGTATGTGAGAAGTTAGTATATTTTGTGGTCCCATTGTTCCTTGTCCTGTGGTCGTCCGGTTTCCTGTATTGTTTTGTGACCTTGATGTGTCTTCCTGTTAAATGTTCAATGTTCAACATCAGCCTTTTTAGCCTACGGCAAAAATTTGACGTTTTCATATTTTATATTCATCTCGTTTGCAGATGATACAAATGTTTTTGCATCAGGAGACGATTTACAACAACTGTGTCAAATTGTTAACTTGGAACTCAAGAGTGTCAATAAGTGGTTCAAACAAAACAAACTATCCTTAAATCTGAGTAAAAGCAAAATGATGATATTTGGCAACTGTAATTCCAATGCTCAGGAAGCAATTCAGATAGAGGGTGTTGTTATAGAGCGGGTGCATGAAATTAAATTCTTTGGAGTTATTATAGACGTTAGAATTACTTGGAAATCTCACATTAAATATATAACTACTAACATTTCTAGAAGCATTGCAGTAATAGCAAAGCAAAGCACATTTTAAATATCAAAGCTCTACATACCTTATACTGTTCTCTTATACTGCCCTATTTAAATTATTGCATTATTGCAATTATTGGTTTGGGGTAGAACTTATAAAAGTACATTAAAACCAATAGTAATGCTACAAAAAAGAGCTGTTCGATTAATTCACAAAGTTGGGTTTTTGGACCATACAAACTCATTATTTAAAAAAAAAAAAAAATCATTAAGTTTTGTGACATTGTTGAGTTCCAAACTGTACAGATGTTATACAAAGTAAGGTACAAACTGTTACCGGGCCAAATACAAAGAAGGTTCCAAGAACGTACTGGTTGTTATGAATTACGTGATGAATTAAACTTCAGTCCTCAGAAACATAGCTCAACTTTGAAAAGTTTTAGCCTGACAGTTAATGAGGTCCAATTGTGGAATAATTTGGAGATGGAGATGAAACAATGTCCAAACATCAACCTGTTCAAATATAAATACAAACAAAAGACTTTTGAAAAGTACAGAGAAGAAGAAACACATTGTCTCTAGGGGAGCAGTAGGGTAAATATGCATTCAATTAATTAAAGAAGAGTGTTGTTGCTCTGAACAGTTGTCATTCTATTGCTCAAAATCGCAAATAGAGAATTAGAGTAGCCGAGCTCCAAATCTGTTGAGAGGGACCCTCCCAACGGGCTCGTATACCTTGTTTTTAATGCACTACACAGCATAGGAACATCATCTACCAAATCAGCTAGTTGGGGCAGCTGTTGATGAGGAGCTACTGCCCTCTTCAATGACCCGCTCTACACCCTGGCTTTTTAACGCACTACACTATGCAGGGCTTACATATTACATAATTCATTGTGTATAAAAAAGAAAAAGAAAAAAAAAAGGGAAGCAACCAAGCAAAATTGTTCACTAATCAATACCATATTAAGGATGGAAATGACAACTGGGAAGTAGCAAGATCACGGATAATATGTATTTAATGTTCTTTTTAACACAAAACTAGTGACTTTTGGGAATGTTGACTGTGTTTGGCATTGATAACCATCTGTAACTAAGTAATGGCCTTTTGTCACTTGCTTTGTACCAGACATCGTACATGAAATGAGAGCGTTGTTGTAGTTGTAAAATGTACATAATAATATTCACTGAGTATAATATGTATATTAATGTGCCCACTCAGCCCACTCCCTTTGAGCAGAATTTTAACTGCTCAAATAAAACTAATAAACTAAACTAATATATATTTAACCAATACATATTTAACTAAATAACTACAATAAATAATACATTCAGTAGGATATTTAGTGTGTTGTATTCAAAAAGAAGCTAAATACTCTCAAACTTTAAAACTGAAAAACATCATTGAAATTAATATTGAAATTCTCCTTTCACCTTCTGTTTTAATAAGTACCCCGCTAAGTGCTTAAGTACCCCAGAGGTCCCCGTACCCCTGGTTGGGAGACACTGGCCTAAAACAATATAATGTTCACCGATCTTTCAGTTTTTGTGGACATCATCAACATAAAACGTGAGCTAAATTGACTAAATTTGGATTTGAAATGTGCGTGGAAACAGATTGGTGCGGCGAGTAAGACTTTTTTTCTTTCTGTTTTGTAAATTCTTGAGTATCATTCGCTGTAAAAGCAAAGCCCATGCCTCATTTCAGTTGTTACACAGTTCTTTATTCCCTTCAATTACATTACACCAAAACTATAAACATGCGGAGTCCCCTCTGGGCCTGGACTGCCTTGCAAAAGACATTCTGAATGTAAGTTTCTGGGTAAACAAAGGCCCAATAAATTAAATAGCACTAGTGTGATTCTTTGCAGCAACATTTGTCGTGGCACGTTTTGTTTATTCCCATCCTGCCGTCACCTGTTACATAAACTCCTTGACTTTGAAAACATGTCAGTGTCAAGAACCTACAAGCAGGTGGAGCTGTGAGCAAACGAAAGCCTCACCGCGCTACTCTTTTATTTGTGTCTGTACTTTTTACTGCTCCCTTCCACACAGCCCCCCCAAAGCATCAGTTATTACTTCTCCCACTCATTCATCCCATGTTGCTGCTCTGTCTCCATCTCTGCACCGCTAACCTTATCTTTCTAATTGATACCACTTCCACTACTTTCCCCTCTCGCTCCTTGCCGGCGTCCTCTGATGCTAAGAGCGTTTGGTAGCAGCAATCCGGAGGTGGCGAGTAATCAGAATAATTTGCGTGTGTTCGGCGTCGGGTCATTGGCTTCTTGTATGTACCACTTGTCATTTTTTCAATTACCAGCACTGCGGTTAAATGTTGTAGTGTTTTTTTTTTTTTTTATTTTTTTTTTTTTTGCCCGGAGCTGGAATCCTCCACCACTGTAAGCCCTATTAGGTTTTAGCCACTGGCTCGCACTCATTAGCTTGTCAGGGGAGAGAGGAGAAGGGAAGCTGGGATGGACTTTGGAAAGGGGTCAGGGTATAGAGGAGGCAGGAGGAGCAGGGTGCGTCCGCTGTAGAGATTGTTAAGGAGTTTTGCAGAGGCACACTTAGCCGGATACCGCCTATAGGACACGATCGCTCTGACCTTTTTAAGCCAAATCAGTGCATGCTCCTAATTGACCTTATCACTTCTTTTACTCGGCAGCAATGAGAGAAGAACTGCTGTATATGGGGAGGATAAGGGAGGAGATGTAGAGACGGCAAATTGGTTTTGGAGGAATAAGAATGTGGGCCTTAGGAATTGATAGACAGCAACCCCGTCCATCAGCACTGGCCAAGTAGTCCAACAACGTTAATTGGAAGAAAATATAAACTACTGCGACAAAGTGGTGTAATGTTTTGCCAGTGTAAGCATCCAAAATGGCTGCAAATGCCCCTGAAACAAATTATTGCCAAGATAAAATAGCTCATAAAGCTTTCTGATGTTTTAGCTAATATTTTTGAGTGCCTAGAATTTTTTTTTTTAAACTATAGACTACAGTAGAAGTTAACCTCTTCACTCCCGAGCATAATATTTTCTCCAGTTTGACTTTAAATGGTAAACATGGTAAATGGTCTCAACTTATATAGCGCTTTTCCACCTACATTAGGCACTCGAAGCGCTTTACAGCAAGGATCCACTCACCCATTCACTCTCTCGTTCATACACCAGTGTACGCAGACACTGGGAGCGAGGTGGGTGAAGTGTCTTGCCCAAGGACACAACGACAGTGTGCACCTTCAAGAGCCGGGATTCGAACCCCCAACCTTCCGATCATGAGACGACCCGCTTTACCCAAAGCTAAAAGCTTCTTGAAAAAAAGCATCAATATAGCGACAAAAACTAGGATAAAAGAGGGACAAAATCGTGCTGGAAAAGCAACAATAGCACAATAAAAAAAAGCGACACAAAGCACAACTAAAGAGTGATGAAACTTTAACACAAGAAAGCCACAAAAAAGTGCCAAAAATGTAAAAATAAAAAAGCTACAAAGACACACAAAAAACGACAAAAAAGACAAATGTGTCAGTTGATCAGTTTTGAAGGCCTTAGCTTTCAAATGAGGCGTTACACTGACCTATAGGCTGTAAGAAGATTTGGGTAAAGCCGAACCGGAGAAAATGCACTCGGTTAATGTGGGGGGTAAGAAGTTAAGTTGATATGACATATTGAAAAGCAAATGATTAGCACGTTTCAGGCTCTTTGAACCGCTGTCTCAACTATTCCAAAGCCAAATGCCAAAAATATCTTGAAATAAACCCATTCCTTTAGGGGAAGTCTGTTGGTAACGCCTGGCCATTCAGCAGCTTGTGTCAGCTGAGCGCAATAACATTGCTAAACACAATATAAATCCTGTTGTTTTATTTTTTTTTAGGCTGGGCATTGAATCATCTAATGCTTTCCAAGTCATACAAGGCGTCATTACCCACAATCCCCTGCTTCCATTGACCTGAGGGATCCCTGTCGCTCTGCCAGCTAAATGGAGGTGACTTCCATTATCGAGGTGCTCAATTTAAAACGTCACTTGTTTTGTCTTTTCCTACTGTTAGCTTTAGGGAGGGCAACTTTTTAGCGGCACATTAGCAAACCGCATACAGTACAAGGTGACACCATTGTTAGGCCTCGTTACTTCAACCTTGCACTTTCACACGAGCTAAGTCCTCCAGCGTGCGGTGCGGTATCCTCATGAGCATGTCCCGCTAAAACAAGGCTGATTGTGACTATTCATCATCCCGCCCGGCTTAATTGGAGCGCCGGAAGATTGTAGGACAAGAGGCGAAAGGGAGAGATAGAGGGGGGCGTGGACTGAATACCACTGTAGCCAATCGGGGCAGTCCATGGCTATTATTGAACGCTCCATGTCGTCCCATGTTGAATTGTAAAGCAACTATAATAGGCCTTTTCCACTAGTTGCCACTCAGCCCTTCCCAAGTACAACTTCTCTTGGTGTCCTTCAGAACAGCCACGTTTACTATCTTGCTCTTTGGTCCAATTGGCTATTCCCACTGAAAGAGCTCGCAATATGCAGCAGAGTGATATAGTCAAGATATTACACGAAGGATAAAGGACAACTATTGACACTAAAACATACAGACAGGTCTCAAGCAAAATCAGAGAAACTTCATGATCTCTTCCTTAAATGCAACAGCACAGCCTTGTGGACCAGTTGTGCTCTTGCACTGTCAGGTAAGCACTTATAAGATTGCTAAAAATAGAAGCATTGCTTCCGTTCGCTAAAGTCAGCTAACGCTAGCTAAACCCACAGGTGCCACAATGATAATAGGCTGCAGCCAGTTATCAGGACCGAGACAAAATTCTCAGTACTTATATCATAAAGGGAGCCAAAAAACGTGAGACTGTATGTAGGCTTTTAAAACGTCACTGCCACAGTTAAAGTTACAGCTCAGCCAGTTTGTGTAACATTATGTGACTGTCAGTAGCTAAGGTGTTAGCCTAGTGACTATAGGCCCTAGCCTTACCTTAGACCAGACGTATGCTTGTTTATTTTGGAGACATGTAGCTGGGCGTAGGCCGTCCATATTGTTTGATCCATTGTAGGCAGTGCTCAGGTTGTGCTTTTGCTTTGGGAGGGGAAATGCTAGGATGTATGATTGGACGATTACCATTTTGGGGCAGGGTTTTGCGAAAGGTCAATTCCAGACGGCAGCAATGTCCAATCCATAGTTTGGGAACCGTGGTCTAAGACAGTGGTTCCCAAAGTGGGGGTCGGGACCCCTCGGGGGGTCGTGAGGCCTTGGTGGGTGTCCCCAGATGATTTCAAGATGAAACAAAAAGAAAAATGCTACTGTTCTTAGTACATGTTTTACTGTAAATTCATTCAGTTGATCAAAATAAACTGTTTAGATACATATTAACTTGATTATAAAATGTTTTTCTTTCCTAAAGTAGTGTAAGAGGCAATAACTTTATACAATGGGGGTCCCAAGATGTTTACGTGTCAATTTTGGGGTCCCGGCCAAAAAAGTTTGGGAACCCCTGGTCTAAGATACAAGCCCATACACATTTTGCCAGTGGCTTTCCACACATTGTTTTGCCCTGATAGAACTGGAAGCATAACTAAGAACCTATGGGAGAAAAACCGTCAGTAGCCTTTATCGCTCTGTACTTTCCAGTTCTAAATCGTATCCATGAAAGTAACTTGCCCCTCTCCATTCCCGGTAGCCGTTATTAAGTGGTCCATGAGGGAGAACAGTCCAGGTGCTCAGAGTTTATAAAGCCTGCGTGTCTCTAAGTGCCGGTTACTTCTGTGAACCACTTCAGGCTTGGCTTTCATTACCCGGTTAGCCTCCTGTCACCGCAATCCAGCGCCATCATCCCTCACCCCAGTCCAAATTAACAGGTAATTTGTAAATGTCACTTTGGGTTAGACACCTCATTTTCTTCGTTTTTTCTCCGCCTCTTTCTATAACAGTCTAGCGAGTCCAGCCAGAAGTGGGCTGTTTTTTTTTTTTTCCCCTCCCTGTCTTCCCAATATGATTTCCATTCACAAATAGAGTTATGGTCCACTAAATAAATGAGAGTAATTGATGGGGGTAGAAAACGGACTGATTTACCGTAACCTATTAAAAAGTCAATCAACGACACAGCGCGGCCGGATTCCTTTGGTTTAGTCGGAGCAGCGTGGAGATTGCACCGAGGCTAATTTGAAGAGTCAAATTAGATGTGATGGTTATATCAAAGTGCTGTATTTAATGAACAAAGGCAAAGTCAGAGACAGCGCGAGGATTGACTGAGGCAACAGTGCGAATGTATCATTGTTTTGACAGTTATTGTTTGATATATGGAAGCTGGGGCTGCACAATAAAAATATATATATATATATATATATATATACATATATACCTTATTGTGATTTTCATGATAAACATTGCTATTGCTTCGTGCATTTTAGAAAGTTCTTCAGAAGATCCTGAGCCACGCCCGTAAGTGGAGGACTATTCTCTTTCTTTGATGATGGGGAAGCTGGAGCCCCCATGAGGTACAACACCCGGACACAAGGAGCACATGCCAACTCCACCCAGAAAAGCTACGTACAAATGGCACAACCTAAAGCTTCAGGATTTCCTCCAAATGGTGATATTTTAGCAGGTGATCTCGGTGACTTCTGCTGATTATGCCGGCACGGTAGCGCAGTGGTTCACAGCTAGAAGGTCCCGGAGTTTGCAGGTTCTCCCCGTGTCTGTGTAGGTTTCCTCCAGGTACTCTGGTTTCCCCACCACTAAAAACATGTGCAATAGCCAGGTGACTCTGACCATCAGCCTGGCTCCACATCTGGAGATTGGTCCCCAGGCGCCCCATGCTCGTTGCGGATAGTCCCAGCAGCGTCGAAGAATTGGTCAAATGCAGAGGACACATTTCGTTGTACAGTTGTTATATAATGACAAATAAAGCACCTCAACCTTATATCAAAGTGCTGTATTTAATGAACAAAGGCAAAGTCAGAGACAGCGCGAGGATTGACTGAGGCAACAGTGCGAATGTATCATTGTTTTGACAGTTATTGTTTGATATATGGAAGCTGGGGCTGCACAATAAAAAAAAAAATATATATGTATATACCTTATTGTGATTTTCATAATAAACATTGCTATTGCTTCGTGCATTTTAGAAAGTTCTTCAGAAGATCCTGAGCCACGCCCGTAAGTGGAGGACTATTCTCTTTCTTTGATGATGGGGAAGCTGGAGCCCCCATGAGGTACAACACCCGGACACAAGGAGCACATGCCAACTCCACCCAGAAAAGTGGCACAACCTAAAGCTTCAGAATTTCCTCCAAATGGTGATATTTTAGCAGGTGATCTCGGTGATTTCTGCCGATTATGCCGGCACGGTAGCGCAGTGGTTAGCACTCGTGTTTCACAGCTAGAAGGTCCCGGAGTTTGCATGTTCTCCCCGTGCCTGCCTAGGTTTCCTCCAGGTACTCTGGTTTCCCCACCACTAAAAACATGTGCAATAGCCAGGTGACTCTGACCATCAGCCTGGCTCCACATCTGGAGATGGGTCCCCAGGCGCACCATGCTCCTTGCGGATAGTCCCAGCAGCGTCGAAGAATGGTTCAAATGCAGAGGACACATTTCGTTGTACAGTTGTTAAATAATGACAAATAAAGCACCTCAACCTTAATGAGATGCTTAAATAAATAATAAATAATTGTTTAACCCTATGTCCGCCCCATCTACAACATCGTCCACTTTTTGACATAACTTTGTAAACAGTAATGGATAAAGACTTATTTTTTTGTGTTGGGAACTAGAGATTTCAAGTTTTTAAAGAAACCCTCCCTGGTCCATCTACACAACATCTGAGGAGTTGTGTAATATCATGGTGAAAATGTGTCAATTTACATTCGAAGTGGCGGCTCCCCCCTCAAATATAACTGTTAGACATGCAGACATGAAATTCTGCCAGTACTACCGGATAACGGATTGGATATACATTTATGTGAATTAAATGTTCATATACATTTATCTTCTTATTGTTTAAACAGAACATTTAAAATGTGATTTATTAAATGCTTTATGTTATTTTTGTGCCATTTTTATGGTGGCAGTACGAAATGCCAAAACATTTACCAAAACCAACATGTTTTCGAACAATTGACAAAGCTGAAGATATTTTGTTGTGCCTCCAAATGCCAATTTAACAGTAGATTCCACCACAGACAAAACACTAAGCTCTTGGAAAAGGCCGTTTTTACCCTATATTTAAACACAAAGTTGAAACAAGGACAACTACGTACTACATCAATCTCTGTGTCATTTAATACTGCTTGGTGTTTATTTAAAAGATCTAAGCTTTGTACCATTTTCATTTTTTTTCCTTTCCGTTCTGTTTACATTTCATTCGAGTGTAATATTTATATCATATCCCTTTGCTACACTTTCATCCAGCATCGATTTGACCCCTGACTTGTATTCAGCCTGATAAATGTTAGCTGAGGACGGCTGCTCAGATAGAGGCGACAGTGTTGCATTCGAAGATTTCAAACGTTCATTTGATTTCAAACTGTGTCCGTTTTTCTCCCAAATCTTGGACTTTGTTTGCGACGCCCACACTTGTATTTTGTGACTGGATCCTCAGTGAGAAAACGGCAGGGGAGACGGCAATTCTGCATCAGGGCACTATTTTCCAAATTTTGAACTGAGGAGGAACTCAAAATGCATGTGTTAAACTGTACAGATGCAACTGAACACAGAGAAGCCACAGGAACGACCTGTTTCTATGACACAGTAAAGTCGTATAAGTATTTGCGAAGAAATCTCTTTGTGGATGATATTATCACCATCTGTGTCGCTTGCACAAGTCATCATCATTAGCTGCATCCATATCATTTACGAAACCTTACCTTTTACAATGTCTAGGCTTCTTTTTCCTGCTCACCAAAGACAACCTTCTCTTTTTAGAATAATAGTGTTTGTCTGCGTTGATGTTTTCAATCATGAAAAGGTATAAATGTTATTGCCCTAAGTTAACCCCCATCGTTCAGAGTGGCCTATACGTTTAAGTCGGAGAAATGTCAGCAAACTGGAACAGTACGACTTGTCTGATACGTGTCTGTGACTGTGTTTGATGAGATTATATAAGTTCTAAAATCTTAATCGTGACATGAAAACTTAAGGCAGGGGTTTTGTGCTTTATACAACTATATCATTATTGCAATCTTGCATTTTTGTTGAAAATGCTATTCATATAAAATGGCTTATGTGAAATTTCCCTTGTAGACAACTCCTCCTCACTCCTCACCGTTTTCCACAATGACCACATTCGAGGTGGAAATCATGGCGGATTTACAGACTCCTCCTCCCCAGCATTGATGAAGCATGTTCCTAAAAAGGGCATAAGGGCGGGATCTTCACTGTAGACTCGGCCCTTGCGTGACGTGAAGCTCACGCAGCTCCAATGCCAACAGTCCGACCTTCATTAGTACGAGATTTCTAAAAATTTTCTTTCGAAAACCAGCCTGGTTTCTTTAATTGTGACTAACCCAGCGTTATCTCAGGAGGAATATGTAGCCGTAGAAAGTGTTTAAAAAATAGAAACCAGGCGTTAAAGTTGTTTTTTAACATGTCTAAAGTGCAATGCTTTTCAATGGGAAACTAGCGGCTATATGGAGGTACTACAGCAATGGCGGAGCAATGGCGGAGCAATGGCGGAGCAATGGCGGCCTCCAGTGTTGCGGTCGTAAAGCAGAGCAGCCAGCGGCCATTGGTTCCAAGTTGTCTCTGTCCCTTCAGACCTTCCACGCCTCTCTCCCCATCAAAGCCGACTCCCACTCGCTACTGTCGGACATCAGCGCTCGTATCGGCAGCATGTTGTCTTGTAGTAGCGAACCGTAAATTCCGGACTGTTGAGCGCACCTGAATATACAGTAAAGCCGCACGTACAACATTCATAAAGATTTTTTTTTTTTAGGCAGCACTGGTCTATACGCCACACCTTACATCCGAAAGGAACTGCATGACATCTCCATCGTCGCTACGTGCACATCTTAGTTTTTGTATGTGGATCTGTTATTGCATCTTTCCCACGTCGGAGTTCTGTCATTAGAAATCATGTTTTTGGACCCTGGTGAATTGTTATTGATAACATGACACAATATTCAGTATGACCGTAAAAATGTATAAATTAGGTGCACTTTTGTATAAGCCGCAAGGTTTAAAGCGTGTGAAAAAAGTAGTGGCTTATTCACCTTATTCTGGAAGTTTGCATGGGCGCCACCATAAATTGTGCCCGCCCCTTTTCTCCTATTAGTTTACATAGGACTGGAGAAGTTACTACACGAAAACAAGTGTAGTAACTTGTTTAGGCCACACAGAGAAACGGTGCAGTGTTGACTTGTTGGTGGAAATGAACATTGGACATTTTACACAAATCAATCTACTAAACATCAGATTTTAACGGCGAACCGTTTAAATGAATGGGATTTACGCTCGACTAGAAGTGTCAATACAAGTGGCAAAAAGGCAAAGGCAAAAAGAGGCAAATGTGGGCGAGGCGGAATAAGGTGAATAGTCCGTATATTGTTGTGTTCTTTTAAAATGGAGAGAAGATGGAGACTCGTTCTTTAAAATCAAAATCATTATTTTATTCCCTGAATTTACAATCTAAAACAAAAGCTATGCTAAACGCTACATGGTGGTGCTCAGTGGGCAGCGAGGGAGGCAGCGGGTGCGGCTCCGTATCATGCATTTTATAGACACAGGAAGTAGGCGGCTACTTGTTGAAGAACCAATCAATGTCCTTGGAATGCTTCTTCTGCTGCGCGATCTGACTCCGCATTATAACATACTGCCCCCAGTGGATTCCAAGTGTAAGGACAATAAAATGTCCGCCTAATTCAAATCAACCCCAAAAGCACAGATTACAATCAACACAATTTCACATAATCATTAAAGCCTATTATAACAAAAACATATATAGAAATATTCAACAATATATAGTCAGAATAGTTCAGCTCCTGATGCTCTGTGAAGGACAAGTAAGCTGAAGTGGGAGGTGACAAAGTGTTTCCCGGTCGCTTAAAGCAGAAATCGTTGCTGTGTAAGATTCCGAAATTGGATAAACATGCATGAATTGCTCAAAGCGCAACTTTAAGTATGTCTTCCGATAAAGGAACAACATTTTAATCCGGCAAAAAGCTGTCAAAGTCAAATTTTGCATAATATCCTGTACTCGCAATGGTACTGTCAATCGATGGCGACTTAATATGGTGACCCAGCTTTCCCGACCGTAGCGTATACGCCGCCATGCTTTTACCATTGTGGCACTTTGCCGTACGCGTCCACGTCACCCCTTTGTTTTACTGCTATCTCCGGCCTGTTATACGACTATCACTCAAAACAGCACTCAGCCTAATCCCCCAATCATTCAGAGCGGCGGCTAAGTGGACTCTCCCTTCTCTCCTCCAGCCTAAAAGCTTGGTTGTGATTGATAAAACGCACGAATCAAGCCGACATTTAGACTGTAAAAGGCCCTCTCTCATTAAAAATATGGTGTCGGTAATGAAGAGGAAATAGAATTAGCGGTGAGGAAAAGTGAACGCGGGCAAATTGCTGTAAATATTGTACAAGACGGATCGCTAACCTCCTCCATCCGCGGCAGAAAGTCATTACAAGGCTTTGGGATATAGGTTCCCCATGACCGCATATTTATTATCTATCTAAATAGAATCACTTACCTCTGATGCTGCCTGTGATAGCCGCAGTCACCACAAATATGGCTTCTCCCAATGTCACGGCGGCGGAAAGCAATTTTTACATAAGGCCAAATGATTACGCCAGACAGGATTGCATTTTGTTGTTAACTTGATTCATGATTTTTTTTTTTTCCTCCCCCCTCGCGAAGGGAGCAGGAGAGCAGAGGGGGACATTTTTGCCCCATCGGAAATGTAAGTTCAATATGGTCTGACACGTCGGGGGGAAAGAGAGGTGTGGACAGAATCTCGCGCTAAAAATCGGATGTTTTTCTTTATCTATCCGTCAGTCAGCAACAGGACGAGCGATTACAACATGATTCAATGTCTCTATTTAGCCGTACAGTCAAACCAATGTGCGTTTGATGTGAATGAATATCATATCATTCTGGCTATACCGTGGTTCCAAGTAATGAATGCATATCCATCGCACCAGTATAACCTAATTACTGTTGTGAATAAAACACTGTAATGTCCTCATGTAGCAGTAGAAGCACATGAGTAAATTGCATGCTTTATTGTTACATAAATGAGTATTTGCTTTTGCCTCCAGTTCTGGGAAGCTAAGCAGCATTTTGTTGTACGTATGTGTTAGAGATGCACCGATCCAGCTTTGTTGCTTCCGATACCAAGGGTTTGAGTATCTGCCGATATCCGATATGAACCGATACCAAGCGACTTTGTTAAAAGTAGCTTTCTCTGAGTGAAAAAGTGAATGGTCCTCTTATCTCCATTGTGAGAGCAATAAAATTGTATATTTTCTTGTCATGACGTTACAGAACAATTATAGG
This sequence comes from Neogobius melanostomus, assembly GCA_007210695.1. NCBI lineage: Eukaryota > Metazoa > Chordata > Actinopteri > Gobiiformes > Gobiidae > Neogobius > Neogobius melanostomus. The sequence goes on from VHKM01000047.1 coordinate 5,952,248, forward strand.
CTGTCTATTAATAAACTAATAGAAAAACATGAACAAAAGGATTGCTGGATTTGTGACACTACCCTTAAGACAGCCAGCTCACATTAAGTGATCTGATCATTACAACTTAATAATATAATAAAAAATAAATAAATAGCTTATATAAGTTATTTTTTAACATAATTTCAAACTAAATACAAACACTTGGCCACTCCAGCAGTGGCTCATTTTATTTTATTAGGCTACTCTAGGTAGGCCCTGTTTCTATCGTAGTTTCTGACCCAGCCTTGATTAGTTGCCGCTAGCAACCACTAGCTTTAGCATGCTATTGCTAGCTGCTATATTTTGCGGGCGATCAAAAATACATTCACGGAGGTTAAAACTAAGTCACCGATTGAATTCTCCAGGTTCTTAGCTTCAAAATGACATACAGCATGACCATATTCACTGAGATTTAGTCAGTGAAAGTTGTGTTTCTAAGGCGGTGAGAACCAAAAACGGTTTCGGTTCAGTATCGGATATTTGTAGCCGATACCCGATATCGTATTTTTTTCTGTATTGGCTCCAATATCCGATACCAGCATCGGATCGGTGCATCCCTACATTTATTTATTTATTTATTGGTTTATTGGTTTATTGGTTTATGGTCTGGACAGTGCATGTTAATGAACATACATGGGTCTCATGCATGTAAACACTCCACACCAGATTGTAGCCTTGGGCTAATGTCCATCCGTCGTCCCCCATGCGCACTCTCAAACACAGTCTCATTCATCCTGGCCTATTGTACATGTTTTTAGTGGTAGGGGAAACCGGAGTACCCGGAGGAAACCTACACAGACACGGGGAAAACATGCAAACTCCACACAGAAAGGCACCGTCCTGGGACCTTCTAGCTGCGTAGCACAAGCGCTTACAACCTGAAAGTTGAATTTAATATAATAGAAATAACCTATGTTTATCCATAAAGTCTTTATGAATGCTCAAAATGTCAATATTGTGCTGCTGTGCTAGTTTGCAAATTCTAAAGCACATTCGTGTCTATATCCAATATTTATAAGCAAACAAATGTCAGGTTGTGGAAACCTCACATGGAAATAGGTTTGTCGAAAAGATGAAGAATTTCCGTTTACACAATTCATCACTGAAAAGAAAACTATTCAGTCGCTTTATGAACAAATCCAACGAGAAAACACGTAGACTTTGAATATGAAGCAACAGAGAGACAAAATCACTATTGACAGATGGTAGATCGTTGTGTCCTTGGGCAAGACACTTCACCCACCTTGCCTGTGTGAACGTGAGTGGCACAGATCAGTCGCCTCACGTCTGTTGAGGATGGATTGACCTAATGACTACAGTGTTTCTTCCCTAATTTACTTTGGCTGTGTTTATGTTTTTATTAAACTGTATCAATTTGAGGAGCACCATGTGACTGCGCACCTCACAGCAAAAGGCTCCCGAGTTTTGTTCCTGGCCAATATTCAGTACTTGATTTGTTTCCATACCTTCATGCAGAGGTTATAACAAGAGACTTGATCATTTTTATTTATTTTTGTAAGCTTCGATAGAACATTTTGAAAGTTAAACATTAAAACATGTGAAAGCTCCATTTTGCATTTGACACTTGAATATCTGTTTAATAAAAGAAGAAATTAGCAAGGCTTTGAATGCGTCGCCGTCCTTTAAGCCTTTTCACATCATGTTTTCACAATTTCATGTTCCGTTATTCTTCTCTGGAATCACATTCAGCTAAATCGCAAACCAAAAGCAGCTATTTCTATTAGTATTTCTTTTTTTCTCAAATTAAGTGCATGATTAAACATAATGGCCAATGAAAATTATAAAGAAAAATAGCTCATGGCAGACCTTTTGTGACTCTGTCCGTCCAAAGCAAGGAGTAATTATCTCCAGTGAAACCTCTGCCTTACATAGTTTACTGATGTTCTTCCTATTTCATCTTTATTGTTGCAGTACAGCGTATAAGCAAATCTACGCTTTATGACCAAAATCTTATTTTATGCCCTGACCATTAATTCCTTATGTCAGTATAGCGTGTTTTGATTTAGTTGTACACTGTCTCTCTATGGCCCTGGCATTAAATCTTACCACAATAAACACACCGTATCCTCAAACAGGGGACCCTCACAATGCCTATTCAGGAAACCAACATATGCGGCGCTCAAAGCATGCGCGCACATAGCTATTGGCCCATTTGTCAAACCGCGAAGGCTAATTATCCCTCACCGCGCGATATTGTTCTCCAGCCATGCATTTCATTTCGCGACATTAAAACATAGGTGGCGTGGGCAGCGCAAATGGCGTCGCATGAGCTTGAATGCATTAGAACATTTTGGTTTTCAGGGGGGGGACACTGTATCCCAAAGCTCTGGGGGGACAAGCCAAAACGCTGCACCTATTTTGGTTTGTCATTCATCTTGTGGCGCGGGGCGGGTAAAAGACGCGGTGGGTAGCTGTGCCGTCGGCCATCTTGGCAGGTTAATGAAACTAATTTGATTTCCAGTGATTGCCCGAGTTGCCGCGGCGAGCTTAATTGCCTGGACGCCATTTCACGCTCGTAAGCCAAGGCCCGACCCCTTTTGTGTTGCCGTCTTCTTGTTTCGTCTTCTGGATCGTCCCAGCTGGAGTCGCCACAGAAAATCATCTACCTCATAGTGTGCCATGATTTGCAATTTGGCAGAGATTTTACGCCTCGGTGCCCGACACGACGCAATCTTCTCAGTTTGGTTTATCAAGGCTTAGGTCTAGCACAAAAGACACTGATTGATTGTTCAGGCACTATTGTATTTCGTCCTTCATGAAGTTGATTATTTGATCCCTGCTGCTCCTGATTCACTGACTCAGGTACTACTGGCAAGAGACTTCCTTCGGCCACGTTGCAGCGCTTTACAGACACAAGAAAATGATCCCAACTGTCTGAATATTGCGATGACAATATTATTGTGGCATTTTACTAAACTATTTGAAAATGGCAGGTTCCATTAAATTCAAAATAAGTAATTCGCGGTTTCATCAAAATGTGCCAAACCAACTTAAAACCTACAAAGTGTAAATCGTGTAATGACTGTACAATTACCAGTTAAAATTGGCAACGAAACTATGCAAAGAGTCTATGAACATACATGTCTTGGTGTAACACTCGATCATACAATCAGCTGGAAACCTCACATCATAAAAATTAAAACTAAAGTTGCAAAGATTTTAGCCCTAATGAATAAATCCAAATATATCATTGATAACAAAGCTCTATATACTATATACTGTTCACTTATCCTCCCCCATTTAACATATTGTGTAGAGATCTGGGGAAATGTGTATAAAAGTAATCTTGACCCATTGTTTAAAGTTCAAGTCCCAGCTGAAAACCTACCTCTTTACTTCAGCTTTTAACTTTTGATTAACTTTGCATTGATTCATTGTCTTCTGTTGGTTTTGCGCTGCATATGGTTCCATTTATTTATTTATTGTACTGATTTTATCTCAATCTATTTGTATCGCCTAATTGTGTTTTTATATGATGTGTGTACTGCACTTTGGTCAACCCTATTGTTTTTAAAGTGCATTGTAAATAAAGCTGGATTGGATTGGATTGGATTGTTTAAAGTTCAGAAAAAAGCAATAAGAATAATCCATTTAGCTGGACACCGTGAACACACAAATCCATTATTCTTTAAATCAAAAACAATGAAATGTGAGGACCTTATTGAATTTAAGATGGCTCAAATCATATTCAAAGCCTCAAAAAAGTCACTTCCTGAGAGTATACAAAATATGTTCTGCAAACGAGAAGTTAAATACAACTTGAGAGATCAAATGAGTTTCAATAAACAATACGCCGGAACATCTTTGAAAAGCATGTGCCCCTCGAAACGTGGTCTAGAAATATGGACACATTTAGATGAAAGCAATAAAATATGTAAAAACCTGGTACATTTTAAAACGGTTTACAAAGAATGATTATTTGTTAAAGGGGGGTATTATGTAAAATCGACTTTTTCAAGCTTTATATCATGTTATTATGTCATTCCCTCATTAAACACATGCCTGGAGTGTTGCCTTGGCTCATTCACATATTTTTGAGTAATCAGTAAAAACTTAGACGGCAGCCATTTTAGGTGTAGCTATGCCTCAGTCCTCCTAGGAACGCCCCCACCTCCTGGAGACGCCTCTGGACCTTTCGTCGCCAGCCAAGCCACCAACCACTGCTCCTCAGCTCAGCAGAGCCCCCTCCCCGCACAGTAGTGTTGTTTAGATGCCACAGCAGTGTGCTGAAGGGGGCGTGTCGGAAAGCTTCTTAAAGAGACAGAGGCCTATTTCAAGACGTTCAGTACAGCCATTTTGAGAGAGCAATTTTATTCAAGGCAGTTATTTTAATTTACTGCATATACAGACCAACAGAAGGTTACGTCATCATTGTAGTATGCTATAGACTGGTGCTATGTGATTGAAAAAAGCATAATACCCCCCCTTTAAATACGAACAATTATTGTGAGTGTTGTAGTATATTCTTTTGTTGTTTCGTTATTTCGCTGTTGTTTTTTATTATTGTTCCTTATTTGTTGTTACCTTGCCTTATGTTCCCTTGTTTATGATTTGTTTATGATTTTTTTATCGTGTATTACGTTTGATTGTTAATGTAAATATGATTGTTTTTAATTTTGGGGTGGGCGCTTATAAGCTTTTTGCTTCGGCCCACTCCCTTTGAGCAGACTTACTGATCAAATAAAAAAAAGTCAGTTAAAGGTGTGTGAAAATATTGTTTTCAAATGTTGCGCTAACCTGAGGCTCCTTGTGATATGGATACTGTGAATATTGTGATGATAATTTAGCAACATAGTGTGCAGGTTCAATTAGTGTAAAAAAAAAAACTACCAACTCCGACTGAATACAGGAATTAGCCAAGAGATGTAGCCTACAATGTTGTTCCAGAATTGGGGTTTAAACCAGTTCATGATTTGATAGAAATGTTAGCCCCGTTACATTGTCAGATATCTGATGTGATTTCGAGCACAGCTGTCGGCCCTGCGTCACACTGTGGATGGGACTGAATGGAGCGAGTTCATTACAAAACACAAACAGACGCTGCAGAGGTCCAGCGCGTCCCGGGACTCCTCCGAGGAACACGCTGCCCCTTTTCTTACGCCTCAATCTCCGCTCTGTCATCTCTGTTTGTCTTTGGTGATTGGGGTTTTATTCCATGCATTTGATTTTGGCTCAAAATGGGCAAAATGTTGAAAATGTAGCTTCGAGTTGTTACGTTTCTTTATTGTGTGCCAGGATTACCCCAGGCAATAACCCATAGATGTCATCGGCTCCACCTTAAGGCCAGAGACACTATCAATGTCACGATTATTTAAATTGGGAATTTTAATTTCCATCCTTACTGGAGGGGTGATAACCAGAGTAAATCAAGAGGACATTCAGAATTTTGCTCACTGAAATGAAATTTAACTTGTCGTCTGGTTAGGTTTAGGGTTAGCAATAATCCATATCCAAATCTAAAAGCGTATTGACAGGAGAGCTTACAGCCTATATGCCAGTGTGATCTACCTAATTTGAAAGACAAGACCATCTAGTTTCTAAACAAACAAAAAAAGTGTAAGATCTGTGTGAGTGAAACACGACTTGCGTCACATTTGCCTTTCCTAACCCTAATCACAATCCTAACCCCTGACCCTAACCCCTGGGAATGGCAACTAACAGGTTAAAGACACAACCAGCATTTTAAGAGGCCGACGAAGCCTCTTGAGGTGAAACATCGCCAACACTAAATCAACCCAGTACAGACCACGGCTTAAGACTTATTTTTATCTACGGTGGAAAACTCCTATTCAACTGAAAGCTTACACAAACATTAATTAGCTCAAAGTGAAAAATCCAATTCACTTTGAAAGCATTATCAGATGGTCGCTTTAGCTGCTTGTGGAGGGGGGAGTGAGTAAGAGGGGAACGCCAGGTGAGCGGACGGGGAGCTGTGCATGGTTTCACTATACAGTACTCTACTGATGAACTGCTACAGAATTGCTCATTGTGTAACTTTTACTTTTATTGGAGTAATGTTTGAGTACTTTCTGTAGCTTTACTCAAGCGATGTACTTTGACCAACACTGCTGTAGCGTATATGAAGAGAGGAATCACGGTTTTAAATTCTCAAAAATGTCACTAATTAGGCCTAAACAAAATAGGCCTATACTTTTTATATTCACTGAGTCCTGGCTCAACTGTAAGGCGGAGTTTCACAGGTGACCCTCAGGTGAAGAATGGCGTCAGAGCCAGAGGCAATGGCCGCTGGTTGCACTGCTTTATGACCCCGACGCTAGGGGCCGACATTGTCCGCCACTGCTGCAGTACCTCCATATGTGGGCGGCAAAACAAGCTAGTTTTCCATTAGAACGCATTGCACTTTACACACCTTTTAAGCAACTGTAAAGCCTGGTTTAAATTTTTTTGAACTTTCTACATATTGCTCCTGTGATAACGCTGGGTTAGTTACAATTAAAGAAACCAGGCTGGTTTTCTTAAGAAACATTTTAGAAATCTCGTATACTAATGAAGGCCAGACTTCGATTGACATGCCGTTAGCATTAGAGCTAATGGCACGGGCACGGTTACGACCGAACTACGTGCCCCGCGAGGGCCGAGTCTACAGTGAAGATCCCGCCCTTACACCCTTTTTAGGAACATTCTCCATCACAGCAGGGTAGGAGGAGTCTGTAAATCCACCATGATTTCCCTTTCGAACGTGGTCATTATGGGGACGAGTGAGGTGACGCCGTCTATTATTTATTATGTCTATGGCCAGGGGAGAAAGACGAGGACAATGGCGAAGATGAGAAGGAGCGAGAGGAGGAGAGAGCGGAGGAATCAGGAGGTGGAGGAGCTGACCAGTGCAGGACACCACGCTCTGAAAGAGGGACAAACCCAGGAGGCGCTCAGTCACAGCGGCTCAGGACTAACCCAACATCTGATCAATTTCACAATTTCGTTGTACAACTGTATAATTACAAATAAAGCATTTACCGTAATTTCCGAAATATAAGCCGCAACTTTTTCACATGCTCTGAATGCGGCCTATACAACGATGACGCTAATTTACACATTTTCTCACGCTAACGGTGTAGCGTTTAGAACCTTCACCCCAGCCCGATCAGAAATTCAGGCCGAGACATGATATGGAGGAGTTGTCCCGTAGCTCAGCCCGTTTTCCTACTTTCGCTACAATTCTGCGGTGCAGAGAGAGGGGGTGCTGCGGGGTGACACGTGCTGAGTGTATTGGTCACGTTTCTAAAGCATGGAGAGGCCAGCGCTTTCATACAGGCGTTACAACCATTGCGTTATGCTCTTTCTCTCAGAACAGGTTTAACTCACAGTGGGCTAAATAAGAAGTTTGGTGTCCATGAAGGGCTTTAAAAGTATGGAAATTGCAGTGCGATGTTTGTGGACAAACGAGCGAGGAGGAGATGAGAATGAAACAGCATTCTGTCTGGGTTGCTGCTCGCCGTGCACATAACCTGTCCTGCACCACGCTCACCTCTCGGCCCCGGTGCAGTGTGTGTGCGCTCTCATGTTACAACATGGACCTTATAGATAAGTACAGCTTATACTGTAGATAAGTGCGGCCTATATATGTACTTTTTCTTTTTTCTTTTTGAATTTAGTTTGAATTCAGGTGCGCTCAATAGTCCAGAATTGACGGTACTTACTTAACTTACTTACTTAACTGTAGGAGATGTATCAGTGGTCGCTTGACTGCATTATGTGAAAATGAAACATGTGACACAGGTGGGACACAAACCCCAGTTATCTGAATGGAAGACCAATGATTTTCAGAGTGTGCTAAATGGTCGTTTTCACAGTAAATTCCAGGCCCCACTTTTCCCCTCTTCACAACCAACTTTACAATAAACTTCATTTCATAATCCATATAATTTCATGTAGATATATTCAGATTGTTTGCCAGTGTAGATCCACTTTATTTGTACAACACCACATGTGTTACAGCTAAACAATACAACAAAGCCGGTTGCTGTATATAGCGTTAAATTAATTTCACATTCTCTCTCGCTGTAATGGGATTGCGATCTGCATTTTGGATTCAAGCTATTTTGCTAAGACCTCTTCATTTGATCATTATCTCCAAAGGCCTTGCAGATATTATGGGCCATATTCCTTTCCTGTGCCATACAATCTAATACAATCTAAATGGATCTTGTTTCAAAGCCTCAAGGACAGCGCGTGATGAGCTCTGTCTGCCAGCTCCACTCTGCAGCATAATGCACATATCCAATTATTGTTTGGCACACAATAAATAAGAGCCTTGTGGAGGTTATGACCAATCCATTTTGAATATTAGGCCTGTGTTTTCTTTCCATATGTTTACAATCAGCCACAGGGATGAAGTCCTCTGTTGTTTTCTGCGTCTGTGAGCTCAGTATTGCAGATAGGAAAGGCATTGTTCTTGTGTCAATATAGCTTAGCTTGATCGTCGGCTAGTTTTCAATTATTTTCAATGGTTCATGAGCTACAGTGTGTGAAGTTAAAACATCGGTACGTCAGACATGTTTTCAGTTTGTTCGAACTCAATGCTACGCTTTATTACAAGTTTGTCTGAATAAGATACTGGTGATGCACTTGTATTTCAGGTTTAATAATAATAATAATAATGCCTTACACTTGTATTGCGCTTTACAAGCCTGTATTACCAAGTTTCTCAAAGCGCTACCCTGTCGTCATTATTCATTCACTCCATACTCGGTAGTGGTAAGCTACTGTTATAGCCACAGCTGCCCTGGGGTAGACTGACGGAGGCGAGGCAACCAGTCCGTGCCATCAGCCCCTCCGACCACCACCAACCACTCACTCTCTCACTACATTCGCTACATTAATGACTAAAGTCCTAAAGTATCAAGAACAGAGAGAAGATCAAGTAGGCTAGTCCAGGAGACTTTTCAGAGTCCGTTAGCCTGCTCAATGTATTTTTCCTATAGCCGTTAGCAGTGTTGGGGGTAACGCATTACAAAAGTATATTACTTTTTTCAGTAACTAAGGAAGATAACATATTACTTACACAACATACAGTAATATGTTTCAAATAAAATGCAGCACCAAATGATGTTAGAAGTTGGTGTATAACATCTGCAGATGAGTGTAGCTAATGTCGTCAAAACAAAATGAAGAACACATGAAGACTTTTGCTCGGTGGCATTATTACGATTATCAGTTTATATTTTTCAAAAAGTAACTCGGAAGTAACTCAAAGTAGTGTAATTCAGCTACATTTTTGAAACAGTAATAATGTAATGCAAACATATTACATTTTTTAAGCTGTAACTACTAATTTAGAGTATATTACAGTTTTAAAGTAACTTGCCCAACACTGGCCGTTAGCATTAGCCATCAAACATTGCAAATTATGAACAATCCAGATGTCTTCAGTTGTTGTCAATCCATCAACCACATTTGGATGAGGTCAGAGCTTGGTTTACAAGGTTTGAAATGATTTAACTTTGGATACAAATGAGCGTATTAAAGTGTCCCCTGAGCTATGCTAAATGCTAACTCAAATTAAGTGAAGTTTCAGCTTTTTGTGAGATACACATCCGATGGCCTCTAAACATCATCTTACAAGATGTTAATTGTAAAGAAACCACAGATATTATATAAATGCCATGAAAAGAAAAATAACATCTGGTCCGGGATTTGGCGGCTAACAAAATGTGTGCCTATAGGAACAGGCTCAGCCGGGTAAAGGCATTTCCGTGATTTCTATTGGTCTAAAGAGTAGCTACCATTAGTGTATGCTGTAGCCATTGCACTGAAATTATTAGAATAAATCAGGTAAAGAAAACCACGCAGCACGTCCTGGAGAAACCGGGTGCTACTGAATGAAACAGGGTGGTGGACCAGAGAGTTTTCAGCAGAGGAAACTGACCACAGCATGTTGAATTATGAAACCAAATTGGTTACAACTGCAGTTACTGATGTGGGACCAACATTATAACAAAGCTCATAGTCAGTATAGCTGAATAGTTCACAATCATCTCTAAATTAAGACAATAAAGGAGTTATTTGTTAAACATAAATATAAAAAATATGCTTTTCTTGAATTCATGACTAGTGACTAGAGCCACTCCAGCTGCTTTTGAACTCATAATACATCTGAGCAAAGTAAAGTAATGGCATCTAAAATTAGCAGTCTTTATAACATGTCTGATGATAGCATTAGCGACTCTATAGCGCTGCTGCTGTTTCTGCCTGTGAGCTGGAGCCGAGCCAACTGCCAAATGCGTTAATGGCGTTGCGAGTTGTTGAGAGCTTTTTTGGAAAGAGACGGATTCTTCGCTTCTAGTGGAATCCAAACAGGCCGTATGTATGACTTCATGAAAACAGACAAATAGAAGTGCAGACTGGAGTTCGGTACGGCCTGTTTGTTTACCTTCTAACCTGTGCCAAAATGAAGATCTAGGTCACTAAGTTCTTCTCGTGAAACAGTGATATATTTGTTGAGCAGTGGTTGTGGTATGATCGATAGCATTTTTAGAAAATAAGGTCATGGATTCAAATCTAACAGTACCAAACCTACCATGTACCTGGAGGGGGCGTCTGGCATTGAAGTTGCCCAAAATGTCATCAGCAGTTAGATTGTCGAGGTTATGTTGGATTGACTAACAGCTCAATTAGTGCTGGGTGTTAGAGTTTTGGAATTGGATTAGTATTTGTCTTGTTGGAAATACAAAAATAATAAAAAATGAGGGTCGGTGGTTTGATCCCTGCTCTGATCAGTAGCATTCCAGCCTGCCAAAACCTTATGGGCCAGATCTTCCACTGCTCCAAACGCGAAGGTCATCTTGCATGGGTGGAGCTGTTTCGCTATTTGACTACACCACTGACGAGAACGGGTCAACTGAGGCATGGTTTATTATAAGCAGCACTGAGCGCTGCTCTCTTATAGCAGCTTCACATTCTTTTCCTCGTGTTCTTCCTTTTGCATGATAGGCTTTAATGAACTCCATCAGGTTAAACCCTTTATTTATCCCACTGTGAGTTAAACACTGTCCGTGTCTTGTGTCCTCAGAGGTGTAGTTTGCCATAAGGCAAGGTAGGCAGCTGCCTGGGGCCCTCAAGCCAGCAGGGGCCCCCAGAGGGCCAACAGATTTGACAGAAACGACCAAGAGAATAAAGTCACTGTAGCAGCATTGACAAGGTGCAACGACAATTGTCCGTCGCATACTCCCTGAAAGGGCCCCATGTGCCCTCCCCCACCTGCTTCTCAGAGGGGAAGGAGAGAGAGAGACAGCGCAAACCCACGTGTTGGTGTAAACAGAGAAGCTACACATCTCTTCCAACAAAATGAAGAGAAGTGATGCCTCTGGCAGCAAAAACTAAAGAAAATAAGGAGAAAGAAAAGGAAGGAGAGCAATACAGGAGTGTAATAAGTTACTGTAGTTGTATGTCTCTGAAGTGTCTTCTTTTAGCAGCCTTCATTGCTTGGCATGCAAATATCAACATCGCTCCCCCCCAATTTACTTTAATTGCATAAAGAAAGGAAATTCATAACTGCTAACTAAAACACAATTGCAGTTTAAGACCCCCCAAAGCACAGTCTTTCAGGCAACTTCAAAAATGTAGACCCTGCATCTAAAAGTTTGCCCATACCTGATTTGAAAAGACCAAGCTGGTTGTTTACATTTTGACTAGAAAAGCGTAAAGAAGCTTCTGAAAATAGCTTAAACATCCTCAACTCTACCAACCCAGCCCAGTCGACGATCTTTGCAAATCTCCAACACGACATGTACAGAACAGGGACATTTGAGGACTGCTGCTAAGAGTTCAAAAGCGAATATTAATTCTTTCAAATGAGCAAAAGTCCTTAAAATGGTGCCCATATCAGGAAGTATGTAACAAAACCACAGCGTGAGGAAACTGGCTTACAGCTGTTCTGCCTGTACTTTTCCTGTGTGCCCACGTCAGAGCGCTTCTCAAATGGAGGAACTCGGCTTTTATAAGGTCAACGCTCCCGCTGTTTGGCTCCATAATCCGGCACAAAGCAAAAGTCCACTTCTGAAAATGGCTCATTACGATTTTGATCAATCTTGTGCTTTCGGTGAGACAGACTTCGGAAATGCCATCAGAAAATTGCATTTCCAAATGACATTAGGCGCCCAGTTGACCATCCAATTCCATGGCTTTCTATTGAGATGTTAAAATCCGATATTATTTGGGCCAGAAAAACGGCTTTTTTTTTGTTCTTTTGAGTGGGGCAATTAAATTTCCTTGATGGTCTGTGAGAGCACTTAGCTTAAAGAGAATACACTTCGAAATCAAAAAGCTTTCAATCATCGCAAATCATATTTAGCAGAAAAGTGCCCTGGAGTCTCGTGTCACATGCAATGCTTTGCAGGCTGTGACGGGCTGCAGCAGAGATGGGAAGAGTTGGTAAAGGTTATTGTGTGCAGGGAGCATTTGTTTGGACATTCTGTTTGTTGAGCTTACAGTAAAAGGAGCTTTCCGGGATAAGAAAGAGCGAAAGAGCTGAGGAGAGGTCTGGCACATTATGGTAAAATATCTAGACACAAATATGAGAAATGCATTTAGGAGCGGCACATTTATTACATTTGTGCAAGTGTGGAAAAGTGGTTAGCATATTTGCCTCAAAGCAAGAAGACACAGCTACTCCCATCAAAGAAAACATGCACAGTAGACCAACCAGCAATACAGTATGAGCCAGACCCAACACAGCTTGTGTTGATAAATATAGATTTAACTTTACATGGGATACTACCAGGTGAGACTGTGTTTGGAGTACAGCCATCCTTATTCCTACCTCTTATAAATGTATATATCAATATCCTTTCTTACATCAAATTAAAAGGCCTCTGTTCATAAGTAAGTAGTAAGTATGTATCTAAGTAAGTAACGTTTATTTCTAAAATGCTTTTCACAGATAAAGTGCTGTACAAGAGAATAGGTAAACATAACAGAACATACGGAAAATACACCTTTTAACCAACATTTTCCTGTGCTTCATTCACAGCTTTGAGTTATCCATCTAGCCTTTGTTCCTCTCTTCCACTTCTGATGTGCTCCATATTTCTTGGATTATCTCGTGCCGTAGAGGTCCTCTGTATTTTTAAAGTCCAAGCTATGTTGATAGAGGTTCCATTGATTTATCAGCACGTCATTGGCTGCAAATGAAAGCTTGCATACAATGTTTAGCATGTGTAATTCTCCCTGCTGCCAGCGGAGGGTGCTACAACCAAACTATGAGACGCAAACGAACATAGCGCTGGATGATAAATTCTCCTTTTCATATGCAAAATATCAATAATATCAATAAAGAAGTGCCCAAAAGTGGAAGTTACAATTATGCACATTTACCTTAACGCATCATAATAATCTATGCAGTCCGTTAACGTATTGTGGATATGATGGGCATGATACAGGGAGTCATTTTGAGGACTTTTGACAGTTCAAACTTCTTTGTTGGTCTTTCTATTTCAAGATTTTATTGTCTGTATTTGATGTTTGCTCATGACATAATGTGCTATATAAAGATCAAAATGTGTATGATACCTAGCCTTTAAACATTTGAAAGACTAACGTGTGCAATAGAAAAAGAAAAAAACTAAATAATCTAAGTGACTTTGAAACCGTAATATGGTGTTGATTTGGTTTGCGAAGGCAGAATCCGGAATCTTTGCACTTGTTCAGAGGATTACCTCTCTGCTCTATTTTATGACAGCTAATTAGGCCGGTTTTATAAGCAGGTTTACTTAACTCTGTCAGACCAGGATAAATTACCATTTTGCACATCTCACTTAATCATATTAATTACCACTGGCAATTCATCAGGCTGTCTTCGGGGTATGAATAATTGGAAAGATTATTAGCTGAGAGTTGCTCTGCAGAAGTGAGGATATATAGTTCAGGCTGAAGCAGGGATGTGCAGCATTTTAGATCTGCAGAACTAGACTATAATGTTGTAGGCTTGCATTTATCTGCGGTGCGTTTAGCAGTCGCCTCGTCATGTCCTTATATCTCATTTGACACAAAAGCGAGATCATCAAGTGTTACGGACGCTGAGCTTTTGGATGAAGTGCATCGAGAAAGAGTTTAGTCTCAGAAATTAAATATGTACTTTAAAAAAATGTGGAAGTAAACATCCAAATGCACCACTTGAAGGCTTAATGTGAGATGTTAGATTTATGTGCTTTTCCAACCTTATACTTCGAGAATGTGTGTAATGTAGTTTTAGAGAATATCCATACGAAGGAAATTATGTTCCTTTTTCCTCTCTTTACCTCCTACCCCAAGGACTTTGATCTAGATAATGCACTACTTTTTTGTCAGATCTCCTTCCTGAACTCTGGCCTATGATCCAAGTATCTTTAGACAATGACTCGGTTGGTACTACAGGGGTTCCAAACTATGGCTCTCGTTGTTTCTGCGACATTGGACCAAAATGACACAAGCAGTTAGTTGATATTGTTGAGGGGGAGATATGATGATTAAATTACACTGAAACTCAATTACTACCATTTTGTCTTTTTTAATATCAGAATCATCACTGCATGAATGACCTATAGAACAACGGGAGCTGTCGAATTAGACTTTCTCTCTCATGCGCCCAAATACATCCGCAGTGAGTGGCCTTTTTACTTCTCGCATTTTTCCGTATGTGACCGTTGATGGAAAAAACTTTGGACAGCCCCGCCATACTTCATATAAAATCCTTCATATAAAATCAGCGTGTTCTTGAAGGTTTTGCATGCACATGTAATTCGTACATGGGGAGCCTTGACATTCTCCCCCACTGTCCTTCGTCAATCCGATCAAACATCCCCAACTCCGCCGCTCCGATCCTCACTCCAGACATGAAAACCACACACTCCGCTCCACAGGGGGGCGCCCCGCTGTAATTGTGTCTTCAGACCCTCTCTCAGCACCCCACCTGACATTTTCCTTCAACAAATTTATTTTCCAGTCTTTGGTATTTTGGCAGCGGGGACCCTGCGACCGTCAAATTTAGCTCTTTTCTCCAGCGGTGTCCCCCTGAGCAGATGATAACAGACTGAATACAGTTCTGTAAATAAAACAAAATGTTAGTCCTGTGCAGGAAAGGTCACATCAAGACATTGTTGACTGAGCAAATTCCGCCGTGTTAATGGATTTAGGATAAACACGTAGCCTATATGAGCAAAATATATAAAACAGGCAATGCATTATCCATAGCTCAGTGGCTCAAAATAGAGGTCATTATGAAGGTTGAAAGTCTGAATCCCAATCTTCTGAGTTAATTCTGCCACTTAATAATGTGTTTGGTAACTGTGCATAAAAATTGGAAAGCGACTCATGTAGCTATATTGACTTTATTTTTAACCAGCAAATTCCCACGTAATCCCTTGTGCATTTTTTTCAGTGGTGTACAGTGGAAACCAGAGCAACCAGAGGAAAACTGGCCCAGGGTCTTCTTGCTGTGAGACCAATGGCTGCTGGTATAGTTTCGTGACTACGACACAGGGGGCCGCCACTGCTGCAGTACCTCCATCTAGTGGCTGCAGAAAAAGCTAGTTTTCCACTAGAAAGCATTGCTCCTTACACACGTTTAAAACAACGGTAAAGCCTGGCTCCTAATTATGTTGAACTTTCTACAGCTAGATATTCCTCCTGTGATAACACTGGGTTAGGTACAGTTAAAGTAACCAGGCAGGTTTTCGTAAGGTAAATTTTCGAATTCTTGTACATTAAAGAGGGGGTATTATGCTTTTTTCAATCACATAGCACCAGTCTATAGCATACTACAATGATGACGTAACCTTCTGTTGGTCTGTATATGCAGTAAATTAAAATAACTGCCTTGAATAAAATTGCTCTCTCAAAATGGCTGTACTGAACGTTTTGAAATAGGCCTCTGTCTCTTTAAGAAGCTTTCCGACACGCCCCCTTCAGCACACTGCTGTGGCATTTAAACAACACTACTGTGCGGGGAGGGGGCTCTGCTGAGCTGAGGAGCAGTGGTTGGTGGCTTGGCTGGTGACAAAAGGTCCAGAGGCGTCTCCAGGAGGTGGGGCGTTCCTAGGAGGACTGACCCAGATAGCAAAATGACATTGTTTCAACATTGATTTAGGGTCAGATGGTTGACTTTTGGTTGAGGTTGAAAAAGAATGTTGATTCAACGCTTTATTACGGGTTTCAGATCAATAATTTAAAAAATAATGTTGAATCAACAGTTTTTTACAGATATAAATTCAACCATTGAAAGGTTAACGTTGAAACAACAGTTTTTTACAGATATAAATTCAACCATTGAAAGGTTAACGTTGAAACAACAGTTTTTTACAGATATAAATTCAACCATTGAAAGGCTAACGTTGAATCAACAGTTTTTTACAGATATAAATTCAACCATTGAAAGGTTAACGTTGAAACAACAGTTTTTACAGATATAAATTCAACCATTGAAAGCTAACGTTGAATCAACAGTTTTTACAGATATAAATTCAACCATTGAAAGGCTAACGTTGAAACAACAGTTTTTTACAGATATAAATTCAACCATTGAAAGGCTAACGTTGAAACAACAGTTTTTTACAGATATAAATTCAACCATTGAAAGGCTAACGTTGAAACAACAGTTTTTTACAGATATAAATTCAACCATTGAAAGGCTAACGTTAAATCAACAGTTTTTTACAGATATAAATTCAACCATTGAAAGGCTAATGTTGAATCAACAGTTTTTTACAGACATAAAGTCAACCTTTGAAAGTGTAACAGTGAATCAATGTTGTTTCGACGTAGGGGTGAAAAGCCCGGGAAATTTGAACTAATTTCACGAGCGCCCTCCTCCTTACATTTTCGCATCTCGGCAGACACAGAGGAGACGGAGAAAGACAAAACTGGTAAGTGCTCATACATTTTTAAAGTTTAATTGTCATCTTGGTTGTGATCAGTAAACTAAATGGCCACCGCACACTGTAGGCTATTTATTTGTCATTTGTTTATTATGAGCTGATAGGCTATGCCAAGCTAACGTTACTAGCCTTAACTGTTTGCCACCAAAGAAAGCTTACATGTTCCACACATCCCAGTAACATAACGGGACATGATTCATGATTAATTCACGATCCCATAACCTGATAATAATATCAATAGTAAGTCAATACATTTGTTTGATCTTGCCCCCACAATGTAGCCGTTACTTTAGTTTGGATTCAGTTGGTAATTTTATGTAGGCTAACTGTAGGATTGTGAAGCACTTTGACTTGCCTTGTGAATGAACTGTTCTACACAAATAATACATTTGCCTTTAGTCAAGACTATAACTTATCCGACGGTTTAATGGGTGAATCATTACTTTAGTATTAAGGTGCTGACATGGTTAATAAAAGAGCAAACAGAGACAGTAACACAAATAAACAAATGATCCCCTAAATGTTTAGTTGCTCCAATTATTTTATTATCAACCATGATTACTAAACACTACCATTTTATTTATTTATTGTAGGTGCAGCTGCTGAGGAAAGCTCCCAGGAACCAAAGAAATTGTCAAAAGGTAATCAACATCTGCATCTGCTCGACCGTCTCCCATCATCTCCTGATGCTGTTTGCCAGTGGAACTAAACACAAACCTTTTTCGGCATTCTAATAATTTTTCCCACTGTCCATATTTTGCCATTTTATCAACTGTAATTTGCACTTTTGTGTCTAAACCCTTGGATTTTAGATTTTTGGATTGTTATAATACTATTTAAAAAATGTTTTATAGATGACATTTTGCTGCGAAAGGAATAAAGTTATTATTTGCAATTAACATTTATGACTGAATATTGATTGTAACAACTGATTTACAAACATTTTATACACGCTACAATTACCTGGATTAGCCTTCAGTATGATGGCCCTGTCAATTGTACTTTTATGAAACAAAGCTTTGTACAGTGGTAACATCTTGATAGCAACAAATTGAGGGAATTCACTGCACAAAAATTATACATTCTTTACTCAATGTTGTGGAGATAACTGTTTTATACATCTCATACAGAAATAAATATTAAGTAATGAGTGTACCATTTTTTTCTGGTGTTATTTGGTCACAAACTCAATCTCCTGCCTTTCCTCCATGTCTCATGCTCTTCTGTTCCAAATGCTTTTAGTTTGTTTGATTTAATTTACTGCACATTCTTCACGGAGGCACTGGTTATGGGTTATACTATATTTATGGAAGCAAAGGCTGAAAAGGTTTTGGCCTCTGCACTATTAGGTCGTAATATCTTTCTTAGGACTGCAGGAGGCACTGTCACGCTAAAGGCACCAAAATAACGATTTAAATGGGGCATGCGCTGTAAAGTTTCGTAATGTAAATACCGTGGTAAACTTCGATAAAGTGGTGATTCTGAGTGCTATATGAATGTATAATGTACACAAACAGGAGGAAGTGGATTGTATGCCTCAGATTCATAGTTTGGACAGGTTATGCCTGTGGAAATGACTCGATGACCGCGGTGAATGCTGTTTAGAGGCTGATTTATGTGGTGACGCGGTAAGTAGCGCCAATAATCAAAATACCGTTTAGGTTCAAAAAGGTTGAATATAGGTATATTTCTATAGTTTAATCAATGTTGAATCCATGTTTAAAAAACATTTGAATTTCGACATCTATTCAACTCCTAATCAATGTTATTTGCATGACATTGATTCCATGTCAGAAAAGATCAAAAATCAACGTTGTGTTCGACATCTATCATATCGAGCGCTTTCAATCGCAGTTCAACGTCATTTTTCAACATCTATTCAATCACAGGCCATAACACTATTTCAATGTTGAAACAATGTCCTTTTGCTATCTGGGGAGGCATAGCTACACCTAAAATGGCTGCCGTCTAAGTTTTTACTGATTACTCAAAAATATGTGAATGAGCCAAGGCAACACTCCAGGCATGATATAAAGCTTGAAAAAGTCGATTTTACATAATACCCCCCCCCCTTTAAAGCAGTACTAAGTAACGTGTTTACCTTAATAAATCCTTTTCGTAGTCCCTCTGGGGGTAATACAAGTGTTAATGGGATGATTGGGGGGTCTTTCATCTCCCCCTGGTGTCTCTGGCCAGAAACTTGCAACTTGACTGCCACCGGGGCGGAGCAACCAATACACACTAATAGAATCACGGAGAAGACGCTAACAGGCTAACGGGCAAAGCTAACTGTGGGCTAGCGCCACTTTAAACAGTATTTACAGCCAAGTTTGAGTGAAAAAAAAAATCCCATTGTTTAACTGGATGTACAACACCCCTCTCTCCCTTCACCCTTTCTGTCAGCGCAGTATTTACTCTCCAAGACATTTAATAAGTTAAAAAATCGTAACTTGCTAAGACACCTGCAGTTGCGCTTATGGCCTCTAGGGGCAAGAGTTACTTAGTACTGCTTTAATAAGGGCCGGACTCTGATTGACAGGCCATTAGCATCAGAGCTAAAAGCGCAGCTACGACCGAACTACACACAGTCTACAGTGAAGATCCCGCCCTTATGCCCTTTTTAGGTACATGCTCAGTCAGAGCAGGGTAGGAGGAGTCTGTAAATCCGTGGATTCCGTGTTTTTACCAGTTTATTGACCATAACCTACTCCTTTTTCTTTATGTTTTTACATTGTGGTAAGGGGGAAAAACAAAAACTCACCAGTACTTACTTGCACACTAAAATAAAGATAATGTAAATGTCACATCATCATTTTGATTTGTTAACAGACACATTTAGGTTAGTCCCCACAATGAAATTACAAAACAAAAAACTCAAAAGCAAAGAGCAATTCTTAAAAAAAAAAAAAAAAAAAAAAGATTTCTCCCTTGGCCATAACTGATGCACATGCTGCCTCATTACAGGATGTAGTGTCGTAATAAAGGAGTTCATTAAAGCTCCGAGGGCAAAGGTTGGATTATAGTATTCTATGGCAATGGATTTTAGCACGTGTGAAAAATTGAATTCACGACTTAATTAAATGTAATATTTTAGCTGCTTTTATTCTTTGGTTTATTACTTTTCATATGAGGAGATTCCCAGTGGTTAAAAAATACAATATCTGCATACCAAAGAGAACATTTGGCAAGGTAGTGCCAATGGGTGCTTAATCGTGGGGGATAAACCAATTCCAATGTGACACAGTCCGGCCATTTTCACTGGGGTGGCCCATGGGGAGTGCACTTATGGGGCACAAGAACAAACCTATTTGTCTTTTAAAGATGAATTTAGCAGCTAACGCTTGCGTTCTGGTAAAGGTGCATGCATCAGTTGAGTGTACATTTTCCCATATTTTTTGGCAAACATAACCATCCGCCCATCTTCTTCTGCTCATCTGTTGGCAGAGTGCGGGAGGCAGCAGTCCGTGCCTGGCCAGCCATCCACTCCTGCTCTTTATTTCTCTTCCAAAGCGGGACCAAGTTGTCACGACAGGAGGACCGAATTAACCACTAGTAACACATTCTTAAATACACTTAACAAGAATGTACCTGCGTAGATGTTGATGCTTTATCTTCTATCAAAAGTTGTTCCTCCCGTTGTGCATTCGCGTTGATTCTCCAAAGTTTAAAATCTTTGCTAATGACTCCTTGTCTCCTTCCGTTTTTGTGGCCCAAACGTAGATTGTTCACATTGTCCCCGCTCTGCTGACTGATGCCATCTTAAAACCACTAACTTCCTTGTTTACAAAATACGTTGCATGCCATCTGTGTCTTTTCCCTGATTTTCCCTGATTGTACCTTCATTGAAGATTTTCCCTGATTGGTTGATATGCTTGTCAATCAAACCCATTGGGAATTCGAAGAAATCACCCCTGATTCCCAGACTATACACGTCTTTGTACAGAATAGGAAAAGTGTGTATTCTGGCTGGTTCTGGTTGGCCCTTCAGACTCAGCACCAGGTCCTGTTGGTGAACTGTTCTTTGTCTGACTTGTCCGCTTGGACCTGTTTGCCATGAGAGACCCAACCAGGAGCATGAAGCCCCTGACAATGCAGCTCTGAGGATTTTTCGGGCGCACAAATCCCTCTGTGATGTTAAGGTGGCGGTTCGAGGAGAGAATTTGGCAATGTACGTATACAGTATATATATAAAACAACTTGTTACTGACCCTCTTAAACTGGTTTAAAAATTTCAGCTGGGGTCTGTGCTACTCCTGGCCATACCGTAGAATTGCCACTGGAATTGCCATCTGTCTAAAATGCTCTGATCTGAAAATGTTCTTGATGACATGAGGCCCTTAGACCAATTATTCCCATCTTGTGAGTCAGGATCCAGAGTTACTTAGGCCACGTTCAGACTGCAGGGTTTAATTCAATTCAGATTTTTGCAAGGTCATTCATATTGCTCTCAAATGCGACCTGTATGTGACCTCCTGTGTGAACGGGATGTGGCTTTAATGTGTCGCGTATGCGCAGTAGACGGCACAGCGCTCTGCTGTTTGAGGAAGTAAACAGGAAAAAGGCGCCGCAGGACTGCTAATGTAAAGGTTTTAGGAGCGATAACCGGAGACAATACATCCATAACCGAATCGTTTTAAGAAGGAAGAGAGACATTTTTTGGACTAAGGACTCTTGTGGAGCAGAGGCGTGGAGAGGGAGGTGCTAACGTCATTCATAACAAGTCCACGTGTAGTTTTCCTCCCGCTCCCGTCGACTTTACTGCAAATGAATGGAATCTGTAGCGCATCGATGGCGTGTAGGTCAGATAAATGCGACCTGGCCGTTCAGACTGAAGTCGCATTGCAAAAGATCAGATACGTATCGGATTTGGACCACATATCCAAGTGGCCTGGGTCGCATTTGAAAAGATCGGAACTGTGTCGTTCAGACTGTCATGAAAAGATCAGATACAGGTCGCACGGGGGCAAAAAAACTGGAATTGGGTCGTTTCAGCCTGCGGTCTGAACGTAGCCTTAGACGGTTTGGACTCTAGATTGGACCTTAGTTAGTTGGATCGAAAACCTTTCTGACTGCACAAACATATACTAAGCATGGCCATGTATGTCTTAAACTGATGCTTTTGATGATCAAAACTAACAAAGTGTCCACTGTGCGATCGAGCTTGTAACAGATGCAGTCATCCCTGTCCCATTATAAGCCTCCCACTCAGATCAGCTGCGGTTACAACGCCTATTTACTTTCACTTTTTCCCATTTGTTCAAACCGCTGACCCCTGTAAAGAAAGAGGCAGTTTGTGTGACCCCTGACACCGAGCTCAGTGGGCACAGAACAAAATCCGCGCGGTGCTAAATTGAATCGTTTTGAATCGATATCTGGCATTGAACAGAACATGGAAATATGAGCCTCGAGTCTGAGCCTGAGCAAAGCCAGGGCCAGACCAGAGGAATGGAGGGACATGTGATTACAGAGGGTTTATTGTTTATTGGATGAAGAACTGTCACTGATAAGAGCACGCATTCGGGGGGAAAAAACAGCAAAAACAGGGGTTGGTTTTAATCATATTAAATCAAGTCTGTTTGTGGGTTAGCTAAAATGGATATGTACCACTGCAGCCTGTAGTCTATAATGCATAAGGCTGCTGCCATGTTCATGAAACACCGCTACGGCCATTGTTGGAGTCCCTGCTCCAACAATTTGCCGAATGTCTCCCCCCCCTTCTATTCACCCTTTTCTCCCTTTGCTGTCCTGTTCCTGTCCAGTAAAGCATATGGGCCAAAACTCCTTCAAATAAATCAAGAAATAGCTTTACCACATACTGTTGGGTTTCAAAAGCGAGCCACGGGATTCACAACACAAGTTTAAAAGCCAAAAAAAAGTCAAAGCGAATGCAGTGGGGGGGAAAAAAAGAGGATGAGCCACATAATCTCACAACAGTTGCAGAATATGTCACTCCAATCTCTCAAAGTTGAAATAGCAGAAATTAGTAGTATAAGAAAGTAACGCTGGGATGATACACTTTTGACATGATCCAATACGTATCGTGATACTGAGGGCCCGATACGATACGTACTGCATTGCGATACAATATATTCCAATGCACAAAGTATTACATTTACAAACAACAACAACAAACTGCGATATTTTACCCCACATGAATTAAATAAGAAAGCGCAAGTTTAGTTTCCAAAATGTATATTATAAATTTAAATGATCCGTCTGATATTGATTAAAGGGATACTTCGAGATTTTTGACATATGGTCTCATTTCCTAGTTATCCAGAGTGTTGTTGATGTCTAGAAATATTTTTTTCTTAAATTCATGCAGTTCTTATATTTGAAGAGTCTAGTTGTTCTAGGCTAGAGCAAGGCTAAAGCATTTCTATGGTATCAGTTAGCCTGCATTAAAAACAGTCTGACCCACTCCACAGTGCACCTGAGGTAAATCACTTATAACACCAGACTAACCATATAAATGTCTGTGTTAATAGAATAATTTTTTTAATATAACTGACCTTGTATCACATGAATTACCGCATTTTGAGGGACTATTTTCTCGCAGATCACTCCGCCGCTGCGTTAGCTTATAGCCACGAAGCTGATGCTGCTCAAATATAAGTTATTTTAAATGCAAAATGGTTAAAATTATTCTATCGACACAGACATTTATATGGTTAGTCTGGTGTTATAAGTGATTTACCTCAGGTGCACTGTGGAGTGGGTCAGACTGTTTTTTAATGCAGGCTAACTGTTACCATAGAAATGCTTTAGCCTTGCCCTAGCCTAGCGCAACTAGACTCTTCAAAAAATATCTCCAGACATCAACAACACTCTGGATAACTAGGAAATGAGGCCCTATGTCAAAAATCCCGAAGTATCCCTTTAACACATTTTGAAAAGCGCAAATGGAAGAAGCATGTTAAAAGTCTGGTTCTTTCGCCTGTAAACCAATCAGCACTAAATCTGGATTGAATCTGAAGTCAAAAACATTTTCTATAACTGAATTGAGTATCAAAAGTATTCCAATTTACAGTTTCCGATACGATACACGTATCACAACAAACAAGTATTGCGATATATTGCAAAACAATATTTTGTCCCATCGTAGAAAGTTTATCGGCATTAACTGTATACCCTTAACTGAACATCAACTAAAATGGTTAATTGAAAGTAAGACAAGTTAATTGAGAAAAATTATAGACGTCTGTCCCAGCGACCACTACTCACCCACGTCCTACTTCAAAGGGGTATCATGTTGCAAAGGTAGAGGCTGAAGATTAGCATATGACATGACAGATTACATTAAGTCACGTCTGCCTGGTACTCGATGACATTAGCCTCTTAGCCTGGGTGCGTAGACACATACAGTGCGGGCATTCAGATACGTGCGGGCCGGGCGCTCAGACACATGCAAATGCCGCTCAAACCCTCTTATTTAAATCTGCCCATGACACGGCACCTTTCATATGATGATTACTCGTGTGAGCGACCTGACGGCGGCTCATCAGAAGGAGCAGACGTCAGCGAGGCCCTTTTCAGCAGGAGCAGTGACAGGCCACGCAGGAAAATCACATTGATATCACATTAATTATGGAAATGTAGTTAACAAAGTCATCATGATAAGAGATGTGGGATAATCAGTACAAGCGTTCCTTAAGCACAACAGGAAGAAAGAAAACAACATTCTAAGATTGCATATAGCATACATATATTTTAATACAAATTCCTGCAATGCATATGGTAAATGGTCTCAACTTATATCGCGCTTTTGCACCTAGAACCAGTCACCCACTCACACACTCATACATACACCAATGTACGCAGACACTGGAGGCAGGATGGGTGAAGTGTCTTGCCCAAGGACACAACGACAGTGTGCATCTGCGGTCGCTGGTATTTGAACCCTTCTGATCATGAGACGACCCGCTCTGCCACCTTCACCACCGTCACCCATATATTACTAAAAATGTGAGCTTTGCACATGAGCAACACGTGAGAGCAGCTCAACCTTCAAGAGGTTTCATAAGCCTGAGGAAGTGAGCTTTTCTGTATTCTCCAAGTTCTGTAATACATTTCAACCTGAAATGACTCACGGAAACAGACAGACATTAGAAGAGCTTTTTGTAGACATTGAATTGACAGTAAATGACACTGGTGGAGGCTGAGGAGAAGGCCAGAGGCGAGCAGGGGGCGATGGGGGCCAGGTGGAGAAGGGGCACAGGAGGGTCACAGCACAGCTGGGAATGCAAAGAATGTTAGGGCTTAAGGAGAAGAATCCTGGGCTATAATTGACTGGAGTTGTGCTGCTGCAGTGTCTATTGAAGTGTATGTTTCTATGTTTAATCTTGGACCTTTTAAAACAGCATTTATGAAGCAGTCTTATTCAGAATATGTCCTTATGTGGATTGATTGGAACATGTAACCACGCCCTTTGTGACCGTGTCCTTGATGATGGTGGTCATAGGCGCTGACTGGGAGCCATGTTTGAGTTTGTCAGAATTTGTTTGTTGCAAATGAAAATGTCCCTATGCATATTTGCAAAAGCAGCTTGATGATGATGATCTGTTTTAATGTTTTTTTAATAATATAGTGGCAATCCATTCGATGCTACATTTCCTATAGACAAATGCACAGGAAACTCAAGTACAAATCACTATCTCCACATATTTTCAAATTCAAATCCACTTTATTTAAATAGCACCAAAATAATGGTTGATATAAAACATTAAAATGCAAATTTGACTTTGAAGAGCTTTCTACCATGTTACATTGTTGTTGTCTCATCTAAAACATACCTGTTATGTTTCAAGCCACTCGCGCAACTTTGAATTGTCTTTGGATTTTCACCAATGGTTGCTGCCAAAAAGCTCCTGAGGTCCTACGTATCTGAAATGCTTTCCTCACCTCTGGACGATGTGAAAACAGGAAGCGACTTCCCTCTCTCCTGGTGCAGCTGAGTTTTTTGCCTTTTTCTGGGAACTGCATTTGTGGTTTCTGTGTTCCACATTGTTTTTCTGGATACTTTTGTGGAGGTTTGGTAGATTTGTTTATTTTGAGAGTCCAAAATGGTCCTGAAGAAAGCAGGTTTTTAAAGGTAAACAAAATGCTAGCTTATCAGCTAAACCCATTTGAGATCCACACATTTCTTCTTCTGAGACACTGAAGAGGCACCAAGAGCCCCCACACCTGCAGCACAGAGGAGGCATCACAAGAGGTGCTACAGGAAACAAAAAATGGACAAACGAGGAGATGGTGAAAGACTGTTGTGGAGCGGAGGGAGGAAGAGGTGGAGTTGACCAGTGCAGGACACCACGCTCTGAAACAGGGACAAACCCAGGAGGCGCGGCACCATTTCAGAGGATCAGAGGAGACAGAGGGCGGCCAGCCAGGTTTCTTCCGAGTGCTACAGTTTCCCCGACCTCCAAGGTCATGCGGGTCAGGCTAACACACAGTGGCAGCGCGGCTCAGCCGCAGCAGCTCAGGACTAACACCTGAACACTATTTCATTGTACAGTTGTACAATGACAATAAAGCACTTACTTACTTACTTGGATCTCTTTATTGTAGCTTCACTACAGCCACACACACAGAGCAGTGTCATTTCATTTTTTCTATTTATTGAAACAACTGCGCTGTGAAGGGGAACAAGTGGGGGTGGGAGGGGCTTATGGTAGCTCACGTGAAGGATAAGGAAGTGAAACAAATGGATGTTTTGTTTTAGCTTTGGATCACCTTTCTGTAAGATAAAGAATAATACCCTCTTTAAATATTGAGATATTGTTTGTAACCTTAAGACAATTAAACAACAATTACATTTATCACAGGCCTATACAATTCATCAACACTGTCATTTGGAAATAGCCTGCCCCGATCACTGACTCTTTCCTGTTGTATTTGGAGCTCATTTCCTCCTCCGCGTCGCAGTTTTGCATACATCGGTGGTGCGTGCGAGGCCTGAGATCATTGCGGATCCCACTTCTCTCCAATTACTCCCAGTGTCACTGCGCGGCCCCACACCACTCCAGTGTCTTGTCGGTGCGCGGCGGTCTTTAATCTTAATTATAAAGCTATCATTACACGGTGAACCCGGGGCGGCCGAGAGGGGGGCCCGCGGCTCATCTGCGCGGCATCAATCACGCCGACTTCTCCCGCCGCTCTGTCTCTCTGCGCAATCAGGACACTCCGACGCTCTCCCTAAACGCATTTTCATAATTATAACTCCTCCCAGCAACAAAAAAAAAAAGAAAAAAAAGAAGGAAAAATTCAATCAGGGATGGAAGATTTCAAACTTGTAACCTTGAAAAATTGACCTCTTGATGGATATGGGGTGAAGCGGGAGAGATAATTCGTAATTAGAACAGTAAGAGGTCACAACTTGCAATTTACTTGTGCCTGTCCTGTCTATATATTTATTTGTAATTTAGTCTTGGTTTGGGCCAGGTTTTAGTCTCACCAAAGGCCATGTCCACTCACCAAAGTGGACATGGACTTTTTACCAAATCAGCAGGAGAAACACTAATGTTGACTAAATATTGAATCCAACCACAGGGACGGACCTAGGCATAGGTGACCCAGGCGGGAAGGGGTTGCCACATTTTTTGAATCCAATACTCCCGCCATTTAAAACATCACTGATTTTTGGACATACCTTTGGAACGGAAAGTGATAAAGACTTGAGGTCTTTTGTGTTGGAAACTAGAGAGCCCTCTCTGGTACGTCTAGGCCAGGGGTGCCCAAACTTTTTGTCTCCGAGGGCCAAAATGAAAAAGTGCCTGTGGGTCGCGGGCCAAACACGGCGATGTCAAGCGTGAAACACATAACTGCAAATAATAATAGTTACTTTCGGTAGGCCTATATATTTGCATTTTATTATATCTATGCAAATAACATGCTATATTAAAACAAATGTTAACTATGGCAAAAGCTTAGTTTTAGTCGAACAAAAACAACAATTGAAGCCATATAGTGCAAAATGTAAAAAACAACACCTGTATCTATACCTACAGTGACTTTACCTCATTCATTTGGTAACTCAAAGAAAATGCCATATTAGATCATTTTGAAAGTGTCAGTTCAGCATCAATTCTTATATAAGTCAATTTTTAACATGACCTATGTTGATGACAACAACCTTTGCAATAAAAGTTGAAAAAACTGGGAAAGTTGATGCTACAACGCTCTATGATAAACACCAATAAACCACAACAGTGTTTCCTTAACTTTGTGAAAGGAGTGAAACAGCGCCCCCAATTTGACGCTGGTGGCCAAAAAGTGTACTGCATCCATATTTACCATTGAGAATGAATGGGAGAGAGTTAGTATTAACCATACAGCGCAAAAGTAGGTCACTCTATGGTGGGCCAACAGAATTGTTTCGGCGGGCCAAATTTGAACCACGGGCCCCACTTTGGGCACCCCTGGTCTAGGCCATGTAACATCACGATGAAGATTCGTAAATTTACTTCTGAAGTAGAAGTTCCTCCTCCAATATAGCTGTTATGCAAGTTTCATGATGCACATGCTCTATCTTGCCTAGGGTGTCAAATTGGCTTGACATTGACAATACAAGTGTTTGCCGCGCACTTCCCAAATCGAGCACTGTAGAAGCAACACATTCGTTTACAGTCAGGCAACGTATAAGATCCCAAATCCCCTTGGCCTATACTGTAGTTCTTTTTCATATAAGTGAGTGCAATGTGTTAAATAAAAATAAGAACCCATAGAGACAAGACAGCATAATGACTTTTCTCCAGCCCAAGACGTACTGTACTTTTCCCACCGTTTTAACGTAATTCTCCCGATCCCCGACACCTGCCTTTGTGACTGTCTGCTGCCGTCGTCACATGTGACAGCACGAGTGACGCACATCACTCCGTCAAACACCTCTCGCAAACAATCAGCTCTTTCAACGCGCTTCATTAACAAGAGTGCAGGGAACAAACTGTCGGCGTCTCACCCGGATCTGTGCAATTTTGAAATTTACACTCCTAATCCTGAGCACTTGACAGAAGAAATGTGTGGCACTTCTGACACATCTTTCTTATGATTGTACCAAGTTTACTGGCACTGATGGGTCACAAATTCTTTCCGTTTTTATCTATTTATCTGTCTGTCTGTCTATTGCACTAATAGTAAAGGTTGCTGTAGTATTTTCATGTACACAATTCTCTTGTGCCTTTGCATAATCGTGGATACTTTTGAAATATAAGGCGTATTTAAAAGCAAAACCTCTGGATGGATGGATGGATGGATAGATAGAGATAGAAATTGATGAATAAAGAAATAGCTCTTTTTAAGCCACAGCGCGTAAAATTTCACCCACACTAGCGTTTATTTAATTACAGATATTTTTATAGTTGTACAAAAAAAAAAGACCAAACAAAGGTGTATTTGCTGTGTGTTTATTTATCTTTATTTATACAGGGAAGGCCCAATGAGAGTACGAGACTTTCTTTTTCATGGGCGCCCTGTTTCATAACAGAGAATAACAATACAATATTTAGAACATTTTACAAATATCGATTAAAGCAAATGCAATTTTCTTTATCGAAGACTAACCGTTTTAGATGTGAACGAGGCACTACAGAGTTCAATTGTAAAAGTTGTTGTAGTTTGTTCCATTTGTGGCATAATAGGAAAAGCCTCTTTTATCCTGTGTCACTCTTCACGAGTCCATTTTTTCAGAACTAAACAGTCATGTGACCGGGTGTTGTGTCTACTTGAGCTGTAGTTGAGTTCACATGCGAGATAATCCATCCATCCAATTGAAAATACAAACTTCAAGTTGCCTCCGAATACATGTCTTGTGCTTCCATACTTTCAGACATTTGATGTCACACAGCAAGGGGGTCCCCTCCTGGAACCGCCACCTTAACATGGTGGAGGGGTTTGAGCGTCCGAATGATCCTGGAGCTCTGTTGTCGGGGGCTTCGTCGGGTCCTATAGGTGACGGGTCAGACAAAGAGCGGTTCAGAAGCCCCTTATGAGAGACCAACAGGCCCGGTTAGAACCATGAGGCCGTCCTTCTGTGGACCCACCACCTGCAGGAGGAGCCATAGGGGCTGGTGCAATGTGATTTGGGCAGCTCCAATAGCTGCCCCCATGACCCGGCAACGGACAAGTGGAAGAAAATGGATGGATGGATGGATGGATGGATGGATGGATGGATGGATGGATGGATGGACAGCAAGGGGGTCCCAAGTTCAATTCCCAGGGATGAGGCCTCTCTGTGTGGAATTGGCATGTTCTCTCTGTGTCTGCTCTGGTTTCCTTTACCACTAAAGACCAATAAGTTTCCCTTGGGGCCAGAACTCCTATGAAAAGTCTGAAACTTAGTTATAAGAAAAAGTTTGACGGATGAAAATTGTATTTATCCCCACCAATTATTCTAATATCACCCAAAAACTTATAAGACTCATAAATCCTCAGAGTTCTCTACTAGTTTGTCAAAGAAAGGACACCTTTGTCACAAAGCTAACCTAGGATCTGTATCACTATTCCAGATTAAATAATAAACGCTTTTTTAAACTTGATTCAGACAGGTACTGTTCAAAGCACGGTCTACACTTCAGACATATGAGGATTACATCAAGGTCAAAAGTCAAAATGAAATCTGTAAAATACTTTTACGGGCGTATGGTAGAAAGCCAAAGCCGCTTCTTTATGCGACACAACTTCTCATTGGTTTTCAAATATGCAAAGAAGAACACGCTAACATTAACCACACTCTACATTATTTATCCTCATGAAAAGTGTTTTATCAGCACTAGACCGGGACTTTTAAATATTCAAATTAACGCTGAGCTGAAAAATCTACTGAGAAAGACAGAATAAAGAGGGCGTTTTACATTCGATTGAAAAATTAAGCTGAAGATGTTTAACTCAAAAGTGGTTGTGGGGGATTCAGCGGCGCCGCCCGGGGACTCCGTGATCAATATTGTCTTTCCTATGAAGTGCAGATGCTTTGAAAACTGATGATTGCTCAACTTAGTTTGGGCCAAAAGTGTTGCCGTATTCACTATTAAAATTAGAATCTGTCGCAATAGTGGTGGCTGTATTTCTTTTTAACATTTTATTGTGGAATTTTAAACTTGATCAGCTTGTGTATTTTTTATTTTTAATATGTAATAAATTCTGTTTTCATTTTTGACAACATAGTACAAGAAAACACAATCACAACCTAATCTATGCATTGTTCTTCATTGTTAATACCATTGTGACTACTTACCATTCTTATATTTCACAACAGTTTCACTTATGTCACCTAACGGAGACTTCTCCAACCATAGGACAAGCAACTGGCCAAGACTCCTGATGGAGGTCGAGGTGGGTCCCTGTGGAGCTGAGGATTCCCACTGCTCCAAATGCACCGGACAGATTTTCCCTACGTGAGACAACGTGAGCAAGGAATGTTTTATTGTAGAACACTAATTTAGTCAACTTTGCATTTTTAATTGATTATAGTCATATTATATTCTGCTTGATGGAGCTTCTCCCACATGGACAAAGTACTGACCTGTCTCTTTTCAGTTTTAATTAGTCAGATTTTAGTCGACAAAAATATATGGACATTTTAGTCATAGTTTTAGTCTCATAAACCCCTTTTGGTAACACTTTATTTTACACTACCCTTGATACATTGTACCTGCCACATTAAGTACAATGTAATGTGCTGTGTAGGACCTGGGAAGCTAAGCAGGGAAGGGCCTGGTCGGTTCTTGGATGGGAGACCGTTTGGAAACACTAGAAAGCCCGGGGTGAATCTAATGTGTGAGTGGGCGGATGGTGGTGGTCGGAGGGGCCGATGGTGCAGACTGGTTGCCTCGCGTCCGTCAATCTACCCCAGGGCAGCTGTGGCTACAATAGTAGCTCACCACCACCAAGTATTGAGTGAATGAATAATGCAATGTAAAGCGTTTTTGAGTGTCCAGAAAAGCGCTATACTGTATAAAACCGATGCATAAAATAAAAATGGGTAATAACTAAGCCCTAACCCTAAAGGTCGTATGTCTTATTACATTATGCACTTCCAAAGTATTAATACACATTATTCCATTGTGTATGTACTGCATAGGTAAATTATTACACATTGTTACATAGCACATTACAGTACATTGTACTAAATTTAGTTGGGTACAATGTACCAAGATAGTGTAAAATAAAGTGTTACCCATCTGGGTATTTAGTTTCAGTCCAATGTTAGTCGCCAAAAATATTACTAGTCGACGAATATATTTTAGTCGACGAAATTAACACTGCTTCACAGTTACATAAAATGACAAGAAGGAAGATAAACTCAATCCAAAATTATAATTTATATATAATCATTAATTAATTTTTTGGACCAGGATTCTGTGTCCTTAAAGGCCCTATACCTAATTTGTTCATTCAAACAATGAAAGAGGAAGCCACTAAATTGAAATGTTTATGGGCACATTTCACAACTTGCAGGGTCACTTTTCAGGGTCACTTTCACAAGAATGCGAGAAAACTAGCCTGCAAGTTCATGAAATTGATACAAATGCTTTATATTTAGATCTACAGTGTTTTCCCCACAAATGTCTGAGTTTGCAATATACTTAAGGAAGACAAAACACATTCCATTCCATAATTAGAAAAAATAAAATAAAGCTTGAATATTACACCTTGATGTTAAAACTTTCTTTCATTCTGTTCTTACTTTATTTTCTTGATCATTTCACATAACTGAGAAACACACACAAGTGCCTTTTTGCAACACATTTCCTTATAAGGCCTCCAACTCTTAATAGTATCCAACTCTTAATAGTATCCACAAATCTCTCTCTGTCACTATGTGCACCATATTTCTCACTTATGCTCATAATGTTTGGCCTGTGTGCGCACTTTATTTACACAACGGGAGGCAGAAGCTTTTACTGCGTTTACTTTGGCCGTGTTTCAGTGGATCAACTTAAACCCTGAATACTGTTAGGTCCTTTCAGCACTCATCTCTCCTCAGCTCGTCTTTACGGCCTAAAAGCGCGGTATGCGGTTGCTAATTTCTGATCTGCGGTTACGATATCCTGTCATCTCCTCGTTTGTCCAGAACGCTCCTAATCTCCGATAATCCCGCCCGAATCCTTTGATTGTGAGTTTGGACCGCGTCCATCTGCAGAGACAGTTTAAAACGCTTTGTGGCGCTTGCTCTGCTGTAATTTCTCTGTGTTATATAATGATGCGTAATGGACGTGAGTAAAGTGCACTTTGTGAATAGCGTAGAGACTTGAGGTGCGGTGGAGAATGTCTCCTATTCAACCACTACAAGGGTTTTCAATTTCTCAATGAACAATGTGTTGTTCATCTCTAGTAGCAATCATGATTTATTCTCCTCTTGAGTTTGGGACAGAAAATTGAAATGGTTTCTGCGGGAAGAAAAATGTCAAATGTAGTTCTTTGTAATGTTCAAATACAATTTTTAACTCCACAAATGCCCCCCCAAAAAAATCAGTGAATATTTAATGCTTTAAGAGTTGCAAGCATTCCATCAGAAAATGTGGAGAATATTTGAAAAATTTGACACAAAGAGCATTTGTGAACATTTTCGTATGTTTTGATGAAATTATGCAGTAAAAAATAGTCGTCCAATGTCATTATGTTGAAAGAAATTTAGATTTGATCCCAGAATCTCAAAAGAGATGAAAACATGCTTCAGAAATGTGACAAAAATGCGTAGACAACTTAAAACAAAAAAAAAGGTCACGATCTGTTTTGCAGGTCTTAGGGTAAGAGCAGTTGTGCCCAAAGAGGGGCCCGCGGGCCAAATCTGGCCCGCCGGAACAATTCCATTGGCCCGCCAGAGAGTGACCTACTTTTGCGCCAATACCAACTCTCTCCCATTCATTCTCAATGATAAAATGCAGTACACTTTTTGGCCACCAGCGTCAAATTGGGGGCGCTGTTTCACTCCTTTCACAAAGTTAAAGGAGCTGTATCATAGCCATTCCAAAGTAAAGTATAGGCATTTGTATGATATATTCTACCTCTATCACTATGGAGTACTCATTTTTGAGAGAAATATAAGTATTTTTCTGGGGGTATTTTCCCTACCCGGAAGACAAGACTTCGATTCAGTTAACTCCGCCCCTCTCTCCGCTCATTCCACATTTGCAGTATTATAAATATAAATATCACCCTAAAAAGTGAAGTTACTTCACATAATGCAGTTATAAGGAGTTGACATGTGCAACAGTTTCATAAATGGCTAACACACACGCTAACACACATTTTGATTAACTCACCGCTCAGCCTGGCCTCCCCATCGGGTGTTTACATTATGGCACTCGCGTTGGTTATAAAAGTTAATCCACTTTGATTCTGGCCAAGGTTCACCAAGCATCCATCAGGTTGGTTGATATAGTAGCTAGCTTAATCCCGGAAAGAAATTCCAACTTCTGGCGAGTGCACTCTTCTTTAGGAAGGTTGAATAGTCCTGTTCCTCTCGTAGCCAAACGCGCATCCGTGACTTTATCGTTAGGTAAGAAAAAAGAACAGGCGTGTCCAGAGTAGGTTAGAAAGAGCTCAGTCTTCACAAACAACACTTCTGCTCGGATCCATGGATCCTCCAGCTGTGGGTGAGTTTGTTTAGCCTCGTGGGACAGCACAGACGCGCCGGAGAGCTGTTTTTTCTTTTTTTTTATTGCTCTCTTACAACAACAATAATGAAAAAGCTGTTTTATAAATAAAAATCAGGCCGTAAGGCATTACATTACGGACGTAGAGCACTTCCGTTTCGCTGTGACGACACAACTGAACAGCTCAGTGGTTTACCAGGAGAGGGTGGAGCAGCTGCTCAGAGAGCAGGATTCAGGAGGATTACTTAGAACTGCGTGAATGAAGCCAAAAACCACTCTGGGGCCGTTTTTGATAAGGAAATAGCATAACAACATGGTTAAAAACTCCAAAAAGTCGATTTTGCATGATATAGGACCTTTACAGTAGGGAAACACTGTTGTGGTGTCTTGGTGTTTATCACAGAGCGTTGTAAACACTTTAACTCCCAGTTTTCTAACTTCTATTGCAAATGTTGTTGACCAGCAAAGGTCATGTTAAAAATGGACTTATAAAAGAATTGATGCTGGACTGACACTTTCAAAATGATCTAATATGACATTTTCTTTGAGTTACCAAATGAATGAGGTAATACAGGTGTTGCTGTTGTTTACATGTTGCACTTTATTGCTACAATTGTTTGGTTCTACTAAAACTAGGCTTTTGCCATAGTTAACATTTGTTTTAATGTAGCATGTTATTTGCATAGATAGAATCAAATGCAAATAGGCTACCAACAAATAAAATCATTTGCAGTTATATGTATTTATAGTGTATTTTGCTGCTGTTTTTATTTTATTCTGGTTCATCATTTATTGTTACTTTGCCCTATGTTCCTTTGTTTATGATTTGCTACCTTGTAAATATTAAATGTAATGTTATTATTTTTATTTTGGGGTGGGAGCTTATAAGCCTTTGGCTTCAGCCCACTCCCTTTGAGCAGGTTAACTGCTCAAACAAATAAATAAACTAAAACTAATTCTAAACTAATATGTGCTTAACGCTTCACATCGCCGTGTTTGGCCCTCAGAGGTTAATGCCTCTTATGTCCCGGGGAAACTCTGAAATCTCTCTCGTCTCATCCGGCAGCTGCGACTTGGCAGTGTCTGTAAAGTCCAAATCATAGCAAGTGAATGTTTGGTCTGCAAAATGAATACCATTAACATGATTTATGCTGGACCTTTTGCTCTACTTACAGCCAATTTTTAAGTTGACCTTTACTCAACTAGGAATTTCCTGTTCAAACCTGAGATCTAAAATTGGTTACAGTGAAGTCCGTGCCCCTGCACTCTCAGTACCCGGCGATAATCCTATTATACCCAATCTCGGACAGCTCAGGATGTTGTACCTGGTGAGAGCTGCTGCGCCCTCCCTCCACAGTGTCGCCCAGCCAGTCCCTGAATTATGTCAACATGAGTCAAGATTCAAAACCTGAGCAGAATACTGACTCCTGTCTCACTCTCCAGGAAAATCTGAGGCCTAAACCAGTCCCGCCCTGCCCCCGGTTCACCCCCACCTCCCCTCTCCTCCTCCTCCTCCCACACAGACACACACGGCCCGGGCCAGATGGCTGTCACACAGGCGGCTCCTCACTCAGGCCATGCTGATTTCCCATCATTCTTTCCTTAATGAGGTCGTTAGCGACGCAACGGACAATTAAATTATGCCAATCTGGTGTTTTGGCTTGTTGGTTTACTGTATGCACTATGTTCTGTCGCAAACTGATTTATGCCACAAAACAATAGAAGATTTACTTTCCTGTGAATTCATTGTTGATCAATTATAAAAGGTGATTACAACAATCTGCTAAGGATTAGTCACACAGTTTTCTTCTGTTTTTTTATTTTTTTTTATGGGGTCACCAAAGCAGGACATCTGTTTTCTTCAATTTGCATATTCATTAGGCCGATTCTACTGATGCAAGAGTACACCTCATCCTATTGGCACTTTGCAACTAATGTTTAAAACCAGAATACTTCATGAATCTAGGAAATTGATTTGACCTGGAATTTTACAATGCGTGCTTTTTTAAAAGAAGACATACGCTGTGGAGCATCTTATGAAGTTGATGTTGGTGAGAAGTGGAAGCTTGTTGTCACTGCATGTGTCATCCCCAAAAATAAGGTTTTCGGCCTCGATCATGTGTACGTGCTCAGCTGCGACACATGCATACAAACAGTATCTTTGAAATTGCCCATATTATTTGGTCATGTTCGAAGCAGCCAGAGGGGGGGAAACATTTTCCCACAATTACTTTGACAAATGCTGTATTATGAATATATTTCGCTTCTAAATAAAAACACAGAGACATGAACAGGAGTAAAGTGGTTCAACAGCCCATAAATACTTTAAAAAATGGACAATGCTAACCAGTAAGCCAATGTTAGCTTCATGCTACATGTGCTAATGTTATCAGCGAGTGCCGTTTTTCACTTCTACTGAACAATTTGCTGTGTAAAAACACCCACATGGACACAGTTTCGGCTTGTGATGAATATGTTTGTCCGAAAGAAAACAGCAAAAAAAAAAATCTATGTGCAGCAAAACGCTTCCTGTTGTCCCTACAAAATATAAAGTGTCAATGTTCCAGCCGCTGGGAGAGTGTTTGAAATGTTAAAGCGGGGGTATTATGTAAAATCGACTTTTTCAAGCTTTATATCATGTTATTATGTCATTCCCTCATTAAACACATGCCTGGAGTGTTGCCTTGGCTCATTCGCATAGTTTTGAGTAATCAGTAAAAACTTAGACGGCAGCCATTTTAGGTGTAGCTATGCCTCAGTCCTCCTAGGAACGCCCCCACCTCCTGGAGACGCCTCTGGACCTTCTGTCACCAGCCAAGCCACCAACCACTGCTCCTCAGCTCAGCAGAGCCCCCTCCCCGCACAGTAGTGTTGTTTAGATGCCACAGCAGTGTGCTGAAGGGGGCGTGTCGGAAAGCTTCTTAAAGAGACAGAGGCCTATTTCAAGACGTTCAGTACAGCCATTTTGAGAGAGCAATTTTATTCAAGGCAGTTATTTTAATTTACTGCATATACAGACCAACAGAAGGTTACGTCATCATTGTAGTATGCTATAGACTGGTGCTATGTGATTGAAAAAAGCATAATACCCCCTCTTTAATTAATAAATGAACCTAATATTGTAGGTTCAAATGGACACAAATCTCGTTTTTCTTCATTCTATTAGCAGTCTGTATTGCTCAAATAGAAATAAAGGCCTGTCTCTAATTTTGGCCTGGTTCCAATAAAGGCCTGGTCCTCGATGCGCTTGAGTAAATAAAGGCCCCGGCCTATATTAGAGAATTTACGGTAAACATCTTTCATAAAAACTTGTCAAAGTAGTCTTTCTTTTGCAAACCAATTCTTACTGGACTTGGGCCTTGTAGACATTAGCAGCCTATAAGCACACATACACGGCTTCTCAAATTGAGTTTTATCCTGCGATGGCGTTCAGCTGTGTATTAAACCCTCGCCGCTCAGACAGGTGCATCTGAAGCTTTTTCTCTTCCCCCCCCCCCCTGAACAAACAAGACCCTGACAGCGTGTTTGTGTTGCTACATTGTCTCGAATCTGACAAACTTACCTTTCGCTAATCTCGGGTATGTCGGAAAACAATAGCTGCTGCGAGATACTGTCACCGCTGCTGCGGGGAGAGCGGAGGGAAAGGGGAGGGCTCGCGACGCGCATCGATGGTGACTCCAACCAGTTAGCGTAGCATGCACCTTCATGTTTTCGCGCTGACACCGCTGACAGTTAATTATAGGAGCCACAGATCACGGCTAGCTCCGGATTGACGCGGCGCATGTTGATGTTGCGTCTTGTAATGTTGTTTTCGAGTTATTTTCTCAGCCCCGCGCCGCATGTGTTATTTAGTCCCACAATGCCTCGGGGCAAGCTATAATGATCGTAAAAAGCGCTACAGACTCAGGAGGGGATAAATGTCTAAAAAAGACCTGTTCATATAATTGGCGTGTATCTGCCGCTGTCATTGCGAGTTTTGGAAAGGTTTCTTTTTTTCTTTTTTTCCGGAGACTGTCACTCTACATACATGCGTCTCTTAAAGCAGGTGTTATTTTAAACGTATTCCCATGCTCTTACATGATTATTTGACAGCCAATATGATGCAGTTACAGCCCAGCGCGTTGTCAGACTGAAAACATATGAATTCTGACACGCAGCAAGTATCTTGGAGTGCCTCTGGAATATTTGACCAGGTGTTTGACTTCACGAACAGCGAGATAGACATAGAGTGGTAGACGTGTCTTTAAAATACCACTTTCCAAACTTCGGCGAACTATGAGGAGGAAGTTTGTCTTGGCCTTCCATATAACAGCTTTTGCACACAAATATTGACATGAATTTATACTTTTCAATATTTGGATATACAGTATGGGGAAAAGACAAGAACGTATGACAGGTTTTAATGCTTTTGAAAATATGACTTATTTAGAAGGATAACATCAGTTGCAAGTTCATCAGTTGCATAATTGACACCGACAAGAAGTGACATAGAAGACGGTAAACAATTTTAAACTGTTGCCGTACCGACCATGTTAAGTCAATGGGAAATGAGTGAGTCAAACTGCTATGGAAGGTTATCTTCTTGTATGTCACTTCCTGTCAGTTGCTTAAAAATTCAAATAAAAATAACTTTTCTGTCTAACACTTCATTAAAATTGCTGCTTCACTGAAATAAAATTATAATTGACACCGCCCAAGAAGTGACTTCCTGTTTCGATCCAGCATGCCAAAATAAAAGCACACAGCTCGTCTCACTGATTAGTTCAGCAGGTACTTGCAACATTACAAGAATATAATTAAATACACACATTTTAGGTGCTTTGTCTGTTAATAGTTAAGCAGAAAGAAAGTTGAACTAATGAACTGCTGAACTAATGAATAAGATGGTGCTTTTATTTTGGTGTGCTGGATCAAAACAGGAAGTCACTTCTTTGGCGGTGTTGTTACGATTTGAAGTTATGCACAGAGTCAATTATAATTTTATTTCAGTGAAGCAGCAATTTTAATGTGTTGGGACAGAAAAGTTATTTTTATTTGAATTTTTAAGCAACTGACAGGAAGTGACATACAAGAAGATAACGTTCCATGGCAGTTTGACTCACTCATTTCCCAACATGGTCGGTACGGCAACAGTTTAAAATTGTTTACCGTCTTCTATGTCACTTCTTGTCGGTGTCCAATAAGGAAGTGAAACTATAAACATCACAAAAAAGGCCAAACTAAAGAAAACTGGGTATAATCTTCAGCTAAACCTTAAATATAATCGTGTTAACTATGTTTTAGCAACAATTGTTTCTAATGAGTCATTTGCACTTTAAGATGGGATTTCATAAACAGCTTTTAGCCCTTTATGTTTGTAAAAAAAACAAAAAACAAAACTGTTTATCTCGATACAAATTGTCCAGGCAAACTAATGAAATTGAAATTGAAAATTCACTTGAAGTTATGTACATTTTCTCAATATCACATCTGAAACTTCACCTCATAGTAAAGTTGATTGACATAATTAGGAAGAACACAAGTGGATTTGGACACTTAAAGGAGTGACCTCTCCAGACTGTGAGCATAAACCTCACCTATAGGCCCCGCGCTCCTTATCTTCGCAAAATTAATGCTCGTGGAGATATTTGCCTGGTCAGTGATAAAATCTGCTTACACAGAAGGGTTACATTAACACATGCGCCTTTGATTAAAATATTTTTCATCTCCAGATAGACCCTTACCTTGAGCGATCCTCTTCCAATAGCGGGCCCAGGGAGACAGGAGCATCTGAGGCAGCAATTTATGTCAACGCGCCCCAAAGACCTCAATACTTTATGGGGTGCAGCCGGCTCCTCTGGCTCCTAGCTACTGTCGGCTTCAAAGCTCCTGTTTGGGCGATCAACATTTATAAGGATATTGGTGATGTGATGCTCAAGATGGAGTGAATATGTAACGGGTTAAGTCCAGCCCTTGGGCCAAATTGAGAAGAGCTTTCATGTCCACGTCTAATTGGGCTAATCATTTTTGCTGCAACATGTGCAAGTTTTGCTTTCAATGTGAAAGTTGAAATGATGTCAAACTAAAGTGTTGACAAGAGTTGACTGATCTTGATGTTGTAGCCCGTAGTTGAACTCTAAATTCCGACTTGTAAGTTGTAAACACCTTCCTGACTTTGAATCCCTACTTGGAAACTTGGAAACTCGGATAGCATTTCTATACCCTGAATTTGAAAATTGAAGTGAAAAGTGACTTTTTTGCGGGAGGTGAATGAGGCAAGTACCAATTGTGCTTGTGGTATTTTCCTTTTGATTGTTCACAAATGCCCATCCGCTGTCAGAGAACAGCCTACTTAAAAATTTGATGAAATGTTGATTCAGCTAGTCCAGGCTATTGACAATAGTTTTTTGCTTATCACGTGTCAAAAACTCATCGCCATATTGACGTTGTATGCTAATACTGTATATATGGCTAATGTAAGAAAATGTCAAACTCCAAAAGGCTCAACTTTTGATCACTCTTGACTGTCAGAAAAACAGAAAGGGATCAGGCCCACTACTATAGGCAGCTTTAAGGGCAGTGGTTAGTGCTTCATGCTTCCCAGCTAGAAGGTCCCACTTTTGATCCCCCGGGCAGGACAGGGCCTTTATATCTGGAATTTGCATTGAGTGTTTTTCCCCATCACTAACAATATGTAGAATGCCTACTACGGCTGCCCACTGCTCCCACTGGTTGGCAAATTTCCCTACAGGGATCAAAAAGTGTACTTTATTACCAAGTATTATGACTGCAATGCCATCAAACTATTAGCTGCTGTGAGCTGCTCTTTTAGCTACTGTAATAGTGTGCAAGTGCTTGAAAACTTATAGTATGTGTTAGCTAAATCAGTCATTTTGAGATTGTTTTAAGCTTCCATGAATGGGTGCAAGACTGTGGGGTAAAGGGTATTGTTTAAAACGTGGCCACCAACATAATTTGTTCCCAGGGCCCAATATTTCATGGTACACTCCTGCATTCCTGAGTGGAATATTTAGGAGACTCTGCCCATTATAAGTGCAACTAAAACTGTCAGGTCAATATCAGTATGCTTTGTGTTCGTATGTTGGCATAAACTAAAAGACCTTTGTAATTCTTATTTTTTGTTGTTGTAATTGTTGCTGTAAATGTTTCACATAGTCAGACTTCAAACAATTTTGTTCTATTCATTTGACCCATCCACACAATTCCACAATGGAAATCTGTTTAGTGCAGACCACAATGGGTGCAAACATGCCACCCTCGCTGTGAAAGGTCCCACTCATTCTACTGATTATTTCAATAACGGTCTACATCACTCATCTCACAGGAGAACAGAAGCAAAAAATGAAAATCATCAGTGTAGGATGAACAAAATAGACAAAAAACGGTGTTTCCCACAACAGTATAAGAAACATTGTTGTGTATTATGTTCCTTATTGAGACAAAACGCCTCCAGGTAATAATGAGCTAGTTTTCAAATAGCTATAGCAATTAGTTTTAATGAGGCTTGCTAACAATGCTAACACTTCATCGTTACGGGGCTGAAGCGCGGCAGTAGAGGCGTAGAAGTGGATGCTAATGTACTGGCTGGGATCCCAAAAGCTATCAGTCCTGGCTCACACCTGTCACCTTTAGCAATGCGCTCATTAGCATCGGGAGCGCTGGAGAACCAGATGTGTTTCAATGGTCACCAGTGTTTTGTCCTAAAGCCCTGCTGATCCATTTAGCCTCGCCTATATGAGCTCCAACACTTAATGCAACACGAAAGCTAATTGCATTTCCTTTATGAATGTCCTCACTGTTTCACTGTTGCTATGAACCTTTTAACAGGGGCACCAGTGTCTTAGGATGTTTTTTTTTTAATTTAGAGATATTGATTTGAAACTTTTGCTGTAGACTATACTGACATCATTGTGAGAGAAAAAAAATATTGCAAGTTTTTGTTCATTTTATGTTGTCATTTAAAAAAATATTTTTTTTTATGCCTATTATGCCTAAAAATGCCCCAAATTTCACATATTTTCGGTAACAAAATCTGGATGATGGCTGGAGCCAGGTTTTATTTTGTCAACATATGTACATATATGCCAAATATGTCAAATATGTACAGTATGTACATATTTGACATATTTGTACAATATGTACAATATGTTGGTTACAAAGACTTTTCAGAGGGGATTTTGGATATCTTTATTTCATTTAGTCAAGTCAAAACTCAATAAATCAGGGTATGAATTAAAAACAAAACATGGTTTATATGTTAAGAGAAGAAATTGGCCCAAAATCTGAGAATGGAAAAAAATTGCCTGCAGTGCCTCCCCTTAACTTGAAGCGAGATCTAGGCTATAGTTCGCACTGATGTTGTGTCCTTCGGCAAGGCTCTTCATTCTTCGTTCACTATCAGGGAAGCAGTAGCAGCTTAAAGTGATAGTCTGGACAGTCTAAATGCATTACAAATTTCACAAAATGTGGGAAAATCAATCAACTGGTCTTGTATTTTTATGATATATATATGTATATGTGTTGTATTTTTTGTAGTCCCTCCTTCCCGGATCTCAGCAACTAATCATAGTATCCTCCCGCGTTGACCAATGAGACAAGCTTTTCCTGTGAACTGGCCTGTGGTCCAATGAGGAGAGAGGGGGAGGAGCTTGATCATTTACTTTTGAAAATTCAGTTCCTGTCCCTCGTTTTGCAAATTTCTGGTTAAAGAGGGGAGGAACATTTTCAAATTTCACGGTCTCTCTTCACTTTACAAACTAAACAGACTATCACTTTAAAACGGGAGTGAACAAATCAAGGCTTATCTGTGTCGCCCTTCTGCTTTGTGTGTGTGAAGGTCAAGTGGGCGGAGTGTGGATCACTGGTTGGTGTCCGCTCACAGCTTGGAGAGGAGGTTTCAATATGCGTACCGTACAAGTCATTCTGAGTTAGATTAGAGTTTTGTGTTCTTTCCTTTCTGAGATCATTTTGCTAGTGTGTTGAGTTTAGGTTCCTGTTATATTCTAGTTTCTTTTGTTCTTTTGACACAACTGTTGGCCCCCGCCCACCAGTGCAAAAATCAAAATGAAAGTGTTGGAACGAATAGAGAAAACAAAAAAAAACTAGTTATGTCTCCCGACTCTATGTCTGGTTATGGTTGACTTGTACTGGTTGTGTCTTTATCTGATTAGGGACAGAACAATATTGTTGGCTCGTCCCAGGTATTGTTCCAGTCATCGAGTCCTTGTAGTCATTTGGTTCTGAGAGAGAGCAGTCATGGCTTTTGTTTTTGCCCTGCAAGATTTCATTGATAATCCAAGTCATGATTGAACAATTTCACAAGTATGACCTGTTGTGTAATGCAGCTCATGTTCAAAAACAAAGAAAGAAGAAAGAGATTAAGCAACGGGTTCTTGATAAACAGAAGTGGAGGAGGTTGTAGAAAAAAAAACATGTGAGGTTCAGGGATGCAAATGTAATTCCTCGGGCAACTTTGCCTCCTTTAAAAACAAAACAAAACACGTGAACAACCCATTAAATTTCAAATCATCTGAATCGTTTTATCTTAAATGTCTTGTTCTGCTTTCATTATAAAATGAAGTGAGTTTAACTAAAGGTCTAGTGAGGCAACTGATTAAATCAGCCTCTTGTCACTCATAATTGACTATACAGAGTAAATTAATTAAACTTGCCTGCTTTAATGTGAGATTCGTGCCTGTGCGAGTCATTTTACAATAAAAGCATCATTTAGATTCATTTAGTTTTCTGACGGATCCAACCGCAAATTGTTGAAATGCATTTTCATTTATAATTTTTGATTCCAATTCATTTATATTTTATTCTTAGCTTCAACTCTCATTGCAAAGAAAACATGGCATAGTTATTATAAACTGTTCTGAAAGTTTCTGACTGTTCACCTTTTGTTAAAAGCCTGAATCCTGCCTTGTGTTACATCACTCTATTCTGTCATATACTCTATTAAAAAAATTAAAATTGTTATTATTTTTTATCTTGTTGCGGCTTGTCGTGATAACCTGAAGGTTAGTTCTATAGCTACAACAAGAACTGGTCTACAGAGGTGCTCTATGACTGTATTTGTAACTTTGGATGCATGTCTCAGAAACAATGGCCGGCTCATGGACA
This sequence comes from Neogobius melanostomus, assembly GCA_007210695.1. Classification (NCBI taxonomy): domain Eukaryota; kingdom Metazoa; phylum Chordata; class Actinopteri; order Gobiiformes; family Gobiidae; genus Neogobius; species Neogobius melanostomus. The sequence continues at coordinate 5,996,871 of VHKM01000047.1, forward strand.
TCCACTCTTTCTGTCCGTCTCTCCCTCATTCAGTCTCCCTCTTCCTCTGTACATAGAAGTGGTGCATAACATACTACACCGATGCTTTCATGTGCACCACACAGCTGTCAGACTGGAGAGCCACTTCCATTAAGTGCGTTCTCCCCTCCTACACAATTACACACACACATTAGAAGCGCACGCACACACTGATGCTACCGGGCTACTTTCTACTGTTGTGTGTGAAAGATAGCCCAGACAGAAGAGGAGGGAGTAGGGGAAGTGAGCGACCTTTTTAGAGTGCTCACCGTGTGCCTTTTACGGAGCAGAAATCACCAATTGACCTGTCACTTTTGCTCTGATAGCCATCTCGGGAAAGCGGGTCATGCGCATATGTCTAAAGTGCCTCTTAACCGCATTTTATGAAGCCAGAAAATGTAATTCAATAACCATTAGAGAGTTTGACTAGAGAGAGACGAGGCCAATCATGGTCTGGAGTGATAGCACGCGCAGTTAAGCACAAAAGCACAACTCACGTGAAATGGTTATTCAGTCCTTGTTTGGTTTCAGTTTAAGGCACAGATTAAAATAGGAACACAGGGACAATAGCAGAGATGCACAATGAAAATAGTTGTTCCTGTGAGTAAAAGTTCGGCACAAGACAACACTATTCTGGGGAGCAGCATGACAAAAACTCAAATGATTCTTGATACATGGTAAATGGTCTTAACAGGCTGGGACTGGCACCGAACAAGCATTTTCTTATGTTGTTTTGTGGCTTGAATGTCTCTTGAAATACTGAATGGTATCTAGAGATGTAGTCAAGTCACAATGCAGTCCAAGTCATCCCCAAGTCCTCCTTTTGAGTTTGAGTCCAAGTTACTCTGATTTGAGTCCAAGAGTTCAAGTGATCGATCTGCAAGTCCACGTTCACAAGTTCTGATGTGCAAGTCCGGGTTTCAGTCCGAGTCATTAAAATAAGGCCCAAGTTCAAGCCAAGGTCGAGTCACTGTCACCTAAAACCAAGTCACAAGTTCAACTAATTTCTTTCTATTTTAATCGCAGTGCCCACCCATTTCTTAATTCATAGAATAACCCTGCGTTTTTTAAAGGCCTTTAACTACATTTAAACTTAACGCCATTTAAATGCTTGTTTATAAACTCCAAGTCTCTGGTCGACAAGTCAAAATCCAAGTTTGAGTTCTTGACCAAAAGTCCTCTAGCTGGACTTGTTGTGACAGGCTTTAGAGTTATCTAACTAAAACTAGTCGCAAGCAAATACACATACTGTGATGGACCGTCTGGCTGCCATGCTGGGCCCTTTGGTCGGGCTGCTGGGGAGCGCCGGCTTTCTGCATCACACCTAAAGACATCACAATGGGCACAAAGACCGCTGCTGATTGCCCATATCACACTTAAGACAATAGGCCAAAGACCGGCCCTGGAGATGAAGGGCTTCTCGATTGTCCTAGCACCGCAGACGTCTGCCCTTCATCTGCATTAAACACACCAAATGGTCATGCCGTGACGTCACATACCGCGTCTCTATTTCGGTGTCCTGTTGTGCTGTGAGTCATGAGTCACTGTCCCTCAGAAATCAAGGCCAAGTCCAGTATGATGTTCAAGTCGAGTTTCCCGTAAATGACTTGGAAAATGAGTCACACGACCTCTTAATATTCAATTTTGACCACTTTCAATTATGGGCAATGTCCATGGAGCTCATTTGGTTTTGTTCTGTTTTGATTGGCCACTGGTGTTTACGTCCCGTCTCTTTCGGTCCCGTCTCTGTTTGCAACATTATCATTAAGTTTCTGCACTTTTTTGCATAGTATTTTCAAAGTTTGGTTAATAAGTCAGCTCCATCTCTGTTTTCCTGCAGAGCTGTATCTGAGCGATTATCACTGAGGCTAACCATACGCTTTCTTTTTTAGCCTGCCTCATTTGCCCCCCTCCCTCTTCCTCTCCTTCCCATGCAGGTTCCCAAAGACAAATAGCACGGCACAAAACTAATTAGTAACCAGGAACTAGTTAGGGAGATGCCCTTTGAGAAGCGTGGCCTGAGGCGGGATTTAAATATAGGTCCGGAGTCAGTGACTGAGTGAGCTGAGGAGTATCCCGGCCTCTCGGCGTTTCGGCTCTCGGACCTTTGACCCTCATTATGGGCCCTGCATTCCTGGAGGGTTGAAGCCCCTTCCAGCGCTCACTACAAGGGCACGGGCCGACCAGCGCGCGCCTGCTCTGCCTCACTGCCCACAAGCCACTTTGTTCAAATTAGCCACTTGAGCAAATACAGAGCAAGGACGTATATTATTACTGTACGCTGTCTGACGTTATGGAGCCTCCGCAATCACTGTCCACTGTGCTATCATGTTTTTAGTTTTCATACACGGCGCTCATCTGGTTCCTATTGGATTTAATGGGAATGGCACTGGACAAACAATTGCTCTTTAGATGATGTGTTCCTCCTGACATAAATGTGGAAAAGAGATGGAACCAGGCCGATGAGGTTCAGTAAATCATCGCATTACTTTGTTTGAATAATGTTTTCATTGATGTATTAAACGAGTACTAGCTGGGTAACCCTTCATATGAGCTCTCATACAGACAATTCTACTTCTGACCACTTTTGTATTTGTACAATTTATTGTCCCAGTAAGGAAAAGTTGAGCCAGGAGTATGCCGGATTAGCCTACTGGGCATGTATTGGGTTGATGAGTGAATGCAGCAGTGGTTCAGTTGATTGGATATGCCCCAGGACCAGGACATGGTGTCGGCAAGATTTCCCCTTTTTGCCTTCAGTGCTATATTCCTGGTGAATGTGTGGGTGTAAGTGTTTCCTTCATGTTTGAAGATGACCATCTACCATAAGAGACCATATTATTAGTAGACTGTCTTTCATCACTCCTCCTGATTCACATTAATCACACCAGTCGAGAGAGAATCCATAATGGCAGGTTGTTTCTAAAAGAGCAAAAAGGCGGGAACTCCTCCCCTGCAGGGTGTTCAGAGCAGTCATGAGCCTCCACAGTTTTCTAGGGCCGGTCAATCAAAGCCCAAAGCTAAAACTTAAAAAAAAATCCAGATAACAAAAAAAACAGAGTATTTAATAATATGACTCTCCACCAAGAGGAAACCCTACTTTTTAGAAACA